>CAWUFW010002772.1:1200000-1800000 GCA_963921515.1 Calotriton arnoldi
TCGTGTTCTCACCATCTGAGGCATATCTCGCTGTTAAAGCGGCAACTTTCTTCTTCTGATACAGGGGTCTAAAACGAGGCAGGTCCTCTTGTTTGGCTTTAACGTCAAACTGTCGAGGTTGATCTCGTCCCTGTTGTGTGGTCTGAATTTTGCCACGGTCCTGGCGCTCCCCACCTCCGACGTGAGACTCCGAAGTGTCCTGTAAAGAACGAGGAGAGCGCTGATCAGGGACCTGAAATCTATCAGGAGTCTTAAGTTTCGTGCGATTGCGCAAGTCATAAGTACGCTCAGAAGACTCCGGTGTCGGTGAACCAGCACGCGAACCTTGCTTCTGTTGTTGCTGCCCCTGTTTTTTATTCTTCCAGTTCATTTTAGTAAAGAACGGACACCCGTCTTTATCAGTCTGGGCTTTTTGTTGAGTTTGAGATTGTGTTTGCGTTTGAGCAAAAGGCTTAACTCCCAGACTATTGCGGCCTATAGTTTTATATGCCTTTGCAATAATATTTGGTAATTCGCGTGGTTTGTCTGCATCAGGAACAGCCTCCAAGCGGTTTGCCACCTGAAAGCTGACCGCATCACCCTTGACATTAGCAAGAATCATGTCAGCAACCACGTCGAACACCCCCACCAGTCTCATCCCCAACTCCACAGCCACTTCGGCTCCATGTTCATCTTGAACACGTTTTATCACGGAGGGGAGTACGGTCATGGAGGGTGTGCCGAAACACTTCGAATATACCGCCGCGAACACATTCCCCCAGGTGTTACAATCAGTGAGTTTGGGAATTAAGTCTTTAGGCAAACTAATAGTCAAGATCCTGTGTTTTTCCACAGGACTAGTATTCGGAAAAACAGCCTCTAGTTGTCAAAATTTTTCAGCAAGCCAATAAGGTAATTCATCCTTATTTTGTGGACGCTTGCCCATCACAGAATTAACCGTAAGCGGGCTGATGGTCACAGCAGCAGGACCCGCAGGTTGCGCAGCAACGCCAGGTGGACCCACCTGGAAGTTACGCGAGACAAACTGTATAACAGCCCTATGTACGTGTATCAATGACGTATGCAATACGCGTAGGTCTGCAATCGCAACAGTCAAATACCGTGGGTGTGGGGTGTACCCAGCCAAAACGGGCCACGTGGCCCCATCTATCGACAAAGGGCCTAAACGAACCAGAGATACTGGGTGAGGAAGGGCGCCATTAAACCAAATCTGGTGTTGCCAAGCCGTGAGCGGAACCTCTAGAGCCCTATAAGGCTGATAAGCGTGAGGAAGGGCCGTGGCAGTGTATTCATGAAACAAATCATCTGTTCTATCTACCGCCGGAAAGGTGACCCAAGAATAAAACTCCTCGAAGTGGTAAGCCGGATTTGCTTCCACTACAAATACAAGCTCTGCACCCGCATCAGGCACTCCATATTGAGCTAAATATGCATTAAGCGGGGCACGGCTATGAGGCGGAACATTAACCGCCATTATGAAAAACAAAGTACGACAACCTAAACCGAAAGCGTGGCAGCGCAATAATGGGTTAAGAATAAAGAGAAAGAACTTTTTTAAATTTCAAGCTTGAAAGAACCTATAAAACATCAAGTAGGAGGTTACACCGTCACAGCTGTCTCCGGAAACAGAGGTGAGGGGATTGTGGACAAGCACAAGCACTACTCAAGAGTCTCGCAGATAAGAACCAGACCAAACGTTGGCGGCGCCATGTTGCGGGGATTCTGCACCTACACAGAACTATGCGCAGGAAGACAGGACCTCGGTGTATAGGGGTGTACCAACCTACCACCTTAGTGCCCAAAATCCCAAAACCGACCAGCTATAGTGTCTCATTCGTTCTCCTCCAAATATCAAAGAGCTACAAATGATTAGACAACCCAGAACACAACACTCCCGACTCTCTCAGGAATCGCGGTAGCAAGACATACTCTTTCGTTCGCTTACTCGTACTTGTCCACAACAAGATCAGGCAGAGTCACTGTAATAGTTCAAAATGTTTATTTTAACTATTGTGCTCTACAATACAGTATACGAGCCACTACCAGCAGCAAAACGCATAAACTCAAATAGCATTGTTACAATTCCATAGAGTACAAAAGGGGAAGTCATTTTATAAAGACAGTGGAAAAAGGACTATAAGGCCTAACCACCCTCCCCTTGACTGGAAGAAGTTTATTTATGTAAAGGAAGATCTCTGGGCTTTGACAGCAGACCACATACCTGAAAGCCTCGATGTTAGGTTTACATTATAGGGACAGCGTAGCTCCTCTCCATGGAAAGGGCTCTCTCCAAGTGTGTGTTAAAACAACATGCATCCCCGTAATATCAAAGCACGAGTCTCCAGCATTTGCAGCTGTGTTTAGCATGTTATGTCTAGGTGCTAGGGACTGACCAGAGCAGAATAACAAGGGGCATTGTTTATCGACCTTGCACATCGTGTTCAGACTAAACTCCAGGAACTTCAGCAAAGAACGCGAAAAGCAGACAGTTCTCATGTGAAAGGCATAAACAGAGGCTTGCAAAAATAAAATCATGTAGTAACATGCGCAAAAGTAGCATCATGGCAGTAAAGCTCATGCTAACTTAGCAATGTCGACAATGTCCCTAAGAGCCATATAACAATATTTGCTTGACACTGCTAGGTAATCATTGCCAGAGCAATGGCAACAATCGGCGCAATCAAGTCTAGCCGACATGGGCAGTGAAGATAAACATATAAATACAGAAATTAGGGTGGGCCCAGTCCTAATACATGTGGAAAGCCATTAGCCGAGTCATATCTTGGCAAGTGAGGAAGCCCCCGCAATAAAAGCACTTACATGGCAATCGCACAAATAGGAAATACAAGTGAAGTTGACACACATGTTCGCACAGAGCGTGTTATCGATTGATAAGAAGATTGACGCACTCAACATGAAAATAGATCACCGGCTAAACAAGAGTAAGAATAGCACTGCAACAGCTAGCATCACGAGTGAGGCCATAATCGAGAAACTAACCTCTCTTCCAGATCTATTAACAACATTGATAAAACAGTGCAAACGTATCCATGAAAGCAAGTCGCAAAGCGAGAAGACTACCCAGCAACAAGCGATTGGGACTACGAAGGAGAAGGAGCTGCCAGAAAATGGAAGTGCACAACCAGACCCAAAAATACAAGAAATCAGTGGTGAGAAGCCCTGCGATATAAACAAGAGGATACTATGCACTAAAGCCTTAACTCAACCACAACCCCATGACAAAGAGATTGAATAAGATCAGCATCTAGTACAGGCCAACAATAACAGCAGTGCCACAGAATGTATCCACAAGACAAAGAGAGCCAAGCAGGCAAACGAGGCAAAACCAGAGGTAACAGTGACGACGACACAATTTACGCAAAGACATCACGTAAGGCACATAAGGCCAATAAAAGGAAGAATAAACCATTTAGTAATGCACAAAAAGAAGCACAACCATCAGCATCCAGCAAGTCAGAAAAGCAAGAGGATAACATATAAGAAACAAGACCAGAGGCATAGAAGATCTAGTCCATTTTTTTTCCAAAGACATCTGAACAGGGGCCACAATATGAACGTGCTGGGGAAAGGGAAAAAACAAACACACCAACAAATAATGGAATACAAACACACCTAGAACCACCAGGGAAAAGGGAAAACTACACTCAGACTCTACATGCAGTGAATAACAATATTAACGGCAAGGCCCCTAAACAAATAAGCTCATGTACATCAGAGAGCCTAACCATGCCACAAGCGACAGAGCACGAGAGAGGAACATGTATAAGAACAACAATGTTGGAAGCACACCAGCAAAACAATCCGGATTGGGTAGAAGAGCGGAACCAGAGAGGGAAAATTCCATCAGTTGGTCTACAAGTTGAAATAGGGCATACACAAAAATCAAACAGACAACATACGGTGTTAGAGAATATGCAAGACTTAGCCGACAAAAACACCCGGCACAAGGACATTGTATGCAGGACTGTACCAAATGAACATGGACCTAGATTTGATACTTCACAGACTAACAAAAATGAAAGGCAGAGTCATCAGCCCTACACTATCCAAGAGAAGGGGGTAAATGAGGAACACACATCGGCATTGCCAGTTTTAATACTCAACCCGAGATACAATGAAAGTCGCATGGGACCTCTTAAACAGGTCCAACATCTTACACCTATTACACAACATACCCTCTCTATCCTATCTTACTCCGGCACATCTAACTTCAGTGAAATTTAAGTGCTACCCTTAAATCAGCCAAGGAGAATCCACACTGACCGAGTGGACTGATAATACGGACGTTCAGAACATTCTTCTAGGAAGTAAGCAATTCAAAGAGTGGAGCATATTAATCAACAAACCAACCACAGAAAAATATCCGTATGTGCTATCAGAGAGGCAGAATACAGTTGGGCGCCACAAAGAAGCAAGTACAATCTTAAGAGGAACTGAAAAAATAACTCCCTCACTTGGGGGGAGGAAGATCACAATTCAACTGTCTAATAGCAGGAGCGAAAATCTTTACATAGATGAGCAAGCAAAACATAAATGCCTAGAACAGTCGGACTGGGCTTGGCTCCCCACAGATCTCGCGACTACAGGGCGGTCAAACTCCTAAAGCAGATGAGAAAAAAGCAAACCTCACAAAAAGTGCACTAAAGATAATTAGTTGGAACATGGCAGGCCTGCATTCCCTCATGACAAATGATAAGACATTGGAATTTTTGAACACCGGTGACATTCTATGCCTGCCAGAAACATGGTCGACTATCCCTATTCCAATTTCACGGTTTCAAACTATTTACATACCTGCACACAAGAAAAATCTGTTTGGAAGATCAATGGGTGGCCTCGCAATATACGTGAAACTAGACCTGCAAGTGAAAGTCAGAATGGACAAACAACTCCTGGGACATACAGGCAGTTAGCATGAATGGACTCGCACTGGATGGAAGAACTACCCCAATTTCGCTCATAAACCTGTATGTTAATCCCCATAGAGCTGCAGTCGGCTAAGGTGAAGAACATCATTGAACGGATAAAAGCATTTCTATATGAGCATCCAGGGAATCAGTGTTTAAATGGATGGCGATTTCAATACCTGAGAACTGGGCCAATTCGAAGTAACACAGGGAGGCCAACAAAGAACGATTCTACAAACTTGTCTCAGTGAATGTGATCTTGGGTCGGCTGCTCCAGATGGGTCCAAGGGGGGCACCTTGACCCACACTTATAAAGACATATCAACCTTGGATTATATCTTCTTAAGTAAGAAGTTATTAAAAAGGTGTACAACCTCACCAAGTACAAGGAAGGAGTGAAAGTGACCATCACATCATCATAGAGGTCAACATTGGTGCAATGGTACATAATAATCATAACCCAGCTGGTAGCTTGCTTGAAACAAATGTGGGTCCTCTGATAAAAAGAATTAAATGGGGCACAGCCAACATGGATAACTATGAAGGCTGGAAACAAACGCTTATGACCCGGACATGGGAAAATGAAACAAAAATGGCACATGGTTTTGGAGACCCCTTTCCTGAATGTGTGCTTTAACTGAAATTTGCTTTAAATCCCTTTTTATCCTTCTGCACTGCGTTGTTTTTATTTTAAATTAGCCAGCACCTTAAAACGGTGTTTTGAATCTGAATCTGTATCACTTTTAGTCTTTACCGGTCCCACGCGTGAAGCTACATTGTAGCAGCCTGCATTGTAATTGGGTAGGGGAAATTCAGCCAATCAGGCGGGGAGGGGGCGGAGTTAGTCACACTCCGAAGGCCTGAAATTGATGCCAGCACCGTGGGTGCACCCGTCCGGGCGGGGCTAGGGGCCAGGCATTATGGCCAAAAATTCATTTATACGCTGGCAGAGCTAAAAGATATGGCCCTACAGGACAGGCAACTGCATGACCTGCCTCTTAAGCATACATTTGATGAGCTCGGCCTCTTTCACCCAGGTCTGGCGTTAAATTTCCGCAAGTGCGGGGTCTCTTGTCAGGCTTCGAGCCATAAAACTATGTCCGCTTTCGCAAAAAACTATCCTGCGAAGGAATTGAACATAATGTATTTAAATACTCGCTCCGCAGTCAAGCATCAACTAGAATTGTTCAACCTACTAAATACTGATTCGCCCGACATGTTGTTCATGACCGAAACCTGGCTGACAGAAGAATCTACCCCGGATATTCTAGCCACACTCCCAGATAATTATTATCTTTTACAATCTAACATATCTATGGGAAAAAGGGGAGGAGGGGTGGCAGTCGCCATTAAAAAGAGCATGTCCTTTACCACCATCTCCCCACTAGAGAACACTAGTTGATAGCTTAATAGTCAAACTGGACTCCACCACGAGCACACTGGTATGCATATTAATTTACAGACCACCTACAGCGATGCTGGAATTTCCCAAAGCACTTGCTAATAGCATCGCGTCACTGACCGTGGACTATGCTAAAGTCCTGGTCATTGGAGACATGAACTACTGGGTAAACGAGGCGGAAGGGGGGTAAGGGCGCTAAGGAATTGGCTGAGTCCCTACAAAGCCAGAACCTCACACAACGTATTCATGTACCCACGCATATTAAAAGACACACACTTGACCAAGTTTGGTCTATTAACCTCACCCTTCAGAATCTAGTAATTCACCCTTGCATATGGTCAGATCATTATATAATCAGTTTCACTCTGAGTGACATTACCCTGCCCAAATTCAAGCCCCAACAGAAAGGTTCATCCAGAAATTGGAATCGTATAAACTTGGAATCCCTTTGCGACACCCTGAACCTTGAGATACCAACGAGACTGGACAATGTAGATAACCTTGAGAGAGAAATCGCCAACTGGCAGCTGAAAGCTAATAGCACTCATGCTCCTCCACAGACCCAAACCTCCCGTACCAGGCGTCACGAAGCATCTAAATAGTTTTCCACTGATTTAAAATCTGCAAACTTAGAACACGTCAGGCCGTAAGGTAATGGCGGAAAACCTATTCGATAGAATCCAAAGAACAATACAACCTTAGCCTGATGGCTTACAAAAAAGCCATCTTGGAAGCCAAAAAAACTTTTTTACCAACAAAGTATTAAACTCAAATAATAAAACAAAGGACATCTTCAATACAGTAAGGGAGCTTTCTAACCCTGACCGAGTGACCCCTCTATTATTGCCACACAGAAATTATGCAATGATTTAAATTCTTTCTTTCTAGATAAAATCAAGAAAATTCAAAAATCCATAGAGTCCAGTCACAAGGATGTGCAAAATTTATCAGGAAACAACAATCCTGAGTTCATGGCCACTTTTTCCTGTCTTAATAAAGAACAATTCATAGAGCTTCTTAACAAAGTAAAATCAGGCTCCCCTTAAGATGTCTGTCCCCCTCATATACAAAAACTCATTTTCACAGTCTTCCCAGAGACTATCCTCTCCCTACTGAACCTATCCTTGACCCAAGGGACTGTGCCCTCAGCCTTCAAAGAAGCAGTGATTATCCTGGTACAAAAAAAACAAGGTGTAAACCCTCAGAAGCTGGATAATTATAGGCCCATATCCCTTCTCCCCTTCCTGGCTAAACTTTTAGAGATGCATGTAGCCAAACTTCTTAGCACCTTAATAGAAGGAACCAATTTATTAGACCCCCATCAGGCAGGCTTTCCACCATCCCACCCCACTGAATCCATTATACTATCTGTCATGGACGACCTAAAAGAAAGGGCTGATGAGGGCTGCACTCAGGCCTTGATCCTTTTGGATCTTTCTGCAGCTTTCGATACCATCAACCATGACATTCTGATGGAATGTATTGCTGCAGCGGGTCTTGGAGGTGCTGCTCAAAAATGGTTTAAATCCTTTTTTACAGGATCGAAAGCAATCAGTATGGCTCTTGCCCCACAAATCTGCCATTGTCAACATGAACTGTGGAGTACCGCAGGGCTCCTCTTTGTCTCCGTACCTTTTCAATATCTATATTTGACCCCTTATACTAACGCGTCACCAAATGAAGGTAAAGATCTATAACTATGCTGATGATATGTAGCTGATCTTTACCATCGATGACTCAACTAACTCCAAGAAGTTCCTAAGGAACACTATGTTGTTCATCAGGAATTGGATGAATCAAAATCAACTAAAACTAAACTCCGAAAAAACAGAGATCATCATCCCCAACAACAAACTTCTGTACTGGACTCTTGCCCACTGGCCTACGGAGCTAGGCTCTGTACCTATGCCAAGAACAGCCGAGGCATACAAATTGACTCAGATCTTTCCATGAGCTTGCAGATAGGTTCGGTCACTTCCACCTGTTTTTTCCAATTACAGAGATTTCGAAAAATTGGAAGAATTTACAGCAGAGAGGCCAGCATTCAAATTATTATTGCCATGATCCTGTCAAATTATCTATGCGAATGCAATTTATCTAGGCGTTCCATGCAATCAGAAATACCAACTGCAGCTGATACAAAATCAAGCTGCTAGAATCATCTACCAACAATGCAGACAATGTCATGTTAGGCCATTGTTGAAGGAGCTCCACTGGCTTCCAGTGGAGCAGCAATCCATGTTTATAACAGGCTGCATCCTGTTCAAAGCTATCCATGGCATAGGCCCCAAGTATATATCCTCTAGGATTCACAGATCCTCCCCTCAGCGCACCCTAAGATCTATGCATATGAATCTAGTGGTGGTCCCTAGATTCAGACACAAACGGACAGGAGGGTCGCGTTTCTCAATACAAGGACCTCAATTCTGGAACTCTCTACCCACCACTAGGATTAGGAAAAAGCTGAAAACATGGCTTTTTACCCCAGCTTACAGTTAAACACAGACCTTCCCAAATGGTGACTTCGTAACCCAGCGCCAAGAGACCTGATGGTGTACGTGCGCTTTAGAAATTTTCTATAACATAACAACAGAATTGGTCCTCATTGCTAGATAAGCTCCACGTGGCACTAATGTCTCAAAAACATAGAAAACGGCAAGTATTGCCCAAAAGAGGTTTGTCGCTTCGACTCCCCGAGACCCGGGAGTTTCTGGAAAGCAAACGGATGTGTCGATGTGCAGAACAACAACATAGAAAAGAAAGGACCACCCTCACAGAAAGTAAATTGAAAGAGGATAGAAAACAACATAAAAAAATTGCATGGAACCAAAAACAACGACAAACTCAGGAACAATGGAAACACATCTACACTTTGCTATCGCCTGTAAGTTCAGGGAATTTTGGGGATATGTAAATGGCCTAGCAAATACAACGTACAGCAAGGAGAATGTTGTTCTGGCCTCTGTATGGGAGACGCATGTGAAAAAATTATATGTAGACTCAGATAAAACACAGTCTATCCACACGATTGCGTTGAACAACACCTTGGAAGGCTTGGAGGATAGTCAAATGTCACTTACCAAGGCGAAGTTACTGAAGATTTTGAAGAGCACCAAGAGAGACGGGGCCCCTGGACCTAATGGCCTACCCGGGTTCATTTTTAAAGAAGTTCAAACCTTTTGGGCTTCATTGATGCTTAATCTGTTTAATGAATGTCTTGCCACATCAATCATTCCGGAAGCTTGGAAGGGTTCGATCTTCCATCCAATACACAAAAAGGGGGATCCCACCGACTGGAAAATTACAGGCTAATCGCTTTACTGGACGTTGATGGCAAGGCCTTTGCTAAAGTGCATCTACACGAACTGGAACAATGGATCAACGAAAACAGAATCATTCCAACCTACCAGACAGGGTTTAGGCACAACGCTTCTACTATGGGCAATGTTATTGCCCTCACTTACCTGAGCTCCAGAGCCCACAAAAAAAATACTCCTCATTTATATGCTTGTTTCGTAGACTACAGTGCGGCGTTTGACAGCATTGACCGTAATACCCTGTGGAAAAAACTGGCAGAATGGGGCATACCGAGGCAATGCAGCGCTATACACGGACTCCTGGGTGAGGACCATGATAACACAATCAAGCGCTACGGCGCGGATCCTCAACAACAGAGGGCTTAAGCAGGGCTGCATACTCGCCCCCACACTCTTCAGTCTGTACACAGCAGATCTTGGGGAAGAACTACTGAAATGGAAAATATTCCCTCCTAAACTGGGCGAGAAGAAATTTCCAATAATACAATACGCAGACGATTTGGTCCGGATGGATCAGACTCGCATTGGGATGAGGAGTGCCCTGGACATATTACACACATACAATATACGTAATGCTCTCCAGGCGAACGTCAAAAAATTAAAGTCCTGATCTTTGGCCAAAGCAGTAAAAAAACGCCAACTCGAATGGCAACTAGGTCTACTAAAAATAGACACAGCTAGCAAATACAATTACCTTGGAGTCTAGTTGATGGATACAGGAAAACACATATTGCAGGCGAAGGCACTAGTAGGGAAAGCAGCAAAAACTACGTACGCCCTATCTAAATTATACCATTAATTAAACAGCCACTCGTACGAGGCAGTCCAAGAGTCATTGGGGCCAAATTAGTACCAGCAATAAATGATGGCCACTTTGCTGTCCCAGGAAGGCTCACGGAGACATTGGAGCGCTGCCACATAGCCTCATACAGGAAAATTTTCAGCATGCCAAAAAACACTTGGCGTACTCTAATCCGGTTAGAGTTCAATCTGGTGGGCATGGATATCAAATGTAAAAAAGACATCATCAAATTCTACCTCCAGGTGACAAGGGCCGATCCAGAGTCCCTGCGGGACGCCCTTAAGGCTATTTTTTTTAAATAAGAAAAGCACTTGGGTGAAGTACCTTGACTCAGCGAGAACAAAGCTAAATATGGATCCAGCATATTTGACAGATCTCTCAATTACTACAGCACAATTAAAGAAAAAGCTAAAGAGACATGCCAGGAAGGTATCAAGGGAACATGACATAAATCAAGTAAGAAACATCAGAGGAGTGCTTGCGCCATCACATGAAGCCATCCTCTGTCAACCATACCTGAGAGCAGCTATTGGAAAATAAGCTTTTAAGAATATTCTAGCAGTTAGGCTTTTAACAACGCCTATATGGGAATACAGGGCACACTGAAAGAACTTGGCACAGGGATATGAGCAATGTAGGCTGTGTCAATACCGTTCCAAATCGGTTGCCCACATTGTATGCTGTTGTGCAAGCCTAATACAACAGAGGCGGAGGTATCTAAGGTCAATCTTTGTGCAGCACGAGACGAGAACATGCAAGGAGGCTCAGTCGCTCATCTGTACCACAGCGGTTCCAAAGGAACTAGCACTTTTTGGCAAATTTTTCTCGGAAACCCAGAGGTCTGCCAAACAACGAGTGCCGCTTGCCAGGAGTGAATGTGGTTGAGCACGGTGGTTACCAGAAAGTAGCTCAACTATTGTCCTCTGTCCTTGACCGTTGTCGCCTGCTAAAACCTCATGAACAATAAGGCTGGCCGTTAGGCAAATGCAGTCAATCTTGCTTGTCCCAACTTGAACCCTATCCTCAGACCCATTCGACCCGGATGAACCTTTCTTTTACTTATCCTGCCACAGTTGAAATTCGCAGCCCAGAGCTAGCTTTCGGAATAAAGGCTGCGGTATTCTTATACACATTTAGCACTTTAATATTTTAAGGTCGTTTTGCATTTGCATTAATTGAAATGCAGTGTTATTTATTTTTAACTTAACTGATTTGCACATGTACAGTCTGGTCCAGTTATGATCGTAGAAGCGGATGAAACACTGTACTAGTTCACTTCACTTTAAATATAGTACGATATGAGGTCACTTGCTTTCATGTTGTACAATATGGACTGAATGTACAACAAGATGTTTCTTATCGGTACAGAGCTGCACATGTACAGTTCAGTTTAGCTGCTCATTTGCACAGATTTTAATCCCAATCCAGTTAAGATTGCATATGTCGTGCTTCTTTTATCTCGCATAGCATTTGACTGAATTGTATAACAAGATGTGTATCTGTACAGATTTTAAGTTTGATCTTTTTATGTCTGTGTATTCTTTGTTTAGTACTAGGAATTTTTAATGGACTTAATTATCTAAATAAACATTACATTTAGACCCCTAGGTCTTGTCAAGGAAAGATGGGAGAGACTCCTCCAAAAACCAAAGCAAGACATTGTGGATTATGTACTTGGCCTTCGTTCAAAGATGGCTGAATACATGAAAAAAAAAAACTTGAGGCCAGCCAAGAGCTCCAGAACCTCAGGTATGATCAAAAGGCTGCCACGGTGGAGTTCCAACCAGGGAAGGAGGTGTGGGTTTTGGAGCCTGTGGAACCTAAGGCCCTCCCGGACAAATGGACTGGGCACTACCCTATCCTCGAGAGAAAAGGGGAGGTCCCTTATTTAGTGGTCCTTAGCAAATGTAGAACTTCCAAGAGGGTGATACATGTAAATCACCTTAAACCCTACAATGACAGGGCTGATGTGACCATGCTTATGGTTATAGATGAGGAATAGGAGGTAGAGAGTGAGCCACTCCCTGATCTCCTCTTTCACAACCCTAAAGATGGGTCAGTTGATGGAGTGGTCTTTTCAGAAACCCTCACTGCCCAACAGCAGACTGATTGCAGACAAATCCTAAACCAGTTTGCTGAGCTCTTTTCCTTGACCCCTGGACAGACTAACTGGTGTACACATGATGTGGACACTGGTGACAGCCTACCTGTCAAAAACAAAATATACAGACAGTCTGATCATGTCAAGTAAAGCATCAAAGCTGAGGTAAGCAAGATGCTGGACTTGGGTGTTATTGAACCCTCAGAGGCCCCCTGGGCCAGCCCAGTTGTGTTAGTCCCCAAACCTCATTCCCAGGGTGGAAAGAAAAAAATGAGGTGTTGTGTGGACTACAGGGGCCTCAATTCTAATTCCAAGAGCTGATGAGCTAATTGACAGGTTAGGGACAGCCACATATCTGAGTACCTTTGATCTCACATCAGGGTACTGGCAGATAGGTCTGAACCCTGGAGCAAAAGAAAAATCAGCATTTTCCACTGGAAGAATGCCCCTGCCAATTCAGAGGTTGGTGAATAAAGTCCTTACTGGATTGGAAGCCTATAATGCAGTCTATCTTGATGATATTGCGGTCTTTACCTCTACCTAGTAGGATCACCTGATCCACCTCCTAAAGGTCCTGGGGGCTATGCAGAGAACAGGCCTCACTATCAAGGCAAGCAAGTGCCAGATAGGGCAGGGCAAGGTTGTATACTTGGGCCACCTTGTGGGTGGAGGCCAAGTTCAGCCACTACAGCCCAAAATCCAGAACATTCTGGATTGGGAAGCTCCAACCACCCAGACCCAAGTCAGGGCATTCCTTGGCTTGACTGGATACTACAGGCGGTTGTGCAGGGATATGGGTCAATTGTGGCCCCCCTCACTGAATTGACCTCTTAGAAAATGCCCAAAAAAGTAAAGTAGACAGTGAGCTGTCAAAAGGCTTTTGACACCTTGAAAGAGGCAATGTGCTCAGCACCCATTCTACAATTGCTAGATTACTCCTAGCAGTTCATATTGCAGACAGATGCCTCTGAACATGGGATAGGAGTGGTCCTATCCCAGGCCAATGATGATGGCCATGACCAACCTGTTGCTTTCATAAGCAGGAGGCTTCTCCCCAGAGAGCAGCGTTGGAGTTCCGTAGAGAAGGAAGCCTTTTCTGTGGTTTGGTCCCTGAAGAAGCTGAGACCATACCTGTTTTGTTCTCACTTCCTTGTCCAAACTGACCACAGGCCTCTCAGATGGCTCATGCAGATGAACGGAAAAAACGTCATATCCGTACATGGAATGGACTTTACAGTGGGTCACAGACCTGGGACTGATCATGCCATTGCAGATGTACTCTAAGGGCATTGGGCCCCTGCTAACCAGGTCCCCAGTGCCAGATCTTTTTCCCAAAACACTACCACGATTGGCACAAATTCAGCTACCCCTGTAAGTCCCTAATAAGTGGTACCCCTGGTACCGAGGACATGGGTACTGAAGAGGGTCCTCTGGGGCTTTAACACTGGTTGTGCCACCCCAGGGCCCCCTCACCAAGGCTATGCACTCTGCCATTGCATTCTGCATATCTTGGTGCTGTAAATTTCAAAGAGTTCACATGGCACACAGCCTTGTGTGCCATGCCTTTCATGCACTGCATAAGATATAGGTAAGTCACCCCTACTGCAGATCTTCAGGCCTAAGGCAGAGTGTGGGCATATCAGCATGAGCAATATGCCCCTACAATGTCCAGTCCATTCTGTGATGTTGTAAGTGAACAGGGAAGCCATAAAGAGTACATGGGCTGGATACTTGTCAACACGAGTTTTCTAGCTCCATGATGGCTTCACTGATTTTTAAGACGTTTGGTACCAAACATCTTGTCTTAATATATACTCACTGAAGCCAGTGTTGGATTTATTAATAGATTTACACAGGAGACCCTTTTAGAGGGTCCCCTGAAACCTAACCAAACACTAGTCGGGTCTCTGGCCTGTTTTCACCAGCCTGCCACCACCAGACATGTTTCTAACCTCATGGGGTGAGAGCCAGCGCTCTCAGAGGACAGAAACAATACCTCTCTGGCCCGGGGTGTTTCACACCTCTTCCAGGACAGGATGGCCTTCCCGGGCTGGAAGCTGTAAAGGCAATGCCGCCTTTGAATACCAACCCAGGAACCCCAAGATAGTGGGGAAGACTAAGCCCCCTTTCCTGCTCGACTTTTGGCAGGAGGAAAGGCGGGAAGATTAGTTAGATGAGGAGGAGGGTCCCCCCTCAGCCTGCACCACCCCTAGGGTGGGGCAGGCGAGGTAAAACCCTCTCCTGAAATTTCACCATCTTTAGATGGTGAAAAAACCTCCAATCAGGGCTGGGGTAGTGCCTCTTCCCACAGGAAGTGGTCACTAAAGGGTGTAGGCACCCTAAAGGTAGATAGCCTATTGGCTATTACCTGTCTCCCCTTATAACGCTCCTAAATTCAGTATTTAGGTGCCTCCCCGAGACCTGAACCTCAGAGTCATTGGACCAATGAAGACCAGGACAAAGAAGACCGACTACACTGGAACTGAAGCCCTGCTGCTGAAGAAAAAGGCGAAACCCTGCCAGATGCTCCAAGGACTCGACCATCGCTTCCTGCTGTGTCGTCCTGAACCTGCAAGGCTCCAAGAACCCCAGAGCACCTACAACCTTTGAGAAATTACAGAGAAGCTCCCTTGGATTGAAGGTATCACTCTCCTGCACACTGCTGGCACCGATCCTGTGAAGTCCGGTTTGTCGACTTGCTGCTGCCCGACGACCTCGACGCTGGACCGAAGCAAGAAGAGGTACAACAGCTCCAGATGGTCAGATCTGCCTCTCCACCAAGTTTGGAGGCACCAGGACCAACCGGAGCCATGGCGTACCAATACCCAGGGTACCGGACCCCCAGCGGTAAAAACAAAGAAGAAGAGTCCACTCCGGACTCCCGAAGCAAGCACCCATCGAGGGAGACACCGGAGACCCACTTCGGGAGCGGTCCAGCTGTCCTGAGATTGCCTCTCCAAGTTGCCTCCTCCTGACCGCGGGGACCCTGAAGACGTACAACGCCCGGCTGACCTGTTCGCTCTGCACCTGGCCCCATTGGCCTCAGCACCGACTAACCACCTCTGCTCCCGTAGTCCCCAGGACCTTGCGACCTCCTCTCTAAGGAGACCCACCGCACTTACCTGTAAGTCCACCTGTACAGTGCATTTTCAAGTGCACACCAGTTTCAAAGACCCTCAGCACTCTGCTCCCGCCCGATCCGGGACGCTCCCGACCTTCTCCTGCTGGAACTTTGGACCTGGTCCTGATATCGATCTAAAACGAGAAGGTGAACTTCGTGAAAGCATTGCCTGATTTTATAGGCATTTTTCCTCTTTTCCCCAGTGTTTCCTATGGTGTGTAATTGCGCACAAAAGTGATATATTTTCCGAACTTTGAAAAATTACTTACCTTACAACTGTGTTCTTGGTCTTAAAAAATACATAAAAATCGACTTTATTTCTACAAATTTGTCTTGGATTTATTCTTGAGTGTGTGTCTCATTTATTGCCTCAGTGAGTACAACAAATGCTTAGCACTACCCCCTGATAAGCCTAACTGCTCGCCCACACTACCTCAAAAAGGAGCATTGGAATTATCTGCTTTTACCTCTGTGTATCATTTGGGCATTCCCTGGACTCTATGCACAGTGTATTTCTTTTTAGTACACTCTACAGAGAGACAGCTTCCTACATACTAGGAGGCTGCGCTTCTGTACCTGGGAAATACAACATAATGAATTAGACACCCTTAGACCCAAATAGTCAAACATCTGTACTGATTTGAGAAGAACATTACCCAAACAGGATTTATCCTGTCCAACTTTATGAGGAATGTGCACCATATATTTGGTCTTCTGAGTATTTATAACTAGCCTTCTGTCATTGCAAAAGTCTTTTTTTATAAAATATTTGTTTATTCAGTTTTCTGTCAAAGGAAATACAAATAACAGTGAAGTTCAAGACAGGTAAATACAAACATTCTTATTTAGCATTGTGCAGTAGGTGGCAAGGACGGGAAGAGGATTCTCAGGATACAGTATGGATGGGAGGAGGGGATAGATCTCTCAGTCATACATGCTACTTATATGCAGCATTTCATGTGTGTTCAACGGAGTGGGTCTCAACTATAAACGTGGGCCCGACTTAACGTCTACTCAGAGGCTAAATCATCTGACCTGATCAGGGCCGGTAATCGTTCAATGTTTGGTAATACATATGCATCTACTGTAGCCCCCAGCTCGTGTTCACCATCTGAAGCAGTGTTTCCCTCCCCCTCACTGCCATTTTGGCTCTCTCCATCTCCCCGCTCCCTTCTACATTCCCCGAGTGCGTCTAACATACTGGCCCATACTTCAAGATTCCTTTCCGCATGCTCATCTGTGCATGCTCTCCGAAGCCTACATTCCTCTGCCGCCGCTCATTCCAACAAATCCGCCATCCACTTAGCGAGCGCTGGGGGGGGGGCATTGTCCAGTGCACCTCTATACGCTGTTGTGCCAGTATTAGGCCCCGTTGGGCAAACTTATATCACATTTTTCTATTTTTCTCCCTTTCTTGGGGAGGGGAAGCAGCCCCAGCAAACAGTGACGAATTGAAATCTCCACGGCTACCCTCGTCACCCTATGTATTTCCCTGCGCACTATATGTCAGTACGCAGTAAGCAGCCAGCAATTCCACACTACGTGGCAAAAATCCGCAGACGTTGTCCCACATCTGGTACACTCCGCTGACCTTGCCGGGTATACCCTATGTAGACGAGATGGAGTCAGATATGCTTGATAAAGGAAATAAAAATGCACCAATTTGAAGCCGGCAGTGCTAGCTGCCTCACATACTAGCGCACGAGCTCTGCGCCATTCGTTATCCGATAAAGGTGCTTCTAATCCCCTGTCCCAGGCCGCTCGCTTTGGGGCAACGTTAGTCTTTCTGTCAGATTTCAAGGCTACATTTAGTCAGGAGATAATGTCCTTAAAGGAACCGGGGTCCAGAATTACCCGGAGTACCTGGGACTGCTCTGGTTCCTCATTGCAAAAGTCTTGAGATTTATTTAGGAGGTTTTGCAAGCCTGAAGGAGTTCTAGATAATAGCAGGGTGTCACCTCCAAAAAGAAAGGCAGGGACCTATTTGCAGCTCATTTTTGGTGAATCATTGGTGCAACAGTTAAGATACTCAACAACACCATTAATGTACAGAGAAAATAGAGTGGGAGACAGAAAGCAGCCCTGGTGAACTCTCCTGCATATTGGTATTGGAGTGGTAAGCTCTCCCGGCCTACCCCTTCTCACTTGAGCATAATTCGACTGGTGGAGTCTGTAATGGTGTCTAGAATGTGGGAAGGAACACCCTTTGATTTAAGGACCTCCCATAATCTATTTCTGGGGACCAGATCGAATGCAACCCTTGGATCAACAAGGGCCACACAAGATGGTATTTAGAAAGGGTGATGTACTTCCAAGTAATAAGTGAAAAGCGAAAGATTTGGTTAGTGGTACTAACCTTAGTGCGAAATCCTGCCTAGAGACAAGGAAGAATATCCAGAAGCTGCTTACAAAACATTTTTGTAAGTTGTCAAGAAGGCTTATAGGTCTGTAGTTCCTAGGGTCACCCCATCACCCTTTTTATAGTTTATTATAATGTACACCCCAGCCCAGGAAGCAGGTGTATCCGCTTCACTGAGTATCCCATTAGAAGGCTGATTAATAGGGGGCACAAATTTCAGTCTCAGATTTATATAAGTTCTCAGGAATATTATCGGGCCTGGGGCTTTCCTTAGGTGTACCAACTCTGTGACCTTCCTCGTGTTTAATAATGAAAAGGCAATACGATCAGCCTCGAAGGATTCACTTGATAACAGTATCTGTATGACATTTGGTGGATGAGTCCCAATCAGAATATAGATCAGTGGATTAGAGAAGTGCTTGAATCAAACATTGGGTTGCAAGAAGTGATCTTTAGATGTACTAGCAGCTAAGCTGCCATGGGCTACTATTTGCCAGAATGCAGTGTTGCTTTTATTAAGGACAGCCTCTAGCAGCTCCTGCCGATTGGCATCGTCCCAGTTTTGATGGACAGAATATGCTTATAAGAAGATCTAGCTTCTCTTAAGGCAGCTTGATTAGTAGATTTAATATATAGAATAAGTTGAGATTTAGCCCAATGACATTCTTTGCAGAACCAAGGCATAACTTTGCGATTGCGGTTATGAATTTGCATATTGGTCTTAGAAAACAGGTCTTTTAAAGAAGTAAACAGTTTGATATGTGAGTTAATTATTGATATATTCTGTTAGATACATCTTAAATAAAAGCCAGAGTGGTATAAAAAATATCATAAATTGTTGGCTAATAGAGCAGGATTCCCATTGATAATTAGCCATTTTATTCCCCTTCTACTGTTGGAGACAGTAGGCTCTAAATGAATACAAGGATTCAGGATAGCCAGAACTTGGAACGTACCAGTGATATGAGCTAAATCAAGGGCATTATAATCACTGCCCCACTTGGAAATAATCTTAAAATCAAGCAGCTTCCCCCAAATCCTAATGTGCATTATACAGTAATCGATTCTGCTCCTATAGTTACTGCTTTCAAATGTGAAAGCTCTAGCCCTATCTGAAATAGATCTCCCATTGCATGCCAGTAAGCCATGAGACAAGGTTAGTGTTACTGATTGCACTAATAGCAAAGCAGCTCTAGACCAAGATTTATTAGGTTCAGCCTTCAAATCAGGAGCTCCTAAAATCGCGTCCTCCCACTGTGTTAGGTTTAAGATATATTCAAGGGGTTCATACGCGATGTTAAAGTCACCAGCACGTATTATTGGAGGATGGTTCTTTGTACAAGAGATATAACCATCTAGGATTTTAAGTGTCAGAGATGCGTTGTTTTTGGGAACTGTGCGATGGCTGGTGAGAATTATTATATAAATTGTGCATTGTTGCATGCTGAGTTATAACCTAATTTTACTGTCAATTGATTTGTGTTTTGAAATATTATAAATTATTTGTGTGAATTGATTTTATTTTTGTAGGGTATATAAATTGTGTCTAGTAATGGAAATGATGCAAAATCTAATGTGGTATTAGTTGTGGAATGTTTGATGAATTTTATCATCCAAATTAAACTAAACTGTTATACAAATCATGTACAACTGTCAACCACGCGGTCATTAGATTGTTATTAGAATCCTTGTTTCAATAGCTAATGAGGAAGAGCTTTGTTTCTAGTCTGTTTAATTGTTACTAGTAGCATAACCAGTATTATGAATATTGAAAATATCAGACAAGTGAATGAAACATATGTGGGTTTTCTCTGGAAATTCTGATTGCGAGGATACCCTACGATGGCCGTCAATTCAAGGTCCATGGTAATCAGATTCATCCTAGTGAAATGCCTAGGAAAAATTAAGTTACCATGCATTCAGGACCAGAATCGCGGAGCCCCTTGATAATTCCTCATTTGTAAGGGGACCCTCAGAATCCCAGCTGTAACTCAAGGTAACTGTACTTACTGATGCTCCCAGTATGTCAATTGGGGGACACAGTATCAGTAAATTGAGGGGGGGGGGGCAAGGGGCAGAGGGGAGAGGTACAGAGGGAAATAATGGTGATCTTGCAATGAGACTTGAAGTATTGACTGTTATGATGCTTCTCTACTAAATACTGGTGTTTGAGAATTAACTGCATTAATAATAATTTTGTTGTGCCTCTTGAATTCTTGTGTTGATGCAACAGGTGCAAACATCGTTACCAGAAGAATGAAAGAAGGAGATTCTGTGAAAGATGCGGAAGTAGTAACGCCATGCAAAGCTTCATTAAGAAAAATAAAGGAAAATTTGCCCCTCAACACTGACTTAGAAACAGACTCAAGAATCTTTTTATCGTCTGAAAGTAATACAAAAGTACGAGGAATAGAAAATGCTCAGTGCAAAGAAGACTTAAGTAATTTAAAACATTATAATCTATATTCAGGAACCACTGACGTAGAAATGCAGGGTACATCTAACCTCAACAATTATAATGTAAACCAAGAAGACCATCTGAAGTTTCAACCAAACAAAGTGCAAAACTGGAGACTGCATACATTTGAGGAATGTGAAGAAAGATTCAGTGGAACAGGAAACATAAGTAGCACTCAGAGAACACAAACCATTGAATGTCCACAAGTGCACACTGACTATAAGAATAGCTTTGCCTTAAAGCAATGTCAACATGAGCATCAGCGAGCACATTCAGAAGATAAAAATTCAGCGTCTGGACCATATATTTGTACTCAATGTGGCAAAACTTTCAGCATCAAAGGAAGTTTATTGAGACACCAGAAAGCACATGCAGGTGTGCGATATGCCTGTACAGAATGTGACAAAAGTTTTACTCAAAAGGGAGACCTTACTATACATCAGCGAACACATGCAGGTAAAAATCCATACACATGTACATACTGTCAGAAATGCTTCAGTAGCAAATGTAATCTTAATCAACATAAAAGAAAACATATTGGACAGTATGCAGAATATTATCCTAGCATGGCTTGAGTCGGACATGAAAGTTATCTTGTGCAAGCAGTAAACATAACCCACGTTGGTGACTTGAACCATGGGAAAGAGACAGAATGGTACAACAAAATAGCTTGCCTGCTCCTTGGATCTTTGTGAAGATTATAAAATCTCAGCACACGAGAAACGCTGAGACCTCTGTCCATAAAATACTATAAAATGAAGATGTTCTAATCGCCTGATACCAGAGGCTGAAGAGAAATGGGAGTGTACTTATGCTTCTCCTTTCACAAGAAATGTTATTATGTACTTACTGATACAGGCACTGGGACCTGGCAATTGCAACCATACTTGAAAGCCTACTTTTCTCTTTGAAAATGGTTACATTACTCAGACTCCTGCCAAATGAAACAGTAAAACAAATCATATCTGTATTAACCTGTGATGTGCTTTTACTTCTCGCCTATAGAAGACACATTTTTCATAATACTAATTCTTTGAGTGCGTTTTGGGAAGCCCATTGCTTATTGTTGATTGGCTTTCTTGTCAGTCTTGATTGTTTGCTTCTTATTCAATGACTTTCCTTCTGCTTATTTTGTCTGTCACTTCCCTGTAGCATAGCTGTTTTACAGTGCATGGATGAGTTGAATTCTTTTCACTGCTTACAATCAGAAAATTCCTTTTTTTCCTTTTTCTTTCAGCATCCATGAGAGTGCGTGTCTTTTTTCCTTTCTTTACCTTTTGTTTTATGTTTTTGGATTCCTTTCTGCTGTGTAGGTTTCCTTCCCCCACTTCTTATGTCTCTCCTCCTCCCCCTGCTCTTCCATTGCTTTTTTTCCCCCTACTAGTTCATGTTGCTCAACCACCCTTACTCTTCCATTTCTTTTTGTTTCCCCCATCAGTTTCTCTGTTGCTCTGACACTGCTCCCCTCTCCTCTGTTGGCTTTTGTATTCCCCACCGTCGAGCTCTTCGCCGTTGCTCTCTCTCCTGTTGCTCTCTCTCTGTATATATATATATATATATATCATACTTAGTGGTGATCTCTATTGGGTAGGTCTAGTTAGGGCCACATTTCCATAGGCAAATGCATTTTTGGTTTGCATATAACTTTAGAGCTGTTTGACAAATCTTCACGAAACTTCCCAAAAAAACGTTCATTCCCCTCAGCTCCTTTCTGGAAAGTTTTAGGGAGATCTATCAAGTGGGGGCCAAGAAAAAGGGGGTTCCAAAACATATTTTCCCCATTCATTTTTCCATAGGAAAATTAGACACAGCTACAGCCAGAAGGACTGAACAAAATTACACCAAATGTGGCAGAAAGCAAGATCGTTGTTCAGAAAGCGTGCTTTTTGTGATTTGGTGTAACTCCGTTTAGTAGTTTTCAATAAATGAAGGTTAAAAAAATATAGACATTTCACACCACAGAGGATCTGCGGAGCTGACAGATCTGGAAATAAGATCTGATTGGATGCCACCACATCAACAAAGATGTGATGCCAGCCATTTTAGAACTCAGGGACTCATTCCCCTGTCCTACAAAAAAGAATAAAAAAATATATAAGAGAGCAAGGAAATTTTTTGGGGGAATGTTACTGTGAATTTGCGAAGTATCCGATGTACAATGGTGGGGGAAGCTCATGCTTTCTCAATTAACTAGAACTTTAATTTTGTTTAATTAATTTTTATTGAAATTGTATTGCTTCTGTATACAGTATTGAGAGCAAAAGAAAGAAAAGAAACAACTAACATCAAGTAACTATAACTTGTGCTCTGCAGTAACTAGAACTCACGTTCTTGCCATGCACTGCTAATTATCTCACATATTACATCACTCATGACATGTTCTTATCTTATAACATCACTGTAACATCTGAAAAGACATTGGGGCATATTATCAAGGATCTGCGATATTTATCGCAAAGCGCGCTTAGCGCTGGTTTTTTTATCGCCGGCTATCGCTGGATTTCCTCGCTGTGATAGCGCGGTATTATCAACGCGTATCGCAAAGGCGATAGGAAATCCAGCGATAGCGAGTAAAACCAGCAATAGCGTGAGAATTCCAGCGCTAAATTAACAGCGCTAATGAAAAGCTTGCTAATAGGCAAATGCATACTTAACCCAACAATTCACCCCCCATTGACAAGATGGTTAAGGCAAGTTTTTTTCAGGCGTTAAATCCCAGCGATAAGCGCGGTTAGCGCGAATTTTCCTATCGCTTCGCGGGCATTGATAATAGGGGGAAGTTGTGTTTGCGACTGTTTCAATGGAGTTTTAGTCAGGAACGCCTACTTTGCATGTCATTAGCGATATATATCGCTGACATGCTTAGAGGTAAAAAACGGCCGCTATCGCTTAAAAACTCACGCTAAGGCCCGTTAGCTGCAGCTTGTTAATAGTGTGATAAAAATATCGCAGCATTAGCGGCAGAAAAGTGCCGCTAATGCGGCGATAAAGGGCTTGATAATATGCCCCATTGTTTTTTTTAAAATGTGTTTATTCACATTTTTAAGGACATCACACACAGAAATACAGCGGATAAATGAAACCATGACTCCCTGGGTGGAATCAGTTAACATGGTCAGTGACACAAATATATCTAAGAGTTAAAAATTCAACAGCCGGAATACCTAAATACCCACCCTTCCCTCTACCTGAAACAGTTTTCAGGCAAACACAGGGAGAGGGGGCAACCATGTGTGCCGTGAAATCAGCATTATATACATAAATAACACAAATAAAAATGCAACAAATAAACAATGAGTCCCAGGTGGGGGTATCACCCCAAAAAGTCTGAACAAGAAGAAAATAACGAGTTGGGGGGAGGTAAAGAGGACCACACACACCCTGTCTATTCACAGACCCAGCCATGCAGAGCCCGGATTAAAATATTCGAGAACCACTATTGGCCGGGGCATCGGGGGATACTGCTCCATCCACAGCTATATCACCACCCTCCAGGCTCACAGCCATCCCTTCATACATTCTCAGGGTTGCTCGCAATGCTTCCATTCACTCACCTGTACACTCACTCACACACCCACTCAATCACCCATACAGCCTCTCAACACAGCCACTCGATCACCCATACAAGCACTCACACACTTACTCACACAACCACTTACATACCCATTCACACATCCATACAAGCACTCACACATCTGCTCACTCCCCATACACCATTCACACAGCACTTACTTTCCAATACAGGCACTCACACACCAACTCACTTAACTAAACAGCCACTCTCTCACCCATACAGCCACTTACCCACCTGGTGCACAAGTTTAAGCACCTGTGACTGCCAATCAAGTAATGGTCCATTTCAAAAAGTTGATTGCAACAAGCGTTTATGCACGAGTGTGTTTGCTAGAAAGTGGGTGTGTGTTCAATGAATGGATATTCGTGAATATGTTAAGTTAGCATTTCAAGATTGTCAAGAACTGTCAAGTAAGCTTCTGAGTTATGACTGGTCCTGGTTATGACCCTGCTGAGCTTTAAAAAATGTATTTTGTGCAAATAGGCTGGAGAAAGAAGTTAGAACAGGCAGCACACCAGGGTCAAATCAAATGACAATTATATTGATTCCATTCAACTTGCTAGAAGCTGAGGGTGCTAATCTACAGAGATGGAAAGTGTACTCTCTTTGAATTCCCAAAATGTCTTTAGCATGTGGAAGCTTAAACATTACATTAAAGCACTGCACTAAGACATGTCTATTAAAAGTGCTAGTGTTGAAACATGAACTTAGAACCATCCTGCTCCAGCCCCCACCCTGGTGACAGCGCCATTAGTGAACTAAGAGGCAAGACTGTAGTCATGTGGCCCAGATTGTAATAGATAGAGCAACATTATAGTCTATTAAATAAAACACAATAGGTTTCTGTACAGCTGGCATTCTGAACTCACAAATTTCAAACTGCTTTCATATGTCTAAAAGAAAAATGCACATTAGTAAAATAAACTAACTTTGATCACACAATTTGGTTAAATGGGGAAGCCACGTTTAATCCATTTTTTATGGTTTGACCTTGTACAAATCGGCCACTAAACGCATATCTGTTTTCTCATTGTTAGCTTAATTGCTCCTCTGTACATAATGGTAAAGCGAGGGTGCAGATGGCAGGCAGAAGAAGCCCGATGACAGCTTAGCTTGTTAGATTATGGGCTTCAATGGGGCACCCTTCCGGAGGACAGAAAAACCGCCAGGAGCGGCAGAGAGATAATGCTCTGCACTTATTCGTAATGGTCCGTTAGGCAGTTAAAAAAATAATAACCCCTCCCTTTTCCAACTCGTCACAGGGTTGAGTGATGTCAGATAAGCTTGATGACCCCACCCAGTGACGACTAGGAAAAGGGCAGGGTTTTCTGAACAGCGTTAGAAACAAGCAGCCCCTGGAAGTACAGGGCTGATACTGTACACGCCCAGGGGCTGCTTGAAAACACTACGCTGCCCCACGTCATAAGTGGGCGGTCTTTGAGGTACCCCAAACATTGTATTGCAGGGCTGACGCTATGTCAGCCAGTATTCCACAATCACCCTTATGACTTACAGAGAGCAGTAAAACGTTTCTGTTTGACAACTGTGCACTCGCATGTGTCACAGGAAACTTGCCTGCCTGCCTGATGCCCGTTTCTGAGCATCATCACCCATGAGGCATGCAGCAGGAGTCTGACTGGAAAGTGAATGACGGCACTGGCACAAGGCATTCACATTTCTTTTAGGATGCAGAGGAGCGCCACTGGCTTTACTTATCATTTTAAAAGAAACGAGATGCCGGTAATTGCTGATGCATTAAACTAGGGTGGGCGCTGCCCCAGCGCCCTCGGGGAGAAACCTCTGCTGCTGTAACCTTTGGTTTTGTAATTGAATTTCTATGATTTTTTAACTAGTCACCTTTGCAGTGTGGTGGAGAAAGGGGGTGGGGCCTCCATCTAGCTCTCAGGAATCCTGCTGTAAGGGACTTACTCGAGGTAACAGGAGAGCTTCTTGGCCCCCAAGGTCCCTCAGCATCCAAGAGAATTTCATCCCCCAACCAGTAGTGTGCCAGGAGGCACGTTTCCAGAGTGGTGGAGAAAGGGGGCATGGCCTCCGAAGACCTCTCAGCAATCCCGCTGTGTGGGACATACTGGAGGTAGCAGGAGGGGTAGTTTACCCCCAAGGACCCTCTGGAATCGAGGGGACTTCATCCCCCAACTAGTAGTGTGCCAGGAGGCATGTTTGCAGAGTGGTGGTGGAAGGAGGTGGGGCTTTTTTAAAGAAAAATAAAAACATTTAACAGGGGCCCTGGGCCGATTTGGGGAGGGGGGCCACGCGGCCACCTCTTGGGACAATTTCGGCTCTGGGGTCCAGCCTCTATTGTGGGTGCCCTGGTCCCACCCAGGAAACCCACTTACCACTGATGGGGACCGTGGGGGGAGCCTCAAGGCCCACTTGGTCCCTGCTGGCTCCCCACCTTATGCGGAAGCTGGTATTGCTTTCACAGAGAGGGAGCTGCTAACATGAAGCTCCCACTCTGTGAAAGCAATTTTGCTCTGCCTCTAGTAAGCAAAAACATTTTCTATGCTCTTGCTTGGTAGAAGCGGAGCACAGTTTGCGATGGCTTGGCGGGAGTGGTAAAGCTCCCCCAAGCCATAGCAAACAGCTATGTCCTGGGTTGGGCACCCTGGGACATAGCAGGAGCCGGCCCGGGAGGAGGGGGGGATGGCAGTCTCCAGGGCCATCTATGGCTCCAGGAGGAGCCCCCCTGCTTTCTTGTATTTTGCCCCGGGGAGGTGGTGGTCCCGGGGGGGGGGGGGCCCTACATTATTTGTAATTGTAATTAAAGCCCGGGGGAGGTGGCGGGGTCGGTGCAGCCTCCCGCATTGTTTTCATGTTAAGCCCTGGAGAGGTGGCAGTCCCCATGGCTGGGGGGGGTCCGAGAGGCCCTCCATGTAAAAATAAATAAGACCCGGGGAGGTGATGGTTCCCGGGGCAGCAGGTACCGGCCTCCCATGCATTAATTTCTATAAAAGCCCCAGGGAGGTGGTGGTCACCGGGGCATTAATATGCCCCAGGAGAGGGAGCCTGTGTGCTCCTCCTTTTTATGCAAATGCCCCCCAGGACCTGGATGGTAAGAAAGCGCGGGAGTCCGCGCTTCGTTTTTTAAATTTGTTTTTTATTTTAGGTGGGAATTAAAAACAACAGATTTTTTTTGGGCCCTGCGAGGTCCCTGTGGGATCCTCCCAAGAGGCCTAGGGGGTCAAGGTGTTTCTACCCTGCCCCCTTTCCTTTTGTTGTTATTTTTAACATTTTTTCTGTGACTCAGTTCAAGCCGAGTCACAACATGGCTGGCAACACTGCCTGATTTGCAGTGTTAGCAGCCAACCAGAACTCAGCACAAGATCGGAAGGGGTCACGGATTGTCCGAGTCCCTATATATACAACTGAAAATTTCTTTAAATCACTCTGCAACTACTGAACTGATTTACACCAGATCACAAAAAGGCACTTCCCTGAACCAACATCTACCTTTCTGTCAAATTTCATGTAATTCTGTTCAGCAGTTCGGGCTGTAGCCTTGTTTAAAAGTTCCTATGGAAATTAACATAGGGTAAATGCGTTTTGGGACCCCCAGTTTTTCTCGGCCCCCGCTAGACGGATCACTCTGAAACTTTCAAGATAGCAGGTGAAATGAGTGGTAAACTAGTTTTGAAATTTTGGGAGTATTCATCAAACGGTGGCAAAGTTATTGGAAAAACAAAAAACGCTTTTCCTATGGAAACTACATCCTAACTATAACTACCAACTGTGGACCCCCAGTAGATAATACATATATATATATATGTATGTGTATATAGATATACATATATGTATGTGTGTGTATATGTATATATATATATATATATTCACTGAAAGAAACTAAGGTTATAGGGATGTTATAGTTAGGTGAATGTCGGTGACAACATTAATGTTTTGAACTCAGAAATTTATAGCTAGCAGTGCTAACTGTAACCAGCGCCCCTACCATGCACTGCTTAGGGCCTCACATATTACATCAATCATGACATTTTCTATGACATCATTTATGACATCACTGATGACATCTCAAATGGCATCATTAATGACATCAAAATCGGCGGGAAACGGGCTCAGGTCCTGATTGTAAGTTGAGCTGTCCATCAGCCTGGAAAATGGCGGGAACACAGTTGCATACTACTAACATAGAAGGGGCAGGGCCAAATGGGCCAAAATTATAGGTGATTTGGCACCTTTGCATATTCCGCAGCAATTAAAAGGGAGAACCGTGGAATCTGCTGTCAGACCAGGAGACGACAAGAAAAGACCCACTCGTCTTGGACAGTCACTGAAGAATAGATTGCACTCCAATAAATTAACAATGCATTCACCTCCATCAAGGATTTCAGATCGTTTTTCAGTGTGCCATTGTAGAGAAACCACATTGTCCATCAGCCTGGAAAATGGCGGGAACACTGTTGCATACTACTATCGTGGAAGAGTTGGGGCTAAATGGGCGCAGCTTTTTCGAGCCTATTATTGCCCTGGGGACCCCATCCCATGGGGCCTACCTTTAAAATAGGTGGGTGCCTACCCAGGCCAACCACCATGCACAATGTTGGGGACTGCGGGGAGAGTCCAGGGTCCCCACAGCCCTAGTCGGCTCTCCGCATGCTGCGGGAGCCGGCATTGTTCCCACCCGCAGGGAGCAGCTATTTATGCTGCTCCTTCCAGGCAGAGCAATCCATTGCTCCCACTTGCAGGGAGCAGCTATTTATGCTGTTCCTTCCTGGCAGAGCAATATCTTGATCTGTTTCCCTGCCCGCATCAGTGTGGATACGGAAACAGATCTCAAGGGGGCTGCCTTACGGCTGGAGCATTTTTAAAGCTCCCGCCTACTGGGGGCAGACTTTGTGTTTACTCCTGTTTAGTGAGAGTTTCAGGTGGGAGCAAAATCAAGTTTCCCTGCCCGCGCCGGTGTGCAGGGAAATTGCTGTGTCCCAGGGGCGGCCTCCCTGTGACAGAGCAAGTGAGCCTGCACAGGGGGATGGGGTCCCCAGGATCAATAAAGGCTCAGGGTGGGGGTCATGCAGTCCCCCCTCCCTTTTTAAAAGTAGCTGCCCTAGGAGTTAGGGCCCAAGGGCCTTTTAAAGGCTAAGGAGGGGGCCGTGCGGACCCATCCCCTTATTAAAGGCTTTGGGCACTGAGGGATGGGGTTCTACTGGCCTAATACAGCTCTGGGAGGGGGCTGTGCACCCCCTAATTATTTAAATCAGGCCCCGGGGGATTGGGGTCAGGGTATCCCTACCCTGCCCCCTCATATATTTTGTTTTACAAGTTCAGGACAAGGGACTATGTCCTCGAGTCCTGTAATGGCTGTCAATAACATTTTTCTCATGTTGCTGGCATCCAGTCAGAGTGCTTGCTCCCGCAGGAGCGACATGGCCCAGGGGAAAAAAAATTCCTTGGGCCAATCAGAACACTCTATTTTTTAAAATTGGGTTCAAGGGACTCTCGCCCGAGTCCCTCAAGCCCAACCGTCCAGATATACAAATATTTGTATCCTTAATTTCTTAAAAACGACTGAACCGGTTTACACCAAATCACAACAAGCATTTGAAATGCAATCGGTCTCGCATTTATGAAAGTTAGATCTATTGGCGTTGTAAATGACAATGTTCTTTAATTATGTTTTTTTGTTTGCAGTGGAGTGATCATTTGACCTATCTAAAGAGATAGGAAGGAAAGAGGATGGAGAGGAAACAGTGAAAAGCAGGGGTGAAAAAGAACTCACAAAAATGAGACAAAGAGACAGGAAGTGCAGGTTGGTAGAAGAAAGCGGGATAAGGTGGAATCAAGACTAGGTATCTTTGCATTTCATTCACATGTTTCAAGGGGACTGTATCAGCTCCAGGAGGTCACAGGTGCGTCATACCACAACAAAGTAGGCACAATTACAACAGGCCCTCCTTGTTTACCAGCGCATCTCTGTTACTGGTCGAACTGAGACAGAAAAAAGTTTGAAAGGAGTGCCATAAGACAACTGGCTGGCATCAGATTTTTCTGGGGCTAAGAAGTGGGGGGGTTAATGGAAACAGGCAGCTACAGGTAGGAAGAAGTAGGGCAACAGAAGCAGGGAGAGTGAGAAAAGGAACGGAGGGAGAGCAAGGGAAAGCAGGAGCGCTCGGAAATGGGAGGGATGGCAGAGCAGAGATGAGAACGCAGGGGCAGCGGAGAGCAAGAAATAGGAATTAGAAAGGGACGGAGGCATCTGGGGACAAAGACAGCAAGCAAGGACAAGAAAGAGCAAGCAAAGACGGCGGTTGGGTGCATGTTGATGTTGGGAGAGTAAGTTGAGGCATGACAGAACAGAGTAGGGAATTGTAAGGGGTGGCATTCCAATGAAGAACGGAGAAAAAGAAGGACAGGAGTGGGAGATGGCGAGCAGAGATATACACGCAATCACAGTGGAAGCAAGCAGGGCAGAGGAAGCAAGAAGGGACAGAGGTGGGTTGTAGGAAGCAAGAAGGGACAGAAGAGGGTTATAGTCGCCGCCTAGGCGAAAATGAACTAAGACAGTACAGTGATGATAACTACAACCTTTCCCAGGCCTAAAGATGTAGGATAGAAACACAATCAACAGCACATACTACTGCTCAATCTGTCATCAACTTGCAAACATGCCGCTCTGATACCACAACCTTGTGAAACCACATTTCACACTACCTGAGCCATTATACAAGGCAGGTAAAATTAATTCTGGGATTAAGACAATCTGAATTAAGACAATCTGCCACTATAAATCTCCTGTAAAGACGCTCCTCTATTTACATAAAATAGAGATGAGGTCTATTGACCGCCTGAGCCCTTGGGCCCTGCTAGTTATGCAAACAGGCCACGGAGCTTCTTGCCCGTCTGTGGCTTTACCCACTATGCGGTATCCCCTGCCAAATTAGCTATACCTCCACTGACTAAGCGGTGCATTCTGGAAGTTATTGGGGATTAATATATCCCTTGACTCCCTCTTTAAACCAGTCCTAATGATGATCTCGAATTATTGAGATCGAAACGTCGTCGACCCCAGTACAACTAAACTCCTTGTTCATTATATAAAAATTGTTTAGAAGGAGTTTTTCTTATGTTGTCAATGTGACAAATGTTTTTAAAGTTGTTCTTACTCACCACAGCACACCCCCCTTCTTTTCACAAATTTGTGAGCACCGCATCTATCTTTTTGAACAGTCTGATATGAATATTGCGGAATACATTTATTACTGAACAATGACCTTATGTGTCCCGCCCTATACCTACTTAAAAGAATTGTGTGACACTGTGGGGTATTGAAATTTCTGCCCTCGGTGCTTTGTTGGATAACACACTGTTATGAGGACTTATTGGCCTTATAAGAACCACCCTTTTCTTCTAAACTATATAATACCCCTGGTTCAAAAATTTGGGGTTCCCTTGTGATAAAATATATAGTTATGCAAACTGTGCACAAATTATAGCCTGAAGTGATAAAGTAGATCCTCTACCTCAAATAATATCGCTGAAGGCCTTTACTAAAGCATAAGAGGATAACTGCACTAATTAAAGTGAGAAGCATTGAACCCTAGATGTGGCAACATCCTACTTCTAGCATAGGAGCAGAATGCCAACTTTAACATGAGGAGAGTTGACTGAACACGAGAACCAGGTACTGTATTGTATTTCACTACCCAAATACCAGCCATGGAGTCCATTTGTCTTGTGTGGCCAGCCAGCCAAACATGGTGGACGCGAGTTGCTAGAGCTCCGTCCTCACAACCCCTAATTATCCTGTTAGCTCCTTGTATCCCCGACATATCAGCGCCTGAGCAGTGGCCGCCCACGATCGTGATCGGAGAAAGGCGGAGGAGGCGTGGAAAGACACAAACGTGATCCCGCAGGGGCTGGCGCCGAGGGGCGCGCTCCGTACACCTCCAGGAGCGTTCGTGACAGACACAGGGCGTCCAGCTCCCCTGGCCGGCGTGGACGGTGCAGTGGTCGTAGCTGGCGAAGATCGCGGACAACCGCCACCCGAGCGAACCCCCCAGTGATGTCCGCGGGCCGCTGAGACGGCCGCAGGCCCTGCAGCAACCCAGCGGTGAGGCGCGCACGAGCGGCGAACTACCACGGCCTGTGGTTGCGGCCCACGAGGCATGGGCCTGAGCACACGGAGGCGCTGGAGTACCTGGAGGGAGACAGCGAACTGCCAGGCCCCTCCATCTTAAGAGCTCAAGTGCCCCCCTGCAGAAGGGGGATAGTGGGTGCCTACTGTTGGTGAGCGCCTGCTGCGACTGTGCACCGCCGTACAGGCGGGGGAAGGAAATCGTTGAGGCAGCCCGGCGGCCCCCTGTGGAGAGTGCTGAACACAACGTGGCTGTGTCGCGGAGCCGGGGGGAGCACGTACTATGTGTGCACGGAGGTGAGCGGCCTACCCCACCCTGATTTCCTCCCCACCCGCTAAGACAGCTGCCATAGGAGAGTTACTGGGGGAGATTGCTACCGCACCCAGAGCCGCGCTGAGGCCGCTGGGCAAGGCGGTGAAATATCGGGCGAACGAATCCGGTAGAGGCCCAGCGGAGACGCGCGCACACCTGAGAAAGTATTGAGGCCTGAAGACGCGGCCCATGTGGAGCGGGCCTGCACTTTCTGAAACGCTGTGCCGTGGGTGAGGCGCTGCCACGCTGCTGTACCCCCTCTGGCTCAAACACTGACATGTCCCCCTCTACTGTAAGGGACAGTGAACACCCGATACTGCTGTGCGCCTAGGCCGCCTGAGTGCCACTGCGGCGGGAAAACACCTAAGGTGGCTCAGCGACCCCTGAGGAAGGCACCAGACACACTGGATCTGTGCTATGGAGTCATAGAGTGAGGCTGTTACACGCCTGTCGAGGCGCGCGGCCTACCCCTGACTTTCCCCACCCCCTTCTCCCCGCCTGGACTGGTGCTGTGCGTGCGTGCCTCACCCACCACTACATCTTGGACTGCGCTGTGACGACCACGCACGACAGTGCAGAAGCAGACCGACACCACCTGCGCTGGCCCACGTGGCTGACCTGGGCCTTGTCAGCGCAGACAAAGTGAAAACCAGCGCTGCACCTGACAAGACGCCGACTTGCCCGGAGGCCGGATCGGGCCTAGGCCAACTGCTTAAGACGGTGAGGGGCGCACTAAATCCGCAAGGTTCATGCACGAGCGCGAAGAGGCGATACGTTCCAGCACTGAGCTGGTCCACACTGCACTAAAGTGAAGAAGGCACAGCAGGAGCGTGCACAGCAAGACTGCCCGCTCCCTACACTGAGACATCAGCCGACAGATAACATCCAGAAACACCTAAGTGTATGCCTGCAGACCAGCAAGCCCGGCGCTGAGACACGGGGAAGCCAGTCACCAGGGGAGACCTACGTTCCCCCTTTAAAAGAAAGCAGGCTTGATTAGGCCCCACCTGCGTCTACACAAGGCAGAGGCAGTAGCCAGAAGATAAAGCACGGGCGCGTGGGTCGGGCACGCACATCCCGGTAACTGCCAGCCCCATGCAGCGAGTAGGCAGCTCCCCCACACGGCTGGACCTGCGGAGCAAGTAAGGTCGCTACCCTGCTCTGATATCGCCTACACTGACTGATGACGAATGCCGTCAGCGCAGCAATTAGTAATGGGCCGCCTACGCACAAGCACCCAGCAGCCCAATACGTGCACTGGCAGCTCGGAATCGACAGTGGTGGAGGGCAAAGTAGGCACAGAAATGCCACGCGCAACGCTCGCTGCTAAGCTGGACTCTGTTCTGGTAGCAGTGGAGAAGATTGGATCGGTGCTGGAACAGACCCGCACCTTGTTGGAGTCCAAAATCGTCAGGGTTACCTCGGATTTCACCCTTCTGAAAGCTGACCATCATAAGCTTGGGGACAAGGTGCGCCTCCAGGAACAAACACTCGCGGAGCTCAAACCAGTTACACATAGTCACACCGCAGCCCTCCAAGACTTAATAGACCGTGTGCATGACCTAGAAGACAAAGTAGAAGATGCAGAAGGACGCTCGCGCCGCAACAATATCCGCGTCGTGGGACTTCCGGAGGGTGAAGAAGGACAAAGGCCGGAGGACTATGCCGAGCGTTGGATCAGAGACTTACTCCCCGCAGGCACCCTGTCTCCTCACTTTGCGGTTGAGAGGGCACACCGCGTCCCAGCACAAAAACCACCGCCGGGAGCCCGCCCGCTCCCATTCCTGTTTAAAGTTCTCAACTATAGGGACAGGGACTCGATCCTCCGTGAAACCCGCAAACTGGCAGACATAAAGATCGGAAGCAGCCAAATCATTATCTTTCCGGATTACACGGCGCAGGTCCAACGCTGCAGAAGCGCATATACAGCCGTGAAAAGACAGCTCCGCGACCTTGGTCTAACTTACTCCTTGCTATTCCCTGCTAGGCTCCGTGTGGTGGCAAAAGGATAGAAGCGCTTCTTCAATTCACCCGCTGAGGTTTGGGACTGGCTGGAAGAATCGGAAACATTGACGGGACCCAGGCCGCCTGTGGAAGAGGAGCCTAGAAGACTCAACAGGAAAAGAAGCCGCCAGGGCAGACACAATGGACACCGCTCAGGACCCGCTGCGACTTTCACAGCCCCTGACCTAGCACAGAGGAGGGCGGAAAAGCAAGAGGCATTACAAGTGGCCGCGACGCTGGGAACTGCAACACAAAACTCAGACTGCCACTTGAGCCCATCCAGATCCTCAGACACTGGGGACTCACCGCCATCCAGACTCGAGGTCCCTGAAGAGTTCCCACTGCCAGAAGTTACGCCACAAACCGCCAATGACATTATATGACTCTTCCCAAGACCCCCTGTGAACTGTTGAAAACGACCCACGCAAGTACCTGCTGCGCTGGCAAAATGTTGTGTTGCATAATGTTTTACATGTCACTGTTCTTTGCAAGGCATGGCGCTGCCTTACACACTGCCGCGCACAACACATACCTACCATCACGTTGGGAGGCATGCACGGCCCACACCCCCTTCCCCCGCGCTACGGATAGGCCGTGGGGATACACAATCACAACACGGCATTAGGTGGCAAACCACTCCCTGCTGCCAACGCACCGCGCAAACCCACGCCACACGTCAGTTTGGCAAAGTTCTTAGCCCTAGGTTGGGCAAAACAGTTTGGACAAACTCCCACTCGGAATTCGCCCTCATGGTTATACACAGTTTAGTTCACGTATGTACCCTGTTTTTAGCAACACTGAGCTGGAACACACCCCCGCAGGTCGGAAACCGCAACGTTTTGCCCCCCCCAACGCCGACCTGGTAAATGTAAAATGGAAACATGGTACAGGTCAACGTAGTCACGTGGAACGTGCGCGGTATGCACACGCCGTCACGTAGATACTCGATTTATGCCTATCTGCAGCGCAGAGGCACTGACATAGCGCTGCTCCAAGAAACACACATGTCCCAAGTAGAACTGGGGCGCCTCCGACACAGATGGAGGGGCCAAATATATGGTACTAGCTACTCAGCACATGCGCAAGGTGCCCACATCTGGGTGAGAGCAAGGGTTCCGTTTACAAGTGAAGAGGCGCTGACCGACCCTGAAGGCAGATATGCGCTCGTGAGCGGCAGACTCAATGGCCAACCGATCCTCATTGGGTCCATCTATGCCCCAAACGTCAATCAACCCACATTTTTAGAAGGCCTCACAAGAATCCTAGCTGGGTGGAGCGGAGTCCCCTGGCTACTGGGGGGAGACTTCAATTCTGTGCTCAATGTAGACTTGGACAGATCGTTTCTGCCCTTGTCTAAAACTGCAGCAACATCCAATGCGCAGGCCCTCACAGACTGGCTGGCACACTGGGCGTTACTAGACATATGGCGCGCCATCAATCCGGAGACTCGGATCTACTCACACTACTCGGCGGTGCACCACTTGCCTGTGCGCCTAGATAGAATAGTGGGATCCCCGCGCTGCTCCTTTTGGTCCACCGTATAGAGTATCTAGGCCGGACGCACTCTGACCACAATCCCGAACAGCTGAAACTTACCTGGGAACCTGAGCACCCCCCTGCCCCCACGTGGAGACTCCAAACAGCTGCGCTTGAAGACCTACCATTTCGCTCCTCCCTAGGCACAGCGATCCTTGAATACTTAGGGGCTTATTTACAAGTCCCTTGCACCACTTTTGCGTCATTTTTAACATGGGGAAAGTGAAGTACGGGTGGCGCAAGGGGCTTGTAAATCTGCCCCTTTGAACTTAACGAAGACACAACAGTGGATGCACTAATAGAATGGGAAGCTTTCAAAGCCACGATAAGGGGACACTGCATGGGCGCGACCTGGAACATACGCAAAACTCTCACCTCTAGCCTAAGCAAAATAAAACTAGAGTTACTGCGATACGAGACAGAAGGGGAGGGCGAGGGCAGGGACAGTCACCGCCTAGAGACACTGCGCGCGCAACATGCGGAGTTGATGGAATGCCTCCGCTGCCATAACTAAACTGCGCACACGGCCCGCGCTCATGGAACTGCTGATCGCGCAGGTCGACTCCTAGCCTGGCTGATCCGCCAAGAACACGTCCGCACACCTATAGTTGCGATGCACGATGACACAGGGCACCTAGTACACACGCAGAGGGACATCCACACGGCCCTGACGCAACACTATCAACAGCTGTACCAATCCCAAAGTCGCTATGAACCGCACGCCCTCTTGGCTTTTCTAGAGCAGGTGCAACTGCCTGAGGCGACGCGGACACATAATGAGATACTGGACACGCAGATCTCGGCAGAGGAGATTAGAGAGGCCATTATGTCCCTGGCCACGGGGAAGACTCCGGGACCAGACGGACTCCCGGCAGTATATTACAAGGCGTACCAAGTGTCATTGGTGCCGCGACTATGCGTCCTCTACGCAGCCGCTGTAGACGAGGGACGGCTCCCTCCCACGCTATGTGAAGCACACCTGATTTCACTACCCAAGCCCGACAGAGACCCAACAGACATGGGTTCATATCGACCTCTTGCCCTGCTCAACACAGATTACAAAATCTTAGCGAAAATCCTAGCGGACAGGTTAGCACAGGCAGTTCCCACCCTGGTGCATGCGGACCAAAACGGCTTTGTGCCGTCCCGAAACACCTCGCTTAATCTGCGTCGCTTTTTTCGAGTCGCAACCTACTCCATATGCGAATGGGCGAGAGCAGGCTGCCTCGTACTTGATCTCGAGAAAGCATTCGATTCTCTCGAATGGAATTACATGTTTGCAACTCTTGAAAAATACAAATTAGGCCCCGATTTTATACAGTTGACCCGCCTACTCTATACAAACCCTGTGGTGAGAGTGAAACTGGGACCATACGTTTTGGCTGTCATCCCAGTGCGGCGGGGGACGAGAGAGGGCTGCCCGTTGTCCCCTCTCCTCTTCGCGCTCGCTATGGAGCCACTGGCGGAGTCGCTACGAACACAACTACACAATGGCATACTGTTGGGCGATGGCACGCACGTGGTGTCACTGTATGCCGACGATCTGTTGATCTACCTAAGAGACATCACTCGAGTGCCAGAGCGTCTGGCCCATCCTCCGTGATCGCAGCTGTATCAGGGTTAAAAGTAAATGTCGCTAAATCTAAACTATATGCCTTTAAGTAGGATTGCCACGACCCAGGCCTGATACTCAATGGCGTGAGAGTGCAGTGGAGCGCTGACACATTCCGCTACCTGGGCATACGTGTGTATCGCCAACCGCTAGACCTCTTTGACGGTAACCTAGGCAGAGCGCTGACGTCTGTGAGATCCCAGATGCAATTCTGGAGTACACACCCCCTCGCCGTGGTCGGTAGAGTGGCACTGATCAAAATGGTGGCTCTGCCGAGATTCCTGTACTATTTTGCCAATCTGCCCATCTATGTCCCCGCATCCTTTTTCGCCACGCTGGAAAAGATGGCCAGAGACTTTATCTGGGGCCCCAATCGGCACAGGGTGGCGATCAAAAAACTGTATCTACCCATTGACCAGGGAGGCCTGGCAGCGCCTTGCTTCGAGCACCACTACCCGGCAGCCCAACTTCAATGGATCGCCAGGTGGATGGCAGACTGTCAACGCGACGACACAGCGACCACACGCCCTTCGTACACGCTCTCCCAGATCCTTGCGCTCTCCCACCCTGGCACGCAGGTGCGGCCTCCTGAACCCCGGTTCCTGAACGTAGCGTACAGGTGCTACTGCAGAAGCCTCTACTTAACCCGGGTCACAACACCCTACGCCCCTGCGCTCCCTCTGGAAGGTGCCCCTGCGGGCCGGGCAACGCTTACAGCTGCCGAACTGCAGCACTGGCATGACACAGGGGTGCAAACCCTAGGAGATCTCTATCGTGAAGGCTCGCTTATTCCCTACACTACACTAGTGGCCGACGAGGGACTCCCTGCAGGGCAATTCCTCCTGCACCAGTCATTGATGGCTACCCTCTTGATGAAATGGGGAGACCTCACAACTGAACCGCAAACGCATCTTCCTGTACAATATATACATGTCATGGGACACGGTAGGCACATGATGCGGTGGTTCGCGGCCTCGTTGCGACAGCATGCGGCGGCAAATCTTGGCCCTCTCCAACACAAATGGGAACACGACCTGGGCCGACAATTCATGGATAAAGAGTGGGAGCGGGCGCTGGCCAGTCCAGTTCAGATCCCCAGGAACGCTAGGTTTGGACAAATCCAATACTACATCACACAAAGAGCGTACCTCACACCAGCCAACATCAACAGATACTTTCACCGTGCTGACTCAGCCTGCCCCAGGTGTGCTACAGACGACGCAGACTTGGTGCACATGCTCTGGGGCAGCACCAGTCTCAGCGCGTACTGGGAGGGGGTAGCGAACACGCCCCGCACCTGCACTGAGAGAGAGATATCCTTCGACTGGCCAACATATTTACTACACATATTCCGTAGGACACGGAGTACTAAAGTTACCTCTAGGTTTCTGGACCTGGGCATGGTGACAGCCAAGAGGCTCATCACAAAAAGATGGAAGGCACCTGACCCCCGCACATACAGGCATGGAGGCGTTCTACACTTGCATGGGCCAGGGCCGAAGGTATAGCGATTAGACGTGAGGAAACTATGGGCCTCAGGAAAATACCTATATCCACGAGTTGGGAAACGATTCTGGCGGCGCTACAACAATATGTGGCTCAGCCAGATCAGCCCTTGCAAACACCTGACCTGGTGGAGTGACTCCGTGCATGCGTCCACCACCCTTAAGCCATCCATAGACATTAGACTCGTTGTCCTTAAGCCGTGAACTGGCAATCCGGAGCGCACGTGCACCAGACACCAACCACCAAGGCAATAGGCAGGGGCATATTAAACAACACGTATGTACACAACTACTAACAGCCATGCGGGGTAGTTCCAGCTCTTTTCCAAGTTTTGTGCCCCGCCTCACTTGTTTTATTTCCCCCCTTCTTTTATCGAATGTACAATATGTCAGATGAACCTAAGCTGAGCCAGATTTAACGCAATACTTACTATGTAATAAATCTGTAGGACAAATAATGTAATGAGACAAATGCGATTTAGCCAGACAATTGTAAGATACAGGATCTGACACATCATCATGTCCGTTGCAGGAACATATGTGTAGTACATTGTTAATGTAAGAAACAGGACAGATTGTTGCTACATGTCGTAGCATAATGTTTCAGCTGCCGGACATGAAACTGCAAAACGTAAAAAATCAATAAAAAATATTTACCAAAAAAATGGAGTCCATTTGTCCTGCTTTTCCTGGGACCCGTGGAACCTATGCTATGTCACTGAAAGAAAGAGGGTGCTCGTGCTCCGACCCGCAATCGGTTCACAACCTACTATGCTGGTGGCATTTAATGCAGACACACAGCCTGTGCTGTCAAGGTGGCAAGGTGTGTATGGGTGAAATGACAGGCAGCTTGTGTTTCTATCACTCTTCCTGGCAGGTATTCCCCAGCCTTGTAAACATGCTGCGTGCCTCTGAAAACATGCCGTTCAGGTGCCCACTGGGAGAAGTAAACACCAGTGGTGAAGAGAGCTGAATATAGACCGAGATGTGGTATATTCTGCTGACCTCTTTTTGACTGAGGTAAATCCACAGACACAGGCCGGGTCTAGTGCACTGCCCAGGCCAGCAGAGCATATTAATCAATCAAAGATAAAATGGAGGGAGGCTAGTTTGGGTGAGGGGATTAGGTGGGCCACCTCTGGTGTGAATGCAGCAGCAGTGGTGCGGTATGATTCAGTATTCAAGGTATCTCAGACACAAGCCCCGCAGGCAGCGGCAGGACCAAGATGGAGAGGAGGCTGAGACTGAGAGCCGCTCGCTGCTGCCTGGCCCCGGAGGTTGCCATGGCATTTGGTAAGGGAAAATGAGGTATACCTGCGGGTTAGGAGGAGGGGGCGGTCCGCCGCTTGATTCTGCCTACACCCGGCCCGCTAGGGAGGGAAGTGGTGGGAAGTGTCGGGCCCTCCTCCACTTGGCTCAAAGTTGGTGATGAAAACGAAACAACTGCTGCTGTATTGAAACAAGGTACGACAATAAAAGAAGCATTCATTGTGTGTTTCAAGCTTATGTGCTACTTCAAGGTCTTGGCATAAAACAAAGTACTCCACTGAGAACATAGCAAACAAGCATAGCTGGGAGGGAGGAGGTGGGGGGAAAGTTTTCAAATGAGCACACATGCTTCCTTGCCCTTTTCCGACCGACAAATAAATGCACAGCTTCAACATGGCCACTAATTTTACTTTGTTCAACACAGTATTTGCCACAATGTGCTTATTACCAGCTGAAGCTCAAAAAGCACAGAAACGCCACATGCCGAGCTGAAGAAAAAAAAGGTTTGCTTTTCAAGTGAGCGATGTGGCGTAACATAACAGAGCTGCCGACTTTGTACCTGGGGAACTGTTAAGCTTGGCATCTTTGGGGTGGTTTCCCCTGACTTTTTGCCTCTACCTCCTGTATTTTTGATGCTGTGCTGGATTTCGTTTTTGCTGGCTTAGATGCTTTGGGCACTTTGCCACTGCTGATCAGTGTCAAAGTGCAAGTGCTCCCTGTGTAAATTGTTGTTTCAATTGTGTCTCCCTGATTGGCATATTTGTTTTACTGGTAAGCCCCTAGTAAAGTGCACTGAAGTGTGCCAGGGCCTGTAAATCAAATGCTACTAGTGGGCCTGCAGCACTGATTGTGCCACTCACAATAGTACCTCTGAAAAGGTAACTCTGACCTGCCACTGCAGTGTCTGTGTGCAGTTGTTAACTGCCATGTCGACTTGGCAAGTGCACCCACTTGCCAGGCCCTAACCTTCCCTTTTCGTACATGTAAGGCACTCCTATGGTAGGCCCAAGTTACCCTCCTGGGCAGGGTGTGGTGTATGTGAAAGGTAGGACTTGTACTGGTGTGTGTGACATGTCCTGATAGTGAAATACTGCCAATTTCGTTTTTCACTATTGAAAGGCTATCTTGCCCCATAGGATAGAATGGGAGTTTATTTATAATATCTTATAAATATAACTTCTCATTGGAACAAGATAGAGAACTAAAGTTTAGGCTCTCTGAACTCAAAATTTAATTACACATCTTTTAGTAAAGATGGTTTTTAAATTGCGTGTTTGAAAATGCCACTGATAGAAAGTAGGCATTTTCTTGTTTAACCATTCTGTGTGCTTCTGCCTGTTTGTGTATCGACTGTCTGGTTTTGCAGTGACAGGGGCTGGGGATGTGCATTCACTGTAGACAGCCACTGGGGGGGGGTGAGGTTGGGGGGGTTGAGGTGAGGGGGGGGATTTGAGGTGTGCCTTGCCCTTCCTGGATGACTCAGAGCTGAGCTGAATATTGCACGGCTGAATTTAGGGTAGTGGGAGGAGATTTCCTTGCACCTCAATGGGACCTGTCTCCCTTGCACAATGCTGTCTCCACCCCCTGTGGTCAGACTGCACCAGTGAGGACAGAACTGGTTTGGACTGGGCTCAGAGGCCCTTGCACAAAGAGAACAAAGACATTTTGGGGTATAAGTATTAGACCTAAAACCCCTGAACCTTAGACTACTTCTGGAATCAAGAGGAACCTTTGCCAAGGAGAAGAGCTGAAGAAACTGAGGAGAAGTACTGCCCCTTTGCTGTGTGCTGTCTGGGGTTGGCCTGCAGTAGCTGTTTCTGCCTAGGAAAGGAGAAGGACTTTGCTGTGTGCTGTGTCCCCCTGCTTGAGGAAGATCTCCAAGGGCTTGAGTAGAGCTTGCCTCCTGTTCTGAAGTCTCAGGGACACAAAGACTTCACCGACTTCACCCCCAGCACCCCTGAACTTCCATGCTGGGAGTTCTGACCTGCCAAGAGGTGCCTGTGACTGTGTTGGGCCTCTGGAGGTTGTTTCTGCTGCTGGGAGCTGGAAAAGCAACGCAACTACAAGACTGTCGCATCGCCTCCCCAGGGTCTCACTTTGTTTTTCGACGCTTCCCATCTCTGCGGCTGTTTTGCCTTGTGAATTATGTCGCAATTACAGGTACTTTTAGAGAAATCACGCATCTATAGTTTACTATGGACTAAGTTGTTTTAAACCTTTAAAAGTCATATTCTTATTACATGTATGTTGGATTTTTGTCGTTTTGGTCTTGTTGAGATTAGATAAAGATACTTTATTTTTCTAAACTGGTGTGGTGTCCATTTGTGGTATTATCACTGTATTACTGTGTGTTTGGAGTACAAATACTTTACACATTTCCTTTGGGATAAATCTATTTGCTTGTGCCAAGCTACCCAGGGGGTGAACAGGGGTTATCTAAAGTGTGTATCCCCCTTACCCTGACTAGAAGCAAGGGTCCCTATTTGGACAAAGGTACCTACCTCTGCCAACTAGAGACCCCCATTTCTAACACGAACCGGGTTTGTGTCTCAATGTGGGCTCTACAAAAAACATGCTGATCGTAATAAATAAAAATTAAACTCATAAATAAATTCAAACAATGGCGAATTACAAGGTCAAAAGTGCAAATAGGTCCATTATGGTCGGGGAGGGGGATCAGCAGCGCCGTGCGGGCTGGGCTGCAGGGGAGAAAAAAGTCTGACAAGCATCAGGGAGGAGGAGGAGGCAGCAGCTGCAGCCCGAGGAGAGAGCGAGCATTCGCATATGTGAAGAACTGGTCCAAATTTAAAAAAAGAGTGCTCAGAGTCATAAATAACAGAAAGAGTAAGAGCACATGTAACGGGGCAGTCCTCATGAGAGGTTACACAAGTCCAAAAGGAGGGACTAGTAAAACTATTTACCAATCAAAAGCTGGCCTTTATAAAGGACAGTAAGAGGAGCCAATTGAAAAGATGGGTGGTGCTTAAAGCCATATTCTAGGAACAGCTTGTCTCGAAGAGACAGCGCATGCGCTGCCTAGCTGAGACCTAGAAAGCACAATCTGTGGACCAAGCTCTAGCTTCCTGACAAATATGGTGTAATTCCTTTCAGCAATTAATGCTGTAACCATGCCTAAAGAAGTCTGGAAAATGCATGGGGATTTTGTGTTTTGGGACTCCCCTTTTTTCTCTGCCCCTGCTCGGAGGATCATCCCAAAACTTTCCATGCACAAACAAGTCAAAACGTAGCACCTTTTCAGAATGTTTTGTTGCGATTCACCAAATGGTGCCAGAGTTATTAGCAACACAAACAACACATTTTCTATTGAACAGCTGGCCTATTTATCACAATCCAGTGGCGACCGCCACTGGTTAATATATATAATATGGGATAAAGTACCCCTGCCGTATATTATAAGGATATTGCAAGTCACCAAGGAGTTCCATGAACATATAGGAACAAGGCCGAACAGAGTTCCTTTCTAAGCTTATGGAACTCCGAGGTAACTTGCAATATCCTTATACTGTACGGTGGAGGGGCATTTTTTATTCCTTATAATACATGGCCCACCATCACCTTTCCCACAAACCACTTAAATCCTTGAGGTGTAACTCTATCATATGAAAGAGAGCGTATCTGCAAACATGAAGCATAAAAATTGACTCACTAGTGCAAAATAAAGCACGCAATAGCTCAATGTTAGTAGAAAAACGCAGAAAAATTCTAACTTTTCATAAATTACCTAAGGACTGCAAAAAATTAACATGATGCCATAAATATCTCCTTTTTGCTTGTCACTATACAGCTAGAAAAACAGAGCAGAAGGAGAAAAGTAACATTTTGTTTTGTTCCTTAAATATCTGATTTATTTATGTTGCGCGACCTGACCTGCTATTCCTCTCAGCTGCTGGATCTGGCAGCAGGTATTGTGACATCAGAACTCAACTGTAACAAGTTATTTCAGTCGAGTTGTGATATCATTTCTTTATAATAGGCGACTGGGTGCATCACAAGTGGCCTATCCTAAAGAAAGTAGAGGCAGGTTTACATCCGCTCCACAAGTTTCTCAGTTGCTCTGCCACCCCTCCCCAGTTCTCTGTTGCTTATCTTAGTCGCCATCCTCCAGTTCTTTACCGTTGCTCACAAGTGGCCTATCATAAAGAAATTAGAGGCAGGTTTATATACAGGGTTTGCAGGATTCAAAGTATTACAAACACACATATATATATATAAAGCTACTCTTCTGTTATTTTTCATCCACTCCACCAGTTTCTCTGTTGCTCTGCCACCCCACCCCAGTTCTCTGTTGCTTTTCTTAGTCGCCATCCTCTAGTTCTTCACCATTCCTGACCCAAAACCAATTACATATAAATATGCTCCTATATATTTGCAATCCCCTGCTTTTTTTGTCATTTTATTTATTGTTAAAAAATGCCCATTGGCTATTTTTGAAGGATATGTTAAATTTATAAAAGAGACTAAGTGGACGCCTGTACTTTACAACACGTATGTATGTGTTGTGACATCATGACGCATGCGCATGTTCTGGCAGCTATCTTGGAACACTTTTCTTTCTGAAAAGCCATTATTTATTTATATGTATATTTATTTATACAAAGCACCTTGTTTAAAGAGAAAAAGAGTCTGCTCTACATTTTGGTGGCAATGGCAGTTCAGGCTGGACTGTTCCTGTTGGATCACAATTAAGACTGATATGCAAATGGCTGGATCGAAACTGAGGTGCCATGGTGGGCGAAAAATGATTAGCTGGAGTGCGGCCTTGAGTCTTTGCCAGTGGTTGAGATTAATTCTAGCATTCCACCCATCACCTTACTGTTTTTGCAGTCGACACACCTAGATACTGGCATGCTTTACACTGGTCAACCTTTTCACCACCTATCCTCCATGAATCATTACCAATGATTTTGCCAAACTGTATTGTCTTGTTCATTTTCCAAGTTCAATGTGAGATAACTTTGTTCATTATATTGGTGGAGGCTTATCAAGGCTCGTTGTAAACCAATAGGTGTGCAGTCCAGCAACACAATGTCGTCAGCATATTGGAATACGAAATACGTGTAAAGCCTAGTTTGGGCAAGAATATTTCTTTCCTCACGGCTGAATTTAGATTGAATGTGTCAAGATTAAATAGTAGCTAACACATCGTTGCTTCAAGGCATGAGGCATGATTCATGTTAATTTTCTTGTCACTGTCCCAACTGAAACAGTCTTCATTCTTAACTATGTGTCGATATGGAGCATACTAATTACATTAAACGTAGATGTTGGAATTCCTATTTCTTGTTTGCGGTGATTAGATTGATCATCAGAATATTATCCAAGGTCTTAGTACCTTTTCTTAAAACTATCTGTTGTAGCAATGAGATTTTTTTGCTGATTACCCAGTCGTCAATTTCCTTTAGCAGGATTTGGACAAATATTTTTGCTTCACCGTCTAGCAGAGCTATTCTAAAATTCTTTGGATCACCCGCACTGCCCTTTTTGAGGATGGCGTGCAGTACTGAGTCCCTCCAAGGCTCTGGTATTGTCTCTGTCTTCATTATTCCAGAAAAAAGTTGACAAAGCGGTTTCTTCCAACTTTTTAAACACGGTCTGACAGTGGAACCCTTCAAAGATACAGCACCTGAACTGCTATCCCTCTAATATTAATACCCCTCTATTCTTCCTGGGGTTTGTGTGCACACTGAAATGCACCCACCATCACAGTGCAGATCCTCATGGGATCACAACAATATAAAACACAAGCACAGGTCACCACATATTAATTACAAAATATAAAAATACATAGACATAGTCCATATGTAATACAAATATTACTCAAAATTTATTTTTATTCCAAAATTCTCTTTTTTTAAAAACATAAACATATGCAAAAAAATTATTTTTTATTTTTTTCACAGTGAAACAGCCACAGCCGACGCGTTTCGTCCTACTAGAGGACTTCTTCAGGGCTGTCAATTTAAACAAACAAATATATAGACGTCAGTGAACATAAACAAGCAACACATACATAATACACATTCATTTAAAAGATTAATCCTTTTTAGCCAAAAAGCTATGTTGACAATCCTATATACAAAAAAAGGAGAAAAAAGATAACCCAGACATGCTAAAAACAGACAGACTTTAAATAAATTACAAATTCAAAATAGACACGGCATTTCTATACGTTTTACTAGTATTTACAATAGAAAGATAAAGAGAAACTATTTCAATTAATGTTTCAAAACAAAATAACCTAGAGGCATCCTGACAGAAATTAGATAAATGATGTGGATAATGTCATCCCACAGAGGCATAAAACAAAAAAAATCACGATTCTAATCAATAACTTTGCATTTCTAGAAGTTTCTTTTACTAAAAAAATGCAATTGTACATATAATGGAACCTACCGCTAGTAACTCTAAGAAGGTCAATCACCACAAGGATGAAGAGTCCAAAGAACAAACAGAGAAACTGCCTATCTCTCGTTCCCCATCTAAATCGCCGATATCAAAAATACCTGCAGAGAGATAGGTGAAGGTTTATACACCAATTACAGCTAACGGAAGAATGAACTGCACAGATGAAAACCAAGGTACTTACTTCACATCTGAAGTTTAAACAATATTCCTCAGAGCTATCGATCTTGGGAGAATATATACGGAAAGAACTTCAGGAAAACTAGATGAAGGGGCAGGGCGTGCATGTAGATTAATGCTTTGCCGCCTCTTAATGGTCACCCAATTCAGTCACCTAAAGAAAAAACAAGAATAACCATAATGTATTTTCATAGAGTCCCTCCTAACAGTCAACTCGTCTGATTGTCCCACCCAAGTAAGAGTGGGCAAAAACTGCTCATTAGATTGATAATCACCCCATTGTAATTTCAATTGTTACATTTGTCCTCATTTAACCACTAAGTAAATTTCCATAAGGAACCCTATATATCCACACATCTGTGACATCGATTCTAACCCCCATATATGGCTAAGCCCATATTCACAGGGAACCACACTTATATAATACTGGTTACCGAATGGTCATGATGTTAAAAGAGTGAGGTTCCAATACTTACAAGGGTATGATGTCACCAGCCCCAAAACCATATCCTGCAGGCCCAAGCCTTATCAGTTCCACAGCAAAGTATATATGCTGGAACTGTTGTTAATAGTCTATAATATAAGCAAAGAAAAGGATAAAAAATCATCATAAAGTTGCCCAGATTTAACTAGGGCATATATCATAATATCAGCACAAAAACGAACAGTAAGGGAAACAAAAATAGATTAACCATCGTATTAGTCACCTTATGTCAAACCAAGGGTTTAATCTCATAGCTATTACACCAGAGCGATTTAACCCAAATATACTCTAATCCATATTCCCATCAAAAAAGCATGTACCATAGTATCGCTTCACTAAGAGCAACACAATTCGCGTAACTATCAACGATGAATGTTTTTTCAAAATAAAGGCAAACTATACCATGTTTTATGGCGGCCATCTTATAATAGCACAAATATCAAGGACGCGTCTATACTAGGTATATGCACATCCTGAAGAAGAAATAACAACTGAGCTTTAAGAAAGGCAAAGCGGTAAATAAGGCAAAACAGCGTTTTCCCACTCCCCTTGAAGGGGTATGCCCAGTCTAAATACTCGATTTCAAATAATCCAATCAAAAGAAAAAGAATATATAAAATGACAGAATGAAGAAATAAATGTAGCAAGCAAGCGGGACAACATATCTCCTAATAAAACTTACCGATATTGGGCTATCAACAGGTTTCCAAACGTCAAGCGTCGCGGTAGAAAGACGAAGAGCAAATAACTTGCCCGAGCCGGTTTAAATACTCGCGGCAATCAGGATAGATTGAGATCAGCTGAATCTCATCAGAGAATGTTTCTTTCCCAGAAGAAAGGGCCAAATAGACTTTATTTTATGGCGGCCATCTTGTAATGGCAAAGATATCATCAGCGCGTCTATACTCCGGATAATAAAGAGATATAGGCAGCAAGCAAGGAGACAGCATTTTCCCTAATAAGACTTAACGATATTAGGTTATTCAACAAGGTTCCAAACGTCAAATGTTACGGCAATGGGACAAAAAACCAATAATTTGTCCAAGCCGATTTGAATACTGGCGGCAGTCAAAATGAATTAAAAACAGCTAAATCGCTGGAAGTCGCGTAACTATCAACAAAGAATGTTTTTTCCAAATAAAGACAAACTATACCATATTTTATGGCGGCCATCTTATAATAGCAAAAATATCAAGGCGCGTCTATACTAGGTATACATCATGGCGGCCATAAAACTTGGGCAATGTTTCATGGCGGCCATCTTATAATGGCAATAGTATCATCAGCACATGTATATTTAAGACAGTGACCAATATACAGCCCAGGATGTTCCGAACAAATATGAAGGTTCTATTTTGTCCAAAGCGAAAAAGTCACCAAAGTGCATTAAACGATAATACAACCTATAGATAATACTCTCTAACATGTACCCTCTCCAGAAAAAAAGAGGAAGCATGTATAAACGAATCATGACGACTATCCCAGACCCAAGTCCAGGAAATCAAACCATACTGCATAGAGACAATTCAAGTAGAAGGAAGACAGGAGAACCTCGAATGAAAGACCTACATTATTATAGAAAAGTGGGAAAAAAAAAATTCTATAGAAAGTAATGCATTTCGTCCTCTCTATTATGCCCCAATTCTACACACCGAAGCCTACATATCCACCCAGCCTCGTTTTTTCTCAGGGCAAGTTCTCTATCCCCTCCTCTACGGTGCACTGGGATGTGGTCAATTCCCATAAACCACAATTCCTCACTACCTCCATGATTCTCCTGCATGTGGTATGTGAGTGGATAACCAAGATCTCCATTTCGAAGAGCCCGAAGATGCTCCTGGATTCTTGTTTTTAGAGCTCTTTTGGTACTGCCCACATAAATCTTATTACATGGGCAGCCCAATATATATGTCACATATTTTGTTTTACAATTGATGAAAAAATTAATGTTGTATATACGTTTGGTATTGAAATTAAAGGTTTTAATCCTATTCCTTCCCAATCTGCACACACTACATTCACTACATATATAGAAGCCCGTTGTCGATAATGTCAGCCAATTATCGGCTTTGGGTGTGGTGACATAACTAGGACATAACATGTTCCGTAAAGTTTGTCCTCTTCTATATGTGATCTTAGGTTTTGTGGCCAAGGTTCCATGAAGACTAGGTATGTCCATCAACAAATGCCAATATTTCCGCAGGACATTGTAAACCCTACTGCTACGAGTATTATACTGGGTGTTAAATGAAAGAGGTACCTTCTTACTCTTTTTTGCTGGGTTTGTTATTAAAGTAGTTGTCCTAGGGATTGTCATGATTCAACTATCATTGTTTAATTTAAAAACAAACAGCTACGATTTTGGACCAGATCTACTGGTTTCGTGGGTGAAGACAATGAAATCGCATCCTCATTGATCACCGAAAGTGAAGTACAGGAGCCGGGATTCACCTCCGCTGATGGCTCCATTTCGATGTTACAACCACAGAAGGTTGCTCAAATACACATGGCGGTCCCAGCTCTAATTCTGGTTCTCCTTTGGATGCAAATACTATTCTGACTAATAGGTTCTCCATGTTACAGCATCTATTGTGTTAGGCACTGGAGGTGTTTGGTCAAGATTACGAATCAGCCCCAAAATAGTTTAAAGGCCTCCTTTTCTTTCCAACACTCCGCTTTGGCTGATGCTCTGTAATTGGTCATTTCATAATGTGCTGCTGTAGAGCATGTCTGTATGAAGCACTTTACAAGCCTATTGAGTTGTTTTTCAAGGCTCTTAAAGTTGAAGCGTACCATCTTAGTGTTACGTATTTGATGGACAGATTTTGTTTGGTTATTTGATTTGCCATGGTGGAACACAAATCTACTAAGGAATTAAAAAACACTCGCCATTAGATGTTAGTGTGGTGCTGTTTCTGTGCCATATGTGACAGAAAGTTCTAATACTTTACCGTCCTTTGATCTAATACAATCTTGATATTTCGATATTTCAAATTGCAGTGTTGCTTCCATCTTAACTTACAATAACTAGTGTTATTAGCCTCTTCAGCAGTTGCCTTCAGCTGTTCGTTCAATTTGGGGCTCCAATTTAATTCAGTAACTTGGGGCAGTGATCGCTCTCTATTGCTACACGATTTTAAATGAGTAAGTTTGCTCTAATAATGTCAGAGAAACCATACTATAATCTAACAGACTTTGTTTACCCCTGAAACAATGTGTAGATGATGCAGGAACTTGGGGAATCGCGTACTGTTGAGATTGTGGCTGGAAGACTAAACTGTTTTTTCCAAAAATTTGTATTACTTTTTGCAGAAGATTTGTGCACTAGTTCCATACGCTGTATACTCCAATAATTATGAAGTTCTTCCAGTGGGTCCTAGAAGATATTTTATGGGTCCAAGATTTCATTAGGGTCCCCAGTCAAGATCAGATCCATTTTGACCCTTTTTACTTGCAGGTTCATAATGGGCTCGATTAACAATCTTTGATTCAGGGGTTTTAGGTCTAATACTTATACCCCAAAAGGTATTTGTTCTCTTTGTGCAAGGGGCTCTGAGCCCAGTTCAAACCAGTTCTGGGGGCACTCTGCAAGTGCACAACAACATCCATTGTCAGTGTGAGCCTTGGCTTCAGACACACCACAGGGGGGCGGAGCCAGCATTGTGGAAGGCAGGCACAGCCCTATTCAGGTACAGGTGCTACTCCTCCCACCACTCCAAATGCAGGTCAGGCCTATTCAGCCTTGTGCTGACTCATCCAGACTCCTGGAGCCTCTGCACCTCCCCAGCCCCTGTCACTCGAAAGCCAGACAGTCAATCCACAAACAGGCAGAGGCGCACAGGATGGTTGAACAGGAAAATAGCCACTTTCTAAAAGTGGTATTTTCAAACACACAATTTGAAAACCATATTTACTAAAAGATGTGTTATTAAATCCTGAGTTCAGGGATACCAAACTCCATTTTTCCATCTTATCCCAATGGGAAGATATGCTTGTAAAATGTAACAAAGCATTCCCCATTCTGTCCTATGGGGCGAGATAGCCTTTCAATAGTGAAAAACGAAATTGGCAGTATTTCACTATCAGGACATGTTACACACACCAGTACATGTCCTACCATTCACATACACTGCACCCTGCCCAGGGGGGTACCTTGGGCCTACCATAGGGGTGTCCAATGTGTAAGAGAAGGGAAGGGTAGGGCCTGGCAAGTGGGTGCACTTGCCAAGTTGACATGGCAGTTAACAAACTGCCCACAGGCCCTGCGGTGGCAGGCCTGAGACATCTTTTCAGGGCTACTCATGTGGGTGGCACAATAAGTGCTGCAGGCCCACTAGTAGCATTTGATTTACCAGCCCTGGCACACTCAGTGCACTTTACTAGGGACCTGCTGGTAAATCAAATATGCCAATCATGGATAACCAATCACAATAAAAATTTACACAGAGAGCATATGCACTTTAGCACTGATCAGCAGTGGTAAAGTGCCCAGAGTCCTATAGCCAACAACAACAGGTCAGGAAAAAATAGGAGGAAGAAGCAAAATTTTGGGGATAACCCTGCAAAAAGGGCCATTTCCAACACAACCCCCTTCCAGCCTAAAGCCAGGGTAGACCAATCAATACCTTGATGGGCTTCCCTGCTTGCGGCGATAGAACATGGAACCTGGCCCGAACAGCAGGGGTCTATTCCTGTTCTATGCCTTCCTGAACCCAGTTGGATCCCTCTATCCATACTCTCAGGGCCCACTAGGCTAACCCATGGGGGACCCTTCTCCTCACCTGGGGACCCCATCTGTGCAGCACCTAAACTTACTTTGCTCACAGAGGTGTCCCAACAGGTAGACAGTACCCACATGGCCAACACAGTGGTGTGGCCCAGTCCACCCCCGGGGTGTGACTCCTGCCCCCCTCCCAGGGGCAACTCTGTGCACCAGGACAGCCAGCCACAGTGGCCACTGACAGCTGTCAGTTATGAGAGCCATGTCTCATGCCTTTCAGGCCTCTCTAAACTCTGTGATGTCAGAAAGTGGGGGGCAGTAGCCCCAGGTGCCTGGCACCTTTTCTCCACTTTCCCTCCTGCTAAGTCAGGTATGGCATCCTGACACTGGCCCACCAGCCCAGGATCTGTACCCTGCGGCTGGACAAGAGACTGGGGTGGGCTCTCCCGCACCCTGACTTCCTCCCTGGGGCTCTGCACCCTCCCACCTGGAGCGGTACCCCCAGAAGACAACTTGGTAGGGGCACTGTTAGCAGTCGCCCCTTCCTCCAGGTCAGGGGGGACACCCTGAACCTGGTCCTCCAACCCAGGGTCTGTACCCTTAGGCTGGACCTGTGCCTGGCATCCTAGGACTTCCGGGGGAGTACACCAACCCCCCCAAGGGAAACACACTCATGAGTGGGACGAGAGTCTGCCTGGCGCAGGTCTCCAGCCTCCCGTCCACTTGACAGAGCATGAAGAACCCCCAGGCCAGAAGTGGCCTCACCAGGGTCAGTCCTGGGGTGCTCTGACCTCAGAGCTGGCAACCCGACCCACTGGTCCTTCCACTGGGGACTGCGTCCCACCCTCACCCTTTTCTCTGGACTCATGCACCCTCCCCACTGGTGCGGTGCTGTCAGACACCAGAACTGGTGGGATGCTTGTTACAGCAGCCCCCCCTAGTCCACCTGACACTTTGGGATCCCCCTCAGGAAATGGCATCCCGGTACAGACTAGGCCCCCCTCCTGGTGTTCACTCATGGAACCAACCAGGCCCTGGGACTGGGTTTCGGGCACCTTGGGACACAGCCCACTCCCACTCCTTCTCCTCTGAGACAGGACGTGGGACACTACACCCCTCCCACTACACTGGGACCTATCTGGGCTACCACAAACCTCCCCTACCTCACTTGGTTGGGGAAAACCTGAGCCACCCCCTTCAGGATCACTCCCAAAAGCTTCTTCAGACCCTCTGGAATCCACCAAAAGGTCTGCCTCCAGTGCAAGCTCCCTGGAATCAGAGAACTTACACTCCACCTGGTGTTGGCATAGCTCTGGAAAACAGGGACTTACAATATGCTCTCCAACAATTGAATCACACAGCCCCCCACAGTTGTTAACCAAGCTACCCTTTGCCCCGCCATCCAATGCCTCACACAAGTACCCCACACCACTCTCCTGAGATTGGCAAGACAGTGTCTGACTGTCTCTGTCACTCAACCCACACTCTTCTGGGCGGTCTCCACATTCACACACCAGGACTCCTACCATGGGGGAACTCCTCTCCCTGCACCTCTCATCTAGAGTCAGTAGAGTGTCCCTCCCACCACCAGGAATATGATCCCCTGTGTCAGTTCCCCACCTCAGGGACTCTGCACACCACTGGAGCTACCTCATATCCCTGAACCCCTTGGTGTATGTCAACCCCCTCCTTCAAGTCAGGCGCCACATCTCTGGGTGTGTGTACTTCTCCCTCAGCACTAGACACTACATTTTTGCTGCCACCATCTAAGCTGGACTCCACCTCCAACCCAGCCAAGCTCACTTCATGAGCTGCAAACATTTCCTTTCCAGCTAAGACACTCGGGGCCTCAAGCCTCTCGAGCTCCACATCAAGCTCCCTCATTCTTAATTCATGTGCCAAGGTCAGTTCAATTTCTTCCAAGGCATAAATCTTCTTGCTCTTCTCTGCCATCTTTTCTCTCTCTATGACAGCTTTTTGGTTCTCCATTTCCAATATTTTCATCTCGAGCCTCATGACTTCTAACTCATGATCTCTAACCCTTTGGTTTTCCTCCAACTCCTCTGGGGAAAAACTTCTAGCGGAATGGTTGCTGCCAGCCCTGGAGGCTGCTCTTGACACAGTCGGATCCCGTGACCTGAAACCATCCCCTTGTGCATCCTCATCCACCTCTGCACCATCTGTCTCCCCAGGCTCTTTGGCCTCCCACCAGGCCCTTAAGGCCTTCTGTAGCTACTCCTTCCTGGAGCTGCTCTTCTTAGGACATCCAAAGCTCCTGCAGAACTGCTTGAGTTGACCTACTTTGTAATCACGTATCATTTCAATATCAAACTCCAGCTCTGCAACAATACTTGCTGGTTTACCCTTCTGAGACATGATGCGTGGATACTTTAAGGGTTACTCTAAAATAGAACGAAAAACAAAACACAGTATGTGGTTGCATAGTGGTCTGCACTAAACTAGTGATGTACACCAATCACTGTGGGTCAAGTACAAATACAAGTTCAAATCCTCACCGCTGACCACCAATGTTAGAAATGGGGGTCTCTAGTTGGCAGAGGTAGGTACCTTTGTCCAAACAGGGACCCTTGCTTCTAGTCAGGGTAAGGGGGAAACACACTTTAGATAACCCCTGCTCCCCCCCTTGGTAGCTTGGCACGAGCAGACAGGCTCACCCCAAAGGCAATGTGTAAAGTATTTGTACCAACACTCATAGTAACACAGTGAAAACACCACAAAAGGACACCACACCAGTTTAGAAAAATAAGGTATCTTTATCTAAACTAAACAAGACCAAAACAACAGAAATCCGACATACACAGTTAAAAATATGAATTTAAAAAGGTTTCAAGAACTGGTACCATAGAAAACTATGGATTCGTGACTTTTCACCAAAGTACCTGTAGATGCGTGAACGTTCCAAAAGCCAAACAGCCGCAGAGTCGGAAAGCAAAGAGATGCGACACTCCTGAGACCTTGGGGAGGCGATGCGACAGTCCCGCTGCACGCAGAGGAAGGGTTGCGTCGAATCCGGTCTGTATGGGGAGTGATGCGTCGATTCTTCGTGACGGTTCCGGTCTGCAGGTGATGCGTCGGACAAACTTGCCGCACAAGCACGATGCGTGGAAGTCCGGGATGCATCGGCGATCAATGCGGCGTCGTCGAGCGGCGCTGCGTCGGTCCTCCCCTCAGCCGCGAGCCCTCGATGCGTCGATTCTTGCAGCGTGGTGATGCGTCGGGAAAACAGCCGCAAGAAGAGCAATGCGTCGATTTCTGTAGTTCTTTAAGTTTCTTCTTTCTTCCAGATCCCAAACGGCAGCAACAACCTCCAGAGGCCAAAAACTGGTACAGACACCTCTTGGCAGGCTATAACTCACTGCAGCAGAGTTCAGGGGAGCTGGGGGTGAAGTCTTTGTGTCCCTGAGACTTCAGAACAGGTGGCCAGCACACTTCAGGCCCTTGGAGATCTCCTTCAAGCAGGGGACACATCAAAGTCCTTCTCCTTTCCGTGGCAGAAACAGCAACTGCAGGCCAACCCCAGACACACAGCAAGGGCAGTACTTCCCCTCAGTCTCTCCAGTTCTTCTGCTTGGCAAAGGTTCCTCTTGAATTCCAGGAATTATCTAAAGTTCAGGGGTTTTAGGTCTAATACTTATACCCCAAAATGTCTTTGTTCTCTTTGTGCAAGGGGCTCTGAGCCCAGTTCAAACCAGTTCTGGGGGCACTCTGCAGGTGCACAACAACATCCATTGTCAGTGTGAGCCTTGGCTCCAGACACACCACAGGGGGGCGGAGCCAGCATTGTGGAAGGCAGGCACAGCCCTATTCAGGTACAGGTGCCACTCCTCCCACCACTCCAAATGCAGATCAGGCCTATTCAGCCTAGTGCTGACTCATTCAGACTCCTGGAGCCACTGCACCTCCCCAGCCCCTGTCACTCGAAAGCCAGACAAATCCACAAACAGGCAGAGGCGCACAGGATGGTTGAACAGGAAAATAGCCACTTTCTAAAAGTGGTATTTTTAAACATACAATTTGAAAACCATCTTTACTAAAAGATGTGTTATTAAATCCTGAGTTCAGGGATACCAAACTCCATTTTTCCATCTTATCCCAATGGGAAGATATGCTTGTAAAATGTTACAAAGCATTCCCCATTCTGTCCTATGGGGCAAGATAGCCTTTCAATAGTGAAAAACGAAATTGGCAGTATTTCACTATCAGGACATGTTACACACACCAGTACATGTCCTACCTTTCACTATACACTGCACCCTGCCCAGGGGGGTACCTTGGGTCTACCATAGGGGTGTCCAATGTGTAAGAGAAGGGAAGGGTAGGGCCTGGCAAGTGGGTGCACTTGCCAAGTCGACATGGCAGTTAACAAACTGCCCACAGGCACCGCGGTGGCAGGCCTGAGACATCTTTTCAGGGCGGCACAATCAGTGCTGCAGGCCCACTAGTAGCGTTTAATTTACCAGCCCTGGCACACTCAGTGCACTTTACTAGGGACCTACTGGTAAATCAAATATGCCAATCATGGATAACCAATCACAATAACAATTTACACAGAGGGCATATGCACTTTAGCACTGATCAGCAGTGTTAAAGTGCCCAGAGTCCTATAGCCAACAACAACAGGTCAGAAAAAAGTAAGACGAAGAAGCAAAAAGTTTGGGGATAACCCTGCAAAAGGGCCATTTCCAACACCTCCGTTGACCATGTTTCTTGCAAAAAAAGAATATAATATGAGCTTAAAAGTTTCGTAACACCTACATTGATCTTAATTTATGTTCCCCGCTATATTCCAGGATAACAGATTCCAGTTTTTCTTGGGGTCAAAGGATGCTTCATTCATTTTAGCCCATGCATGCTATTTATTTAACTTATTTGAGGTTAATATCCGTGGTAGCTAGCACCAATCGTCATTTTTAACGCTCTTGTGATAAGCCCTAAAGGCTGATTAATGTTTCACTTTACACAACCCTCCTTCCTTATCATGGCAGGAAATTAGGATGTCGTTTGGGCAGACAAAGTTGGATTTATTACATTGGGAGCTTCTTAGAATGGACCTAGTTATTCCAAGTTTCAGATCTGACATTTTTACAATTTCTGTGTTTGGATTTTACAAAGGAAGCAGGTAGTTACACTCATTTTAATGCACCAGTTCAATGCTCCAATCCAGAAAACGGTTTCTTTCTTCTACTATTGAAATTACTACTGAAGAGGAATAACAATTAATTTTTGTTAATTGCCTCATGTTTTTATCTGGTGGAAATCGCCTTGAAATAATTTCAATGGATTCAATATAGCTTAATTTTATATTTAATAGGGCTGGAACTGAAGCAAAAAGCTGAAAAAAAGTCCCTTGATTTAAAATATTATGCAGCCCTTTACTGTTATATAATGGAAGAAAGACGATGGAGTGGGTTTCACTGTTAGCAAAAAATTTATTATCAGAGTAAATTTTTTTATACTACTTTTGTGCTTTCGGCCCTCTTATTCATAGCTTCCAGACTACTTACTGAACTCTGTCTTAATGCCATTGAGACTGTCTGTCGGTGATATACTCCATGTAGTTGAATGTTAGGTGATTTGATTAACTGACTCGCTCTTAGGAGTTTCTGATGGACCCTTCCAGATTCCAGTGATTTATGGCCACGCTGGGGCCTCCTTGTCAAGTGTATTTTAGATTAGGTATCAGATTTGTTAGACCCATGTCCAAGTGGTGTGCCAGGGCTAGCGAGATTTCTTCCACTAATCTGTGTCCACTACCTACCATTGGAAGTATATTATTATCCGCTAAGTCTGTCTCAATCCATTTAGATTGTGGGCAATACAATGTCTTGACTGATTTATCATTTTTACTGCTTGTGAAACTAGCAGTAGATTACATTTGGTTGAAAAATCCTTTGTGGTCAGTGTGTTTTTGTTTGTATATTTAATTAATTGTTAAGTTCGTCAGAGTTGACTTATGTCAAGAAATCAGAAGTATTTGGGCTGTGTTTTTTGCTAGAATTTTTTTTTAGCGTCTTGCTTGGGGCTCAAAGGGTTGTTTTGCTCAGGAGGATTACAGGCCAGCTCTGCATAATTTATGGGGAGAGAAGAAGATTGTATACGTCCTTCCTCGCTGTTCAAGTATACCCTTGCTGAGCTTGTATTTGCCATCTTTTGAAAGAGGTATCCAGCATCCAGACCTTGGACCTTGGAATTGCGTTTCTTCATTAGTTGTTTTAACCTTTTTGTTGTTTTTCCTCAATAGTCCTGCTGATAGCGTGACTGCCATGATGGCCACTGGGACCTGATAGGTAACCCACTTCATGCCGACGCTGCGCCCTCTCATGATTATTTATTTCTGGCCTGACTCCTTGATTTTGAGCAGAGCTCACTGGGTGTGCATACAACTGATTAAGTTTACCGATATTCAAAGGCCCGATGGAAAGCGACGATTGGTTGGATTCATTATTATTTGCTCCTGGTACAATGCACCTGGTTTCTTGGAACTAATTCCAAGATGTTATGATTAATGACCAGACCTCTTCCAGTCGGCCAATAGTCCAACATCTCCTGTTCAATCCGCTTCCATTAGCTGATCATCGTTGACAATACACTAGGCAACATACCTAATTTATCAATGATGTCACCACAGAAATAGTTGATGACATTACTTGACAAAGTGTTATAACCATCGGATGTGTTGGGAAATTTCTTATCCAGATCCTGAAGTTAAAGAGCTATTCTCAGAAGAATATCGATCTGGGTATCCATTCTTTGAAATTGTAAGTATTAAGCATCTACTGTGATGGTCAACAATGATGCCATTGAATTTATAGCCACTGCCAGAGGTCCAGAACTGGTACCTAGATACAATTCAGTTGTTATGCTGTTGATATGCAAATTTGTAATCGATGAATCCATAAGAGCCTCGGTAGGACTGTCAAATATAGAGGTTTCTGATTTTGCAATGCTCCATTTTGTTTCTTCTATCGCAGCTTTGTCCCGAATAATAGGATTAATATGCAGTCCAGAATGACCCTTACTGACATGGTTTACCAGATTCCCACTTGAGTTGTCATGCCCAGTAATTTTAATTTCCATTTCTTTATTGAGTCGTTTTGATCCCACGGAAAAGCTTTGATGAATTTACTGAAATGTTTGTGTTTGACACATCCATTTGTGTCTAATGGCTGACAAATGGGGGAATTGGATTAGTTACTAATTAATGTGAATTGGTTATTTTTGCTCAAGGCATTGTTAATGCTAGATGGGCACTGACCCATAGAGTGATCTTGAATCTTAATATCAGATTAGAGAATACAGCAGTATGAGATGGGAGCTAAATTTGTACCATTTTTTGTTCCAGGATTGGCTTTGCGGGTGATGCCAAATGTTTGGCTCCTGGGTCGCAACTCCATATTTGTATACTCTATGTGGACTTGTGCCTTTATTGACCTTTGTATGCAAAATTGTTCAAGGATACCCCATTCACCTTTTTCAACCCAATTAGTTGATGATAACAGATTTCTATGGGAGGCATTAGGTCCCGATTAGAGCTCCTTGGACAGTTGTGGCAAGCGATTACCTGCCTTTGTTTCTTGGTAACCACTGCTAAAACCTCTGTCCAGGAGGAGTATAGTAATTTCATCTGGTCTGATCAGAGGCTGATCCTCCTCGCCCCTCCTAGGGTTCCAATAGTTCTCCCTTGTCCCCTCCCAGTCAAATAGTATTATGAACCCTTTGCTCCCAGGCTCGTGTTCAGATTAAATGTCGAATTATGTAAAATACTATCATGTTTACTGCATTTTCCTACTTGTGTCGAACTCTTTCGGAGACAAGTTCTTGCTCAAGTTTGACACATTTTCAGAGGTACTGACTTGTACTTGACAATGCTAAGTTCATGTCTATATGGCTTAAGTCAGTAGTGAAGAATAATTGGAAATAAGTAGTTGTGATTAAGCTGAAAATGTTGTTGGGCTGTAAGTCAATCATTGTTTTTGCGATATAAAGGGTAGAGTTATATTGGGCTGTGGTAGACACCGCCACACCTTCCCAAAAGTGACAGAACCGGGACAACCGAGTTTGTTAACTCTGCTTAAATGATCCCTGGATTACTTGGTTGTTGTTTTTTGGAAAGGGCACGAGTGTGCTGGTGTATTCAATACGGCCTGCATGTAGCATGAATTATTCAATGGCGCTAAAGAGGCTCTTGCAGAGTAGCGATCGGCACCGGGGCCTCCTATTACAAGGATCGGCAACCGCTGCCACCTAGGTCGCTGCTCTCCACCTGAACCCAATCCTGGAAGTCAGCTACCTGAAAGCCATGATCCAAGATGGGACATGGGTGCAAATCGACACCAATAGGAAGTCAGCTACCTGAAAGCCATGATATAAGATGGGACGGGGTGCAAATCTACACCAATAGGAAGTCAGCTACCTGAAAGCCATGATCCAAGATGGGACAGGGGTGCAAATTAACACCAATAGGCTGTAGTAGTGTTCTTCCCACTGATTCAAGGGTTCCGGCTGCTTCCGTGGCTCACCCAGGTATCCAGTGCTCCTTTGCTTACTTCAGCTCTGGCAATCCATTTGGCAATCTGACTGGTCCAAGCACCAAAGGCAGGACAACGGAGGAAGGAATCTCCCAACCATGGCAGATCCTGCAGGGCCCACTAACCCATAAGACCGGGACCTTACTTGATGTACTAAATGGCTTGGTTCCCTTGGCCACCACAAAAGAAGCCATGGCCGGGATGCCTGGAGCCAGCAACCGACAATCATCGCCGAGCTGTTAGGCAGCTTGATATCTAGCATGCATACGTCTGCGGTGCATTTCTGCCACCCAATTTTATCTCTACCGCATCAGACACTGGAGTCTTCATTTTGCTAATAAATTGCCACAGATTCATACAAAAGTGAAATAGGTTTTGAAAATTCGAGCATTAATTGCTTACTTCTGAGTTGATTGTCAATGCTCTAGTTCCTACAGAAAGTGCTTTTCTTTACAGACCATTTTTATTAGTTTTAACAAGTAACAGTAGTAGCACATTCATCATAGTCGTAACATATGCCAACAACATTGCATAGTAACACCATGTTATAAACTGCAAATTCTATAGTAGTCCCGCTATCGCCCCCAAATTTTGTGGTATTTATGAAGGTACCCTGCGGTCTTATGAATGGTCTCTTCCATTTTTCCACAGAAGTCCATGCCGGCTCGCCTTTTTGCCAGGGATGGGCCTTCAAGCAAGTTCCAAAGTCAGACGCTGTCTCTTTTAGTGCCTACAGTACCAGTTCCAACTTACTCCCAGTTCCCCCCCAACTCCTCAATAATACCAAGAAGGATGATTTGGAGGCCTACATATTATTTGGGAGAGGGTGGTGAGGATCCTGGTTTAGAACGTTGTTATGACAGGGTAGCTCCAGACCACATGGAAGAAGTCAATGCTGCCGGTGTCACGTGGAAAAAGGAGGTTGAAGACAGCTTGTGTAGATAGTTGAGCTGTATCAGACGGAGGCCGGAGTACATCACCAGCTACTTTTGCGTCTCTCTATGGGTCTCACCCACCTATCCCAATGCTATCTAAGGCCTGCAAAACAGTCAGGGGCATTGATGATGAGCAATTTGTATAGTCGTGAGACTACACTCTGCCCATTGGGCCAAAGATCAGCCCAGCTTCTAGTGGGTTAAATTCTGGCGAGTCATAAAAAGAGGCGCGGTGGTAGGCAACAGCATGCTGGAGTTGTAAATATTTATAACATTGAGTTCTGTGTAAGTCATATTCCTCCTGAAGATTTTGAAAAGGCTTCATATATCAACTCTGTGAGACATCTCTTAATTTGGCTATCCCAATCAGGTCCCACCTCTCAAAGCCGGCAAGTGCAGGAGCCAGACACCAACCCATAAGGGAGTGTTGAGCGTGGGTTTTTTATCCGAGCGGGTGTAGCTCAGAGCTGTTTGCCAACAGAGGAAGGTCACTTTAGTGACCTCTGGAAGGTAGCCAAGGTCCCGCTCGCCATACAACTTCCCAGTGACGATATTTTGTATTGAAATGATGGGTCGTCAGACCCTTTGCAAAAGCCTGTCATTTACAACCAAAATTTGTGAGGCCCTTTGATAGAGCTGAAGATCTGCCATGTCCAGAACCTGTGATAAATCAACTGTATACTTTTCCCATATGCAATTGCTTAGGCTCGACCCACCCATCGGAATGCTTGAATTCTGGTGTGCAAGGTGGCAAACCAAGGGCCATATTTATCATGTAGTTGTGTCGCTTTTGCACCACGCAGCGGAGTACAAGCGTGACGCAACTACTAAATGCAATTTATCAAGCCACAAAAGGCCACCTTGCGTGGCCTTGAGTGGCTTGATAAATCTAGAGTAATGCAACACAGCGCAAATCATGCGTTGCATTACTCTGCCCCAGGGAGGCGTTCCATGGGTGGTGCGTGGGTGTTCCCACGCAAAACACCCATGGATTTTGAAGCATTCCCAGATTTACTATAAATGGTAGACCTGGGAATGCACCAAAACTGCTACGCCTCCACAGGTGAGGCGTAATGAGGAGAAGCATGTTTATTTCTCATCGTTATTTCCTCTTTCTATGTGTGCTGCATTCTGCAACACACTTAGAAAGAGGAAAATGCTTCAGGGGATTGTTTTTGTGTAGAAAGGTGCCCCTCCCTGCACAAAAACAATCCTGCTTACATTGCAGGCACTCTTGCACCACAGTGCAAGAGAGCCTGTGTTGACGCTATGCAGCACATTGTGAGCCAGCGCTGGGAAAAGGCAGGAATGCGCCATATTATTATAAATATGGCTCATTCCTGCCCTTTCCCTGTCACACAGCCCCTTTGACTGGAGGATCAGCAACAGGTCATTGTAGGAAACTTGATTATTATTTTGGGTGGGTGACTACCCACCACAAGGAACATTCACATCCCTTGTCAGGGTGACCCCTCAAAGTCACTAAATTAACCTTAGCTCAGCCTCCTGGTAACGTGGGCACAGAGCAGACAGGCTTGACTAAGGGCAATGGACTTATGTAGTACCAAAACAATAATAAAGTCAGAATGCAAAACAATAAAAATCTCAAATCGAATTAGGAAAATCCAACATGGGGAACCAGAGATATACATTTTTAATGTTTTAAGTAAAAATAGCACCAGTAATCACAAAGTGCCAATGATAGTCAGTGGTTGCGGTAGACCGGGACCAACCAGGTTCGTCCTGTTCAAAGATTTTACCTTCTGACTTTAGTCCTTTAAATACACCACAGGACCTCGGGTGGCAGTTGGAAACTCACAGGGTGTCAGGCAGAGGCCAAACAGCAGGGTCTAGTCCAGGTCCAGTTGCCACTAGTTAGCTTGGGAGTTGCGGGAAAAAGCCTCTTGTATATTGTTGTGTCTCTGTAGCTTTAACAGGTTAGCCTTATGACCGTTGGAGTCCACCTCTTTGTTCTGGGTACAAGAGAGACAAGGGCCATTCCTCCAGAGGTCTTCTCAGGTTGCAGACAGCATGTTCAGTTCTCTTCCGATCTTCCTCAGGTCCAGGAGTTTCCTGAAGTGGGTGCCTGGAGATTCCACATTTATGCCTCGCACGAGCTAGTGGGAGGGAATGACTCCTGGGCACACCCTAACCAATGGGTTAAAAGTTCCCAGGGTGAAACCTACCCACTTTGGGCATTTTCAAGATGGCGGAAGTCTTCGACCCCACATTAAACCTGGGCTCTGAGGGCTGAGGGGGTGTGGGAAGTGTACAATGGTAATCCTAGTCTACTCCCACATCTAACACAGCCATCGTACCCACAATAAACTCAGAGACAGAAGGCTGGTAGCCAAAAGCAGGGTATTCCAGCAACCAGACAGTAGATACACACAAATTGTTATGCTTGCCGGCTCCGATCCCGGCGAACTACAAAGATGGCCGGTCCCGCTACCGCGCATGCGCGGGAACCGGCAACACAGCTTAAAATCTCTCTGATCCCGAGCTGAGACGCTTCACATTCCAACTTCGGGATTCAGAGCATTCCTTTTCCGGCTCCTTACCTTGCCTTCCGGGTCTCCAGTTTGCCAAATCCCTCGTCGGGTCTCCGGCGTCCTGCTTCCTTCGCCGTTGTCTCCAGCTCCGGTGTCCTGCTTCCTTCGTCGTTGTATCCAGCTCCGGCGTCCTGCCGCCTTGAATATCTAGTCCGCAGCGTCCTCCTCATCTTCCTGGGTCTCTTGGCCGCTTCTCCTGCTCGCGACGTCCTGCTCTCTGTTTTTGCTCTCCTGGATCCTATGTGACTGCATATCTCTTGATACTCCTATAAAGAAATAAGAACACAAGAAAGCTGCAGTAATTCCTTATGGGAACAGTGCTTTTTGCGCTGAACATGCTAATTATGTTTTATTTACATTAATATTTATCTGATGTGGAACCCGTGTCCTTGGAGGTCTGACTTTTTTCCTGCCTTTTGTTTACACAAAGAATATTCCTGAAAGCAAAGGAATTTCTATTAGATATACCTGACGTTAAGGTGGATTTTATTTAGTCTTATTAGTTTTACGTCTACCTTATGTTAACTTTACATTCAAATATAGTATTTGGAGTTACAAACCCAGTCATCGTGGGCCCACAGGTGGGTTTCAGTGCTCTCTTCTTCTATTACCTTTTTTTATTTTATGTTTTCCGAATTCTTTATTTACTCTCTTTTCTTTTTCTTTATTTTTTAGACCACAAGCGCACCCCCCACTCAAACAATTTATCAGTATTAATGGAAGAAGGGAACTTTCCAGGTAGTTAGCAACCACACATGTTCCTGTATAGGCTTATAGGACTAGTATTTCCCTATATAATAACATTCTCTATCTTTTACTCAACAGATATTTTTCCTGGCTGCTTGGTTCTGTCCTAGAGTGGGGTACGTCGAGGGTCATATCTTCTCTCCCTATTTTTTCCCTTCTTCCCCTGGTCCCTGTTGACACTTTAACATTGTTGAGTGTGATACGTGACAGGAGAGGTGTGGACCTTTCATCTTTTGCATAGCGTTCCTGTGGAAACGTGACTACAGATTCTGACACAAATTGTTTTGGTATCCTGCTTTTGCCCTTGGAAGGGTGCCCCAAATGTTATATGTAACACCCGAGAAGACTTGTCAAGCAGGATTTGACACTGTGATGTCAAAATAAGGCACAAAGTGATAAGATCCTTCCTGGCTAGGGTGACAAAGGAAGGGCCTTGCCCAGGTGTCAGCTAACATTCGCCTGTGACAGGGAAGGTGTTATATCTAAGGTTTTATATCATGCATCTTCCCTGTTTCTCTGCCTCTGCTGTTCAGCCAGTGTGAATGGTATGGGTAGAATGTTGGTGTGGATGGTGATGTCATTGGAATGTGTGGATTGCTGTGAGGCAGAGTGTCAGTTGGATCCTGGGCTGAGCAGCAGAGAGACTGCTCCTGGTGGGGCCTTATTTACATTTTTACTGGAAAACCTACTTAACATCTAAGAATAATAAACGTGTTCATCTGTAACCTAACCACGTCTACTGGAACTCCTTTACTACGACACAACATAAATTGGCGACGAGTTGGATCAAAACTACGCGTGTGGACTTACTTCAAGCTACTTCTAAGGAACTTTCATTCAAGATTATAATTATAAAAGAACCCTCTCAAGAATTTTTGCACCCTGCTGCCCCACCAGTGTCCAGATTCAGCAAACAGCCCATTGACAGGGTGTATGTTTCCTACTACTATTTACTCGGTGTATGTCTCCTGCTGCCATTGTCAGGGCATCTGTTTCCCGCTGCCTTTGACACCCTGCTGCCATTGACAGGGTGTATGTTTCCTGCTCTACATACTTCATCCTTACTCTATGTGCAACAGCGAAGAACCTACCTAAGGATTTAATCTACTGGCAAAGTTGAACTATGAACTGGCAAAGTTTAATCCTGCACCAGTAAATTCTGACGTACTGCGGATTTATTGATCTGGCATACCTACTTCTGCAGTACTTGCCCTACTTCTCTTGGATTTTGGACCTATCCTGGTGCTGTTTCTACCCTGTTGTGACTATTCCGGACTGTCATGGCTCATTACAGGAGATCGTGAGAGGGACACTTCCTTTATTTCTCTGAGAGACATGTTTGTAAGTTCCATTTTCGGGGTTTGAAGTCGCCCGACTGCTATCTTTATTTATTAGGTGGCAGTTACTCAGCTTCCTCAGTGCTTTCTTACCGTTATTTATGCGATGTTCAAATTGTCCGCGAGGAACCCATGGTCACTGTGTGCGATCCACGCGCTCTCTTCCACGTGAGCCTGCTCTTGGACATTCCTTTCTTCGTTTGCCTTATTTCCTGGAATACTGGGATCCTCGCTGCTTGGAGACGCTTGCACACACTTGCGCGCCTTGAGCCATCCGGCGTGCGTCTCCTCCACGTGCCACCATCTTGATTCCAGTTTTCTTTAACGCCAGTCTGCATTTCTTCCTGCGATGTGGTGTACACTTTCGTGGAGCCGGATGAGGCTTAAGTGTTTTGGGCGCATTTACTTCTTCTATGCATGCCCCTTCTGAACTTGAGACGCTATGGAGTATACATTGCTGCATTTCTATTTTGACTATGTGAGGTATTTGTGCTTATTTTCCTGCTTCTTTCCGGAGTTTCCCTGCTGATTTTTCTTTGATGACCGTGGAGCCATGTGTGTGCGAGGTATTTTGGGGGACATTTATTTTACTGTCTCCAGCCCTACTGCCTTTACATTAGAGACGCTTTGCAGTTTTCTTCGTTGCTTCACCTTAAGTGCTGAACTTTAGGTTGTCCTGGCACCTAAGCAACGTGATTTGCTGTCTTATTTTTGGCTCCCATTACTACGGCGATTTACTATTCTGCATTGTCTATGTTTCTACTCATACCTGCATTTTCTTTCTATCGTTATTTCTTGCCTTTTCACTTATATTATTTATGTTTCTCTTTTTATACAATTGTATTGATGCTCTTTTGTTTCATATAATACTGGCATTACATTTCTGACATTCCTGCCTTAATTTAATCATATTATGTACTTTTTACCATATTGCCATTTACATGCTACTGAGCTGTTAATGCAGTTCTTCCTTGGCATGCAGGTTTTATACGTTTTTTCACTACTTTTATGTTGAGCATTTTCTTTTTATCCTTTGCTTCTTCATGTGGTTTCTTTTTACAGAGCACTCTCTTGCTCTGGTGTGCAAGTTGTTGTGTCTGCATTGCGTTTATTTTCTTGCGTGGTCTAACTGGAGGTGTGACTGCACTTTTGATTTTCGGTGGGGTGCAGTCCACCCAGATCATTCCTACTTTCTTTGCTGTTTGGGGATTCACTAGCTTGGTTTAGCAATGTATTCACCTGTTGCTTACTTCCTGGTTGGGTGTAGCCACCCGTTGCTTGCTTTCTTGGTTGGGTGTCAGTCACCTGTTGCTTGCTTTCTGTTTGGGTGTCTGCCACCCTCTGCTTACTTATGATTGCTTTCTGTTTGGGTGCCATTCACCCCGTGCTTACTTTCTGTTTGGGTGTAAGCCACCCTTTTGCTTACTTTCTGGTTGGGTGTAAGTCTCACCCTTTGCTTGCTTTATGGTTGAGTGTATTCTCATCCTGTTGGGTGTAATTCACCCCTTGCTTGCTTTCTGTTTGGGTGCTAACCACCCGTTGCTTACTTTTGCTTGGTTGTAGTCTTTGTCCTTTCTTCTTCCTTTTGCTGTGTTCTGTGTTTCCCATTTTCTTTGCCAGTCTGGCCAGCTGGTCTGGTTGTGGTGGTAACTTTGGTGCACTCTTTCTTTGTTTGTTTTCGTAGTATACTTCTTTCTTATTTATGTATGGTTCTTTCTCCTTTTGCTTTTGTGTTTTTGTACAGTTTCCTTCTTTTTGAAATTTCCTGGTTTCAATTTTCTCTGCTAAGGAAGGAGATGTGTGTCTCATCTTTCATGTATTTCCTTTTCCTCCTTGCATTTTGCTGCATTTTATGCATAGTCGCAACTTAAGTGCCTAGTGTATTTCACTAAATGCTGTTTGCATTTGCTATATCTTCTTATACAAGTTTCATTTTGTAACTGTAATTTTCTATTTATATTCCAGTATTTTGCGTTTCCTGTTTTCAACTTGTATTTTGCGACATTTTTCCTTGCAAGTTTCTTTTGTATCATTGTGATCTTTCTTCTTATATTTGCTATGTTTTCTGTGTATTATATAAAGGGGGAAGGTGTGTTATATCTAAGGTTTTATATCATGCATCTTCCCTGTTTCTCTGCCTCTGCTGTTCAGCCAGTGTGAATGGTATGGGTAGAATGTTGGTGTGGATGGTGATGTCATTGGAATGTGTGGATTGCTGTGAGGCAGAGTGTCAGTTGGATCCTGGGCTGAGCAGCAGAGAGACTACTCCTGGTGGGGCCTTATTTACATCTTTACTGGAAAACCTACTTAACATCTAAGAACAATAAACGTATTCATCTGTAACCTAACCACGTCCACTGGAACTCCTTTACTACGACACAACAGAAGGCCTCTTTGAAATGCACACCCAGTGTTCTATGTAAAACCTCAGCAGATCTGTCAAGCAGGATTCGACACTCTAATGTCAAAAAGGATGCTCCTAGCCCCACCCTGTCAGTTTCAGAGGGGTCATCTCTGCCCATTCAGGTCCGCCTATTCTTTGAGGCTTTAGGCAGGGAAAAGGTACATCTAAAAGTACCTTTTCCTTAATATTTATCAAAAATTCATTCACTATTCAATTGGATTTTTAATAATTATTAAAAATAGGTGTGTAATTATTTTTGTAGTTGTTTCAGAACCGAAATTAGCGTTATTAAATGTACTGATGTAACCCAGTGTTTTTCCATAGAACACCCAGACTTGCTACAGTGAAAATAGCTTTTGGGGCTTTTAACTCTAAAGACACGCTTAACATTAAATTACTACATCTTCTACTTTTAAATCCCATGCACTCTGCCTTATGGGCAATAAGACCTACATAGGGGTGACATAAATATTTAAAAGTAGGTTTTGGCCTGCCAAAAGGGCTTATTTTGACAGGTCCTATTTGCAGTTTAAAACGGCAACAACCAGGCTACAAATGGTATGCCTGCATTCATATTTGCACTGCAACTCTAGAGGTTGGCACAATGGGTGATGCCGTCTACTAGTGGCATTTAACTTACAGGCCCAGGGTACACTTTGTACCATATCCTAGGGACTTATAGGTAAGTTAAATATGCCAATTAGGTTTATGACAATATCACCATATAGAATGAAGGAGCACAGGCACTTACCCCTGGTTAGCAGGGGTAAAGTGCACAGAGTTCTACAGCCAGCAAAAATATAGGGTCCAGCAAAAGGTGAAAAATCTGGGGTAACCCTGCAGAAAGGGCAACTTTCCTACTGTAGTTTTGCAAGGTGGATAACAATATTGGGAGAATAACCATTTTAAAGATGGTAATTCTCCCCAGAATATTCAGTGGAAGTTTCACACATTTCTCAAGATCCCTCTGAGTGGGGCTAAATTTAGGCTCCAGGTGAGGTCAGGGAGCAGTGAAATATGTATACAGAGTTATTTACAGCTAATTTTGCATATGCAGCAGCTGGATTGCCAGTTAGTCGCCTACACTCTCCTTTAATTGGAACAAGGATCTATTTAGTCCAGTTAACTTGTATGCTAGAGGCCGCTCCGAATGGGGCCTTAGGTCAGTCAACAAATAAATAAGAGCATCTCATCAGCATAGAGCGCAATACAATCTTCAGTGGCTCCACACCTGGGAGTCCCATCTGACCCATGTTTCTAAAGGCTCCATCACCAAAGTGAAGCAGACGTAGAGGGGGCAGCCCTTCCTTTTACATTTTGGAAATGAAGGCAACAGGACGCCATTGACTTCAAGCTTTAATGCGCCAAAAAGGAAGGATCAATCAAGGCTAATAAATGCTTTTTCGAAGTCTATGAGCATAAGGGCACCAGGCATATGGGAGGGCCCGGCCTGCACCAATGCAACATGCACTCTATGCATGCAAAGCCAGGTGCCATGCTGGGGGATTAAGCCACATTGACCCGAAAGGCACTGGGATGTAATAACCTGCACCAGTCTACCAGCTAAATTGTTTGCTAATATTTTAGTTTAGTTGTTTATAAGGGATATTGGGTGATAAGAGGAGCAAAACTCTGGTGGGCCCCAGGCTTTGACACCTTGACAATTGTTTCCAGGCCTAGTCCAGACAGCAAAGCTCCTACTACTACCACTTCCTGAAACATAACTAGTAGCTGTGTGGCAAGTACGGATCTGACTTTAGTATAGTACTCCAGCCGAAAGCCGGCCGGGCTGGAAGTCTTGCCCATGGACATTCTACTTATGGCCTCAACTTCTTCCACAGTAATGGGTAGTAGCTCCATCAGCTCTCTATTTTGAGGTTCAAGGGCCGCCAGAGGGAGATCAGTAACAAGCGGTGTGAAGCGCTCCCAGACAAACTGTTCTTGGCGGGCATAAAAGGAGCGGTAGTATGAAGCAAATGTGTGTGCAATCCCAACAGCGGGTGTAATCATGTCACCACTGAGCTCTGTAAAGTAATTTGCAGATTTGTCTCCCTATTTCGTAGAACCATCTAGTGTAGGCGAGCCAGCTCAACTTGGCTTCGGCAAGGTAGAATTATCTCAGAGAGGCTCTGTCAGCGAATATTTGTTGATGCACTTCCTCACAATGATTGGTGAGTGATTCTTTTTCTATTTTGATTATTCTGGTTTCCAGGTCAGAAATAACCTTTCCTCTTTCCCCTTATTTCCCCCCTGAGATAGGCCTTGGCCTTGCCATGCAAGGTAGCCTTCCCTGCGGCACACACTGTTCCTTGGGCAACTTACCAAGCCCACATTGAGGTCAAAATAGGACAATATGTCTTACTGGACAAAGTGAGAGAATTGGGTATCCATCAGATGCCATGCATTCAGCTTCCAAATTGGACGTTCATCCACCCTGGTCCCACCCCAGCCACAAACCCAAACATCACTGGTAAATGATCTGTGGTTTCTCGTGGAAGGATATGAGCCATAGAAGTGCATATTAGCTATGAGAAAGAGGAGATTGTTTCTGATCCTTGTTTTGTGGACAGCTGATATATGGATGTACTCTCTGACCTAGGAGTTCCATGCTCTCCACATGTGGCACAGCCCAAAGGAATTTGGCCAGTTTGTGAGCGGAGTGGTTCCTTGGGGGTTTCACAGCCAGAGCTCTTATTTGCGTTCAGCTCTGGGCGCACGATTGCATTAAAGTTAGCCCCTACTATAGTAGGACTGTGCAGCAGGGCCATTAAAACCTTCTCCAGAGCCTCTAGAGTTTGTGTGGAGTGTCATGAGGAGACGTACCAGTGATGTAATTATAGGGTATTTCATCCATTCTACCCTCCAGGACCACAAACCTGCATGGACATCCACAGTAGTCTGGGAGACTGGCAGTGGGTACAACTGGAGTAGTAGTATAGGTACACCACTAAAATACCTGGCATGGCCTGCATGGAGTTCTCTATCATATCTGAATCTGAAAGGACCAGAATATGTCCATAAGGTATGTTTCTTGCAGAAAGAGCACTGCAGAATTGTGCCTTTTAGCAAATCCAAGGACCCACGCCCCTTTGGATCCGGTCATTTAGACCATTTACATTCCATTACATAACCTTAAAGGAAGCCACTGGGGTGCATTAGCCCATTGTGAGGGGGCATCCCACCACTGTAGGACCAGAGTTGATGAACACTGTGCCTTGTTACGAGACCCATGAATATGTTTGCAGTTGACCTGTGACCTAAAATGGAAAGGCAATGCTAAAAATTGAACATTCAAAACATTAATTCCCCAGCCCCCTACATCTCCCCACCCCATACTTCCACCCCAGAAGCATCTGCCACAACATCAAATCCCATTAATTGAGTTGCAAACAGTAAACAGTGCCTATAAGGCATACCCTAAATTGTGAAGGATTGTGTGTTGCTGGCTATAGGCAAGCAGTGGAATGAAGAAGCCCAGGAACAGGATTGCACCCCAGGTGTCCACGGTAGTGACTTGGCACACAGTCAGTGAGGTGCCACAGATTGGATAAAGGGACTGATGCTTCTCTGAACCCTGGTCCCAGTTCTCCAGAAAAGCCTCTGAGAGGTACTTCGGGGCACAGCCACATGACGCGTGGTGGATTTTTTACAGATTTATTAATACAGGAGAAGGGGGAGGAATGCAAATTTTCTGTGAGGGCTACTCAGCAGGATTGAATGAACACCCACAAACTTGCATGTGTAAGTAGTTTCCTACAGTGAAAATGTTCACAAATTTGTTCCTGTCCTTAGTGAGTGCCTTTCGGTGGTGGGGACAAAATACCTATGCATTTCATGGGGTTGTAGATTGAGTTTCACCACAGGAAAATATTTCTGCTTCATGAGCTCCTGGATGTAGCTTTATTCTTCACAGTTCACAGACCGTGGCTGCACAATTGGTTAAAGCGATCCTGGGACTAAACAGCTTGGAGGAGGGTGATATGCTACTCATCTGAAGGTGATAGTTCCTTTTTGTCCTCCTGGGACACGCGAGAAGAGGTTGCCAAATCCTCTTCTCAGCCGGCTTGTCTGAAATACACACAAGGTGGAAGTGGTTGCAGCTCTTCCCATGTCCATTTCCTTGATGCACTAAAGGCACTAAAAATGTTGAGAGTGGTGTTGAGGGCATGCACTGTACAGGAGAGAACTGTGGTAAACTGGCACCACCAGAAAACGTGACCCACCCTGAGGCCTGAGCGTGGTGGAGGAGAAGTCAGGGAAGCACAATTATTCCCTCCTGCCCCATGTAAGTGCCACTGAGATCAGCAGGAACCATTTGAGGACGGTGCAGGGATGTTTTACCCCCTGAGCTTGCTCCCCGAGTGTGGTCTACAGGTGACCACTTTGTGACTGCAGCTGCTCACTGTGGATTGACACAGTGAACATACCATTGACACAACAGTGGCCATATTGGAGAGGACTTGTATAGAATGAACAAGATAGATAAGAAGAAAAAAGGGGACCAAGGAAAATTTGCTTCGTCTACTTGGATCTTCCTCTTCTAAGGGCACTGGTAAATCTCCCCCTGATGATTCCTTGTAGAGCGTGTGAGTGCTTCAGAACAAGGGTTGATCAAAGAGTGTACACGTCTAGAATCTCCTTTGAGAGACAGGCAGGCTCTTCACTGGCAGAGCTGGGTGATTTCAGAATATATTTGTGAGGAGAGTTCTTAACCTGGATGCTAGGGTAGAATCCCTCTACAACCAACACAAAAGAACCCAACTCGGGGTACTGGTGGTCCCTTTGGCTCTCCCTGTGGCCAGGCTACATTTTAAGATGACAGGGTGATACCTGGAGGTTCTTTGGTGTTCCACTGTTACCTGGTCCAGTGAAGAGGTCCAGTGACGAGGTCCACACCTTTGTTAAAACAACTCCACTGGCTCCCTATCCGCCAGAGAATTAAATTCAAGCTCTGTTGTCTCGCAAATAAAGCTCTTTACGGCACAAGCCCGAGTTACCTGGCGGACAAGTTTAAAGTTTATCGTCCGAATCGTAGACTCAGATCGGAAGGCAAAGGGCTGCTGGTGGTCCCCCGCTTCAGGGCAACACGAACAGGAGGCAAAACGGTGGTCTACCTTGCCCCGAAATACTGGAACTCTCTGCCGGAAGATTTGCACAAATGCTCCTGTTTGTTTCGCTTTAGGAAACTCCTGAAGACTGCATTATTCCGGGATTGATCTGTGTCCGTCTTACACCTTCTCTATGATAACGCGGAGATACCCCTCCGGGGGTGATTCCTGTGCTTTACAAATCTCTTACATACATACATACACCTGGAGTGACAGTATGAGTGACAGTATGAGTAACATTCATGCTGATTCTCCATTCAATTGATCTCAGTGACCAAGCTGTCAGAGAGTAGATAAGGGGTAAGGAGATCCAGTATGGTGATGCCTGCTTGCTCTTATTTCCTGATCTGCAATCTGACAAATTGGCATGGAAGTGAGCCATGTTAGATATTAAGAAGTACATTGCAGTAGGGCCGCCATCATCATTCCTGCAAAGCTTAAAGCAGACTACAGAAATGTTAAAATATTCTGTTTACATGGGAGAAAGCCTCTCCCATGTCAACTGATTCGGATGGATAAATATTCTTGCACGTTCCTCACCTTATGAAAACTCCTACCAGGCTTCATACTGTTCCAAAAAAACTTTCCCCCAAAACAATGCTGCAGCGCCAACTCCACCCATCACCTCGCTTCCAGGCTTGACATCACCAAAGTATATTGGGTTCCAACCTACTCACCCCTTTTTCTGTCTCTCATCAACATGGCCCAGAGCTCTCTCGATGTCTCCCCAACACGTTCCTCAGCTTTTGAAAGTGATTCAAGAAATATCTCCAGAAACTGACTAGTTCTGCAAGAAGATGTCCCTTTCAGACACCCACAACAAATGTATGTGGTGTTTGGGGTCAGAACGTGATGCTGTAGCCTGCGATTTGTGCTCCTCAATGTATTTGAAGGCCACCAGGGAGTGCAAGATTCCCAAGTGGATGCCTTCTCCCAAAGTAAGTTTCTTTCCAGGGAATTTTCCCCTAAGACACCGTCCCACAAAAAGTGTCAAAGAAATAAGTTGTCTTCTTCCTCAAGGAAGTGGTCTTGTTCCCAGGAGCATTCAGAATCTTGATGTACTTGCCTGATGCCAGACTTTTCTGAGGCATCAGGCGCCAACCACCACCTGGTTCCTAAGAAGTTGAAACTGGAGTTTCACAGTCCTTTGGTCACCCTGCACAGATCGAGGCCTTCTGGCTAACGAGGCTGGATTTGTTCAGGGGAACTCCATAACTCTCTGGGCTACTCTACAAGAGAGGCCCCTGTCCGTACAGTCTTTCTGATCTAGAGACCACACCTTCATGGGTTATGGCGAAGATGAAATTGGTTATGGTGCCGTCCCCCATTAACTATAGCCCTTTTTCATCTCTGATTACTAAGACAAAGAAAATGCTGCCCAACAAACTTAGGGAGTCGATAAGTATCAACAGTGTGGCAAACAAGAAAGTAAAGGCTAATTTCAATGATGCACCCTATTGTGAACACCACCCCAGAGCACAAAAAGCTCGCCTCCTTGGAGGAAAGTTTCCATTTAGGTGGCCTGGCTAGAGCAGATGCGGAGAGTGGCTAGACAGAGGATTACTTCACCAGAAGGTGACATTTCTGACCCCTTGGTCTCAGGCTGCATCCCAATCTATCTTTTTTCGCCCCCCAGGTCACCCCAATTTGGACTCAACCATAAGCAAATATCTTTTTTGCACCCCAGTTCACCCAAGTTTGGACTCAGCCATATGCAAATCAGTCTTGACCCTGCTCCAATGGGAAGAGGTGAGCCCGAACTGCTAGGCTAAGTTCTCCCTGAACCGGAACACAAGCAACCCAGGACTGTTTCGCCCTTATTAGGGCTCATCAGCCAAGTATATCTTGGTTCCTGTGGCACAGTAAGCACGTGACCCACATCTGGGTTTACCTGTCACACTTAGGGCATCAAAAACAAGGTGATGGATGGAATGCTTGAATTAATCTCAGCCACTGGCAATTGCTCAGGTCGCTTCCCAATCCATTGTTTTTCGTCCACAATGCCACCCCAATTTGGACCTAGTTTATGCAAATTAGTCTTGACCCTGCTCCAATGGGAACAGTCCAACCCGAACTGCCACGCTGGGCTGGAAAGTTACCCCAAACGGTAGCCAGTTGTTAGACTTATTGCAAGCATACTCCCAACACCTTTTGTGTGTTTCGTTGTGTCATGTCCTTTAGGCTAGTCCTGTCATGTATTCCCCTCTTTTAGATACATTGTCCCATCCACACAACAATAACGGTTCTGAACAGGTGACCTTTTACCTAGTAGTTTGACCCCGACTCTTCAACACCAGGCTCTTAGTATTTTAACATTATCCCTGTACCTGACGTACATAAACATGTCCTCAGGCACTGCATATTTATTCTGTATAAGGGTCACCATTTTTTTTAAATCCTTGGCCAACAGGCCCGCTGTGCATGATCGCATTGTTTTAGAAAAACATTTATGATTATTTTAAAACATTTATGATTGTTTTCAAAACATATCGATTCTAGACGAAACCCTGGAGTGACCACTCTAGTATATAAGACCCTTATTTCAGCCTGCAAATGATAGGAGAATTCCTTCCACGCTGACACAGGGTCCTGCATGCTGAATCTTCGACACGCAGCGGTCTGTCGTCCCTTGTGGGATGTCATCCTCGGAGCAGAGACGGGGTCCTTCATTCTCTACCATCAGGTGAGGGGGTTTGTTCTTCCTTAGGGCATTCAAGGCTATATACATATATCTATACACATATACATGCTACACCTACATATCTAGGCTAGGTACATTTAGGCAAATTACATAGGGCGCGCATTATAGAAGTATGCAAGTGCTACTGTCTTATCTGAACTGTATATGTTCATCTTCTTAGCACTATGGTAGAAATGTATTTACTGTTTACTATATTAGTACTTGCGATTTCTTTCGTATGCTTCTGTCTCCTGATTGTCGCAGCAAATATGTTTTTCACAAGACTGACGCTGGACCATTAAATACTTATTGAAACATCCTAACCGCCATCCTGTGTATTTTCTGAGAATAAGTAAGCACGAGTGACTGAGCGAAAAGTACTATACTGTTTTTCACGATCCCTGAGGAATTGGGGTTGTCATGTTCAGTGGTTGCCAGAAACTACCTACACCACTGTAAGATACAGGGGGTGGTAGTGGGACTGTAGAGCTAGCTGGTCTAACGGCTGACGTATCCTGTGGGGGTGCTGTGAATTGGTTTGGACACCTAGCCCTCAGTTTAGGTCATCCAAAATGCGCAGGTCCTGGGGATTCCTAGGAACTACACAACAGTTGATGCTCAAGGGGATGCCCAGACTTAGGTCCTGTGCTCACTGTGCCTGGAACCAAGCTACACCAGGCATGGGTTGCTTGTGTTTCAGTTTAGGGAGAACTTGGCCTGGCATTTTGGGATTGACTGTTTCTATTGAAGCAGGGTCAAGACTGATTTGCATATGCCTGGGTCCAAACTGAGGAGGCATGGTGTGCAAAATAACAATGGGCTGGAATGCTACACCGAGAAATTGACAGAGGTTAGACTTATTGCAAACATCTTCCCATCACCTTCTGTGTGTTTCATGTAACGCCCTGAGTAGCAAAGGGTATGCCCGGACGTGGGTTCCATGCTCAGTGTGCCACTGATGCCAAGCTACACCAGACTGAAGAGCCCCAGTCAAGGGGAAACCGGTCTGGGATTGTTTTTGTTCCAGTTCAAGGATGAACTGACCTTGCAGTTTGGGCTGGACTGTTACTATTGGAGCAGGATCAAGACTGATGTGCATATTGCTGGGTTTAAACTGAGGTGGCATGGTGGACAAAAAAACAATAGGCTGAAATGTTACCTCGAGCGATTGACAGTGGTTAGACTTATTGCAAGCATATTTCTGTCACCTTTTGTGTGTTTTTTTAATTTTTTATGACAGTTTTTCAGAAGGTGGAAGCAGCCTTGGCATTGACTTTACCTTCTACGGTATTAAACTCTAAAATTTTGAAGTAAATCTTGCAACCTTCCATTGTAACAGCAGAGCCCTTGCTTTCATTTAAAGAGGACCTCCTGGACCCTATTATAGCTGCATGGAAGAAACCCTTTTTTTTGGGCCCAACAGTCCCCTCGCTGATTGCCAGATTTATTGATTTATTTACAGAGTTTTATATAGCGCAAAAGTGACCCGTCAGGGTATCAGAGCGCTGTACATATAGTGTTCAGATCATACATACAAGAGAAAAGCAAGAAGGCATATGCAATCAAAATACAGATACAATATACCAACCATCCTGGTAGATCGTGTAACCAGTAGTAGACCACATGCAAATAGTCAAGCTGAGTGACTTTAGGTCCGCTCCTGAAGGAGTCTATTCATCAGAAGCATTTTTACTTCTTTCTTGAAGGCAGTAGTAGAGGCGTTTGTCCTAGTTTCAGGCAGCAGTGAGTTCCAAATTCTTGGGGCTAGATTGGAGGAGGAGCGGTTGAAAGATGCTATAGATCTGCTCCTGGTGACCCACACTCTTTGTTGTCCTACCTGTCAGCTTGGATGTTCAAACATTGTCATCAAAACAGTATATCGTTACCTTTTCTACAGCTCTCCCAAACACAGAACCTGGGAAACTTTACACATTTTGCCCTCGCCAGTTTGGCCCTGCGTTGCTAATGCCACTTACCTTTCAGGCCAGTATATCCATGCTTTATGGGTACTGGTAAAACTCATTATCTGCCTGCCAGACCTTAAGAAAAGAAGACCTGGTGAGTGATAGCCTGGATGCCTCCAAACAGATTCTAATGTTTTGACTAGACCTTGTAGACACTTTTGTTCGATCTGTGGGTATGGCTGTCATCCTGCATCAGCGAACTTGGGTGTGTTCCACTGGATTTTCGGGAGATGCACATGCTACACATATAGACATGCGATTTGATGGTGAGCTACAATTTGGAGAGAAGGCTGACCCCTCCTTTGAAAGCTTCAAGAAACGTGTGGCTAAGGCCTGTGCACTTGTCCTGGCCTCACCTGCATGGCAATTTCACCAAGAGTATTAGAAGTTCTGTGGTTATTCTACAGCTCTGCAGCCTCAACAGAGATGGTTAGGTTATTCAGCTGATCCACAGGGATGAGGCCCTTTCTTTGTTACCTCTCCTCCAAACCACCACTTTCATTAAAAGTATGATCGCCAACTCACATCTCCATTCTAGATGCAAAAGACCTTGCCTTGCTGGGCAAGGTGTCATAAAGGTGGTGCTTCTTGAAAAAGGAACAAGATTTTACTCCCTTTACCTCTTTACCCAAAAGGATGAAGGCTTATCATAATTCCCCGCCTTCTGAACCTGATCAACCAGCAGGACAAATTCAATCAATAAATCAATCAGATGTCTTGTAAAGCGCGACTAGTCACCTGTAAGTGTCTCAAGGCGCTGTGGTGGTCGGGGGTAGCTGCTGATCCAACAGGGCACTGTGGTTCAGTCAAAGAGCCAGGTCTTGATGTCCTTCCTGCAGTGAGGCAGTGACGGTGATTGCCTGTGGTGGAGAGGTAGTGTGTTTCAGGTCTTTGCTGCGAGATAGGAGAAGACTCTTACTCCGGCTGTGGTTTTGCGGATACGTGGGACGGTAGCCAGGGCCAGTTGTGGGGAGCGGAGGTTTCTGGTGGGTGCGTGGAATGCGAGGCAGTGGTTGAGGTACGCAGGTCCGTGCAGGGCTTTGTAGGAGTGTGTGAGGAGCTTGAAGGTGATTCTTTTGTTGACTGGGAGCCAGTGGAGGTCTCGAAGGTGGCTGGTGATGTAGCTGTGGCAGGGGATGTTGAGGATGAGTCTAGCGGATGCGTTCTGAATGTTCTACAGTTTCTTGAGGAGTTTCTGGGTGATGCCGGTGCAGAGTGCGTTGCCATAGTTGATTCTGCTACTGATGAGTGCGTGGGTGACCGTCTTTCTGGACTCTGTGGGGATTCACTTAAAAATCTTTCAGAGCAGGCACAGTGTGTGGAAGCAGGATGATGAGACGACGTTGATTTGGCGACTCATGGTGAGTGAGGAGTACAGGATGATGCTGAGCTTCCGTGCATGGTCTGTTAGTGTGGGGAGGAGGGGGGTTCCAAGCACTGTGGGCCACCAGGAGTTCCCCCATGCGGAGAGGGTAGAGCCCATGAAGAGGACTTCGGTCTTCTCTGAATTGAGCTTGAGGCAGCTGTTCTTCATCCAGGTGGCGACAGCCTTCATCCTGTTGTGAAAGTTGTTCTTGGCTACTGAGGGTTCATTGGTGAGGGAGAGAATCAGCTGGGAGTCGTCAGCGTGGGAGACGATGTTGAGTGCGTGCTTCCTGACGATGGCTGCGAGCGGCAACATGTAGATGTTCAAAAGAGTGGGGCTCAGGGAGGAGCCCTGACGCACTCCGCAGCTGATCTCTGTGGGTTCCGAGAGGAACGGATGTATTCTGACCCTCTGTGTTCAGCCGGTGAGAAAGGAGCAGATCCATTCCAGGGCTTCATCGCGGATGCCGCTGTCATGGAGTCATGTGTATTAGGGTGCGGTGAGAGACGGAGCGAAGGCGGCCGAGAGGTCAAGGAGGATAAGGGCAGCAGTCTTGCCTTGGTCGAGGAGGGCGCAGACGTCGTCTGTGGCCGCAAGGAGGGTGGTCTCAGTACTGTGGTTGCTTCGGAAGCCGGATTGGGAGATGTCCAGGACGTGGTTGACTTCAATGAACTCAGAAAGTTGGCCTTCTTGATGACCTTGGCTGGGAAGGAGAGAAGAGTGATGGGTCTGAAGTTCTTGAGGTCAGTCGGGTCGGCAGAGGTTTTCTTCAGCAAGGGGTTGATCTCTGTGTATTTCCAGGTAGCGGAGTAAATGGAGCAGTTGATGGTGCAGCAGAGTTTGGGGGGCGATGATGGTGGCTGATTTGTTAAAGATGTGGTGCAGGCAGGGGTCCGAGGGTGCTCCGGAGTGGATGTTCCTCATGATCTTCAGGGTGTCATCTGCAGTGAGGGGAGTTCAGTTGAGCAAGATCTGTTGGGGTCTGGCGTCGTAGGGTGCAGTAGTTGTGGGAGGGATGGGAGGGTCTTGGGTAACGATGCTGTCGTATGTCTCGTTGATCTTGCAGTGGAAGTAGGTGCTGGGGTTTTTGCAGAGGTCTTGGGAGGGGGGGATGTCTGATGTCTCTGTGCTGGGTCTGGCGAATTCTTTGACCACAGCGAAAAGTTCTTTACTATTGAGTGCGTTGCCATTGATCCTTTCTTGCAGGGCTGCTTTCTTCATTGTTCTGATGAGGTAGTGGTGTGTGGTGACAGCGGTCATGAAGGCTGAGTGGTCTTCCGGGGTCTTGCTGCTCCTCAATCTCTTCTTGAGCCATCTACAGGTGCGTCTGGACTCATGGAGGATGGGAGAGAATCAGCTGGTTTTCTTAGAGTGTTGCTTGTTTGGGGCTTTCTTCAGGTGAGCCAGAGAGTCAGCGCAGTCGGAGATCCATCAGTGGAGGTTGCGTGCTAAAGTATTGGCATCTGTGGAAGTTGGTAGAGGGGTTTTGCTGAGGGAGGTGGTGAACAGTTCTTCGATAACCTTGTTCCAACTTCTGCGAGGGTAGCGGTGGGCATGGTGGTGTACGGTGGGTTTGGTGAAGGGACAAAGCCAGGAATGCGCCATATTCTTTTAAATACAGTGCATTCCTGCCCTTCCCCTGTCATACAGCGCAGCGCAGGAAGGTAACTTGCTGCATGATTTTACCATAGATATGCCCCTAAATCACATTTGTGTCTAGAAATGGGCTATAAATGAGGGAGAGCGAGTCCCAGAAGTTGTTCAACAGAGCTGAGCACCAGTGTGGAAAGAAGATCACCAATACTTCCAGCTCTATGAACCAGGACTAGGGACAAGGGTCTGGTTGTCTCCCTGCTGGCTGAGGGACCATCACTGAGAAAGGCAAGAGCACTTACCCTGAGCCTAGAACAAAAGCCTTCGGCCTGCCAGCAAAGACCAACGTACCCTGTGAGGAGGAGAGCGTCTGGAGGGAGCGAAGGCCAGCGGGGATCCTGTCGGTGGATCCAGGTGAGTGAAGTGTGAGGCATCCGGTCCAGTCAGGACCGTTGTAAGACTGCGGGCCATCCATCCCATCTTGTGGAAGTCGGCAACTCCCTAATGCCAGGTGGGGGCCACCATGGAGTTAAGGCTTTCGCCTTTGCAGTGTAAAGTCGGCGACCAGTATGCCAGGTGGGGGCCACTGTGAAGTCAGGAGTGTGTCCCTGGAACGTTCTTTCAAGAGGATCCAAGCTGGGGGGGGGGGGGAGGGTGGGAAAGGACATGAGGGTCTTGCCCTAGAAGACTACTGCCGTGGTAACACTTGCCAACAGCCGAAGGTGCTGCACAGATGTCCGACATCGAGGCATGCCATTTAGAGACTTTGGTGGCCTTGACGCGTAAATGGGAAAGACAGCAATAGGTTGCAGTCCTCCAGCGACGAGGGGCCGGAGTCTGTGAAGAACACGCCCCAGTCCACCTGCACTTGCCGGCTGCCATCGGGTCGGGTAAGACTGTTCTAGGCCACGGGGGGCGTGGCCCAGCAGCTAAGATGGCGAGCGCATTCTAACAGCGCTCCGCGGTTTGCCCTGATTATCCTGTAAATTCTGCCGAGCAGAGGCGGCATCCATGCATGAAAAATAGGTGAACTCACCCGCATCAGCTGGCGGCTCAGCCGGTACCGCCATCGCAGGGCACGCTGGCTGTGAAGTGACAACGCGGAGCGGAGAGGGCCTGGCCCCGTAGGAGCGAACACCTGCCATTGCCGCAGCCGCGTGGCTGGCGCGAAGTTCCCTGGTGGTTACAGCTCTGGTGGCTGGTCGCTAACGCTGGGAAAGCAATCGCGCTGTGCTTCCATAGGTCGACCCGAGACGTTGCACCGCAGCGGCGCGGCTCCCGTGGATTCCCCGGGAAGATGGCGGGCCGCTGGCAGTGAGAATCTACGTAAGAAGTGAGGAGCGGGAGAGCAGCACTAGGCGAGACCCGTGGGTCGTGTTGGGCCCAAGTCTGCGGTAGCGTAATCACCTGTGAAGGGCCTGCTCTGCCCCCCCTCCCCCTCTCGACTGGACAGCACGAGTGCTGCGGGGTTCCCGCGGGCCCACCGGACTGTGTGGCCCCCTGGGGGTGGGCCGGAACAGGAGAGCAGCACGAACCCTGGGCCCTGCACATAGACCTAGACAGTGGGGAACATACAGGAGTGCACAGCGGAACACGAAGAGGGACACCGGGTAGGACCCGGGGGTCATATCGGGCCCAGGTCCGAGGGAGCATGAGCATCGGGGGGGGGGGAGATCTGCTTTGTCGGCCCCCCTCCGTCTGTCTCAGCGCCCCCTCCACTGATCATCGAGGCCGGCGCGGGGGCTGTGGGCTCGTGCAGTGACGCCCGTGCGACTGGACACAGCACACACCGACTGTACCGCGCGGAGGGAGCACCCCCTTCCTCCTGCAGTGCCTGGGCCCTCCTGCATGTTATTCCTGGCGGCCCAGACCAGCTCAGCATTGGCGCTCGTCGGAGCCGCAGATCAGGAAGCGCCCAAAAGGTCGCATCATCCTCATCAGACTAGGAGAGCTAGCGGGGGGAAGCGGCTAAAAGAAGCAGAGTACATGTGGCTGTGGGAGTGACTGGCGGCGCAGGATTACAGGGCGCACTGAAAGTTGCTGACCAGGTGGAGCTCCACATCAAACCCACCGTCCCCCTCCTCTCCCTAAGCGTGGATGCCACAACACAGAGACTCTGTGCAGGAACACATGAGGTACACTGCTACGACTTTTCCGCATGGGGGCCAGCACCAGGAAGTTTTGACGCAAACATTGAAGGAAGCCTTCTCCATCTGCCGGTGCCTGCAAAGGCCACATGCCTAAGACCTGCTTGGGGCCCTCGGGGGACAGGTGGGGCATGGGACGCAAGTTGGGCTCTGCACCACGAGCACGCCTGTGGTGCGCTAATCCAGACAGCACATCCAGGCCGGACAGGCTTATGCCTTCTGCCCAACAATTAGTTATGGGTCGGTTGTGGTCCACCAATCCCCAGAACCCCGCCCGGTCGGACTCGGGGTGGCCACAGCCAACGCGGGCAACGCAAGAGACGGATCTCCAGACTCACTCACTGTCGGCAAAAATGGACACGGTTCTGAGCGCAGTGGAGAAGCTGGGCGTAGCGATGGAACAAACCTGCTCTTCTCTAGAAGCAAAAATCGACCAAGTGGCAACAGACTTCACTCTGCTTCGCGCAGATCACAGGAAGCTGGCAGACAAGGTACAAACACACGAAATGGCGATCGCAGAGCTCCGCCCCGCCACCAGCTCAAACACAACTACAATGCACAATCTAGCGAGCAGGATTCAGACCCTGGAAGAGAGACTGGAAGACGCGGAAGGCCGATTGCGGCGCAACAATGTACGGGTGGTGGGTCTGCCGGAGGACGTGGAAGGCAAGGACCCAGTGTCCTATGCAGAACAGTGGATACGGGGCTTGATGCCCGAAAATGTGCTGTCACCCCAATTCGTTGTAGAGTGTGCGCACAGAGTGCCGGCCCGTAGACCCCCCCGTGCGCGAGACCTAGACCATTCCTGATTAGGCTATTAAACTTTAGGGACAGAGACGCTGTGCTGAAGGAAACCCGGAAATCCCCGGGCATAACAGTGTGCAACGCCAACGTCATGCTCTTCCCAGACTACACTGCACAGGTCCAGAGGCGCAGAAGCTCCTACCAGTCGGTGAAGAAACGTCTACGAGAGCTGGACATGCACTACTCTCTCTTGTTTACGGCCCGGCTTCGTGTTGTAGCAGAGGGATCCACGCACTTCTTTGACTCTTCAACGGAGGCTTGGAAATGGCTGGAGGAGCTAGGGCTATCATCAGGACACCCAGAACCTGGAGCCAACTCGAAAATGCGGCGAGGCGGAAACCACCGGAAGCGAAACAAACACAAAGCCGCAGCGCAGTCAAACATGCAGATCACACTCCCCAATCTGGAACAGATTATCACGGAACGCCAGAAGGCCATACAGATTGCAGCAGCAATCGGCGACCACTCTCACAACTCGGATCCAGACACTGATACTGTACAATCCATGTTTGAAGAAGAGCAGACCCATCCGTGGCCCGAGGGGCTGGACTCACCCAGCCTCCCTGAGGTAACGCCGCAGACGTTGGACGACATCATCTAGCATGCGCAACTCCAGAATGCACCGCATTTCACTGTCACCCCAAGCTGCAGAAAGACATTCAGACAGAATAGCACACCGCCTTGTGATTACAAACTTGAGCCACGATGCTGCAACATTACAGACACATAAAGTCCATGCAGTGCCTTGAGTTGTTTTGAAGCAGGATGCATCTGCGACGAGGTTTGTGAGGGCCCCCGTTGGGGCTCCTCTCTGATAACATTTTTCATGTTTCACTGTTTACTCCCTTACATGTCTTCTCATGCACCCCGCACCAGAGCACACAGCATTTAGAATTGGCGCGTTCACATGACCCTAGTGATAGAAGGTCAACCAGCCAATGGCGAACAGGGCGTAGCGCCCAAGCACACAACGACCGTGAATGGCGCAAACTAATGTCATCATGTGGAACGTGAGAGGCATCCAAACCCCAGCTAGACATTACTCCATTTACTCGTACCTACTGCGCAGGGCCGCTAACATAGCGTTACTGCAGGAGATGCATATCACACAGCCTGAGGCCACTAGACTCCGTAGGCGCTGTTGAGGGCAAGTGTTCAGTACCAATTTTTCCTCACAAGCAAGAGGGTCGCTAATATGGATCAGGGCTGGAACCCCTTTCGTAGCAGAGGAGGTGGAGACAGATCCGGAAGGCAGATATGTCCTCATGCGAGGCCGTCTCAATGGGCAGGCCATCCTCATAGGGTCCATATACGCCCCAAATGTAGAACAGCCAGCCTTCTTATGTCGCCTCACACGCACGTTGGCACCCTGGGCAGGTATTCCCTGGTTGCTGGAAGGAGATTTCAACTCAGTACTTGACACGCTTTTAGATCGTTCCTTTGCTCCACTGACACGTACCTCCACATCCTCCAACGCCCTGGCCCTCCGCGAATGGCTTACACATTGGTCTCCGATAGATATATAGCGCGCTCGCAACCCGGACACATGCATATACTCGTTCTACTCCCACGTTCATGGACTACATGTGCAGCTGGACCGGATTGTAGGCTCCCCCTCCCTGCTGCCTCTTATTAAGGCCATCGACTATTTAGGTCGCACACATTCCGACCACAACCCTCAGCTACTGCAGCTAGGCTGGGAAGCTGGCCCATCAGTGGTCCCTACTTGGCGTCTCCAGCCGGCGGCTCTGGAGGACCCCGTGTTTCGCGCTTCATTAGAAACAGCCACCACACAGTACTTTGAGGACAACGCCGGTTCCACCCACAGCACATCCATTGAGTGGGACGCGTTCAAAGTGGCCATAAGGGGGCACAGCATGGGGCGGGTTTGGAATCTGTGTAAACAGCTTGCTCAGGAAATAGGGGCACTGGAGAAGGATCTGTTACCCTACGAAACCAAGACAGTGTCAGGCGCACGCAGCACACGACAGCTACGCAAGAAGCAAAACGAGCATGCAAACTTGTTAGAACGGTTGCGATGTCTCAACTACAAAGCGCACTCGGCGCGCACGCATGCATTGTCAGACAGGCCTGGTAGGTTATTGGCCTGGCTGCTGCGACAGGAACAACCCAGGCATCCCATACATGCCATATGGTCCGCGGGCGGTCCAACAATATATACCCAGCACGAAATACATGCGGAGATGACCAGACACTATACAACACTTTACCAGTCCAACATTACACCAGACAGGGACAGGACAAGAGAGTTTCTATCTGCAGCGCACCTGCCTATTATCACACCCGACCAAAACGAGGCACTGTGTTCCCCGACTGAGCAAGACGAAATCAGAGAAGTGATAGCAGCATTAGCAACAGGGAAAACCCCAGGTCCGGACGGTCTTCCGTCTGAATTCTACAAAGCGTACACGGAGATATTGGCGCCGCGCCTTCAGGAGGTTTACGCTGCGGCCATAGAAGAATCCATCCTCCCACAAACACTGAAAGAGGTGAAATTGGTCTCGCTACCCAAACTGGGCAGAGACCCTGAAGAGTTGGGCTCGTATAGACCCCTAGCTCTCTTAAATACTGATTATAAAATTCTAGCGAAGCTGCTGGCAGATCGGCTGGCACCCTTGGTCCAAACGCTGGTACATGAGGACCAAAATGGATTCGTCCCAACGCGCAGCACATCCCTGAATCTCCGCCGGTTTTTCAGGGTTGCCAGATATGCGCCATAACGCTGGCCCCGAGCGGGATGCCTGATTCTAGACCTAGAAAAGGCATTTGACACCCTGGACTGGGACTTCCTTTTCACGGTGTTGCCACTATACGGGTTCGGGGAGACATTCGTTCGGATGGTTCGCCTTTTGTACAGTGATCCAGTAATGAGGGTGCGAACAGGCCCATACATGTCTGCTCCGATCAAAGTGCGGAGGGGCACTAGACAGGGATGCCCTCTGTTCCCGCTGCTGTTCTCGCTCGCAGTGGAGCCGCAAGCGGCAATGTTTCGGGAACAGGGCATGGGCTGGGGGATCCCTCTGGGAGATAATACACACATTATCTCACTGTATGCAGACGATCTCCTCCTATACCTAAAAGATGTGCATACAATCCCGGATGAGGTGGGACGCATTCTGGGGGAATTTGCTGCAGTGTCAGGACTTGTTGTCAATGCATCGAAGTCTTGCCTGTACCCATTTGTTGAGACACCTCTCAACCCGCGCTATGTACTCAACGGCACGGAGATTGAGTGGCAAAAGCAAACATTCCGATACCTGGGGATCCAAGTATACCATCGCCCGGAGGACACATTTGAGGGCAACCTAGGCAGGACAGTGGCTTCCATCCGTTTACAAATCACATTTTGGGGAACGCTTCCGCTAACGATCATGGGTCGGGTGGCTTTGATGAAAATGGTGGTTCTGCCACGGCTGCTGTACTATTTTGCCAATCTTCCAATATATATACCGCCAGCCTTCTTCAAGACCTTGGAAGGGATGGTGAGAGGGCACATCTGGGGGGCCTCCAGCAACAGAGTAGCTCTCCGGAAGCTCTAACTACCAACAAATCAAGTGGGGCTTGCACTGCCCAACTTAGAACATTATTACCTAGCATCCCAACTACAATGGGTGGCCGGATGGCTCTTGGAGCAGCATCTGGCGGAAATGGCTACGGATCATCCGGCCCTGACCCACCAGGCTCTTCTCTCCCTATTTCACCCATGTAGCAAGCAGAAGTCGTCATCGCAATTACTACTGAACGTGGCGCACAGATGCCACCGCAGGAGCCTTTTCCTAACACGAAGCATTAAGCCGTATGCTCCCGCACTGACACTAATCGGCACACCGAGAGAACATGGCCCCATCACAGCTCACGAGATGCGTAACCTAACCTACAGCGGAATCCACGATGTGGGAGACCTGTATCAAGAAGGAAATTTAATGTCCTTTGCCTCATTGGTAGACAGCTTCGGGGTAGCACCAGGTCGATTCCTCATGCACCACACAATCATAGCCGCGCTACACAAACACTGGGGGGACATGACGTTAGAACCCCGACACACTTAACCATGCAATATCTGCATGTAATGGGCCACGGGAGACACCTCATCAAGTGGTTCACCGCCTCTCTTAGGGCACACACAGCGCCGCCGCTGCTCTCTCTGCGGACGCGCTGGGAAGACGACCTACAGCGCCCTTTTACGGACGCTGAATGGAACAGGGTGCTGGAAGGGGCGACTAACATCCCGCGAAACATGCGCTTTTGTCTCATACAGTATTTCTTTACCCAGAGGGCATATCTTACCCCAGCGAAAATTAACAAATTTTATGCTGGTGCGGATGCCAGCTGTCCGTGCTGCCAAACTGTCTACGCAGACCAACTACACATGACATGGAACTGCCCAAGACTGAAAGACTATTGGGAATCGGTGGTGTCCACTTTGGGCCGCTGCACCAATCGAACAGTACCAATGAATTGGGAGACCTGTATCCTACACCTCTACACAAACACCAAACGAACGAGAGTCACCTCCCGGTTTCTAGCACTAGGGCTGATTGTCGAAAAGAGGCTGATCACAAAGAGATGACGCTCACCCGAGCCCCCAGCCGCATATGCTTGGGCACGTTCCTTGCAGGTGTGGGCTACGGCGGAGAGCGTAGCACTACGCAGGGAAGACGCATTGGGCCTACGTAAAGTCCCAATCGCAGAGTGTTGGGATGCGATCCTGCAGGCATTCTTAGGTGGGAGCGAGAACCCAGACCTTGAAGCGGTCTAGCATACCGTCACCAAGGTGTACAATAAATAATAATTACGGTGTGACCGTAATTATTATTTATTGTGCACCTTGGTGACGGTATGCTTTATGAGTTGTAAACAGGACAGGGATATACAGTAGATTGAGTACGTGAGACGCCTGATTGATATACTCTGATCGGTCTGGTTTAGTCCGTAATACTTTTATTTTTACTGTGTCTCTTTATCACACTAGTGACTACTTACCACAACTTGGATATACTCCCATATGATGGCCATTTGATCATATGGATATACTTCATGAGGCCTTTATTGTTCGTAACAGGTTAATATACCATTTATATCTTGCCTATTTACTTGCTTCTTTTGTTATTATGGGGAATACGTGTCATTTAACGTTTCCTGTCACTTTTGTTACTTATTTACTGACACTTTCACTTATCGTGTTTGGATCCTTCTCACATTCTAGATTGTCTGGTTTGGGATATTTACCCTTTTATACTCTTAGATAATTACCTTGCACCGTCTCTTTTCCCTATGCTTTGCCTTCATGTTGAATACTTGCCATTTTTCCCCATCACTTTTCTCCTTTTACTTAAGATAGACTTTTTGGTTCCTCATGGCTTTTTCTACAAGAGGAACTGATTTATTTGCACTACTTTTACAGATATGCACTGTGATGGGTGTCGGTCCTTCTCGATCGCTGGGATGAATTATCTGAGGCTATGTATTCATAATTTGCAGCCCTGAAGAAGTTGTGGTATGATTTACCAAACAACGAAACACGTGTTGGCTGTATCAAGTAACAAATACTGAAGAAATATACGCTGATTATGTGAAATGGACTAATTTTGAACTTTGTAATGAAGCTGGATTGGCTGTAAAAGAATTGGATATCGATTGACCCAGACTTAATTCTCTGGATTAAAAGTGGACATCGATAACACTCGTGTTGAACAACATTATTGACTTTGGAATTTTCTGTGCTCGGATTGGAGTTTTAATGCTGATACCACATATTGCACTACCTCTGTGCACCAAAGTTAGGGGCAGATTTACAAGAAACTGACGCATCTGTATAGATGCATCAGTTTCCCTGCGCCTGCGTGAAAAACCCTTGCACCACCATAGATGCGCTGTATTTACAATACAGCGCACTATGGCGCAAGGATTGACAGATGCGTCAGAAATTCTGACGCATCTGTTGGCGGAAAAGTCACGCTTTGCTGGAGTCGTGTTGCAAGCACGACGCAACTCCAGCAATGCGTGTTGCGGCCTATTCCCAATACACTGCGTCACTCCTTACGCCTGCTCCAAGCAGGCGTAAGGTTTTGACGCAGTGGCGTCCTAAAAGTCACGCAGTGAAATCTTGTAGATTTCACTGCGTCACTTTTACGAGGCTTTCCTGCGTGGGTACGCCTATCCTGCATACATTATACCTGACGCAGGTATAATGTCACGCAGGGCTTTACAACGTGACGCATCTCCCTAGATGCGTCACGTTGTAAATTTGCCGCATTTTTTACACCGCCGTTGCGTCACAAGTGACGCAACGGCAGCGTAAAAGTGACGCAAGGGGCTTGTAAATCTGCCCCTTAGTTTCTTGTTTAAGTCTTTCTGCACCTTGGACGTGGAACAGAAAACAACTGTTGATACCAGCATGCAGATCTCTAATTTGGGACCTTTTTAGATAGCAAAATGAGACCACTCCACAGACGGGGGAGGAGGGAGGGCAGTGAGGAGTCTGCTGTTAGATTATCCACCAGGAAGAACGTTACCGAAGGTAACTTCTGATTGATGCTTATAATTGCACATTTCTCAGGTTTAGAATAGATGCCAAAGCAGTATTTCCCCCAGGTAGAGGGTCTTTGGAAAGGGCTCAGACCAAAAAGACTTACAGGACAGAATAAGCAAAATACCCTTCCTGTCAGATCTGGCTGTCAAGGCAGTAGCTACATGAACGCACACTGACGCCAACGTCATGGCCTGATATATGTCTAGTATAGGCACTCCATGCGGCAACACAGTGGTGGCAGCCTTAACTCTGGTGGAAGGGGCTCTCAGACCATCTGGTGGGCTGCTTTTTGCAAATGTGTAGCAGATCTAAATGCAAAGGACTATCTACATCAACAGAATCCTTTTCTGCACCGTCTTGCCTTTCTTTGCCCCAGTGAACCCCCCAAAAAGCTGATCGACCACCCGATTGACTTTGGTGTGATCGATGTAGAAGCTTAAAACCTTTAGGGGTTTAGTGGATGAGGACGCTTCTCTGTCAATGGGAGAGGAGGGGCAAAGAACGCTGGATTAGTGATGGATTTTCCATAATGAAAAGGTGTTGTGACTTTCGTCAAGAAAGCCGCCCACATCCTCAGCACCAGTTTGTCTGGAAAAAGGTGGTGAAGGGCAGCTGTACCGAAGGAGTCTGGCATTCACTCTTGTGACAAGCTGAAGTAATCACAATGAGGAAGACAGTTTTGAAAGTCAGAAGACGCAATGAGCGGCTGTGAATTGGGTCAGAGGGCATGCACAAGAGTAAAGCTTGTTTCCGGTCCAGGGAGGACCTGGCTTGGCAGTTCAGGCTGGACTGTTCCCATGAGGCACAGGGTCAAGACTGATTTGCATATGGCCAGGTCTAAACTGGGGTGGCATGGTGAGCAAAAGAATGATGGATTTAACCCAGATCTCTTGATAGGGGGCGAATGTTTTGATTTGTTCTGCATTCCTTCCATCAATTGTGTGTCTTTTGGAGGTATGATTCCATGCACTGTAAAGCTCCTCCGGGAGGCCCACAGTGCTCCTGGTACCAGTCTTCTAGACCCGGACAGCAAACTATGGCTGCTGCTGACCAGAGACACGATTCTGCCCTCCTGCTGTTGAGCCAAGCTCGAGCAGGGGAAGGCAAGACAATAGGTTTCCTGTCACAGGGAGGTGTGGCCACCTCCCAGACAGGACTTAGTGTATTGGGACAGGGTGGGGGCGCTTGCCAGCACCACTAGACTGCATTAAAGGGCACATTTGGTGCCCTCCTTGCATACTCCAGTTGAGACCAGTTCAGGGAGTGGTTGGCTCCTGCTCTGGCGCGAAACTGGACAAAGGACATGGGAGTGTCCTCCCCACTGTTTAGCCTCTCCTCTGGGAGAGACCCCTGAATTGTCCCAACCCTTTCCTTAGGGTACTTAAGGGGTAACCTGTAGATGGGTCCCTAGATTCGTCGTAGGACAAGATTCAGATCGAAAACCACTTCATCTTCAACCGTGAGGGCACATTTGGTGCCCTCCTTGCATACTCCAGTTGAAACCAGTTCAGGGAGCCATTGGCTCCCGCTCTATCGGAAAACTGGACAAAGGACATGGAAGTATCCTCCTCACTGACCAGACCCTCCTCTGGGAGGGACCCCTGAATGGTCCCAACCCTTTCATTAGGGTACTTAAGGGCTTACCTGTGGGTGGGTCTCTAGATTCGTCGTGGGACAAGAGTCAGATCCAAAACCACTTCATCTTCAACCATCTGGGCACATTGGACTTCGCTTTGGGAACTGAGACTGCAACTGGGAAGACTCCTGCTGCTCCTGGTCTCGTCGTATTGGCAGTCTTCTGCGTCATCTGTGCCTGTGCTCCATAATGATTCTTCCACAGGTCTGTGGACATCCAAGACACCCGAAGAATCTCCCTTGAAGTGAAGGAGTCACTTCTCTGCATCTGCAGGCACCGCAACAAAGCTGACCGGTGTTCTGTTCTTGAGCTCCTACGGACTCCGAAAGGTTCTGCAACACAGGTGTTGGTTCTGCAACTCCTGCGAGGCCTGCACTGTCTTACCAGCTAGTTTGAAGCCAGTATCCATCGTCGGAACCGCTGGAGCAGCACCCCTCTGCACTGCGCCGACTTGCCATTGCCAAGGCATGTTGACTATATTCACCAGAGATCTTCAGGCTCCAAGAAGCTCCAGCCTCAAGTATCTCCTGCAGCTAAGATGTTGGCCTGCACTGCATCCTCTGCACTGTGGGCCTTCAAACTTTGGTGAGCTGCTCGAGGTCCTCTTGCGACTCCTGTGCTTTCGGCCCGTGGGTCCTCTTGAGGGTCTTCCTTGGCTCCAGTGGGCTCCCCTGCTTGCTCGAGGCCTGCTCTGACTTACCTGATCGTGGTGAGTCACTTGGACCTTGCTGGTCCTGACACCGCACCTTGTTCGCATACTACGTTGGGTGCCGTTGCCAAGTCTTGTTGGTGCTTCCGACGGACACCGAGCCCCTGGCTCTTGACATCTGACTTGAGACAGCTCGTGAACGGCTCCTGGTCTTCCACAGCGTTGCCTGGTCTGCACAGCTGCAACTTCAAGGGCACCGTCAACTCTCCTGCATCTTCGACATCGGTATGCATTCGTCTTCAGTGACTTCTGGGCACTCCTGAGTGGCATAGACTGTACCCTCTGCTTGTAGGTATCTATCATTTTGAATCCACTTTTGGGTTCCACCGGACTCTTTCGCCTTCTTTGCCAGCGGCATCTTCACTGAAGTCCTCCATTGTGGTCTACGGCGGTTTCTAAATTCACTTTGCACCTATGCACCTAGCTTCCCTGGTGTAGGTATCCTGGTTCCTGGGGTATCCACGGGTGGGGTGACTCTTCAACCTTCCATCTACCACGGGGTTTCTTCAGGGTCCGTAGGGAAAGGTCCGTCTTCTTTAAAACTGCAACCGCGACTTACCCATTGACTTGTATTGAGCACGCGGTTGTGTTCCCACTCTGCACACGGCCTCCGTGGGGTTCCTCGGTACTTACCTTGTGTGATTCCTTGGGTCCCCGACTCTTCTATGTCTTCTGGGTCCAGTTTCGACTTAGGTCGTGGTTCGCATTCCACTATTTTAGTATATGGTTTGGTCTCCCCCTGGAGACCACTGTTTATTTGTGCTACTTATGTGTTCTATTATCAAAGTATTGTGTGTATTGTGGTTATATCTCCGGGTAGGAGATATTGCAATGTGTTAGTGAGTGTTTATAATAAATACATATTTTATAACTACACTGTGTGGTTCTTTTTCACTTAACCTACACTATAAAATTAAGTACTGGTAAAATAAGCTGCTTTACACTCCTTCTGGACTTAGCCTGAAGACTGCTCTCCACAGCTACCACTTAGAGAGCTTTCTAAGGTTGTCAAAGACCACTAAAATGACCATAAGGGTTGTCTGGATTAGTGCAGGGTGGTACACTTACATAAGTGAGCACCATATACTAAGCCAGCCTCCTACAATACATACAAGAGAAAAGCAAGAAGGCATATGCAAGAAGCAATAAAAATACAGATACAATATACCAACCATCCAGGTAGATCGAGGAACCAGGAGTAGACCACGTGCAAATAGTCAAGCTGAGTGACTTTAGGACTACTCCTGAAGGAGTCTATTCATCAGAATTATTTTTACTCCTTTCTTGAAGGCAGTAGTAGAGGGGTTTGTCCTAGTTTCAGGCGGCAGTGAGTTCCAAATTCTTGGGGCTAAACTGGAGGAGGAGCGGTTGTAAGTTGTCTTTTTGTTGAACTTCTGTGGTTTCAGCAATAGGGTGTTAGTGCTTCTCAAGGACTGACTACCACCAGATAGTTCGAGTTTTTTGGCTAGGTAGACAGACGGGGGTGTTGTGGTGAAGGGCCTTGTGTGTCATGCAAACTCTCTTCAACTAGATTCTTGCTCCAAACGGGAGCCATTTTAGATGGTTTAGATCTGGTGTAATGTGGTTGAATCTTCTGGATCCTGTGATAAGCCTAGCAGCTGAGTTCAATGTTGCCTTTAGTGGAGCCAGCTTTACCTTGGGTAAGCCTGCGACAGTAGCACTCCTATAATGTAGTCAGGAGATGACTAGGGCTTGAACTACTAATTGAAAGTCAACTGGGGCAAGAAGGGTTTGATTTTCCCAAGTGTGTTCAGAATGGTAGTTAGGTATCCTAGTTGTTGCACTGATAAGATCTTGCATATTCAGGTATTTGTCAAACGTAATACCTAATGATCTAATGGAGTCGATAACATGTGGGGCGCATTTGAGGGCAGTGAGTTGTCTGAGCTATTTTTCTATGGGGCAGAGGGATTGCGAGGGGCGATCAGGAGGAATTCCGTTTTGAAAGTGTTAAGCATGAGGTGATTATGGGTCAGCCATTGTCGGGTTTTCATTAACGTGCAGTTCCCAGTAGGCATCCATCAGCGTGGAGGTGCCCCTTTGCATGTCTGGAATGTGCAGTACTGTGCCACAGTTTTCATTTGTTCCCAATGGAATGGTTCCTTTACCTCTGAAACAGAGCACTTTGATTTCTTTGGGTAAGGAAACTTTCAAATACAATTGTGTGTCATCAGCGTACATGTGGTAATGAATGTTTGAGAGCTTCAGAAGTTTGGTAAGAGGTTCCATGAGCAAACTGAATTACATGGGTGAGAGGATGGATCCCTGAGGCTCTCGAATCGTGACCGGTGTACTGCTGGATAGGGTCTGACTGACTTTGATTCTTTGGGCTCTATTATGAAGAAACAAAACAAACAAGTTTAAAACGGGACCAGATAGCCCCATCCTCTTCTCAAGAAGGTCAATCATACTGTCCTGGTTATGTAAACACACAGTAAGGTGTACCAAATGATATCTGTTAACAAATAAACAGTCCAAAATGAGGGGTTTCCAAATTATGTACAAATCCTCTTTTTATTTTGTAAGTTTGTTTCAAAACTCTTGTGTATATGTGACAACAAACAGCCAACGCGTTTCGTCCAACACACTGGACTTCTTCAGGGCAAAATGCAAAATAGGAAATATCACAACTTGTAATATAGATATATAAGTATGCCCCGAATTCCAGACAGATCTGAAACATCACATCAAACGTGTCCTAAGACTAGTTTGCTTGAGATGTAAAACATAGTCTACAGTTAGAGTTACGAGTATGTCTGCCAGAGGCCTATTGAAAAAGCTTCCAAGTTGGGGAAGCTGTGGGGTTAGTCCACTCCAGAAGAGCACTAGAATCAGTGCCCAAAGGGGCCGGCGTAACGGTCCGACACTTGCTAGGTATTCGGCAAGGTCTTGTAGAAGCTTCTTTTTGAGCGTAGGTGTTTAAGGTGTGCGGTGGATGGAGATAGTCTCGATGATCTCTCCGCAAGTCTTAATTTGCGCCTTTGCTCATTTGGGCAGCTGTTGAACCAGGTTTTGTAGGAAAGGGAAGGTGCACCAAGAGTAGAGTCAATTTTCTCCAAGTTAATCCAAAATTTCTCTTTATTATAGTAGATAGTAAAAGGTGGACATCAGCCAACGCGTTTCGTTCCTCTGAGGGAACTTCATCAGGGTTGAAAACATATACACAAAACATAACGTAAATCACAACATCCACATTTAAAAAATCACATAATTAGAAAACAAACATGTAAAATAACACATATATATCAATTACAATACCATACAATAACATGACAGAACGACCCAACTAAAAAATATATACATAACATATATAGAAAAACATATAATTCATAAATATATTCAATTAAAATATATTACATTGAAACTTACACATAAAAAAAAACAGTATGTTTAAAACAAACGACAGAGTGGAACAGATATTATTTTTCTCAAGAATATCCATAGTTTTCGATCCTATTATTGCCTGGATTGATAATAAAATAGTTAGAAAAAAGAAAAGCAAAAGACCCCAAGAGAGTAAGGGGCAAGTTTAAAGGCAAAAAGTGGAAAAAAGGAGGGAAGGAGAGAAAAGACGGAAACCAAGTATCATATCAAAAATCAAAAAACAAGTCCAAATAACCCGTCCAAGTGAGTCACAATATGCAAGGTGAATACAAAGTCAAACCTAACCACAAAAATATCAATAAAAGGCCATAATTCTCACCTCAAATGGTAACGAGAAGAACAGTATATCTGCGCTCAAAGCCAATAGTCTCTCAATAGAAGTTAATCAAATTGATCCAAATTCCTAACTTGGAAGATTGCATAATATTAGCCATGTGTATGAGTAAAGAAATAATACATGTCAGGTAGTGGTGTCTTAAACCATACAATTTTAATAAATTAAAAAGGAGCCACAGCACCGTTTGTATAGAACAAATTGCAAAATGAATCTTACCTGAAACGACAGACGCGGAATAATATCTATTTTGCATGTGTCGTCCTTAATGAAGACACCCCACAATAGGGGTAGAAAGTATACAGTCCAATATCCAAATAAAAGGACACATAACCCAATTAGCCATTCAGCATAAGGAATATAAGGTACACATACTCACATCTCACGTAGCCTAACGTGATGACCACGGCTCCCGGTGACCAGAAACACAATAGGTGCATAACATATATACACTGTGGGAATCGGGGTTCTAATCAGTATGGCCTGATAGGAGTCAATATCATAGTGTGACAATCCATATAAACAAGGGGGAGTTAGGGTTCTAAACTTCATAGCCCGATAAAATCTATTTTCCCAAGTGGTAACCACTGTGTAAACACCCCGATAACATAAACATGTAAGTTGACAGATAAACATACGGCTACATCTAGTACAAAAAATCACATCAAGACCTGTCCAGATGCCTATAACCACCACAGATCAACCCGGTATTATCCCGCACATCAACAGAAAATCACCAATGCCCAGCGCCGAGACACGGCTTAAAAAGATGCCAGAGGCCTAGCATTACACCGGTCTTAACTCAAATCCATACGGGGCCAGCAGCCTTACCTTGATAAGATGCGTCCACGAATAACTCCGAGTCTGTCCCGAACGAAGATTCAAACCGAGCGCCATATTAAACCATATATAAGAGGTCAGCGGCGTCGCAAATCACGACGTCATCACGTCATCGCCCAAACACGCTATATGCTGAAAAGGCGACTCGGTTATGCAGTCGCCATCTTTAAATATTGTATTGTATTGTATTGTAATTGCATTTATATAGAGCTTACTACCCCTGACGAGGTTCGTCGCAGCGTTTTTATAGTGACAAAGCTTGATTTTGCTAGTTTGTCCACTTGGGCCTTCATCGACAGCTTGGAGTCCATGGTTATTCCGAGGTTTCTTACTTCCTTCGATAATTTAGGTGGTGATCCCAGTTCATCAGGCCAGGCGGCAAGCGGGTCGTAATGTTTCCAATCGCCACACGTGAGTATTTCCATTTTTGAAGCATTCAATTTGAGATGGCTCCAAGTCATCCACTGATCCACGGCTCTGAGACAACTGAAAATTGGGCATTTTTCAATGTCTTTGGGGCATTCCAGTTGAAGGAGTATTTGCGTGTTATCTGCATAGTTATAGCACGTGAGGTGAAATTGATTGATCAGTACCGGTAATTACTTCATGTAGATGTTGAAAAGCATGGGCGAGATGATAGAACCTTGAGGGACCCCTGCTTTTGTGGAGTATGGTTTGGACGAGAAAGGTGGGGTATGGATTACATTAGTTCTGTTTCGAAGGTAGGACGCGATCCAGTCTAGAGCAGTTCCCTCTATGCCGGCTTCATAGAGTCTTTGTTTCAGAGTGTCATGGTCAACCGTGTCAAAGGCAGCCGAGAGGTCCAAGAGGAGTAGCGCAGCAACCCCGTTGCGGTCTACTGTATTCTTCAGGTCATCCCAGATGGCAAGAAGGGCAGATTCAGTGCCTCTTCCCGGACGGAATCCTGGTTGGAAGTCTGAGAGTATGTCATTTTCTTCAATGAATTGTGACATCTGGGCGAACACTGCTCTTTCTATCAGTTTGCCCAGGAAAGGTCCATTTGTAATGGGTCTGTAGTTGTCAGGATTCAGCGGGTCCAAGTTTGTTTTCTTCAGTAAAGGGCGTATGTGTGATTTTTTGAGTTCTTCTGGAAATATTCCGCTAGTTAAGGAATCGTTGATGATTCTTCTTACTGGAGTGGCAGCAGAGGTTGTTAAAAGAATTGTCTTGAAAGTTTGTGGTGGACAGGGGTCAGAAGGGCTGCCGGTAGGCCTGCTTGCTTTGACCAGGTCCATAAATTCATTGTGTGAGATGTGTTGGAAGGAACGGAGAGGCTGGGTTAGAGTATTCTTGGATTGTTGTTTTGTACAGGGGTTAGTGCTGGTGCTTTGTTTCTGTTTTAAGTATGAGTCCAATGTGTCTGCTTTGTCCGTGTAATGATTTGCCAGTTTGTCTGTGAAATCTTGAGTAACAGGATGAGTTCCTTCTAGGCAATTTGGTTTGCGAAATTCATTGAGTATTTTATAGAATTCTTTATTTGCACATTTAGCATTTTGAATTCTGTCTGCATAGTACCTTTTCTTGGCTTTTTTGATAGCCGACTTGTATAATCTGTTAATTTTTTGTAGGTGAAGTTTGTCTTGTTTGGCGTTTGTTTTGAGCCAGGTACGTTGCAGCTTTCTAATTTGTTGTTTTATGTCTTTTATTTCTACGTTTCTCCAAGGCGCTTTTTTTCTTTTGTGCTGTTGTGTGGTTTTAAAAGAACAACAAGGGAACCCTACTCACTGGGAGCCTGGGTGAATAAATTGGAAGCGTAACAGTGGCTCCTGTGAACTAGTAAAAATAGTAATAATAAAGATGCACACAATGGCAATGTACAGAGTCACGTTGATGTCAGACAGAGAAGCTAACCACAGACACAGAAGTGTAGGTGTATAACTGCTTTTATAAATTTTTGTTATGTAAAATACAAAGTATATAAACTAAAAATACAAAAATGTTTATGTAAGGAAAACAATAGTTTACCAGGTAGTGAATGCGTGTCCCAGTGAAAAAAACATAATAAACCTAGACAGATAGTGACGTAATGCGTGACTTATGTACAAGGTTTTAAAACAATAGGGCGACCATTTGTAGTTTTTACAATATAAACAACACTAAATACAATCATCAATGTTGGATCAAGGTTCGCCCTGTTTAACAGTCGACGGCGTTTCGACCCTGTTTTGAATTGTAGGGTCTCTTCAGGACCTGGAAATGTGGGACACCTAAAAACAAGTGAGGGATAACGTCAGCGTATTGCCAGCGAGCACTATTCGTATGGTATCGAAACGTTCATTCTAAATGTTTATGTACCTGAAGGGCGGTAGATCCTGCCTAACGTGAAGAACAGTGCCACCATGTGATAGGGGAGAAGGGGGAGAGAAGGAAAAGGCTACTCACAGGGAACCCGTCCGGGTGCTGTGAAAGAATGACAACTACAGGTTAGCTTGAGTCACTAGTAACAGGAAGGCAGGGCTGCTAGAATGTACCACACCATAGCCTTTCAAACCGCACTTACCCCATGTGAGGAAGGAGTGTGGTAGACAAGACCTGAACTCAAGACCGGGAATTCCTCAGCAATAATGCAGGCCCTCTTTTTAATCTTTAGTTTTTGGCAATCTAGAGATAGTGACAAGAATAATTGGCATATAGCATTGGAAAAATTGCAATGCTAAGTGTAAAATGCCTTTGCTACGGGGGATAGACATACCTTAATTGTTGCAAGAAATCCGATGTATGATTTTCCCTGGGCCTGCTGGAGTGAAGGAGCGTGCGTCTCCTTTGGTGCAATGACATCTGTTTAATGAAAAGCCGGTAGCTTTTGTAAGCGTGTTTCCCGCCACATGATGGCAGTATAGACTAAGCTGTGGGATCTGGAGCCTAGAGCTGCTCGGTAGCTCTGTGTGCTTAAATGAAAATAAAGAATAGACCCTACACTCTCAATGATGCAGTGACAATTGTTGGAAGAAGGGCCGGTAATATTAATGGGCATGCTTATTCCACGTTGTGGTGTTGTAGACTACGCTATTGGATCTGTAGCCTAGAGCTGCTCGGTAGTTCTGTATGTTCGAATATAAATAAAAATAAAGGACAGATCCAGCGCTTCGCATAGGACTCAATAATCCAAACTCATTTCAAAACAATACTTCTCATATAATACTCTAATAATTCTTTTCAGTAGCGCTTCACAAAACGTAAAATCATAAATTTAAATAATTCCTTTGTATAGCAAGGACAGTCCATATTATAACAATATATATAAAACAAAAGGAACAAGCTAAAAAGTAATAACGTGGTGTAATACATTACTTATACCAGTAAAAAATCGACCAGGGTATCTAATATACTCATTTTGCGGTAGCATTCTTGCAGATCACTATTAATATTAGCATGGGGAAACGTCACAGTTGTCTATAATAATATGACTGCATGCTGCAGCCCAAAAGTCGAAACGACACCAGAACCATTCACAGTAACAGGTTAAAAACACTCCTAACAAGCAGTTTATCAAAGCTGTCTATATATGTGCAATACTAACATACATACATGTTAACTGGCCATAGAGTTAGTGCAACATTCTCATTACTCAATTCGGCGAAAGGCATGTTGTATAGTTTGCAACTCGAGGCATACTGATTAGTATAATGGGTCATTAGTCTACTGCATTCTTTCAACTGCTCAGTGAGGTAATGAAACCGCGCCATTCTTCTACGGAATTTAACCTCGTGTAATTGAATTAGTGCGTTCAATCCATCGGCATTCTGAGCGTTGCAGAATCTCCGCTAGATCTCCTCCCCTTGGTGGAGTGCATAGCTTGTCTATGACTTGCCATTTAATATCGTCAGCTGTGTGATTTTTCTCCAGAAAATGATTGACTAGCGGGGCATTGGGCACCGCATTCCTTATTCTACTGCGGTGTTGACCTATTCTGGCTTTCACTGGTTGTTGCGTTTGGCCAATGTAAGGTAGTCCACAGGGACATGTAATGCAGTATACTACATTTCGCGTATTGCAATTAGCAAAGAATTCTAGTGTATGTCTGACATTGCCATGATCGAAGGTCTTAGTATTCTGAGTGAAGACACATGCTACACAATTGCCACACTTATAATGTCCTTTAACTTCCGGGAGGCCCCAGGTGGACTGCAATGATTTGTTAGTCTGAGATGATTCTTCAAGAGAGGATCTAATCAGGTGATCTTTTATATTTTTGCCTCGCTTGAATGCGAACATGGGGACTTCTATATTAGGATCAATGCTTTTGATGATATTCCAGTTTTTTGTAATAAGTTTGCGAACTTTATTGGTATGCGTACCGAACGTGGAAACACAGATCAATTTGTCATTGTTAGACTTTTCTTTCGGAACCAATAAAGTTTCCCTCGGGCAAAACCAGGCTCTCTTTAAAGAATTCTTTACAAGCTTATTGGGGTAACCTCTCGCCTTTAGTTTTTCTCTGAGTGTATTTGCTTCTTTCATATAGTCCTCTTTTTTAGTACAATTGCGGCGCAGTCGGAGAAACTGCCCATATGGAAGTCCATCTCTAAGTGCACGTGGGTGCTGACTTTTGTAGGCGAGTAGAGTGTTACGCTCTGTTGGTTTTCTATGCAAGGCAGTGTAGAGTTTGCCATTTTCATGTTTGATATTTAGATCCAAAAAAGCAATGCTAGATTTATTTATAGTAGAGGTGAAGGTAAGATGTTGTTGAATGGTGTTAAGATATCTGTTAAAGTCATTGAATTCAGAGTTAGTACCTGACCAAATGAGAAAAATGTCGTCTATATAACGATTCCAACATACAATCTTGGAACGGTATATATTGCTGTTGTGCAGGACAAATTTGTGCTCAATATGGTCCATGTATATATTCGCTAGATTCGGAGCGAAAATTGCTCCCATGCTGGTCCCTGAACGTTGTTGGTAATAACTACCTTCTGATATGAAGTAGTTATGTGTTAATGCAATCTCCAAAAGTGATATAATAAAAATGGTAGGCACCAGAGTAGGTCTTGGTCTACTATCCAATAGATCTTTAATCACCTGTATGCACTCTGCTTGAGGTATATTCGTGTATAACGAGGTGATATCTAAAGTGGCTAACCAATCTTGGTCGATATCGTAGGCAAAGCCTTCTAATAGATTAATCATATGCCTTGAGTCCCTCACATACGTTTCCTGCAGTGGGACATAATCTTTTATAAAAACATCAATGTACCTGCCTATTGGTTCCAGAATGGATCCACATCCGGAAAGTATGGGACGTCCAGGGGGATTGGTGGTACTTTTGTGTATTTTGGGGTTGGTATATAGTACAGGGGTCCTAGGATGTTCTGTATTGAGGAATTCAAATTCCTTCTTATTGAGGAAGCCTTGATCTAGGCCTTCTGTAGTTATTCTCAAAATGTATTTCTTTATTCCTACAAGAGGATTACCTGAAAGCTTTGTGTAATGTCTTTCTTCTGTTATTTGTTTCCTGATTTCTATGTCATAATCATGTCTATTCTGTATGACAATTCCTCCCCCTTTGTCTGCTGGTTTCAAGATTATTGATGAATCATTCTTTAGATTTTCCAGTGCTCTCCGTTCATCTAGACTGATGTTATATGGTATATATTGGTAACTGTCTTTCATTGCGTCTATGCCTGCAAGTACTATCTTCTCAAATGTGATCAGTTCTGGAGGCATCATACCGTTTGTGGGATAGAATTTGGAGGGCGGTCTCAGTCCAATAGCGGACTCAGGTGGTGAAAAGTCTCTGTCAGTAAAGAATACTTTCAAACGTATTTTACGAAAGAACTGGTATAGTTCTGTTTTGAGTTTGAAGAAATCAGTACGCTCTGTAATCACAAATGAAAGTCCTTTGCTAAGCAATGAAATCTCTGATGAAGACAAGATATGTTGTGACAGATTAAAGATAGGAATGCTCTCTATTCCTATATCTAAGCCTAGTAAGGCTGAGGACCCCACTGGTAGTGTTTGTTCCGGGTTTGTCGTTCCCCTGAATATTGGTGCCATATTCTGGGGTTTTTCTTGCCCCCTCGGTCTAAAAAAGGCTGTCCTGGATGGATGTCACTGCGACTCGGTCCTGGTTGTGCGTCAGAGTTTTGAGTGGTATCAGGATGTCAAAAGCTTCCTGTAGCCACTCATATAGATTTTGAACCGAAGTTATTGTTTCCAGATTTGTACTTGATGTTAGTTGTGTTTCTAAGTGTTCCAAATTGAGTTTGTTCCATGGCCGATAGGTGGATGGATGTAAGCTAGTTTTAGGTGAGTCCCTTAATGTTGTTTTATGTTGGAAAGCAAGCAAGTGGTGGTCTGACCATGTGACTGGAGTTATAGTTTGAAAGGTAACTAGTTCAATATGTAAAAATGCATTACCTAGTCCCATAGCATATCCGAGTACAGGGACCCGATTGCTATCACAGCGATATTTTAAATAACAAATAAATTCCCTTCACCACCAATAAGTGCATTCTATAGTGGCACAAGAAAAACAGACTAAGAAAAAACACTATCGTCATGGTTACTCCCACAAGGGATAAAAATTGTACCCCACCATTGCAATATTCATTGAGAAGTTGTCCGGTCAGTAAGAATCCAATACCCTCACCTAAACCAGCTGCATTTCTAAATCAGTCACGTCACCTATTCGCGTATGGGTGCCCGGCTTGTCTATTAAAGGCACCGCAAATATGGCTGCCATGTTTAAAATTAAGGTGCGCTTGTTCCGAATGAGTGACAAGGAAATATTGAAATATTGAAAAGAGGGCAAGTGACAAACAGAGATAGAAAATTAATGAAAAACAGGACAGTCATGTTTACTCCCACAAGGAATAAAAACTGCACACCGCCATTGTAATATTTATTGGGAAGTTGTCGGGTCAATAAATATCCAATATCCTCACCTAAACAAGCTGCATCTCTAAAGCAGTCACATCACCTATTCATATATGAGTGCCAGGCTTGTCTATTGAACCAGGGTTTGGAGTGTCTACTCGGTATTCTTTTTAGCTGCTTCGGAGCAATCATGTCAAGAATGTCTGACATGGATTGGATGTAATGTTCTGTAAGATCCTTCACCTTCATCATGTTTGTGGGTGGAGGAAGGATGTTGATGCTAAAAGAAGTTAGATCGGTTAGATTTATATTTCTCAAGTCTCTGAACCATTGTCTGGGGTTAAGAGGTTGGTCATTTCTAGTCAACACCTTATCCAGGATGAGGAAGGAGATTAGGTAGTTGTCTGACCAGTCACAGGGGCTTTTTGGATTCCAGTTGAATGGCATTGTCCTTAGCAATGATTAGATTGAGGGTTGGGCCATTACATGACTGTGTAAGGTTGAGGTCCGTAAGGAAGGCCTTGAAGGTGTTCACTATGGGGTCATTGGAGTCATTCCAGAGTATGCTGAAATCCCAGAGGAAGATATGGTTGGTGTGCTTGTCCGAGTTAGTGGAGATGGTCTCCATTATTTGTTCGATGAAAGGGGGATTATTCTTGGGAGGGTGGTAAATTGTGTGACGTTTGCATACTATCTTGTCATTACTCCATATTTCGATACCTAGGTATTCACAGGAGGGCACTGGCGCAATTTGCAATTAGTTCAAGGTGAGCTTGGAGCAGTAAATGAAAGCTAAGCCACCACCAGTTTTTTTAGTTCCATCTAATCTGATGATGTCATAATTGGATGACACTAGAATGTTCAGGGTGGGTGATGAGGTATCATTGAGCTACGTTTCCGTTAAGATTAGGTCATGGTCTAGTGCGAGAATGAGATAAGAGATGTCAGCAGTGTGTCTTGCCCCCGGCCTGCAGTTAAGAAGCATAGACATGAGATTTGGTTATCAATGCATCTTGGTGTGTTATTATAACTTGTAGTGGGTTGTATTTGTTCATGGAACTGTAGTTCAGACTAGGTCCTCTGAGCCGGTTGGAGGGAATAGTCTGGATAGTGGCCGGCGTGGGTAACAAATCGTTATCAGTAGTGGAATAAGATAGCAGAAGGGAGTGAATGTCAGCATCAAATAGATGGTCTGTAACCCTCTGGGGACTGCAGATGGGATTGAGATGGGGTTGAGCTCTCCAGTTCAAGTTCGTAGAGTTCTCAACGAACAATGTCTCATGCCAGGAGTAGTTTGACAGTCCCATTTAGGGTGAGTTATATTGTTTTGAGTGAGGTTCAATTCTTCTTCAAAACTCGAGGTAGTAGAGGCAAAAAAAAGGCGGACAGGGGTCCCATGCTCTACCATGTCTCCAAGAGTGCTTTCTTGGGAATTCCAAAGGTTTTGACACTGCACATTCTTAATGGGGGCAAAAAGATCCAGTCAGGGTTCTCTCCCCTACTGGAAGAACGCCTGTGCCACCTCGGTGCAACACACAATTCATGATGTGCTGCTAGCTGAGCTCTTCCATCCTGGAGTTTAAAAATCTCACCAGAAGGTTCACAATCAAGGAGATGCCCTGATACCCCAGCCAACTAACAGAGGCACAGAGCTTCTCGGCACAGGACCTAAAACCTTACTCCTCCTTGCTGTTGCAGTACCACATGGCAATGGTATTGTCAGTGACAGCCTGCACCACCTCCCTTTGATGGCTGGCTAGAAGGACTTCAGTACCAGGTGAACTGCCCACAACTCCAACAGACTGATATGGATCCAGGTTTTTTTCAGAGACCAGAGTCCTCAGTCTCCACTAGGCATAGATGACCTACCCAACCCAGAAGTGCAATACCCATCAGCTCTAGGAAGGACAGGGAGAGGGGTCTGTCGCTGGTCCAATTGAGGCTGAGCAGTCGCCACTGCAGATCTCTTGCAGTCTCCTCTGAAACCTGTATGGAATCTGACAGGTTTCCTTAGTGCTGTACCCACTGATGCTTCAGATTCCACTGCAGAGCCTGCACATGCCTCCCTTTGTTCTCTTCCCACCTTTTTTACTACATAGAAATTAGGTTTTTTTTTGTTATTATTGTTATTATAGCATGTATTATGACCACATGCTGGTTAAAATAATAAAAGGAGGTTAGGTTGTGTATGTGTGTCATAATAAAGTGTTCTGTTTTACTTCTGTGTCCGATTACCCTCTATAAGAAGGTTTGAACAATAAATAGATTATCCACTGAAGATTATTACATGAGTTGTAAAATTGTAGGCAACAAAGTGAGAGCTGTTATTTAAAATATGCATACAGACGTAGTAATAATGATTCAGTTATATCTGTAAACGTTTCTTTTGCCATTTCTAAAAATGAACTGCATGAGACTGGTTTAAGTAATGAATCGGGCTTCAGCAAATTTTGAATTCTAGGATTTAAATAGATCATGAGATCAGCAGGAATGCCACTTTAAAATAATCCATAAGGTCAAGTATATGGAGGAGAGGAGCATGGTGCTGCAGATGCATGAAAGCTATGGATTGTGAAAATAGGCTATGCAACCTCTTCTTTTGGAAGGAACTTCCAACCTCTAAATGTTGAATATTTTGCATCAATGAAATAGATTTTTATTTTAAAGATAATTTATTTCGCCGTAATGGATGTCACACAACATCACAGAGCCTCTTTCTGTCAAAGGTAAATGGAATGGAGAAGAGGAATAAAAGATCAATGTAGACCACATTTCATATAAAAGTTTAAATATTTATTTTAGATCATCAGCCTTAACAAATTGGCTAAACAAAAAAATAACCTTCAATAAATCCTCTTTGCCTCTTCACTGGGACAAGAAAGTCACCTACCACATTTACATCATCATATTACAGGACTGTGAATAAAATATTTAATTCCTTACACCATGTGTTTTTTAATTAAAAAATGTCTATGAATAAAGTAAACTGCTTTTTAAAAAAAAAAACGTATTGGGTAAAATTTGAATGGCTAGTTCAGCTACAATGTGTACTATTTTCCGCAACTTTGTGTTCTTGTATATTACTGCACAACGTTTCTCTCATGTATTTGCCATTGGCCCAGCAATGTTTATTTATTACAAACAAACATAGGTGGACTGTCTTGCTTTTCTTTTTTTTAATGTTCCTTTCTTCAACCAAGCAGAGGTTTTTAAAATAGACAGATTTCCTATTAACAAACTTGCTTCTGTACATTTGTCTGTACTTAGTAGGTTGATGCTTTGCTACATAAAGGCTTTTCTTCAAGTGTTGACCTATGATTGGTATTGGCCATCCACAAGAAGCAAGTAAAATTTGGGCCATCTTTCAGGAATGCTGGTTTTAATCATGTCTGAAATCACCAATGAGTGACAAACAACCTCCATAGGGTAACATAACATCTATTTGTGAAACACACATTCACCCTTGGTCTTTTGGTGCTGAAAATAAGATGTGCTTATTTTTCTCAAAGGTACTCATTTTATCGAGCTCGAATGAATGGAATGATGAGTGGACCTGCTGGAATTTGAATCTCTGAATAGGAGATCAAACATAGATTCCTGAAGTGGATGCATCAATCCACTATGCCACCAGGTCCAGCCTTACATATGATGTGGTACTCTGTTCTGGGTATGTGTTTTTTGGTGTGTTATAAGATTTCTCTTCTGACTGTACATTTTCCCGCATTCAGTACATTGATAAGGTTTCTCTCCGATGTGAGTCTTCATGTGTCTACCAAGAATTCCCTTCTGGCTAAAGCTTTTCCCACATATAGCACAATGATAGGGTCTCTCTCCTGTGTGTGTTCTCTTGTGCACAATAAGATTTCCCTTCAAACTGAAGCTCTTGTTACATTCATTGCATTGGTACGGCCTCTCTCCTGTATGTAGTCTCAAGTGCCTAAGAAGGTATTCTCTTCTACTGAAGCCTTTGTCACATTCACTACAGGTATACAGCATCTGCTTCTGTTGCAGGTCTATTGGATATGTAAGTGGATTTGATTGATTAACATTACTCTCCCAGGCATCATCATACTCCGATCCTTGATGTTTTGGGGTTTCCTGATATACAGGACAGTGTTCTGCATCACTCACAGCGCTTTCACATGCAGGTTTGTCACCCCCAAGTACCCGGATGATTTCTGACCATAGATGACTGTTATAGGGTGCTTCCTTCCCAGGACTCTGAACCGCTTTTGATGTGTCTTTTTCTGATGACTGTTTGTATGATTGTGTTTTTGCAGTACACGCTTCAGAATTACTTAGTTTTCTTATTCTGTGTCTGACTGCACCACCTGTTGGGTTAAACATCAGAGTCAAATCATTAGCATTTTAAATGCAAGGGAAAAGTACAAGATTTTATTGTTAACATTTAGGTGCACATTTACAAAAAACAGCACAATGCAGTGCAGCAGCCAAACCTGCGGCACTGCGTCGCAGTAGTTGGAGCGAGCAGTACAGAGCTATACTTACTAATACGACTTGCAGTTGCTCTCTTTCTCTTTACTGTGCTCTTTAAGACTGCCTAGTGCTCACTTGCAGAACAGAATTCTATGTCTAGATATTTTTTTAAACATTTCGCTCTTTGGATGTATGACATACTGTGCAGCACACATGAAATATAGGAAATATAAGGAGAAATGCAATGATTTTTCCCCAACTTTGCACCTGCCTCAAGAAGCCATTATTTTTGAGGCAAAGTTCAATCTAACAATTTTAGTAGAAACGGCTTTACATCAAAAACCATGGGTGGCTGCCCAGGAATGACCAAGTATCACCCATGGACCACCCCCTTAACTCGAAGTAGAACAAAGAAGGCCTGGAAAGTAAAAACCATATCAACACTTTGCATTGCTTTGCGGCAGCACATAGATTTGATAACTCTGCTATTTAGTTTGTAAAGGGGAGGCACTAAGATAACCAGATTCAGAAATATTTATGATGTATAAAATTATTGTATGCTGGTTTAATATGACAATGCAGAACATAAAATATATCTATAGAGAATTCCAATAAAGTTTAATAAGGAGGGAAATACAGATTAGCCACATTTAACAATTTTGGGTTAAAAGGCTGTACAGAAAAATACCTACGTATATCTGATAAATGTCTCCAGTGACTTTTAGAATCAATCATTTTTATTGTGTGGTAAGCATTTAGATACACGGCTCAGCTGCCTACATCCGGTGGCCGGCAGAGCGTAACCTCTTTAATGATGTACACAGCGTGCAGGTCAACAACCCGGAGGGCGACCCCGCGTTAGAGACATTCGAAAGATAACCGGCCATCTAGCAGGAGCGCGAATACCACTTTTCTGGAAGATAGAAACAAACAAAGAAACAAGCAAAGAAACAAATACCCCCCAGACACCCCCTGGGTCCCCTCCCCCACCCCTCTCCGCATCAGCCTCTAAACCCCTGCACTTCTAACCCCTCCTCATGCCATGTCTGCCGCCCCACCGTTGTCGTTGATGGCCCCTAGAGGCTCCAAGGGAATGAGCTGCAAGATCTGTAAGTACTTTGGGCATGTGACCTCTCTCAGTTCTTTAGAAAGGAGCTGTAGGAAAGGACCCCATAACTCCGCATACTCAGCGCCTTTACCATCAATGCCCAACGAAAGACGTTCCATAGCCAGAAGGTGCCAAAGCCTTTGGAACCAGTCCCTCGGGTCAGGTGAGGCCGAGGAGCCCCAGTGCGCCAGAAGAACCTGGCGCGCCGCTAACAGAGCTAAGGCTATCTGCCGGCCCCGGAGCGAGCGCAAAGGGAAAGACTTGGGATGGGGGAGGCCCAGCAGTGCGTGTTCAGGTGTTCGGGGAAATGTGATCTGAAAGGCATCGTCTAGCTCATCAAGGACAACCTTCCAGTACCGCACTAATTTCGGGCAACGCCATAGCAAATGCACCAGTGTACCCTGATGGCCGCACCCCCGCCAGCAGAGGTCCGACTTCGCTACATCCCACGCCTTTACGCGCACCGGAGTATAATACCAATAGGCGGCCACCTTGTAGGCAGACTCAGCCCCTGCAGTGTTAGAAGCGGTGTGGTGAGCGCGATAAAAGACGTGTTCCCATTCTTTACATGTAAGAGGTCGCCCCAGCTCCGTTTCCCAGCGGACCTGCGCTTTCGTGCGCTGCCTCTTGGGGTGCATCAGGATCATCGCGTACAGATCGGAAATGAGCTTGCGGTCATCTGTTTTGCAGACAAGCCACTTCTCAAAAGCCGTCAGGGGCGGGACATTGACGCGAAGTTAGCAGGTTGAGTCACCCAATGCTTTAATTGTAAGTACTGAAAGGCCTCTGCCTCCGGTAGGTGGAAGTACTCCTGGCGCAGTTGGGAAAAAGGGATCAAACCATCTAGATCAAAGAGAGATCCCACCCTCTTACAGCCCTCCTCCCTCCAGCGTTGGAAGATGGGGGACGCACATCCCGGCGGAAAATCGGGGTTGTCGACAATAGGAGTCATAGGGGAAGGAAAAGTAGTCCAACCCTTGCGCAGCGCTAGTTGGTCCCAAGTTTTCAAAGTCGGGAGGTCACCGGGGAAGAGTAGAGGCCCCACGCTCTATGTTTGCGCGGCAGCCACAACTCGCGCCAGATATTACAGCCCGCGACTGTCTGATCCATAAAGTTCCAATGCTTGCTGGACAAGGGCCTATTCCATTCCACAATATACCGGAGACAGGAGGCTTGATAGTAGGCCTCTAACAAAGGAAAGCCCAACCCACCCGCCGACTTCGGTGCGGTGATGAGGGGCAGCGCAAGTCGTGGCCGTTTGTTGTTCCACAAGAAAGCATTTAAGAGTCCCTGTAGCTTCCAGAGGGCGCCTGGAGGGGGACTCACAGGGAGCATCTGAAAGAGATAGAGTATGCGCGGGAGAATGGTCATCTTCACCGCCGCCAGCCTCCCATACCAAGCCAGATTAAGGCGGGACCAGCCTGAGAGTGCTTTGGTAGTTTGGTCCGTCAGCAATTTATAGTTGAGGGAGACCGTATGAGCGACTGAAGAGGTCAATCGGATACCTAAGTATGGGATGTCAGGGTCAGCCCAGTGAAAGGCGAAGTCTTGTTGCAAGTCCAGAACCTCCGCCCCAGGGACAGAAATATTAAGAATTTGTGATTTTGAAAAGTTTACCTTAAATCCCGCCACCTGCCCAAAGTCGCGAAGCTCCGTCGAGAGGTACCGCAAGGAGGAGTGAGGCTGAGTAAGTGATAGGATAACATCGTCAGCGTAGAGGCTGATTTTATGTGTGTCTGCTCCGAATACAATCCCTCAATGCCCACGTTCGCTCGTGTACGTTGGGCAAAAGGCTCCATATAGAGCGCAAAAAGCAGCGGGGATAAGGGACATCCCTGTCGCGTCCCTCTCGTGATAGGAAGAGGGCCGACCTGTTCCCATTCACTCGGACAGCGGCCTTGGGGGCCGCGTACAGGCACCGAATCCAGCCTATAAAGTTGTCCCCCATCCCAAAGGTCTTCAACACAGCGAACAAATACCCCCAGTCCACTCGGTCGAAGGCCTTCTCGGCATCTATAGAGAGAAAGAGAGCCGACGTCCGCGAACGGTGGACCAAATCTGTGAGATGAAGGAGCCGTTTAGTATTGTCCCCTCCTTGACGCGTTGGGATAAAGCCCGCTTGATCCGGGTCTATGCTACCGTCCATCAGGGAGTTGAGCCTCGCCGCTAGGATACTCGCAAACAGTTTTGTATCTATATTAAGAAGAGAGATCGGCCTATACGAGCTACAATCTTTAGGGTCCTTTCCAGGCTTAGGGATAACAGTGATTACCGCTTCAGACATGGAAGGAGTTACCTCTCCTGTCTCAAGGAAGGAATTGAAGAGGCGGGTTAAAAGAGGAGCCAGCTCCACACAGTAGGTTTTATAGAATATGGCAGAGAAGCCATCCGGCCCTGGGGATTTGGCCACTTTCAGCCGCGCTATCGCAGATATGACCTCTTCTATGCGAATCGCGGCATCCAGGGCTTCCGCCGATGACTTAAGAAGGGGTGTAATGTTACTGGAGGCCAAGTAATCTGCAATCTCCCCGCATCCGCTGCCTCCTCGTATACAGACGCTGGTAGAACTGCCGAAAAGAGTCCACAATGCGGGAGTCCGTAGTATGTTCGATTGCCTGAGGATCTCTAATGGACTGTATGGCCGAGAGCTGAGCTCGTGCTCGCAGCCTATGCGCCAGCATCCTTCCCCTTTGTCCCCGCTAAGGTAAAATTTGTGTCGCAGGCGCAGAAGGGCGTGCTCCGCCCTGTCTAAATCAAGGTGTTTCAGCATGCGCCGTTTAGCCTCCAACTCTCTCCAAACTCTTGGCGCCCGTCCTCTTGTGCACCGCCTCCAGGGCACCCACCTCTCCCTCCAACTCTGCGCGTTTTCCCTGCGTAGCCGCGCATATGACGCTGCAATCGCAATTAATTCCCCCGCGCTACCAATTTCAGGGCCTCCCACACCGACGCGAGGGCCATACCTTCCTGGTCATTGATTGCGAGGTATTGGGTGATAGTGTCCCGTAGTCGTGCGACCACCGACTCCGAGTGGAGTAGGGAGTCACGAAGACGCCAGCTGGACGTCGGTGGACGCGAGCCCGAAGAGGTGAGCACCACCGATATGAGGGCGTGGTCCGACAGGGAGCGCGCAGAGATGTCGGCGGCAGACAGGCATGGCATGAGAGAGGATGTAGCCAAGAAATGATCTAATCGCGCGTACGTTTTATGCACCGCAGAGTAGAAGGTATAATCGCGCTCTAAGGGGTGCTGGACGCGCCACACATCATTCAGCCCACCCTCAAGGAGCCACTGCCTCCCCCTGTGATATAGCCCCAGTTTGGTAGGCTCGCTGCTCAGACCTATCCATCCCGGAGTCCATCACTATGTTCAAGTCCCCCCCACTAGGATCGCTGAGTCAGGGGACGTAAAACCGTGGACAGGGCAAGTCGCAGGAAGGGCTCTTGCCGGTCATTCGGAGCATAAAGAGATCCCACCGTTAGCTGCATGTCCCCCCATTGGATGCGGACCGCTAGGAGTCTCCCCTTAATGTCAGCCACCTGGGAAAGGACTTTGCAGTGAGCGCGGGACTAAAGAGGATCGCTACCCCATTTTTTTCTTGGCCGGTCCCGAGGACCAGAGTTGGAGAGGGAAGCGCTTGTCTTTCATCCTTTTAGTGTCCCTAGAGAGCAAATGTGTCTCCTGCAACAGGCATACGTCACCCTCTGCATTCTCCAAGTAGGAGAGTATAGCCGAGCGCTTAACAGGGCTATTCAAGCCCCGAACGTTCAGACTCACAATCTTTAGGTCCCTACCCATACCCCAGCCCGAGGAGAGAAGAGCCTATGTGGTAGCTAGAGCCCCACCTCTGCGTGGGCGAACACGCAATACTTGTGGGTGGAGGCCTCTCCTAGTCGTCTGAAGCACTGATGCGGAGCCCCAAAAATAATCCCAACCCCTAACAAACCCCTAACCCCAGACCCAAATACGAATAAACACAAAATGAAGAAGCATACAACAGTTGCTTGTAATGACTACAGTCCGTCTTATAAATCCATTCGTCAGGGGACCATGGCACCATCTTGGAACTCTGCTCGCTCCTGATACAGGGCACTCTAGTTCACCAGGACTTGAGATGATAAGATACTAATTCTTCAGGAGCTGCCCACCTCCGGCGCCGCATAATGAGCCCATTAGTGCCGGACAGAAGCACCTCAGGGGATCCCGTCGCTTTCAGTCACCAGAGCCACAGAAGTGACAGCAGCTTCTCGTTCCAGCAGGCTTGCGGACAAGTCGGGTTTCGCCGGCGGAGGGGATCTCCCCACGCGTTGCCATTCATTGGACCGTCTGCGCCTTCTGGCCGGTGATCTGGTGCCCCCAGCACTAGGGGCGGGCCGCTCCAGGCCCAAGAGCTCAAAGGCGGCGTCCAGGGATCGGATCTGCTGTATTCTGCCATTTAGCTTAAAAATGAGCCGGAACGGATGTCCCCAGGAATAGGGGATTTCTTTCTCACGCAGATGGTTAGTGATAGGCTTAAAGTCTCTGCGCTTGGCGAGAGTGGAGGCCGCCAAGTCTTGATAAAGGGCAGGCTGATGACCCCGGAACTGCACGGGCTGAAGGTCACGAGCTTCCGAAGGATCAGCTCCTTGGTCAGGAAGTCGTGGACACACACCAGTATGTCCGGTGGAGGGGCCCTGCCACCACGCGGCCCGCCCACACGGTGGACTCCGGTCCATTTTGATCTCCCGCTCCGCCCCTTCGCCCAGAATCTGTCGGAACAGTTCGCTCACGTAGTCACGTAGATCGTCTCCCTCACCCCTCCATGGGACCGCCCGGATTCTGATATTGTTCCGCCGAGATCGGTTCTCTAGATCTTCGGCGTGGGCCTGGAGGTCAAGATTCTGGATCCATGAGGCGAAGGACGTCTTGCTGGAGTTGGTGTACCTCCTCCGCGGTGCTCAGATCATGCTCCTCTAGGGTCGCTACCCTCTCGCCAATGGCGTCGACATCGCGTCTCGCCTCGCGCAGATCTGAGGAGAGTTGCGAGCGGAGCTCCGAGATATCCTCTTTTATGGCGGCAAATAATCCGAGCATGAAAGCCTTGGTCGCCGGAGATCATTGTCATCCGGTTGTGTCGATCCGGCCGCCAACACCGCGGACTCCTGGCCCGTCGCCTGCTGGGGTAGGCCCTTCAAGGGTTTGTCCCGCTTGTTCCTGGCGGATGCCATCTACACGGGCGACACAGGCCCTCCTGCGGCCCCGACTGAAGAGGGCAAAGGCAAGAACCACCTCCAACAATGCAGACTCAGTGCCCTCACTGCAGGATACCCTCGCCAGGCCCAGCTGGAATCCCACGCACCACTGCCCAGAACGACTCCTCCGGTGCGTCTCAAAGGAGGGGGGGTCAGGGCGATCCCGCATCCATTCCAACCGCCCCAAGTGCCATAGATCTCCGAATCAGAGGCCGTCACACTGCCAGGACAAAAGTCTAAGCCAAGGGCCCGATCACCAGCCCCGCCACCACTCCGTAAGGGCGGGCGGTAGAGGCACCCCTCTTCTGCGCCCACCACCACACTTCGTCAGCCGGGAGGCCCAGGAGCTCCTCCGATGCCCGCAGCTCCAAACCACACTCCCTTTGTAGCCCTCAGGGGGTAGAGCGCAGTCAGGCCTCCGTGGCCCTCGCACCCACAGCAGGCAGGCAAGGCACAGACCGCCAGGAGGGGGCACCGCTCGCCGACCCGCAAGCCGAATCTAGGCCCCAGCAGCAATTCCAGGCCGCACGCTCGTTCCCAGGCCCACGCTGCCCCGATCCCAGGGGAGGGGCACTCCTCACTGCGGCAGAATCGCGGTCCTCCACCAGCGCAGGCCGCCGGGGAGAGGCCTCCGGACCGCCCCAGCCACCGGCAAGCCAGCGGAGATGCTACGCCGAAGGGGAGCGGCCCGCCCGCCGATATGCAGGTCGATAGCAGGCCCCGCCTGCCACTCAGCCCCACTATCCCCGTCGACGCCACCAGGCTCACCTGAACTTCACGGCACCACGGGGGCTGCTCTCCGCACTCCGGTCACCTCCAAGCAGGGGAGCACTCAAGGCAGCACCCCTCAGAGCCCCGCCGCAGTCCCGGAGCAGGACCGCCAACAAGATGGGGGGAGGGGACTGCGCCACCGATCTCGCCAGGCACCAGTGCTGGGACCTCGGCCCCACCTCAGCTCCGCTCGCAGGGTCTCTCACCGTCCGCCGACTCCACGGACCGAGCCTCCGCTCCCTCTCCGGCCACACCGCTACACCTCGGCTCACTGCTCACGCCATCCGCTGGGCGGACTCACCGTAGGTCTTCCCTTGTGTGGTGCCGGAGCTCCCCCCCGGCTCCGCCGAGGGGGCCCGACCGCCACCGTTCCTCCGGGCAGGTGTTTGGAGCGCGCCCCCACTGTTGCAGGCCGCCGGCGGCTGCAGATCGCGCTTCCCACGCGGACCAGGCCCCGCGCGGCTATGCGGCGGCGGCGCCTCAGGGCCGCTTTCACTCGGGCTCCCTTGTCCTGCAGCCTCCCGGGCCCAGCGCCACCCGACCAATCGGATTTGCGGCCACAGCTCCAAGGGCCTCCGCAGGTGCGTCGGGCGCCACGAAGCCAGAGGCGAGCACCGTCTCTCCGTCTCTACGGGCCCAGCAGCTCGTTTCACGGTCGGGGCCAGCGGGCCCGGCGGGGACCGCCGCTCCACTCCGACGCGCACTTGGACACTCCGTCGGCTCCGGGGATGCCCTCCGGGACCCCAGCGTCTCCCGGCAGGCTCAGATGGGCACTAAATAGGGCGATAAACAAAGCGATATGCGGGCGGCGCCGGAGGGACAGAAAAGCACGTCCTACTCCGCCGCCATCTTGGCCACGCCCCCTCCAGTGACTTTTAAAACCATTTTAACATGCAACAGTGAACGCTCGTCTGATTTTGATGCGTACAGACCATAGGTTTGGCTACGGCGGTGACTACTCCGTTACCACCATAACCAAACCTCTCCGACGGCCTGAATGAGTAAGGGTTGTCAAGAGAAATGGCTGTATGTCCACCCACTCAATTAGGATGGGTGACCATATAGTCATTTTTTACTGTCCATCACAGCCAGGCAAATCCTGGAGGAGAGGGACAGTAAAATGCAAATAATGCCCCCCTCGCCATGTGGGAGGACTCCCATGTCGAGGGGAACATTACTTGCTATTTTCAAAAAGAAAATCCCCTTTCGAAATGCATTGACAAACAAGTCTATGTCTCTTACAGATATATCGTTACCGAAGGTAAGTAACTTTTTCATCTGAAAGAGGCAATTAGTTATGGATTCCTCAACTTAGAATAGATACCCCAGCAATATCAACCCCGGAGGTGGGTCTGCGAACCAAGTTCACACCAGGAAGTCCGGGAGAACTGAACGGCCAAAGAAGCTGTCTCTCCAGACTTGGCTGTCCAGGCAGTAGTGTTTAGTAAACATGTGCAAAGAAGCTGCCTGGCAGATGTCATGAAGGGGGACCCCACATCCCAAAGCAGTAGTGGCGGCCGTCGCCCTGGTGGAATGGGCGCGTAACCCCACTGGAGGTTCCTTTTTCTCTAAGGAATAGCAGATTTTGATGCAAAGAACGACCCATCTGGAGATGGTTCGCTTTTGCACGGCCCGACCTTTCTTGGTGCCCACACAGCCAACAAAGAGCTGGTCATCCACTCGGAATTGTTTTGTGCGATCCAAATAGAAGGAAAGCGCACGTTTTGGATTCAGACAGTGGAGCCTCTCTTCCTCTTTAGAAGGATGCGGGGGCAGGAAGGTGGGCAAAGTGATGGTCTGTCCTATGTGGAAAGAGGTAACCACTTTGGGAAGGAAAGAAGGCCTAGTATGAAGGACAACTTTGTCCGGATGAACAGCCAGGAAAGGAGGTTTTGAAGAAAGGGCCTGAAGCTCACTCACCCTGCGAGCAGAGGTGATGGCGACCAGAAAGGCAGTTTTAAGTGTCGGAAGTCTGAGAGGACAGTTACGTAGCGGCTTGAAAGGAGCGCATATAAGATAGGTCAGAACCAGGTTCAAGTCCCACTGAGGCATTAGGAAGGCAATTGGAGTATACAAGTGAGTAATGCCCTTAAGGAAGCGATTTACAATAGGGGACCTGAAAAGAGAAGGCTGGTCAGAAAGCCGAAGAAAGGCCGAAATGGCCGAAAGATAGCCTTTTAGAGTGCCCAGAGCAGAGCCCTGCTGGGCCAAAGAAAGAATGAAGAGGAGAACCTTTGAAAGGGGAGTAGAAAGGGGATCCACAGCCTCTGCCGCGCACCATGCCACAAACTTGTTCCATCTACAGGCGTATACCATTTTGGTGGAGGGACGCCTGGCTGCCAAGATAACGTTACAAACTTCAGGAGGATGGTCAAAAGCTGTCAACTGTCGCCGCTCAATCTCCAAGCAAGGAGGTGGAGGCTGGACAGGTTCGGGTGGAGGACCATCCTCTGCTGCTGCGACAGAAGATCCTCCCGAAGGGGCAGTCTGATCGGAGGATCGATGGCCATGTGCAAGAGCTCGGGATACCAGACTCTTTGTGCCCAGTCTGGGGCCACAAGAATGACTTGGGCCCGGTCACCCTTGATCTTCTTCAGCACTCTGGGTAGAAGTGGTATAGGCGGAAAGGCGTATAGACGACCGCAACTCCACTCGCGACGAAAAGCATCGGCGAGCGAGTGCAGCCTTGGAAATTCCAACTTACAGAACTGCTGACATTGCGCGTTCTCTTCGGTGGCGAATAGATCTAACCAAGGCTCTCCCCACCACTGAAAGAGACCTTGCACCACCTATGAGTGAAGACGCCATTCGTGATCCATCATGCACCGGCGGCTGAGTTCGTCCGCCCTGGCGTTCAGAGAACCTGCCAGGTGTTGAACCACCAAGGACATGCCCTGATGTTCCAGCCACTTTCAGAGACGAAGTGCCTCCTGACATAGGGTCCACGTCCCCACCCCGCCCTGTTTGTTGCAGTACCACATGGCGGTGGTGTTGTCCGTGAACACCTGCACTACTCTCCCTTTGACAGAAGGAAGGAATGCCTTCAGTGCAAGACGGAACGCCCGAAGCTCCAGAAGGTTGATGTGGAGCCCGGAGCCCGGACTCCGCCGGAGACCAGAGGCCTCTGATCTCCACCTCTCCCATGTGGCTGCCCCACCCCAGAAGTGATGCATCCGTCACCACTGTGAACTCTGGTTGGGGAAGGGAGAGGGATCTGCCGTTGACCCAATCCTGGTTCATTAGCCACCACTGCACTTGGTGCGCAGTGCCCTCTAAGATCTGGACGCAATCAGAAAGATTCCCCTGATGCTGTGCCCACTGGAACTTCAGGTCCCACTGCAGAGCCCGCATATGCCACCTGGAGAGGTGTGGTGCAGCGGCCAGGGCAGCTGACTTCGGAGCACAGGGTTCACGGTTCGATCCCCGGCTCCGGCGGCAGCTCAGCTCAGCACCATGTGACTCTGGGCAATAGCTCACTTAATTTCCACTACGGCCCCCAGCGCCTTGAGACCCGTAAGGGTGAGTAGCTGCGCTATATAAAAACGGACTTACATTTACATAGTCCACCAGCAGGATGCAAGAGGCCATGAGGCCCAGTAGCCGCAGGGTCATTCTGACCGAAACCCGGGACAGAGGCTGAAAGATCGGAATCATAGCCCGAATATCCGGGACTCGCTGCTCGGGAGGATAAGCCCGAAACTGCGCTGTGTCCAGAACCGCTCCAATGAAAAGGAGCTTCTGAGAGGGGATCCGGGGTGAATTCGGAACGTTGATGGTAAACCCCAGCGAATGCAGGAGGTCGGCCGTAGTCTGGAGGTGGGAGACAACAGCCTGGGGCGAGCCCGCCTCCAACAGCCAGTCGTCGAGATAGGGGGAGACTGGAACCCCTGATCTGCGCAGATGACCTGCGACCACCGCCATCACTTTCGTGAACACCCGAGGGGCGCTGTTAATGATAAATGGGAGCACGGTAAATTGAAAGTGCTAGTGGCCTACTGTAAACCGCAGGTAACGCCAATGGGCCGGCAGGACGGGGATGTGAAAATAAGTGTCCTGCAAGTCCAACGCTACCATCCAGTCTCCAGGGTCGAGGGCAGACAGGACCTGAGCCAGTGTCAACATTTTGAACTTCTTCTTCCGGAGGCAGCGGTTGACGTTCCTGAGATCCAAGATAGGATGCAGGCCCTTGTCCTTCTTGGGCACCAGAAAGTAGTGGGACTAGCAACCAAGCCCTACTTCTGGGACAGGAACTCGCTCGATGGCTCCCTTGGCCAAGAGAGCCGTAACTTCCTGTTGTAGAAGGGCCAAGTGATACTCCTACATGCGATGAAATTGAGGTGGCATGGATGGAGGGGTAGTCTCGAAGGGGAGGGAGTAGCCCCTTCAGACTATCTGCAAAACCCACCTGTCCGACGTGATGGTGAGCCAGTGGGGGAGGTGATGGCGAATCCTGCCGCCCACTGGCGAATGGTGGCCCTGAAAGGTCGGATTAGGAGGGCTTGGAGGCTGCTGCAGAGGGGGCGCTGGTGGACTGGCCCGCCTGCTGGCCCCCAGACCCACGACGGTGGGTCCCACGTTCCCGGCCGCGCAGAGGTTGGACAGCTTGCGCAGGCCTGTGGCTGTGGACGGAACGTGGCGGGGCACCCCTTCCGTAGCCACGAAAGGGCCAAAAAGCAGACTGCACGGGCCGAGAGGTGGAAGCGAGGCCCAAGGACCTGGCCGTAGCCCTGGAGTCCTTAAAACGCTCAAGCGCGTTGTCTGCTTTGTCGCCAAACAAGCGACGGCCATCAAAGGGTATGTCCAATAGTGCAGCTTGGACATTGCCCGAAAAGCCAGTGGACCTCAGCCAGGCGTAGTGTCGTAGGGCTACTGACGTTGAAATCGTCCTGCCTAGCAAGTCGGCCTGGGCCTCCTCCGGGCACTGAGGCAGCACCTGCGCGACTGAGTCCCACACAGAATGGGAGTAATGGCCCAAGAGACATGTGATGATCACCGACCACAGTCCTAAGCTGGAGGAAGAAAACATTTTCTTCCCAAGATGGTCCAGCTCTTTGTATTCCCTATCAGGTGGTGCTGTAGGAAATGCGCCCTTAGAAGTGGAGGCTTGGACCACCAAGCTCTCAGGGGTGGGGTGTTGGGAGAGGAAAATGGGGTCACTCGGGGCCGGGCGGTGGTGTCGGGCAATCATCCTATCCACAGGAGCCCCTGTGTTGGGCTTGGACCAAGTACCCAAAAGGATGTCCGTGAGGGCCTCATTGAACGGCAGCAGGGGCTCCGAAGAGGCCGCTGCTGGTTGAAGCACCTCGGTCAGGAGGTTGGTCCTGACCGCCACCGTAGGAAGCTTGAGGTTTAGGGCCTCAGCCACCCTACGCAACACCACTGCATATGACGCACCCTCCACGGTAGGGGGAAAAAGCATGCCAAGGTCTAGGGAAGTGTCCAGACCACTGGCCTCACCCAACTCCTCTCTCCAGTCCGGTTCGTCCAACTGGTCTGCCAGGGGGTCCACAGACCCCTCCCAGTCATCCTCAGCCTCCTCTGGTAGCCACTCAGGGCGATAGGGAACACCAGGGGAGAACAGAGGTACAAAAGTACCGGTCGGCGCCGGTCCCGACGTCGGGCGACGTTGGTCCGGCTCCGTGTCCATGTTGAGGGGGAGGCCGGGGTCGATGTCGGTTGGGGACACAACCAGCGTCGGAGGGGGCGGAGGTGTCGCCACTGGATTCCGCGCTGGAGGAGGTGTCACGAGGTCGACCGGCACCGATCCGGATCCAGGCCTAGATCCCTGGGGGCCCTGCGGCGCCGAAGCCGCCGGCATCGACGGCCTAGAGCCCCCAGCCGAGTCTGTGGGGCCCGAAGGCGCGCCGGCGGAGTCGGGCTGCCCAAAAATAGAATGGAGGGCTTCGTAAAAGCTACGAAGTTGGGCAGGGGTCACTCCTGCTCCCGGAAAAGGGAGGGAGGCTTGGAGTTGACCCAACAGGCTCTGTGGGTGGAGCCGGGCGAATACCTTCCGCAGCCCGCGTTGCGTCGGCCGACGGACGAGGGGAATGCGAAGAGCGACGGTGCTTCTTCGCCTTCTTTTTGTGCTTCCACTTACCCGAAGACGAAGACTTCGATGAGGAATGGTGGTGATGGCTCAGCGACCGGTCCCGTGACCTCCCTCTCGACCGGGACCTCGAGCAGCGCGGAGCCGACTGCCGGGCCTCCAGAAGCTTTCAGGACCGCTCCCGCAAAGACTTCGGGCCATGGCCCGGCAGTCGGAGCCCGACTTCGGGTCGTGGTCGCGCTCCAGGCACCAGAGGCACACAAGATGGGGGTCCGTCACTGACATCAGCTTGTTCGCTGATCCGCCGAGATGACATCCCTGTGCACCAGGAGTCGCAACGACTCAAAAAGACGTAGACAAAAAGTCGCAAAAATTGAGTCAAAAAGTGACTCGAGGTACCGCTCTCTCCGGATCTGCGCTGGCAGGCGCGGAAAAAGAAAGAACTGACGTCAGCGCGCAGGGGCGGCGTCTAAGTAGATCCCGCGACGTCATTCTGGCGACCATGACGCCAACGACGAACGCGGAGTCGACCAACGCCACCTACCGACGTGTAGGGGTACTGCTGAAGAAAAATTCTCTGGATCCAGTCTGACGCCTGGGGGTAATTCTAAGGTGAGGAATCCATAACTAATTGTCTCTTTCAGATAGTAACGACATTAAGAGGGTTCATGTCAATGCATTAATGACTGCCTGCTTGACGGTCATTTATAAATTTGACAGAGGGTCCCTCCACCATGGGGGACGGAGTAATTTACTCTCTCCCCCGGTGGAACAACGGGCCGTCTGTCGGATTATAAATTGTGTCTAGCAATTGCTAGCTGATGCTATCCATACTCTGGAGTTACTTTGTTACAAGCCTGAAACGTTTATTGTTCTCAACCTTAATGTTTGCGAACACATTAAACAATACAAAAACAAAGCAAATACATTATCAAATAGCAGACAGTATACCTGCTAATCTACAAAGTAGGGTGTCAGTGTTGCAGAGTTCAGAAAATGTGTGAACTGTTCCATGAAATTAACCCTATCTCCTTATAGTGGTGTTAATCGCCCAAAAAGAGAACACCTCGCTACTTGAGGGCCTTAGAAGCTCCAGGTCAGTGGGTCAATACACATGGGGATGGTCAATAGGGGCAGACCAGTGTCTGACCTACAGAAACACCTCTAACCCAAAAGGCAAAAAGGGCTTCTTTTCAGGCCACAAAGATCCCTTTCGATCAGGCAATCTAGCAAGTCACCCAAGTCCTGAACCACAACAAAAGCAGTAGGTTGAAACGAAAAGCAAAATAATAAAAAGGTGGTGAAGTGAAGGAATCAGAGTCCCACTCAGCTAACCTACATTTATAAAGGTACATTTCTTAGGCAGCACTCCTCTGGTGTCTAGCAAAAGGTAGGGAGGGCTTCAAGGCGTTATGCCTGCGCCTACAACTTAGCTCCACATTCTGCAAACACCAGAGGGCCAGGCCGTGTTAGACTGGCCTGTCCGGCACTCTAGCACTACCATATGGGCCAGTTTGATACGATTGGTAATCCTGCGGACCGTGATGGAATAAAAAAAAAAGTCCATACACTGGCCCTTTCAAGCTGGCCCATCTGGGAGTATCAGATTGCCGGACAGGCCAGATCAACACTGCGACCAGACATGACTGATCCAATGGTGATCAACAAGGTGGAGTGAAGCTACTGCTTATATGTCCAAATGTAGGGAATTGGGTCATATCTACTGCAAATCAGTCATTGTATCCTCCAGACTCTAATGGTGTAGTGAATCATATTGGTAAATAGTTTCTCTTCTCAGAGAGGAGTCTGGGAAGATCCTCTCACTGGAATGGAATGAAGTGGTCATTACCTATGTGCAAATGACCTGGTACTCATAACAGGGAGCTATTATGGTGGGAAACTTTCTGTTTCTCTCTGACACCAACAAAAACTTAGAACAGCAGATGAAAAATAAGTGAAGCTATCATCATCATCATCATCATCACTTTATTTCGATCACACAGATCAAAAAAGTACACAGCACAAGTATAAAAACAGGAATATAAAACATTATCAGATAAATATGTTAAAAAACCAGTTCCATAAAATAGTTGTGCAAAATACAGGGTACAACGACTTGAAGAGAATAAAGTGCTTCATGCAAATGATTTCCCACGCCTGATCCACAGCGCATACCAGAATCTTGAGAGGCCAAAACCATTACTCTCTGAGTGTCAGTACACAAGATTCTCATCACCTCGAGATAATGGCCTAGATAATTTCTAGAAAGACGACCTTAATTCACCACATCGCTCTGACTGATGCACACAGCAGGCTGCGCGCCCTGAGAAGGTGCGGTGATTCGGGACTGATGCATTGAAGTGTGGGCGAGTGTCTGAGGCCTGCTACCCGAGGATAAATCTTTTTGCCTGCCACCCTACCTGAAAGATGTTCTGCACCGTTGATGCCAAGCCTGGAGATACAGGACTTCGTGGCAGTGTGAGATATCGGAGCTAGCGGCATATTGCTCCCCTGTGCACTATATTGACAGTATGTTCTAGCCGGCGGCATGAGGCTGATGAGTTGGGATTGTATAGAGTGGGACAGGATTGACACCCTTGCTGGGGGCTGTGCAACCAGTGAGTTGATCACAGGGGCAGAGTTGTTTCACCCATTAAGAAATGCCCAAATTTTAAATGCCCAACACTCACTACTGCTGCTGGGAATGGGGATGATCTGCAGACTTTGGAACTGTCCCTTCCTCCTCTCCTCTCACCACTCTTGACCTGGGGGCGAGCTGGAGGATGAGGCGGACGGCGCTTCCCTGTAACACCGTGACTGATGCTCTCGATGGAACTTTGACGATGCCCCCTGGGCGGAAACCATAACTGTCTGTACTTACCGCGGTGCCCGAGCAACCTTGGCTGATGCCCGGTGGAGCTGTCCTATGCAGCTATAGAGGAGTTTGGCTCTGGTTCACCCCTCAGCCGTCACCTACCCAGCCGGACATTGTTTTCCTCGTCTCCCCGTTGTGTTTCCCCCTGTTTTACCATTCCCCCTCGACCTTTCACTCCCCATAAGACGTGTGTACGCGCTAATAACTCATATTATTGTGTAATCTCATGTTTTTCTCCTATGTCTATACTTAGCCATGTAATTATGTAACGTGTAACTCGCTGATCCTCATGTAAAGCGCTCTGATACCTCCGGGTCTAGCCAGCGCTATATAAAACTCTTCAAATAAAATAAATAAATGGCCGGGGCCTGCCAGTCTACACAGCGGGAGTATCCATTTTTTCCTCAGAGATGAATAGTGTGGGCAGAAGAAAAGTAGATGTACAATGGATTCCGGGCAGGCTTTACACGCAGGGCACAAATAGCCAGTAAAAGCACTGCGGCACCACTTGGAACAAAACAGTCTGGTGGGCAAGGACTTGTAACGGAACTGTAAAAAAAGTTTGCGTGCCAAAGGGGGAACTATTTCATCAATACTACTCAAAACAGGGGACAGGTTTAAAATTCAGAAAAACGTTAGTAAGACTGGTCACAGGATTTACCAGGTCCTTTACAAGTATCAATTCCCAATACATTTCTTTTAACTTTGCCCTCGGAATTCGGACCATACTTTCCGGGTTGGACCAGAATGCCTCCATCCCCAACCTCCCCAGTAGTTCCCTTAAGGAGGTGAACCACCTGATCGATGTAACCCTAGGAAATTTCAGAAGGTCAGACAAAGCCTCTCGGTAGGTTTCAAGTTCTTCCACTGACCATAGCCTATACCAGAACATTAAAAGTTTATAATTCAACTTGTGTACCAGCTGTCTGTGAGCAAGGTCCATGTACAGGGGTATCAAAGGGGAGCTAGAGGGGAGATCTACCAGTGATCTTAAAAAATGTTTTTCAATGGTAGTAAGACAGGTTGAATTGCCCGTACCCCACAGCTCTGCACCATAAAGTACCCCCCCTAGGACCTTGATGTTATAAATTTCAAGCGCTGGAGCAATTTGGCGGGAAACCGTCTTCCTATGGACTTTACTAATATGGGCGCACTGATGGATTTGTTGTAGCTTTACTTTCTCAATATGGGCACCCCAGTGGATCGATGGAGTCAGACGGATACCTAAGTAGTCAAAGACTTCGACTTGCTCCAGTTTAGTACTACCAGCCAATACAGGTCTTTTTGACAATCTAGTCATTCCTCTATTAAAAATCATGTACTTGGTTTTGGCCTCATTTAAAACCAAACCCCTCTCATCACAGAACCTTATAAAATCATTCAAAAGTTGTTGTAGACCCTGCGGAGATTTAGAAATTAAAAGTATATCATCAGCAAACAATAGTGCAGGAACTCTTCTTGTGCCGATTTTGGGGGCATCACAACCATCTCTATCTAAAAAAATCAACCACCCCATTAATAAAAAGAGTAAAAAGAGTGGGGGCTAACACACATCCCTGTCTCACTCCACGTTGGACTGGGAAGGTTCCTGTTACTTGGTTGTTTACCACCACCTAACCTGCGCTGCATTAGATGAGTGAAGTCTAATTAAAATGTCTAAAAGGTTAGCCGGCAAGCCCATCTCTTTCAATACACTCCAGAGTCTGGCCCGGGGGACAAGGTCAAACGCTGTGCGCAAATCAACAAAAGCCACATATAATGTCCCCCCTTTGACAGCTACTTCCTTCCAATAAATACAAAGAAGACGGAAGGCTTGGTCCAGGGTACTGACTTTTGTACAGAAACCTGCCTGAAAATCACTCAAGATCTGAAACTAAGTCATCCAATCCTGTATCCTACCTAGAACCTGCTTACAAAAAAATTTCTGAAGGGAGTCAATGAGGCTTATCGGCCTATAACTCGCTGGTTTCGCTCTGTCCCCTTTTTTGTAAATGGGCACTATCTCTGCAATTTGCCACAATGATGGTATGGGAGCACCAGACCTAATCAGATTTGTTACCAGATTTATATAGGAACCCCAGAGGGATTTGTCCTCTCTATACAAATCATTGGGGATTCTGTCTGGTCCAGGTGCTCGCGCGGGCACACAAGATGAAATCACCGTTTGGGTTTCCTCAATAGAGAAAGCCAGAGTTTCGCCTTCTCCACCAAGGGTCTCAACCCACATCTCACTAGCCTCATTACTTGTAAGAGGGCCATTACCATAGAGAGAGCCAAAGTGAGCAACCCACTCTTCTGGCTGGACAGTGTATTCCAAGGCTGTCCTGTTTCCCTTAAGCCAATATGCTGCTTTTCTCCAAAAGTCTTGGGGTCTTTATCTGACAATGCGGTGTGTAGGGAAAACCAGAGAGAACCCTCCCATTCCTTCTTAGCTTTGTCAATGGCTTGCCTACACTTGGTTCTGCAAGTCACAATCTTAGGACGAGCCTTCCGTTTTACTGCACAGATAAGCGCCCCTTGGTCTTCCTGCAGTCCTGATTGTACCAGTCGCTGTTAGGGTCCTGCATCGGGTCTGTGTAGTGTCCCCCCCTTTTCCGCACTTTAGGAGGCTGGCTGAGCATATCCCTTATCTCACTAAAAAACGACTCATGGCAAGGTCCCAGACTCTCCACCGCATCCTTGGTGGGTAGTTTTACTAACTCCTCAATCACCCGCCGCGCTTTGCTCTTGACTGCTTCAAGGGCTACCGGATGCTCCTCCACCCAACCCCACTTGATTGATCTTTGATTATTTGTAACAGTGAGCACACCCAAATCAGGACACCCCCTAATATCCGGTTGTGGAGTATCAGGCTTAATAAGGGTAAGGGCAAGAGCATTATGGTCACTCTCAAATCTGTTAATCACTGCCATATCATCCACTAGGGGCCAAAGATTGGGAGTAGCTAAGCAATAGTCAATTCTACTTGTGTGGCCAGGTCTGGTCTATTAAAAGTGCATTCCCCATTGGGATCGGACCTAGTTCTCCCATTTATTAAGTCGTGTTGTAGGGTGAGGGCTAGCACCTGGCCTCCTCTATTCGTCCATCTCACTTTCGGTAGGTCTAGAGGTGGGATTGACCACTCGCGATCCCAATCCTCAGTCAAGTCTGGAGGAGTAAGGGCAAAGGGTTCGAAGGTACAATTAAAATCGCCCACCACTAACACAGGAACACATCTGGGTACTCGGCCAGAGCATGATCTAATATGTGAATTGTATTTGTTTCCTCCAGGGCACGAACCACTCTATTATAGACGTTGAAAATTCTTATCTTCCAACCACTGTAAAGAATCACCTCAAAAGCTAAAATGTCCTGTGAGTCAACATGGAGGAGCTTAACTTTAGACCCCAGAGCATTTTTCACCCAAGCGGCTAGACCTCCAAAGGGTCTGCCCTGCTCTTTCCTAGTGGCATCAATGGCGTAGGTAGAAAAGCCACTTCTAAAAAGAGTGGACATACTCCACGTTTCCTGGAATAGGATTACATCATAGGAATCCACAAAAAATACACCAATCTGGGTCAGATAGCAATTTTGAAATCCCAGCCATGTTCCAAACTAGGACCCTTAAAACAGGGGGGACAGGGTCCCCTCCTTCTGCAGTACCACATCTAGGAACTATGCCACTCGTTGCCTTAGCAGTGGAAGACTCACAGCAAGTCTCAGTATTATATGCTAAACCTCTGAGTGTTGAAATTTCTGGTGGGGGCGGAGTCAATGGGGGCCCTGAATACCCTGTATTCTGAAGCTATCTTCTGTGGACAGTGACCATCCTCCATCTTGCAACTGTCAGTCTTATAAATGTTTCAATTGGTTACAGGCAACCCTAAGGTTGGGTGCATCTGTAGTGTTTGCACACACGGTCCATAATAACGATTAGTTATTGCCCAAGGGCCAGGTTCACAAAGAAAGTATGAGCAGAGATCACCATCTCCATTTGTGCATACTTTTCCTACTTTCTGGAAATCACAAATGTTCACAGAAGTATATATGGGAAACTGCTCCAGGTGCAGGTTTCCTGGGGTACTTCTGGGAAGGTCAGGTGATATTCCCAAGGGGCTTTTATTCCACTGCAAAGAGTTCTGCATAGCAGAGAACTCTACACAGAGAAATCAGGATCCATGGGCAAACACATTTTATTTCTCTGTGGAGAAATCATTTTTCTCTGTGGAGAAAGCCCTTCCCTTCACACCCCAACGAAATAGGGGACAGACCATTTTCCGTTCCACCTTTGAAAGAGATTTATATCAGACCTTGGCTGGAATACAAATTCTACTGTTTCAAAGGTGAGTTTGTGAATGTCCACAAAACTACACGTTTGTTAAGGCGAGGGGCCCATTTTCGAACCCCGAGTAGGATTTAGGAGTGCAGGGAACTCTGTACTAGTGGCAGAGATCTCCACAAATGTAAATTGGTTTACTCCTGTCAGGAATCCCTTAATGGAATCCTGGAAGGTGTAAAATAGATTCATTCTGTTATAAAATTGTGTTTCAGCTGAAATTTACCTTTGTGTATAGGGCCACAAATGTTTGCTAACATCCCAAACACACATAATAAACATGAGGGACCCACATGCGCCTGAGCTTCTGAACCTATTTTACACAAGGGAGGGCAGTAGCCATGTCATCTGGATGCAGATACTGCACCCTAAGGACTATAATTATGCTGACATGAGCCAGGGCTTTGGTAAAGGAGTCACGTTGGACAGCCCCTTGACAGTACAGGGTGGGGAGACAGATTGAGGGTCTTCCGCCGTAGGGTACCCAAAAAGGATGTCTTAGAGGAGTGCCAACTTGCAGGGTCCTCCAGCATCAGCAATCTCACAAACTCAGCAGTGCATGAAACTGGATCCTACAAGATCTGCAACTGCAGATCACCACACCCATTCTCCCCACTTCTCTTTCAACCCCCTCCCTTCAACAGACTGAAAACAACTCAGTCAACTTCAACATTCTAAGATGACTATGCTCCAGGTGTCCAGACTTCACACAGTTACAGAACAACGTAGAAAGCAATAAAATGATTAACAGCTGTTATTCAATTGTACATTCCAACTATATACCACAGTCACCATGGATATGCAATAGGATTTTAACTCGCAACATCAGTACAGCTGAATCAGGTCAATGTAGAGTAAATCCCAGTAGAAGAAACTGCCTGCTTGAGGTTCTACTGTCATACCTTAGACAAAAATACTGTAAAATATTCCACTTTACAATCTTATTCATACATACTCCAATTTCGTAGGACCCATGAACCATCCACCATGCCTTGTTCCTTACACCAAAACTTATAATCCTTTTGTTAATATCCTTGACCATTAATCATTATTGGCTGATTTACTTTTGCAAGGCACTCAACACATGCTTTCACCCTACTTGGGTGGTCCAAGATCACCATCATTACTGAGGACAACTCATTCACAATCTCAACCAATCAAAGTTCTTGAACGATGATGAATGTTTTCACATATATAATTGCTATTAAAAAATACAGCAAATGGAATATCGAGGCAGTGCTATTATTTATAGAAAAGGAAAAAACTGAAGTTTTTGAAGTCACAGTCTAATCGACAGATGAGAGACAAACTGTGTCACAGAGGGTGGTATGTGGGGATGGTGTAGTTGTTGGCAGGAGAGTATCAGCCTCGGGGTTCATTAATGGTAACATTCCAGGAGCTGTGGAAGCAAACCAGGAAGATAAGTAAGGGGAGCCAAATCCAGGTTTTGTTGCATAATGACGCAACCTTCGTATTCTGATTATGGAAAGGTGGCCTGAAGAGAAGAAATATAAGAGGGATTGGTACCAGTCCACACACTTGTGCCGATAATGGGAATTCAACTGCCAGGGCTGAAGAACACTTTGGGTAACTCACCAAAGTCAGTGGTTCACTTTATAGGTTCTTGAGCTCATCCCTCATTTGCAGCAGTAGGAAAAGACCTCTCTCACAGAGGAGACACTGAGAGAACATTAGAAAAACAATCTCATCATCCATGGGCTTCTTTTAGGCTGGTTAGGCAACAGCATCAGTTGTCCAATTTTGGGCAAGCTCCTCTTAACAAGGAACCGGTCCTCAGAGCACTATTTAAAATAGCTAACCCTTAACAGTCTGTGGGATGAGTCTAGGCAGGTTCTAAGCACACATCTTCCTCCTTCCCCTAAGATCACAGCAAGTGCAGGCCTTAATCTATCTCCAGTTCTTAAAGGAGATCAGCAACAGCGTCCTTTGCTAGTCCAATTCTTCCCTTTGTGCTGTACTGAGCTGGTGTACAGAGCTCTGCAGGTGCACACAGCTTCACTGAAGTTAAAGGTAAACTGATATTATTGGCTTCAAGGGCCATCCCATATCCAGAAACTGTGTTAGTTGGTGCAAGACCAATTGCCCATTATTGTGTTGCATTTCTAAATTTATAGTAAGCCATCAAGTCCATTTACATTTTCTTTAGTCCACACTGCAGTCCTATTGTAATTAGTAATCCAATAATACAGTGTCTCCGAATCTGTGGTGACACCAAACATCCCATAATATTTGTAGATGTGAATTCGCTCAAGAAGGCCCCAGCTAACTAGAGGCGTTTTCTAAGGCAGCAGCTCACCTTTCTGAGATGAACAAAGGATACATGGTATATGTATGGAGAGTACGCATTATCTCAAATGAGAGCAAATGGCCTCTTCTTTTCTCTAAGCGTCGCTTCACACAGGATGACTTGCTGAGTCTTGCTCAGACTGCTGAGGTAATCAACGAGCTTTTCTCTGCTCCTACATAGTATTTGTTGATCCAACACAAACACACAATAGCCTGATCTACATTGGCTTGTGCCGGAAAGGGGGGAGTGAAAAGGGAACAAAGAGAAGGAGTCACCACCAAAGTCTACAACTGGTTCACATGTTCTTGAAGCTACACAAACACACGTGGACCAGTAGGACCACAACCTATTATGGACAACGACCTATTATGTACATATAAATACTTACTCCCTAGGTTCTTAGATGAATAAGGAATTCTAGTCAAAACAGGCTGCAATTATTTTTATGAGGGGAGGGCAGGTAAGCAGCCTGTACAAGTTACATGAAAAGGACTCTCTCCTGTAAGCTGCTCTCACCTAATCATCCTTCAGAAAAGCACTAAACACAAATCTGTTCAAGGAAAACTGCGACCCTTAAAGAGACTATCGGGACCCCCAGCCCCTAATTTTGGACTGCACCTTCCACCCAATATAGCTCCCCCTCCCCAAAATTCTCAACAATTAGTATTTTGAATGGAAGCTCCAAACGTATGCACCTTTGCCTGGTGCCTGATGATTAACTGTTTTCCACCAACTGCTATCTTTTTCTGTAAAGCGGGCTTGAGGACATGTCAGTATGTTATAAATAAATAGACAACTTCCACCAATTACAAGGTCTAATCGTGGTCTGGACACGGTGACAGTGGTCACCCATATTGAAAGGAGATGCAACCAGCATCTCCAGCAGTTACATTCTCTACCATGGTGGGAAACAGAAGAATATTTAATGATACATGTCAGGATACTTGAGACAGTATTTCTTTAAGGCGAACACACAGAGTTTGATGGAAATGAGGAAATCAGGAGCATGATGGCGCAGGAGTTGCAGCAGAGGGGTTTCAGACCTTACAATGACTATGTGAATCATATTTTAATAGTCCACTACATCAGTTGTTATCAAATGTCACTCAAATTAAGGGCTATTCAAAGATAAAATAGTAACAGCAGGAGAACGATCCTTCACTACTAGGTATATTTCTATTTCTTTCTAGTAATTCAGGTTCCTTTTTGCCTGAGAAGAGTGCAGAATTTCTAAGGTTTTTCTCTGTATCCTATATATATATATTGAGCCACTTTTTGACATTCGATATGGGCAAGAAATAGAACAAAGCCTAAACGGTGTATCTGATGCATTTCACCTCAGATCACCCTCTTAAGATACACTGACCCCAATGTCAGGTTAATGATCATAGGTGTCTATAGAAATTGTGACAATGTAATAAACTTAATATACTCTGTAGTCAGCACCCTCAATTGTGGAATGGAGTGCAGAATTTGAAAACGGTTGTAACGTAATAGAACATTAAAGATGAAAGACAGAAAGGTGTGGTATGGTTTGTGATATGCCCCCCCTAGATCTTTTTAATATATTATTAATAGGAGTAAATAGGTACCTGTCCTTGGGCCTTCATATTAGGCAAAGTGTCTGATCGATGCTGGGGCATCTACATTGTTCCGTTTTCCACCATCCCTCTGACCACTATCACCCCTTATATCTTTTCTGCAGGGAGCCTTCGATAATGCAAAACCATTAAACTAATTACTGTTCAGTCAGGTAATAAATCATCACTCCACATTATTCTTATATGCAGAGACGCTTTGCGATAAATCAAAAAGCTTCACATCCTTCATTCAAGCTGTACTGAAAAGCATAACCATGGCTGGTAAAATCATTCACATTTTTGGCTTTCTCCGTTTAAGGGATTAAGGTCATGTACCTGTTGAATGCCTTTAATTTACACATCTATGCAATGTTTACTGACCTGGTGGACTGCTGCTGCATTCCATTCTCAAGCGCTCCCCATGGTCCACTGAATAGGTTTCGCCTTCGTCTTTAATGCAGAATGAAGTAATTGCTGTGGTAATCACAGGTCATAAAATAATATAACACAGAGAAAAACACAGTATTAACCAGCAGGAATTGTATAAAAAGATGCGAAGATGTAAGTGACAGGTAAGAAGAGAAAAAGAAAAATAGATTCTTTGGAAACTGATTTCAGTTGATACTGTTTCCTCTTTAGATTTGTAGTAAAAAAAGAGTCAGGCTATTCTCTAACAAGTTCTTTCATGCTTTCACAGTGCCAGCTGGTGGCACTTTTTTTTGCTCATGATGTTGCATTGGTGTCATGCCGAGGGGTGACAACACCCAAAAGGATAACTGGTAAATTCCGCACATGTGCCTTTCAGTTCCTAAACATTTCCAGCCCTACAGGCATTCCAGAAAACAGAAGGGGAAACAGGTGAATTTGTTTTACTGCAAAGGAACCACCAAATCCATTTTCACTGTAACATTTTCTTCTAATGGATAGTTTTTCATATACAAATTAGTTACCTTTGAAAAATGTCCTTAGCAATGTGTAAGGAATATCAGTTAATGGACATCGATTAATAATACTAAAACACACTACTTCATGATATGCTGGACGATAGGTTTTCCAAACAAATTCCTTCCCTTGCATGCAAATGTAGGTACTAACAACTAGCAATCGTATGCAGAGCAAATAAAGTGACCAACTTAAAGATCTCTTTCTTGTAAAGGAAACCACTGAAGAAAGTCAGTTAAGACAGGTCGCTAATAAAACACACAATGATGCTTTCAGATGTAGTTGTTTTAGCTGCCTCATAGCACTCAGTAATACAACTGAAAATCAACTGATGTATGTCAGTTTTGTCTATGGAATATCTCCACTAAGCAATAAACCGCTCTCTACTAATTTTACAATCAGCACCTCTAAAAATATAACATTAACAAGTTCTCTTTGAAACTAACCTGGCTGCATTTCCTTCCCCTTATAGAGATGAAGTGGTTGGAAGAAAGCTGATAGCTGCAGGTGCTGATTTAGAAGAAGGAGAATGCTACTTACCACAGTATGCATCTGTTCTTGGCATGTAGAGCTGTAGAGTCACATGCTGTGCATAACTCGCCATCTGGTGTTGGGTCCGGATGTTTGCACTTTGTTTTTCTTCGAAGAAGTCTTTCCAGTCACGAGGTAGGTGACTCCTCCTTTCGGTGATAGTGCGCATGGGCATCGACTCCATCCTTAGATTGTTTTGCCGCAGAGGGTGATGATGGAGTTAATAAGAGTAGTAAATAGAGATGTCCATGTGTATTATATCTAAGTAAGATAGTACTGCAACATGTATAGGTACCCGGGGAGGCGGGCGGGCGCATATGACTCTACAGCTCTACATGCCAAGAACAGATGCATACTGTGGTAAGTAGCATTCTCCGTTCGAGGCATGTGAGCTGTAGATCACATGCTGTGCATAGACTATATAGCAGTTATCTCCCAAAACGGTGGCTAACCTGTAGCTGTTGCAGCTGTTTGAAATAGTGTACGTAAAACTGCTTGGCCCACTCTAGCTTGCTGTCTAGCTAAGACATCTACACAGTAGTGTTTTGTAAAAGTGTGTGGTGTAGACCATGTTGCAGCTTTGCAAATGTCATCTATGGGTATATTTCCTAAAAATGCCGTAGAAGCCCCTAGCTTGCGAGTGGAGTGCGCTCTAGGGGGGATTGTTAATGTACATTTCGCTTTAATATAGCATGTTTGAATTCACTTGACTATCCACCGTGCAATACCTGATTTTGATATAGGATTGCCTTTATGTGGTGGAGCAAAAGCAACAAATAGTTGCTTGGTTTTAAGGAAAGGTTTTGTCCTTTCAATGTAGTAGAGGTGTGTAGAGCACGTCTGCCACAGAATCTGGTTGAGGGAATGTTAGATTTGGGGGTCTCTAGTTGGCAGAGGTAGGTACCTTTGACCAAATAGGGACCCTTGCGTCTAGTCAGGGTAAGGGGGTACACTCCTAAAATAACCCCTGCTCACCCCCTTGGTAGCTTGGCATGAGCAGGCAGGCTTATCTCAGAGGCAGTGTGTAAAGCATTTGTGAACACATACAGTAATACAGTGATAACACTACAGATGGACACCACACAGGTTGTATTTATAAAAATAAGTATTTTTATATAGACTTAACACAAGACCAAACGACAAAAATCCACAATACTGTACTCAAAAATAGACTTTAAAATGTTATAAAATAGCTCAGTTCTCTCAAGTTGTAGATGCAACACTTTACTCTCAATGTACCTTGAATGCGTAACGCAAAGAAAACAAAAGGGTCGCAGGGAAGGTGATGCGTCGGTTCCTTCCACTCAGGGAGTGGATGCGTCGGTTCCTTACTGCTGCGCAGGGGAGTTGATGCTCGCTTCCTTACTGTGTGGGGAGGTGATGCGTCGGTTTCTTACTGCTCTCCGGTGCGATGCGACAAGATGGCACCTCGATGCGATACTTTTCTCCGGTGCGATGCGACAAAATGGCGTCTTGGCTGCGATGCGACAACGTTGGTGTGATGCGTGCACGCCCGACGGCGACTCGATGATCTTTGGAGCCGCGACAGGCCCTGCAACGCGCTTCTCCGGTGATGTGACGATGACCTCTGTGGCAGCGTCCCGCTTCTCCGGCGATGCGCCGCGCTTCGGCGATGCGATGATGACAGCGGCGTCTCGCTTCCTCGGCAATGCGATGACAGCGGCTGCGGCGGCGACATGCTTCTCGTCGTTGCGTTGCGCTTCCAGCTCCCAGCGACACGCAGTCTCTCAGAAGGCCGAACAGCACAACAGCAGGCACTTCAATTCCCAGCAAGGGAATTCAGGGGGGAGCTGGTTGGTGAAGTCTTGTATCCCTGAGACTTCAGGCAGGAGGCAAGCTCTAGTTCAAGCCCTTGGAGATTCTTCTTCAAGTTGATAGAAAGCACACTTAGTCCTTTTCTCCTTTCTTTGGTAATGAAGCAACCACTGCAGGCCAACCCCCAAACACACAGCACAGGGGTAGTCTCCTCCTTCAGCTTCCTGGTTCTTCTCCTCAGCAAAGGTTCGTCTTGATTCCCAGAAGTGATCTAAAGTTCTGGGGTCTGGGTCCCCCTTTTATACACAGTTTCTCTTTGTTCTCTGAAGGCAGAGAGGCCTTTGCCTAGTCCAAACCAGTTCTGGTCAGTCCTGGAGCACTTTGTTGACAAGACTCCTTCTTTCCTTTCACAGTGTAGGCCAGGGACATCAGACACACCACAGGAGGTGGAGCCAGCATTGTGGAGGGAAGGCACAGCCCTATTCAGGTCCCAGGTGCAACTCCTCCCTCCTATCTGCATGCAGATCTCTCTATTCAGCCCTGTGCTGACTCACCCTGTCTCCTGGAAGCCCCCAGCCCCTGTCACTCAAACTCCAGACAAGGAATACACAACCTAGCAGAGGCAGGCTTGGATAGTTAGGCAAGAAAATACTTACTTTCTAAAAGTGGTATTTTCAAACACAGAATGTTAAAACCAACTTCACTAAAAGATGTATTTTATCATTCTGAGTTCAGGCATACTAAACTCGAATTTCTACCTAGTTCCCTGAGTCAGCTAGGATTATAAAATGTTATAATCTAACTGCCCATTCTGGCCTATGGGGAACAAGTAGCCTTGCAATAGTGAAAAACGAAAATGGCTGTAATTCACTATTAGGACATGCCACACACATCATGGCATGTCCTACCTTTTACCTACAATGTACCCTGCCCTTGGGCCTACCATAGGGGTGACTAATATGTATAAAAGGGAAGGTTTAGGGACTGGCAAGTGGGTGCACTTGCCCAGTCAACATGGCAGTACCAGACTGCACACAGGCCCTGCAATGGCAGGCCTGAGACACACTTTACAAGCTGCTCCGGTGGGTGGCACAATCAGTGCTGCAAGCCCACCAGCAGCATTTGATTTACAAGCCCTGGGCACACGCAGTGCACTATACTAGGGTCTGACAAGTAAACCAAACAAGCCAATCATGGAGTCACTAATCCATACATCAATTTACCATAGAGCGCATATGCACTTTAGCACTGATCAGCAGTGAAAAAGTGCCCAGAGTCATAAAACAGCCAACAACAGGTCAGAAAAAAAAATAAAGGAGGAAGGCAAAAAGTTCAGGGATGACCCTGCAAAAAGGGCCAAGTCCAACACAACCCCCTTCCAGCCAAAACGCAGAGGAGACCAATCACTACCCTGATGGGCTTCTCTGCTTTGGGCGATAGAACATGGACCCTGGCCCGCAACAGCAGGGGCATATTCCAGTTCTACGCCAATCTGAACTTATTTGGATCCCTCTGTTCATACTCTCAGGGCCCACCAAGCTAACCCATGGGGAACCCTTCTCCTCACCTGTGGACACCACCCGAGCAGCACCTAACCTTAGCTTGCTCACAGGTATGTCCCAACAGACAGACAGTACCCACATGGCCAACACAGAGGTTTGGCCCAGTCCACCCCCGGGGTGTGACTTCTGTCCCCCTCCCAGGGGCAACTCTGTCCTCCAGGACAGCAAGCCACAGTGGCCACTGACAGCTGTCAGTGATGAGAGCCAGGCCCCAGGCCTTTCATGGCTCTCCAACCTCTGTGGCGTCAGAGAGCGGGGGGCAGTAGCCTCAGGTGCCTGGCACCCTTTGTCCACTCTCCCAACTGTCAGGTCAGGTATGACATCCTGACACTGACCCACCAGCCCCGGGCCTTTACCCGGTGGCTGGACAGGAGACTGGGGTGGGCTCTCCCACACCCGGTCCTCCTCCTCGGGGCTCTGCACCCTCCCACCTGGAGCGGTACCCCCTTCCAGAATTGTCAGGGCACCTGTGGCAGGGGTCCTGCACAATTCGCCCACCAGTTCAGGGGTTCTATCCTGCAACTGGGATCCCAGCTTAGGGTCTGTACCCTTAGACTGGGCAGAGGTCAGGGGTGAGGCTGCCCTCTCCCCGCCTCCCTCAGTGGGGCCCTGCACCCTCCCACCTGGAGTGGTGCCCCCAGAAGATAAACTGGTAGGGGCACTGTTAGCAGCTGCCCCTTCCTCCAGCTCAGGGGGGACACCCTGAGCCTGGGCCTACAACCCAGGGTCTGCACCCTTAGGCTGGACCTGTGCCTGGCAACCCAGGACTTCCGGGGGGTACACCAACCTCCCCCAAGGAAAACACACTCCTCTAGAGTTGTGTAAGAATCTGCCTGGCGCACCAGGACTTCCTGGGGAGCACGCATACCCCCCCGAGGGTAACACATACCTCATGTGTCTTGTGACAGTCTGCCTGACGCAGGTCTCCCGACCCCTGTCCATCTGACAGCGCGTAAAGACCCCCCAGGACAGAAGTGGCGTCACCATGGTCACTCCTTGGAGACTCAGCCCTTCTGGCTGGCCCCTGACCCACTGGTTCTTCCACTGGGGACTCTTTCCCCCTTTCACCCCTCAACCAGGACTTCTGCACCCTCCACTTAGGAGTGGCACTGCCAGACACCAGAACTGATGGAGGCCTGCTTACAGACACTCCCAGTTCACCAGACACTAGGGGATCCCCCTTAACGGGTGGCCCATCAGGACAGCCTAGGCTCCCGACCTGGTGTACCCTTAAAGAACCATCCAGGCCCTGAGACTGGGTTTCGGGCACCTTGGGACACGCAGCCCCACACTCACTCCTCCTCGACGGCAGAACCCAGAGAGTCCGCCTCTCACCTTTCCGATCCGAAGCCTCCGAGATCATCTGCGGCGTACCCCAGGGATCTTCCCTCAGCCCAACACTGTTCAACATCTACATGGCCCCGCTCGCACGCTTCACCAGACAGCACGACCTCAACATAATCTCCTACGCCGACGACACTCAACTGATCCTCTCCCTCACCAAGGACCCCCTCGCCGCCAAATCCAACCTCCATGAAGGAATGAAGGCCGTCGCCGATTGGATGAAGATCAGCCGACTAAAGCTGAACACGGACAAGACAGAGGTCCTCATCCTCGGCTCCAGCCCCTCAGCCTGGGACGACTCCTGGTGGCCAACGACCCTGGGAGCAGCCCCGACACCCACCGACCACGCACGCAACCTGGGAGTCATCCTCGACTCAACGCTCTCCATGGCCAAGCAAGTCAACGCAGTCTCCTCCTCCTGCTTCAACACCCTCCGCATGCTTCGCAAGATCTACAGGTGGATCCCGACAGATACAAGAAGAACAGTCACCCAGGCCCTCGTCAGTAGCAGACTTGACTATGGGAACGCCCTCTACGCAGGAGCCCCGGCCAAGCTCATCAAGCGACTGCAACGCATACAAAACGCCTCCGCACGCCTGATCCTCGACGTACCACGCCACAGCCACATCACCCCCCCACCTGAGGAACCTGCACTTGCTCCCCGTCGACAGGAGAATCTCCTTCAAACTCCTCATCCACGCACACAAGGCACTCCACAAGACTGGCCCAGCCTACCTCAACAGGCGACTCTTCTTCTACGTCCCCAACCGCCAGCTCCGCTCCGCCGACCTCTCCCTCGCCACCGTCCCTCGCATTCGAAGAACAACCACCGGCGGCAGATCCTTCTCACACCTCGCCGCCAAGACCTTGAACACCCTTCCACTAAGCCTACGACAGACCCAAGACCTGCTGACCTTCAGGAGGCTACTTAAGACCTGGCTGTTCGACCAGTAGCAGCACCCCTCCCCCCCCCTTTTTTTTCTCCCCAGCGCATTGAGACCCTCGCGGGTAAGTAGTGCGCTCTACAAATTCTGTGATTGATTGATTGATTGATTGATTCTCCACTGAGACAGGACGTGAGTCCCTACACCCCTCCCACTACCCTGGGACCTAGCTGGGCTACTGTGAACCTCTTCCCCCACCTCACTTGGTTGGGAGAAGCCTGAGCCACCTTCTTTCGGATCACCCCCAGATACCTCTTCAGACCCTCTGACACGCAGCCAGAGGTCTGCCTCCTTGGTGAGCTCCCTGGGGTCAGAGAACTCACCCTCCAACAGGTGCTGGCATAGCTCTGGAAAACAGGGACTTACAATATGCTCTCCCACAATTGAATCACATAGCCCCACACAAGGGTTAACCAAGCTATCCTTCACCTCACCATCCAGTGCCTTGCACACGTACTCCACACCACTCTCCTGAGATTGGCAAGACAGTATATGACTGTCTCTGCCACTCAACCCACACTCTTCTGGTCGGTCTCCACACTCACACACCAGTACTTCAACCATGGGGGAACCCCCCTCCCTGCTCCTCTCATCTAGAGTCAGTGGAGTGTCCCTCCCACCACTAGGACCATGAACCCCTGGGCCCGTTCCCCAATCTATCTCAGGGACACTGTGCACCACAGGAGCTACCTCACGTCCTTGAACCTCCTGGCATAAATCAACCCCCTCCAAGTCAGGCGCCACATCTCTGGGTGTGTGAACTTCCTCAGCACTCAATAATACAATTTTTCTGCCACCAGAGGGAGGAATCCCTAAGCCCCTGGCTTTCAACTCCAACTCCCTCATCATTCTCTCATGCTCAAAATGCATTCTCTTTTCCTCTAAGGCTAACTTCTTCATCTCTAATTCCATCCCAAGCTCTATTTTCTTGCTCTCTATGTCTTTCTGACCATCCATTTTGAGCCTAGCTAGCTCCATCTTATGCTTCCTTTCCTTTGCTCTGTCCTCCAGCTCTCCTGGGGACAATCCCTTGGAAGAAACACTGCTGCCCGCCCCTGAAGGTGCTTTCCCTCCGGTTGGGCCCACTGGCCCCTCAAGTTGCTCATTTAAATCCTCTGCCTCCACTACTGGCTCCTCAGGATGCTCACTGGCATTCCTAGATTCTACCCAGGCCCTCAGCGCCTTCTGGTATTCCTCTTTCCTGGTGAGGCCTTTCACAGAGATTTTCAATTTCTTGCACAAAGCTTTGAGATGAGGCACAGTGTAAGTATCAATTTTCTCTTCTTCCAATATGATGTCTACAGATACTATGGATGCTGACTTTCTCATGGTGGCAAAAAGACTGGCAGTTCTCAAGAATCAAAAATAGAAAAGAAGTTCCAAGGAAAAATTCTCAAAAAGTATGTGGTCGCGTTATGGTCTGCACTCACTAGTAGTGTACACCAATCACTGTATATGAATCACAAATGCAAGTCCAAATCCTCACCGCTGACCACCAAAGTTAGATTTGGGGGTCTCTAGTTGGCAGAGGTAGGTACCTTTGACCAAATAGGGACCCTTGCGTCTAGTCAGGGTAAGGGGGTACACTCCTAAAATAACCCCTGCTCACCCCCTTGGTAGGTTGGTACGAGCAGGCAAGCTTATCTCAGAGGCAGTGGGTAAAGCATTTGTGAACACATACAGTAATACAGTGATAACACTACAGATGGACACCACACAGGTTGTATTTATAAAAACAAGCATTTGCAATGCATCGGTCTCGCCTTTGGGACCTTATATGTATTTAGCTATGCAGCACATTAGCCTGGGTGCTGAAACATCTATTGTTCTTTAACATGGAGGGAAAGTGAGCACCAAACTGCGTGACACGGCAGGTATGGGAACACATGGAGAGAAATATTGCCTTTTAGTGGGAAATGGTATAGTCCAAAGCTTTTTTTTTAATATAAAATCAGGGCCTTCAGTGGTCATATTACTGTAAATACAAGATTTGAAAAAAATATTGTCTACGGGTGCTCGTGGAAGACAATTTCTATGGACTGGAATCTAGAAAACAGCACAGATAAGCCTATCACCAACCGAGCACTGGTAAGGGTTTCGGACCAAGGCTCTCTCTCATGGCAGGCCTGCCTGCTGCACCCAGAGCACTCACAACATAGATATGCCTACCAGCAACCGAACTCTGTCACAAACCACACACTTCTAGACCAAGGCTTTCTCTCATGGCGAGACAGGGCCTGCACCCAGAACACGGTCACAGGAAGGTCTACCAGCAAGACAGGGCCTGCACCCAGAACACAGACACATGAAGCTCTCATTGCAAGACTGGCCTGTCTGCACTCAGAACACGGTCCCAACACAAGAAGGTCTACCAGCAACGGAGCCCTGTCACAAACCATACATAACTAGCCCAAGGATCTCTCGGGGAATGTGTCGGGATAGACCGTGAAATCCAAGACTGACTAGGGAACTCTAGGTACCCTATCACAAGGAAAGGGGTTCGAAAGTAACCAGAAAAAGACAGAGCCGAGGGCGGACTGCGACGCACACGACAGTGGGGTAAAGGAATGGTCGAGGTGCCAACACTGGTGTTGGTGGGGAAAGGTAGAGAATAAGCAAAGGACACAACAATCAACGAGTGGCACCACAGAGAGGACTCTCGAGAAGGGCGAAGCTGGCAGCCAAGGAAAGGACACCACAGCCCAGTAACCGGTTAACAAGAGCAGCTCAAGGGGCTCAGTGACAGGCCTTTCGGCAGCTCCTCCTCTCGGGCTGCAGAACACACTCCCGTCCGTTTTGCAGCGCGTGCCGCTCATACTTAAGACAGGAGCATTTCTCTTACCCGGAGTATTAATGGCCCGCCCAAGATCACCAACAAACGACCCCAAAACCACTCTGACCTGTGACCGAAGACCTCCGCAGCGACACGCGGTAAGTAAGATGGCGATACGGGAGGAGAAGCCTGGGAGAGACGGTGACGTAGAAAGCACGTGACTTGCTCTGCTCTATCCGCACCCCTTTGGTGCACAAGTAATGTAAATAGATATTGGACGGAGGTAGAAATGCATTGAAATAGAAAATGGACTATTGAAAACCGAGGGGTATGGTCACGGAAAAAATAGCTAGGCGCGTCTCATGTCAGAAAATGGGTCATTAAAATAGAAAACGGACAAAGGGAGAAAAGAAAGCATGTTACATATAACATAGAAACAAGAGAGGAGCGGGGGCGAGCGAGCGCGGCAGCCTGGGCTTTCGAAAGCTGACCAGACGCTCGTGCGTCATGGCCTTTTCCCCACACGGCCGGCATGTTTCCAATTATCGCGCACGCGTCTGGGCACGATAATGGGAAACAGATGTTGGCCCTGCGCGCGTAACCGCAGGAAAAAGGCCATGACGCACGAGCGTCTGGTCAGCTTTCCAAACCCCCTTACTAAAAGTCTCGCAAGCAGCGCATGCGCTGCTCTAGGCTCGACCTAATAAGTATTTTTATATAGACTTAACACAAGACCAAACGACAAAAATCCACAATACTGTACTCAAAAATAGACTTTAAAATGTTATAAAATAGCTCAGTTCTCTCAAGTTGTAGATGCAACACTTTACTCTCAATGTACCTTGAATGCGTAACGCAAAAAAAACAAAAGGGTCGCAGGGAAGGTGATGCGTCGGTTCCTTACACTCAGGGGAGTGGATGCGTCGGTTCCTTACTGCTGCGCAGGGGAGTTGATGCTCGCTTCCTTACTGTGTGGGGGGCGATGCGTCGGTTTCTTACTGCTCTCCGGTGCGATGCAACAAAATGGCGTCTTGGCTGCGATGCGACAACGTTGGTGTGATGCGTGCACGCCCGACGGCGACTCGATGATCTTTGGAGCCGCGACAGGCCCTGCGACGCGCTTCTCCGGTGATGCGACGATGACCTCTGTGGCAGCGTCCCGCTTCTCCGGCGATGCGCCGCGCTTCGGCGATGCGATGATGACAGCGGCGTCTCGCTTCCTCGGCGATGCGATGACAGCGGCTGCGGCGGCGACACGCTTCTCGTCGTTGCGTCGCGCTTCCAGCTCCCAGCGACACGCAGTCTCTCAGAAGGCCCAGCACAACAGCAGGCACTTCAATTCCCAGCAAGGGAATTCAGGGGGGAGCTGGTTGGTGAAGTCTTGTATCCCTGAGACTTCAGGCAGGAGGCAAGCTCTAGTTCAAGCCCTTGGAGATTCTTCTTCAAGTTGATAGAAAGCACACTCAGTCCTTTTCTCCTTTCTTTGGTAATGAAGCAACCACTGCAGGCCAACCCCCAAACACACAGCACAGGGGTAGTCTCCTCCTTTAGCTTCCTGGTTCTTCTCCTCAGCAAAGGTTCGTCTTGATTCCCAGAAGTGATCTAAAGTTCTGGGGTCTGGGTCCCCCTTTTTATACACAGTTTCTCTTTGTTCTCTGAAGGCAGAGAGGCCTTTGCCTAGTCCAAACCAGTTCTGGTCAGTCCTGGAGCACTTTGTTGACAAGACTCCTTCTTTCCTTTCACAGTGTAGGCCAGGGACATCAGACACACCACAGGAGGTGGAGCCAGCATTGTGGAGGGAAGGCACAGCCCTATTCAGGTCCCAGGTGCAACTCCTCCCTCCTATCTGCATGCAGATCTCTCTATTCAGCCCTGTGCTGACTCACCCTGTCTCCTGGAAGCCCCAGCCCCTGTCACACAAACTCCAGACACGGAATACACAACCTAGCAGAGGCAGGCTTGGATAGTTAGGCAAGAAAATACCTACTTTCTAAAAGTGGTATTTTCAAACACAGAATGTTAAAACCAACTTCACTAAAAGATGTATTTTATCATTCCGAGTTCAGGCATACTAAACTCAAATTTCTACCTAGTTCCCTGAGTCAGCTAGGATTATAAGATGTTATAATCTAACTGCCCATTCTGGCCTATGGGGAACAGGTAGCCTTGCAATAGTGAAAAACGAAAATGGCTGTAATTCACTATTAGGACATGCCACACACATCAGGGCATGTCCTACCTTTTACCTACAATGCACCCTGCCCTTGGGCCTACCTTAGGGGTGACTAATATGCATAAAAGGGACGGTTTAGGGACTGGCAAGTGGGTGCACTTGCCCAGTCAACATGGCAGTACCAGAATGCACACAGGCCCTGCAATGGCAGGCCTGAGACACACTTTACAAGCTGCTCCGGTGGGTGGCACAGTCAGTGCTGCAAGCCCACCAGCAGCATTTGATTTACAAGCCCTGGGCACACGCAGTGCACTGTACTAGGGTCTGACAAGTAAACCAAACAAGCCAATCATGGAGTCACTAATCCATACATCAATTTACCATAGAGAGCATATGCACTTTAGCACTGATCAGCAGTGAAAAAGTGCCCAGAGTCATAAAACAGCCAACAACAGGTCAGAAATAAAATACAGGAGGAAGGCAAAAAGTTCAGGGATGACCCTGCAAAAAGGGCCAAGTCCAACAGGGAAGAACACAGGTAACTCAACAGATTGGTTGATATGAAAGGCAGAAATGACTTTAGGTAGGAACTTTGGGTTGGTTCAAAGGACCACTTTATTTTGGTGTATTTGTAAAAAGGGTTCTTCTATGGTTAGTGTCTGAAGCTCACCCTCTCTTCTCAGTGATGTGCTAGCTATGAGGAAGGCTACCTTCCAAGTGAGAAATTGCAGTTCACACCTATGCAATGGTTCAAAAGGTGGCCCCAACAGTCTGGTAAGGACAATATTCAGATTCCACACTGGAGCAGGTGGAAGTCTTGGGGGAATGATTCTTTTAAGTCCTTCCATAAATGCTTTAATAGCAGGCACTCTAAAAAGGGACAGATGTTGTCTGTTCTGTAGATATGCAGCTATTGCCGCGAGATGTAAGCATATGGATGTATACGCTAAATTGCTACGCTGTAGATGTAATAGATAGCAAATGATGTTTTGTATTGAAGCATCAAGTGGGTTGATATGATTGTTATTACAGTATATCACAAACCTCTTCCACTTTGCTGCATAGCATGCTCTTGTGGTAGGGCGTCTAGCCTCTTTGGTGATATTCATGCAGTCTGGCAGAAGATTGAGGTAGCCAAACTCTAAGATTTCAGGTGCCAGATCGCAAGGTTGAGATGACTGGGATCTGGATGTCTTATGTCTCCATGGCTCTGAGTGAGGAGATTGGGAGTAAGATGTAGTTTTTGGTGAGGAACTACTGATAACTCCAACAGGGTTGTGAACGAGGGTTGACGGGCCCATGTGGGAGCAACTAGGATTAGTGTCAAGGGGTGATGTTTGAGTTTCCGAACCACTAATGGAATGAGTGGGAGAGGCAGAAAAGCGTAGGTAAATATCTTTGACCAATTCATCCATAGTGCATTGCCTTTGGACAATGGGTGTGGATACCTGGATGCGAAGTTTGGGCATTTTGCATTTAGGTGTGTGGCGAACAGATCTATCTCTGGGAAGCCCCACATTTGAAAGAATGGGAGGAGAACTTGAGGGTGGAGTTCCCATTCGTGGATCTGGTGTCGTTGACAACTGAGCAGATCTGCAATCTGGTTGTTTACTCCTGGAAGGTGTTCTGCAAGGAGATACATTTTGTGACTTATCGCCCATCCCCAGATGGATTGAGCTAGTTGTGACAGCTGGAGAGAGTGTGTCCCTCCCTGTTTTTGTATGTAATACATTGCTGTCATGTTGTCTGTATGTATTAGGACAGCTTTGCCTACTAGATGAAGTTGAAACGCTTTGAGCGCTAGAAAAATCGCTAGCAGCTCTAGATGGTTTATGTGGAGTTGCTTTTGTTGCAGAGTCCACATTCCCTGAATGGTATGTTTGTGGAGATGAGCTCCCCAGCCAGTGAGCGATGCGTCTGTGGTTAGTGCTATGTGTGGAACCGGGTCAATGAAGGGCCGCCCTTTTGAAAGGTTTTGTGTATTCCACCACTGCAGAGAGTGATGGGCACGGCCGTCCACCAACACCAGATCTGATAACCGACCCTGAGCGTGGTTCCATTGACGTGCTAAACATTCTTGGAGAGGACGCATTTGAAGTCTTGCGTAAGGTACGATTAGGATGCAAGACGCCATCATTCCTAGTAATTGCATGAACACTCGAGCTAGTAATGAGTGTTGGGGCCGAAAGTGAGAGATTAGAGTCTGCATGTTGCGTATTATGGCTGGGTTGGGACACGCTAGAGCTTTTTGAGTGTTTATTGTGGCTCCTAGATACTCCTGTATGTTGTATGGTTGTAGATGAGACTTGGTCAGGTTTACGGTGAACCCAAGTTCGTGGAGTATTTGCACAGTTTTTTGAGTGTGGCGTAGGCAGCTTTGATGCGAGCTGGCTTTTATGAGCCAGTCGTCTAGGTATGGGAAAACGTGAATTTGTTGTCTTCGTAGACAAGCTGCGACTACTGCCAAGCACTTTGTGAAAACCCTGGGTGCGGTAGTTACTCCGAATGGGAGGACCTTGAATTGATAATGCTGACCCTCTACCACGAACCTGAGGTATTTGCGGTGAGCAGGGTGTATGGGAATATGGAAATAGGCGTCCTTTAAGTCCAGGGTGGATATAAAGTCACCTTGTTGAAGTAGTGGGAGCACTTGCTGAAGTGTGACCATGTGAAAATGGTCCGACTGAATATATCGATTTAGTTCTCTGAGGTCTAGTATCGGCCTGAGAGAACCATCTTTTTTGGGGATTAAGAAGTAAAGGGAGTATACCCCGGTCCCTTGGTATTGTAAGGGGACTAGCTCTATAGCATGTTTTTCCAACAGAGAGAGAACCTCCTGTCTGAGGAGGGTGATATGTTCTTGTGACATTGTATGTGTTCTTGGAGGAATATTTTGGGGAATGTCTGTAAGCTCCAGGCAGTAACCATATTGGATAATTTGTAGTACCCACTTGTCTGAGGTGATTGAATTCCAGACAGGTAGGAATTGAGCGAGACGTCCCCCGCCAGGAGTGGAATGATCAGGGGTACCTGAAGGAAGTCACTGTTTGTTTGCAGGGGAAGTGCATGTGGAGTTGCCTCTCCCTCTTCCCTTTCCGTTGTTTCCTCTAAACCCACCTCGAAAATAGCCTCTTGATGAGGGTGATTGGTTATTACCCTTGTAAGAGGTGGAGGAAGTTTCTGTGGATACAGTTTTGGAACCATCCCTGTAAAAGGATCGACGAAAGGAACCCTTATTTGTGGATGACTGCAAAACCCCCATGGACTTTGCGACCTCTGTGTCTTTTTTTCATTTTTTCCAGCGAGGTATCAACTGCTGGGCCAAAGAGATGTTCTTTATCAAATGGTTGATTGAGAATGGAGGTTTGCACCTCAGGCTTGAATCCTGAGATTCTCAACCAAGCATGCCTGCGTAGCAGTACGCTAGTGTTCACTACACGAGCTGCCGTGTCTGCCGCGTCCAGGGCACATCTGATGGAAGTATTAGTAATGAGTTTGCCTTCCTGGATAAGGTCATTAGCCCTAGCCTTATGCTGATCAGGGAGAAATTGCATGAGCTTTTCTAGCTCATCCTAATGAGCCCTATCGTACCGGGCCAACAAAGCTTGTGTATTAGCAATGCGCCAATGATTGGCCGCTTGGGAAGCTACTCTTTTGCCCGAGGCATCAATTAGCTTGGAATGCTTGTCAGGAGGAGGGGCCTCACCTGTGGTCTGTTAGTTAGCTCTCTTGCGTGCGTTGGAAACCACAAGAGAGTCCAAGGGCAACTGACCTTTGATGTAAGTGGGGTCAATAGGTGCAGGTTTATACTTTTTCTCCACCCTAGGTGTAATTATTCTTGCCCTCACAGGGTCTTTGAATATTTCATCTGCATGCTTTAACATCCCTTTGAGCATTGGCAGTGTATGAGTGGCTTTCTGAGTGGAACTTAGGGTCTCAAATAGAAAGTCCTCTTCTAATGGTTCCTTATGTAGCTCCACCCCGTGATATTGAGCAGCTCTGTTAAGTAGCTCAATATATCCAATGTTATCATCAGGTGCCAATAGTCTGGACAGATATAGATCAGGGTCATTATCCATGTTTGGGTCAGAGTGATAATCCTCCCAGTGGTCAGTGTCCCGTGGCCTATCTTGATCCTCATCCCTATCCCGACATCTTGTGGCTCAGGTGATAGTGGTGAATTTGTGGGTGTAATAAGTAGGTTGGGATCAGTAGGGGAAGGAGGTGGAATGTAAGGTGGAGAAGGGTTATTACCCACACTTTTCCTTTTGAGAGGAATGTGATAATCCTCTAGCTGGTCTATTTTCCGTTTTTTTGGAAGGGTGGCATGGATATGTTTTGTTTCTGGGTTTATCACCAGCTTTTTCTGCTTCGGATCCGAAGGCGGGGCATTGGGCCGAGGCTCTTTAGACGGAGTGTCTTTGTCCTTACTCGGCAGTTTTGGCGGCGAAGGTTTCGGTTCCGAAGCTTTCGGTGCCGAAGGTGGATTTTTCGATCCCAATGGGATTGGCACTGAGAGATGTTTCGGTTTGTCTTTCGGTGCCGATGGTGTTGGTTGGGCACCGATATGGGGCCGAATCAAGCCCGAGCCGGAAGGCTTTTCTTTGTGTTCGGTGCCGGGCCCGAGAGCGAGGTGTCCGAAACTTTTTGTCGGTGCCGACCTTGGCCAGAAGGCAGAGGAGGGACCGGAGCCTTTTTCTTTGTTTGTTGAGGGGCCAAGGGGGTATCTTTACTCAAGGTACGTTGAACCGGAGTAATCAGCTCCTCTTCTTCCATGTCGGAGTTGGCTTCGGACACAGAGATATGATGTTCTTCTTCTTCTGCTCCTTGAGCGTGATGTTCTGTGTTGGAATCTTCACTGAGGATGTCCGGTGAGGAGCCGCTTTGATGTTGCATCTCGTAACGTCGAGCCCGATGGTCATGAAGCGTCTTCTCTGATCGAAACGATCGGCACGCCTTGCAGTCTTTCTCGTCGTGTTCTGGGGACAGGCAGAGGTTGCACACTTCGTGCAAATCGGTGCGTGGAAATTTAGCACGACACCCGGGGCAGAGTTTGAAAGGAGTCCGTTCCATCGACTGCTAGCGCTGTCGGCGCGGGTAGGCCCGACGGCCCGCCATGCGTTTTTCGATTGAAGTTGTCTTGAGTCAAGGCGATATGCGAAGAATGGGAAACCGCGATCGATAATAATACCGTCGAGGGTAGTGGATTGCGTGTCGAAGGGGTCCGAGAAATGGTGCAGAACCGGAGCGCAGCAATACACATCCGAACCCGATGGCGGAAAAAAACAATCTAAGGATGGAGTCGATGCCCATGCGCACTATCACCGAAAGGAGGAGTCACCTACCTTGTGACTGGAAAGACTTCTTCGAAGAAAAACAAAGTGCAAACATCCGGACCCAACACCAGATGGCGAGCTATGCACAGCATGTGATCTACAGCTCACATGCCTCGAACAGTCTGTTACAGCTTCAGGCATGAATGAAAATGTGGCCATTTACATAACCTCATTTTTGGATAGTAAATTTACTTACCTTCAGTAATGATAGCCCTGGTGAGCACATAACTTTCCCTCAGGTTCTTCACCTAATGAGCAATCTATCCCAGTCTTCAGACATGTCCAAAAAAAACTGGCCCATCAATGGCACTCCAGTGCCTCCAAGTGGTTCCATATGGCTCCAGCCAGAACTCCACTTCCGGACATGATGACACCAAACTATATTAGGCGCCAAGTAGCACGCTGGTGTCAGTTCCTGATATTAACTCTACACTCCATCAGGCATATACAGAGGAACCAAGAGAGCCACAGCAGTGACAAATATATCACCTAAGGTTTGCATACCATAGTATCTTTTTTTTTAATGCTTTTTATTTCATATTTGCTTTATGAACAATAAAGTGAAGTGAGAGCAACAAATACTCAAACACAGCAAAGCTGACATCTGCATCCAGGATTACATATATACTGTTGAGTTGATACACTACACATTCTGACATTACACCATCTCGTACTGATCATGTTCTCAGTGAACCATCTTTTAACTATGACCTCAGATAGGCTAAGGTATTTTTGACCAAATTTTCAAGTCCATACCGTCTGGAACTTCCAGGTGCGTCTCTTCTTTTCATAAACTATTGTCTCCACCAACATAAATTGGTCTACTCAGGCACCTCACTTTGTCTTTGTGTGATATATCTGATTACTCCATTCCTTTGCAATACCCCACTGTGGAAAACGGGACCAGAGCATGAGTTTATTTCTAGTTAGGACAGCATCATTGTGGATGTCCACTAGGGGTGGGCGGTAAACTCCGCTCCGCCAGTGGCGTTCTGCCCACTCTGCGCTCCACCTTGAGCGCCGAGTTCTGGAAAACAATTCGCGAACCGACACTTGGCAGAGTTTTTCTCACGTGCAGCTCGCCAACATTAAGTTGGCGTGTGAGAAAAAATAAGCGCTAGGAAGAGTACCAGTGCTATTTCTCAATGTGGGTGGTTGCTACCGTTCGGGTTCAGAAAGATGCCTCTCGAGCAGAAAATCTACTCGAGCAGAGGAAAGAAGCAGCGCCCTCTGGCGCAGCATGTCGTGGCGTTTGTGCTGATTTTACAGCACGGAACAAGCTCCCGGTGCTAAAAATCAGCTTAAGCAGTGTGATGTGCTGAAATTTCACCACTCCCGGAACTCCACAGAATCTTGCGGAGTTTTTATGTAACTCCATGGAATTCTGCTGAATAAAACTCCATAAGTTCGGACCACCCCTAATGTCCACAATAATTGATTATGTTGACAATGGGACCCTGGCATCCAAAACAGAAGATAATGTGTCAACAGTTTCAGTCCAGTATATCTGTATAGTCCTTCATCCGCAGATTGTGGACCTTATATACAAACTGGATTTCGTAGTGCATAAAGTAGTACTACAGTAGTACTACTTACTACAAAATGCAATACATAAACCTACAAGTGTAAATCTCCACCTCCACCTCTCCCATCTTTTCTATGGGGAAATCCTCACACGTGTAAGTTTACTACTACTTAGGGCCCGATTCTGATGCGGTTTGGAAAGCTTCCCGACCGAATGGGTTTGGCAATGGTTTCCGAACAAATCGGATCGGGAAAGTCCAACTGACCGAGTACAATGCATCCGGCTGCTTCCAGATACGATTTGGTTGTACTCCCATTGACTTCAATGGGGGCCTTTGTTCCGACCGAATGCATAGGCTCCCATTGAAGAAAGGGGTGGCTGGGGAAAAACGGGCACCCTGTGGCGGGCACCCCTTGGTGCCTGCCACACTGTGCATGGCTGGTAAGGGGGGACCCATGGGTACCCCCACGGGCCCGATAGGGAAGACTTCGGGTGCAGGGGGGCCCACTATGGGCCCCCAAAGTCTGATTCCAACTGCCGTTTTGAGTCGGACAGCACGATTCAGAAAGGCTGTCCAAATCCAGCATCGTACTCGGTCGTTCGGAAACGTGGCCCATAGAGACGTATGATTCTGCTCCGTACGGCTCAGTCATTCCAAATGCCGTCGGGTTCAGATTGGGATATTCCTAACGCCTAATTCTCATCGTACTTGGTCGGTCGGAAACCTTTCCGAGTCGGTCGGAAAAACACATTCCCGATCCAATTTGGACGGAGCAAATGCCATCAGGAGGCCTTCCTAACCGCATCGGAATCAGGTCCTTAGTAGTAAATGTGGGAGGAACCAAGGAGAGAGGGTGGAAAAGGGGTCATACTGCTTATTAAATTGGAGTGGTGGAGGGAGGAGAAAGGAGGAGTTTAGAAAGGAGTAGGGAGGGGATTAAGAAAGGAAGCGCACCCACCCACAAAAAAGTAATCCCATTCCTATTCAAAAACTGCACTATTAAAGTTACTACAGCCCAAAAGGACCCAAAACAGTAGTAAATGTACCACAGCTAAGGAGTAAGTTCAGCACCACACTTGGCCAACTACTGGCACTTCAACAGTCTCCCATAGACAATAATAGAGGTAGAGACTTAAAATAAACTCAATAGAAAAATATGTTAAATTAAATACAATTATTTAAACTAGCTAAAAATATAAATACATTTAATTTAAGAGTAAAAGAAATGGTAAAAAAATACTTTTTTATTTTAAAATATTTTAATTGCATTCTTTAAATTTAAATATTAATGGAACATTTGTTTGTATTAACATATATGTAAATTACTTTCAATTAATTCTATACATCACTTTTAATAACTATTAATACATAATAAAATATTTTATACTTTAGGTGGGAATTCTTTTTTAATCTAAAATCTGGAAAAGTTATTTTAATTTAAATTTATGTTTTCAAAATAATTGCATTTTCTATTAAAGTTAAGTTGATAGTGCTGTACCATATGTTTTAATTTGTTCTGCATTTAAAATAAATATAAATATATAACATTATTTTACATCAATATTTAACATAAACAAATTTTTACTAATTTTTTTTTAAGTTTAATAAACCTTTTTACTTTCCTCTGTACTGTACCACAGGGAGACTCTGCCCCCGGGACAGAGATATCCTTGTGATAACGTTTAGAATTTTTTTAAAAAGGCCTTTGGGGCCAGAGCTCATGGAGGCAGAGTGTTGGGATTGGAGCCAGTGCAGTTACCGAGCCCGCAGGAGTGGATCTCCCCTTGGGAAGAGCCCAGAGGGTTGCGGAACAGTACTCAAAATATTCAGCATTACTTGCTGGAAGGCCTCGACCTGGAGGGGGATGGCTGAAGGACTAGCGAACTCAAGTTGCTCATTTTTCAGGTGGCAGGGGTTGGAGCACATCGAGGAAGAGTTCAGCGTCTGGGAACTACGTTGAGACTCCGAATAATCCTGGAAATGTGACTGCTTCCTTGAGGAAGAAAAGGTCTTCTCCTTCCCATGATGCGTTCTATGTTTTTGATGGAGGATCTCTTAGGAAAATGCTCCTTAGAAGGTGACCTAACTTTAGGAAAGGGAGTTCACTTGGGAGCCTCAGTGCAGCCTACAGCTGAAAATAATTTTGCTTCCTGCTCCATGATGGCCTTCAGGTGCAGAGAGGCACAAGAGTCATAGGCCGCAGCATCATGCCCTGACCCCAGACACCACAGAGTCATCATGGGGGTTCGAAAGAGACATCTTCGAGCTGCACTGCCGGCAAGGATTAAAGCCTGAACTCCTTTGAGGAGCTATTTGACCTAGTTGCTGTTGAATAGCTGAGGAATTTGTCCGTGAGATACTGAGGGCGAGCTTGGGACCATGTTGATGAGGGTAAAAAAACCAGGAACTGAAGGTTCATTACTGGAGAACAGTTTGGCAGACCACCCTGAAGCCAGGAAGAAGTAGTCATAAAGTGAGGAATCTGTAGAAAAAAATTATTTATCATAAGAAGTCAGTTTACAGAGCCGTTTACACAATCTGCCTTCTACTAAAGTTATTGGCACTAAAAAAACTGCCTTAAAAGATGGTCATTTCAAATCCTAGATACACAGCAGCTAAAAATTAGGAACCATCAGATGATCCAGTACCTTTTTAGATCTCATTGAAATGCCCTCGAGTTAAATTGAGAATTGCTATTCAAAAAACCTTTGAGGAAAAGTGATACTAATGAAACCTTGAAGAATAAAGACATGTCTAACTTACTCATTAATGCAGAAAAGGGACTAAAGGTGCACTAGAGCAGCAATGCTAATTATACAATAGCGTATCATGTCTGGCATTGAAACATTGGGCACAAGTGATGCTTCACAGCACAATGACAGTGTGTAAGATTTGTCTGATACCCCAGTTTGACAACAGGTCTGTATCATGATGGGCTTTGCTTGAGCAGCAAAGAGCAGAGCTCTGCGCCTGCAGTGCATGAAATGAATTAATTTAACCCGACATTTCTCTGAGTTAGTGCTTTATTTTCAGATAGTAAAGCTCAGAAACAGTGAACAGGTTTACCTCTTTCTGTTTCTGAGCTGTGCTGTGTGAAAATAAAGCACTAACTCAGAGAAATATAGGGTTATATAAACTCGTTTTATGCCCTGCAGGCCCACAAAACAGGCCCTTAGTTCTGTGCTGTGTCAGAAAAGCCCATCATGATACAATCCATGGTCTTTTCTCAGAGATAATGTATGCATCTATGAATAGATACTGTCAGCAGCAAGCAGGTTTTGAGACATTTGACTCAGACTGTCTCATTCAAAGGTCTTCTTACCAGCTCGTGGGAAATGACCACACTAATCATAGTCACCATTTATTAAATACATATTGTTTTAATAAAACTTTATCAATAAATACATTTCACCTACTTACAAAACATAACATAAACAAAAAACCTCCCACACCTGACTCATGGCCAGCCTTGCCATAGGCTTCAGGGATTATGCACCACTCAACTGCATTGGGGCAGCTCCCCTTTGGAAGGCAACGGTGCTGCATTCCTGCCCCTGCTTTCTTGTCGCGTCCCTGGAAGGTGTACGCACAGGCCTGTACAAGCATGCCCTGCTCCTAGTTTGCAGCTTCTTTGTGTGCAAGACACACTGTTTGAGCATACAAACAACTGAAACAGCCACTTTCACTGCATCTGAGGGATCACACCAAACATGGCACTTAAAAAGTGTAAGCAGTAATACATTTGAATGGGCACTTTTCAGAGAAAAATCTTTTATCTTTCCTTTATATTTGTTTGGTCCATGTTGGAGGAATGGCTAGCGAGGCAGTGTGCTGATTAGTTTTAAATTCGGTCCTGAAATATTAGGATGGCTGTTATGAAATTGCTCTTATCAAAAAATCTAGGAAAATAAACATGCCTGTACTCCTTTTTTGGCAGTGATTGTAACTTGTTTATTTGAAGCTTTCCAATTAATCACCATTGGATAATTGCATGGACTCTGCTAACCAGAACACAGTTGATATTAATGGATCTTATTCCTAGTTTTACCTATATGTCCGTGGTCTAGGCACTGTAAGGCAATCCTTACCTTGAACTGTGAGCTCAAGTATAATGATATAAAACTAATTCCCCTTGCCAGGGGGCACAGAGATGATGAAAATATATCATACCGATTCACAATAATTGCACTGCACATTTTTGCCTACGATTTAATAGAATGTCCTTCTTTCACACAACTTACCAAATTCTAAATTGTATGCCATAGAAAGCTATAGATTTTCAGTTGGACTCCTATTCCCTAGTCTAAACATATTCCTGTCAGTGTGCAGATAATTTAAACGAGTAAATATTAGATTTGTGCATTTAATTTTTTACCCCTGGAGGAAAGCCTTCTCACCCCCTGAAAATATAGGCTGTTTAGGCCACTCTCATTTTCACTTTGCATAATTCTGCATTCTTTTGTTACTAAGGTTAAGTGTGCAAATTGAATGTGAAAACCCTATTGCCAATATTTGTGAATATAGAGTAATAACTTTAGGGTTTTTCACCACCTCAATGGCCACACCACTGCCACTCCTACGGGAACACCTGTTTTTTCATCCTAAACCATATACTTTCAACAGAGAAAAATCCTGCATACGGATGGATTGCCAGGGGTCAAAAGTGGGATTCAGGGTCTAAAGTGGGATTGAGGGTAAAGCACAAGTTACTAACTTGTGTAACGATATATCTGTAAGAGACAGTAGTTAGTGACAGATTCATTACCTTAGAATATCCCCAGGCGTCAGGCTGGATCCGGAAAAGTTTTTGCGTAGCAGTACCCTTGCGCGTCGGTAGGCGGCGTCGTGCGGCTCCGCGTCCGTCGTCGGCGTCGTGATTGCCGGGATGACGTCGCGGGCAGTACTTAGGCGCCGCCCCTGCGCGCTGACGTCAGTTCTGTACACGACTTTCCGCGCCAGGAACGCAGAGCCATGCAAGAAGCTGACACAGGTGTCTGAAAAATACTAGGGCCCTGAAAGGGATGTCCTTAACCCTAGAAATCAGTTTGCAGAACGGGGAGGATGGGTGGGGCGGTAAGGAATCTGTCACTAACTACTGTCTCTTACAGATATATCGTTACACAAGTTAGTAACTTGTGCATCTGAAAGAGACACGTTAGTGACAGATTCCTTACCTTAGAATAGATACCCCAGCAATACCAACCCCGGTGGTGGGTCTGCGAACAAAGATCAGACAAGGAAGTCCTGGAGGACAGAACGGCCAAAGAAGCCGTCCCTCCGGACCTGACTGTCAAGGCAGTAATGCTTTGTAAACGTGTGCAGCGAGGCCCACGTAGCTGCCTGACAGATAACCGGCAGCGGAACACCGCGGCCTAAGGCCGTGGTAGCAGCCGTTGCCCTGGTGGAATGGGCACGCAGCCCAACAGGAGGCTCCTTCTTAGCCAAAGAATAGCAGGTCTTGATGCACAAGGTAACCCAGCGGGAGATGGTCCTCTTGTGCACCGCCCGACCTTTTTGGCGCCCACGTAGCCAACAAAGAGCTGGTCATCCACCCGGAAGTGTTTTGTGCGGTCAATATAGAAGGAGAGCGCACGTTTTGGGTCCAGACGGTGGAGCCTCTCTTCCTCTCTGGAAGGATGCGGAGGCGGAAAGAAGGTGGGCAAAGTGATGGTCTGCCCAATGTGGAAAGCAGTAACCACCTTTGGCAAGAAGGACGGACGCGTCCGAAGAACAACCTTGTCTGGATGAACAGACAGAAAGGGAGGTTTGCAAGATAGAGCCTGGAGCTCACTCACCCGCCGAGCGGAGGTGATGGCCACCAGAAAGGCTGTCTTTAGAGTTAGAAGACGAAGAGGACAGTTATGTAGAGGCTCAAAGGGAGCGCACATTAAAAAGTAAGAACCAAGTTCAAGTCCCACTGAGGCATCACAAACGGAACAGGAGGGAAGAGGTGTGTAATGCCTTTTAAGAACCTGTTAACAACAGGGGACTTGAAAAGGGAGGGCTGATCAGGGAGCCTGAGGAAGGCCGAGATAGCACAAAGATAACCCTTGATGGTACCCAGGGCAGAACCCTGTTGGGCGAGAGAGAGAAGGAACAGAAGGACCTCAGAAAGAGGGGCAGAAAGGGGATTCACAGCCTTTGCTGTGCACCATGCCACAAATTAGTTCCACCTGCAGGCGTATACCACCTTAGTGGAGGGACGCCTGGCCGCCAGAATCACATCACAAACTTCGGGAGGCAAGTCGAAAGGAATCAACTGCCGCAGCTCAATCTCCACGCAAGCAGGTGTAGACTGGACAGGTTCGGGTGGAGGACCGTCCCCTGCTGCTGCGACAGAAGATCCTCCCGAAGAGGCAGACGGATCGGGGGATCTACGCTCATATTGAGTAGCTCGGGATACCAAACTCTTCGAGCCCAGTCCGGAGCCACAAGAATGACTTGGGCCCGGTCGTGCCGAATCTTCTTCAACACTCTGGGTAGAAGTGGTATAGGCGGAAAGGCGTACAACAGACCGCAACTCCACTCGTGACGAAAAGCGTCGCCGAGCGAGTGCCGCCTTGGAAATTCCAACGCGCAGAACTGATGACATTGCGCGTTCTCTTCGGTGGCGAATAGATCTAACCAAGGCTCTCCCCACTGTAGAAAGAGTCCTTGCGCCACTTCCGAGTGAAGACGCCATTCGTGATCCATCATGCACCTGCGGCTGAGGTTCGTCCGCCCTGGCGTTCAGCGAACCTGCCAGGTGTTGAACCATGAGGAACATGCCCTGATGTTCCAGCCATGTCCAGAGGCGCAGAGCCTCCTGACAAAGGGTCCACGACCCCACCCCGCCTTGTTTGTTGCAGTACCACATGGCGGTGGTGTTGTCTGTGAACACCTGCACTACCTTCCCTTTGACAGAGGGAAGGAATGCCTTGAGTGCAAGTCGGATCGCCCGGAGCTCCAGAATGTTGATATGGAGCCGGGACTCCGCCCGGAGACCAGAGGCCTCTGATCTCCGCCTCTCCCATGTGACCGCCCCATCCCAGAAGGGACGCGTCCGTCACAACTGTGTGCTCTGGCTGGGGAAGGGAGAGGGATCTGCCCATGACCCATTGCCGGTTCGAGAGCCACCACTGCAACTGTTTTGCAGTCCCCTCCGAGATCTGGACGTGATCGGACAGGTTGCCCTGGTGCTGCGCCCACTGGAACTTCAGGTCCCACTGCAGAGCCCGCATATGCCATCTGGCATGAGTGACCAGCAGGATGCAGGAGGCCATGAGGCCCAGCAGCCTCAGGGTCATCCGTACCGAAACCCAGGATAAAGGCTGAAAGATCGGAATCATAGCCTGAATATCCCGGACTCGCCGTTCGGGAGGATAGGCCCGAAACTGCGTCGTGTCCAGAACTGCTCCGATGAAAAGGAGCTGTGGAGAAGGAATCAGATGCGACTTCGGCACATTGATGGAGAACCCCAGCGAGTGCAGGAGTTCGGCCGTAGTCTGGAGGTGGGAGACGACTGCCTGGGACGAGCCCGCCTTCAGCAGCCAGTCGTCGAGGTAGGGGAAGACTGAAACCCCTGCCCGGCGCAGATGAGCTGCGACCACCGCCAACACTTTTGTGAACACCCGAGGGGCACTGGTAAGGCCAAGGGAGCACGGTGAACTGAAAATGCTCGGGGCCTACTGTGAACCGAAGGTAACGCCGGTGGGCCGGCAGGACGGGGATGTGGAAATATGCGTCCTGCAAGTCCAACGCTACCAACCAGTCTCCAGGGTCGAGGGCAGTCAAGACCTGAGCTAGGGTGAGCATCTTGAACTTCTCCTTCCGGAGGAAGCGATTGACGTTCCGGAGGTCCAAGATAGGACGCATGTCCTCCTTGTCCTTTTTGGGCACCAGGAAGTAGTGGGAGTAGCAACCACGCCCTACTTCTGGGGTCGGAACATGCTCGATGGCCCTCTTGGCCAAGAGGGCCGTGACTTCCTTGTGCAGAAGCACCAAGTGATCCCCTGACATGCGGTGGAATTGAGGTGGCATGGCTGGGGGGTGGACTCGAAGGGGAGGGAGTAGCCCCTTCGGACAATGTCCAAGACCCACCTGTCCGAGGTGATGGTACGCCAGTGGGGAAGGTGATGGCGGACCCTGCCCCCTACTGGCGTGCTGTGCACCTGAAAGGAGGGACTAGAAGGGTTTGGAGGCCGCGGACGGGTTGGAGGTGGTGGCCTGACCCGCACGCTGGTTGCCCGATCCGCCACGGCGGAATCCACGTCCTCGGCCACGCGAAGACGCCTGCTGCGCGGGCCGGTGGCTGGGCTGCTGACGTGAAGGGGCGCCCCTACCGTGGCCACGATAGGGGCGAAAAGCAGAAGTCAGCGGAGGGCGTGTAGCAGAAAGGCCCAGGGACTTTGCAGTAGCCCGTGAGTCCTTAAAGCGCTCCAACGCATGGTCTGCTTTGGACCCAAAAAGACCGACTCCATCAAAGGGCATGTCCATGAGAGTATTCTGGACATCCCCTGAAAAACCAGTGGTTCTCAGCCAGGCGTGGCGTCGTAGCGCCACCGTCGTTGCAATAGACCTGCCCAGCGAGTCGGCGGTATCAAGGCCACATCGAATTGTATATTTGGCCGCATCCCTTCCTTCCGCAATGGCGCGGGAAAGCAGTGTCTGGACCTCCTCAGAACACTGGGGCAAAACATCCGCCACCGAATCCCACAAGGAGTGGGTATATCGGCCCAAAAGGCAAGCGGTGTTGACGGACCGCAAGCCAGCACTGGAGGAAGAAAAACCCTTCTTCCCAAATTGATCCAGGCGTTTGGATTCCCTATCCGGAGGGGCGGTAGGGAAGGCGGTTTGGGAAGCGGAGGCTTGGACAACCAAGCTCTCAGGGGTGGGGTGGACAGAGAGAAACAGGGGGTCGCCCGGAGCTGGGCGATGGCGTCGGGACACGTTCCTATCCACAGGAGCCCCTGTGTTGGGCTTGGACCAGGCGCCCAAAAGAACGTCAGTGAGGGCGTCGTTAAACGGCAGCACAGTCTCCGAAGAGGAGGCTGCCGGCTGAAGCACCTCTGTCAAGATATTAGTCTTGACCGCCACAGTAGGGAGTTGGAGACGTAAGGCCCCAGCCGCCCTACGCAACACCGTTGCAAAATTGGCTCCCTCCTCCGTAGCCACGGGAGGAGACAGCATGCCAGTGTCAGGGGAAGTATCTAGACCACTAGCATCCCCTAGACCCTCTGTCCAGTCCTCATCGTACTGACACTGTCGTGTCAGAGGGTCATCAGACCCCTCCCAGTCCTCCTGGTCCTCCTCAGGTTCAAAATAAGGGGGAGGAGGGACATTTGGGACCCAAGGTCCCATTGGCGCCCGAACCGGCGTCGAGCGACGTCGGTCCGGGTCCATGTCCGGAGCAGGAAGGAACTGGGGAACGACGCCGCTCGGAGCCCCAGGCGGCGTTGAGAACGGCACCGGAGACATCGGCGCCGGCGGAGGTGTCGTTAGGTCGACCGGCGTCGATGGGGTTTGTGGAGCCGGGATCGAGGCCGGGGCCGAAGCCGGAGCCGAGGCTGGAGGCACGGGCGACGCCGGGGCCGGAGCCGTCGGCGACGCCGGAGCAACCCCATCAGGGCCCGCGGGGCCCGAAGGCGCACCGGAGGGACCTTGAGGCCCGAAGAGGCGGGCCATGGCCAACAGGAATTCCTGCACTTTGGCCGGATCCGCCCCCGAACCCGGGAAGGGCGGGTATGGCGGGGGCGACTCCACAGGCATGTCCGGGGCCGCGGGGGCGGGGACGGTGCCGGGAGGGGCCTCAGCCGAGTCGCGAGTCCGGCGAGGCGAAGTCCTAGAGCGATGATGCTTTTTGGACTTCTTGTGTTTCGACTTACCGGACGAAGAAGACTTCGATGCCGACGACCGGTGTGGACTCCGCGATCGACCCCTGGACCTCTCACGCGACCGGGGCTTCCGCGGAGCCGAATGCCGGGCCTCGAGGAGCTTTTGAGACCGCTCTCGCAAAGCTTTCGGGTGGACGACCTGGCAGTCGGCACAAGACTCCGTGTCGTGGCCTCGGCCGAGGCAGAAGAGACACTCCCAATGCGGGTCGGTGACGGACATCATCGGAGCACAGGCGCCGCAACGTTTGAAACCGGGCATCCCTACGACACCTTGATAGAAAAACAGTGAAAAAATTCACCAAAAAGTATGGTCAAAAAATGACCAGGGCACTGCTCTTCCCGGATCTGCGCTTGCTGGCGCGGAAAAAGAAGAACTGACGTCAGCGCGCAGGGGCGGCGCCTAAGTACTGCCCGCGACGTCATCCCGGCGATCACGACGCCGACGACGGACGCGGAGCCGCACGACGCCGCCTACCGACGCGCAAGGGTACTGCTACGCAAAAAACTTTCCGGATCCAGCCTGACGCCTGGGGATATTCTAAGGTAAGGAATCTGTCACTAACGTGTCTCTTTCAGATAAAAGGAATTGCATTAATTAAATCCAAAGAATGTTTCATGAATCTAGCCTAGAATAAAGCTTTACCTGAAAAGAATCAATAATACTCAAGGTGATAATCTGAGATCAGATTTATATCTTATCTTAGATGTCAAGTATGTCACTGTCCAAATCCATGCAATGCATTTGCTTCTTGCCAAGAAAGGGCCACTTGCTGTACAGTACTGTCAATGTATGTATTCTGGAGAACCTTGGGCTTACTGTGCAGTGGACTCATCCTTGCTTTGAAAGCAGTTCAGATTTACCTGAGTTGAGGTTGGTGCTGCTTTCACAATACTGATCAAGCTGGATTACGGCTTGCTCGTCTTTTCTCAAAACAAGGTCATCAGTGTGAAACGGCAATCCTGTGATCAAGCGAAGAAACTGTTACACATTTAATTAAAATAAATAATAAGTATTAAACATGGTAAAATCCTATAATCCTATTTTAGGACCAATACTTCTTTGTAATAAATGCCAGAATGTGACACAATCTTGAGGGTCAATCTATAAAACCTGATTCAATTTCCGAACTTTTGGGCATTGTCAAAGTATTCCATGAGAACGCAAAGAAATCTACGACAGTCACAGATGTCCTTAAGTACTCCAATGCAAAAACATTTCTAAAAGCAGAATTGTTACAGTTGCACTACTATGCATGTGGAAATGGAACACAAATGTTTATTTACACAGAATAATTGTTTTTCTTTGTTCATGGAGAAAGTATATTTCCCTTTAGAGAAACCCACTTTCCTTATATTACTATCAACTTTGGAAATGTCCACGCCCCATTTGCCACTGCAAACCACATACCTCTGCCCTTGCCAGTAGTAAGTCTGAGTTTATTTCAAAGGAGAGAAACTACCTTCAAGCCATTGGTCATTACCCACAAACCTATGTGTTTATGGGTATTTACCTACTTTTCCAGCTGGGACTCCATAGGAATATTCATAAACACTTCTCTCATCCAGAACTTGAGAAAACACAAAATTCACTTCCCCTGCAAAATCCTCTATTAGTAAATTAAATTTGTGATGATAAATGCTGCCTCTCCTCCTGAATATGGGAATCGAGAAAGTGACTTTACCCTTGCAATGTTTTTAGCGCACCCACGTTGAATACAGGGGCACAAAACCTTTATAGATTCACACCCTCTGAAATTTAAATAGAGAACGGACTGAGTCACAAGGCATTTTGTCTATGAAGTTCACTTTAGGAGCACCAAATTAGTACATTACAAGCGCACAATGCCCCTTCTGGGCTGCAGAACCAAGATGGGGTGAGTTTTATGTTGGTAATGAGCACTTACTACTGTGGAAAATCCACAGCAATATTGGAATGCATTTGCAAGTTTAGGGTTAGATGTGGGATTCTGGGCACTTCTGATGAGGGCAACATACAAAAGTCAAATGCATAAACTCAGAAATGTGTGCACATTCAAATGACTGTGCGTATATAGATTTGTATATGATGCAGATCTCGCTGCAGTGCAATGGAGCGCTGTACATCATAAGGAGGGAGGGTTTTGGGAGACAAGACAAGATTGTGTACATCAAGTTGGATTTACATCTTTGAACTACACAACTGCATTATATTCCACATGGCTTCAATTCTAATTTACATTTTAGGAACATAAAGATTAGGGGTTTTGCCCAGGATCACACGATTTTCAGCCAAGTGCGGTGGCTAGAATTCAAATCCATGTTCCCAAGTGCTAAATTCAGCAATTTAGCCAATAGACCATATCTTTTCCTCTTGTATAGAATCTCACATTAGAAAAACCAGCAAATGTGCTTCTGTTACAGGCAGTAGCAAGTCACTGTCCATGGTGTGAATATGGAGGGAACACACATATTTAATAAGGAGAAGGAGATGGAGAGTCAGGAAAAGGGTTTTCTCCACCTGTAAACATATTAACATGTGGAGAAAAACATTTTAGGTGTGAAAGCCTATGAGGGAAAGAAAACCCACAAAGGGAACTATTATGCACTGGAGTACTCCAGAAATTCTGCTTCTGTTGTAGATTTCATGGATTGGCCATCAATATTGTGGACTCTGAGAAGGCGTTTGATTACCTCGATGCTGTTCTTGACAACATGGACTTCGGCCCATGAATCATGTCCTCGTTTATTATATACATGCCTGATGAACAAGTTACTTAACATCCGTAACATTCTTTCTGGGGGATCTAATTGCAGATTTCTCACCTGTAGAATAACCCTTGGGTGAAAGACTGAATCCAGATGCTTTTAACAGCAATGCTCCAGCATGGCAGTAGGTGGCCTTGTGTGGCTCTACATTGACTTCGTTTTGTCCTGGAAGTGATGGAGCAGAGCTGTATATATGCCACGGCTACACGCCGAAATCGGTTTCTTTCTTAACTCTGTCAATGCCCTAAGCCGTACAGTCCACAGCTTAATCAGAGGTAGCAGTGTGTAGATCTCTATATTGGGGCCTTTTTAGATGAGAAAAGAGACCATTCTGCTGAATGAGGAGATGGGAGGGCAATGAGGGATCTGCATTTAGAAAGAGTATCCACCAGAAAGAACGTTACCAAAGGTAAGTAACTTATTCTTCTGATGGATACTTATAACCAAGGATTTCTCACTGTGAGAAGGTGGCCTGGTATATGCTGTCCACTAATTAAAGTGGGCACCTTGCACCAGTCCAAACAACCCTTATGGTGATTTAGAAGGTCAAAGATAACCTTTGAAAGCTATCCAAGTGGTAGCTGTGGAGAGCAGCCTTCAGGCTTAGTCTTGAAGGAATGTAAAGCAGCTTGGTTTACCAGAATGCAATCTTATAGTATTGGTGAAATGAAAGGAGAACCACACAGTAGTTATAAAATATGTATTTATTAATATAACACTATCTAGTATGACATAGTATCTCCTACACAGAGATAATCACAAAGCACACAATACTTAAGCAAAGAAATGACAGTAAATAGCACTAATACACAGTGGGCCCCAGGGGGGGACCAAACCATATACTAAATAAGTGGTATAAGAACCACGACTCGAGTCAAGACAGTGTCGAGAGGACGTAGAATTGCTGGGACCCCAAGGAACCACCCAAGGTGAGTTGATAGGGACCCCATGGAGTGCAGGTGCAGTGTGGGAACACAACCGCGTACTCCGTACAAGTCTATGGGAAAGTCGCGGTTGAAGTTTTAGAGTTTAAGGACCTTTCCCAGTGGACTTCGAAGAAACCCAGAGGAAGACAGAAGGTTGGAGAGCCACCCCATCTGTGGATACCAAGGTACCCAAGTTACCTATCCCAGGGAAGCCGGGTGCATAGGTCTGAAGTGGCGTCGGAAACAGCCATCGAACCCAATGGAGGACTTCGAAGAAGAGCCGCTGCTGGAAGGGAGAAAAGTGTCCGCTGGAATCCAAAGGTGGATTCTTGTCGAGGAGTACCTGAAAGCAGAGGGGACAGAGTCTGGGTCACTAGGGAGTGACCAGGGGCTCGGTAGACGAATACCCACTGATGTCGGGTGCTTCAGGTTGGTTGATGGAGTCCTTGACTCTGCAGCTGCGGGGACCAGGAGACGTCAAGGACGACCAGGAGCCGGATGCAAGCTGTCCCATTAAGGATGTCGAGTGCTGAGGGGTTGGTGTATGGCAGGAGCACCAACAAGCCTTGGCAAAGGCAACCCACCCAGATGGTCAAGGGAGTGTACGATTCGGACCAGCAAGGCGGGTTGGGGCTGCGTTGTCGCAACTTAATGCAGAGGGTCAGGATCAACCAGTAGCTTTTATCAGCAGAAGGTTGACCCCCAGAGAGAAACGTTGGTCAGCTATTGAGAGGGAAGCCTTTGCTGTGGTCTGGGCCCTGAAGAAGCTGAGGCCATACCTGTTTGGCACTCACTTCATTGTTCAGACAGACCATAAGCCCCTCCTATGGCTAAAACAGATGAAGGGTGAAAACCCCAAACTTTTGAGGTGGTCCATTTCCCTACAGGGGATGGACTATACAGTGGAACATAGACCTGGGAGTAACCATGCCAATACAGATGGACTCTCCAGATATTTGCACTTAGAAAATGAAGACTCAACTGGGCAAGGTTAGCCTCATCTCCTTACGTTGGGGGGGGGGGGGTTGTGTAGGATAGCAAGATCTGCCTCTTATGGTTACCCCCACTTTATGCTAAATGTAATACTGTTTTTGACTAGTCTGACTGGGATCCTGCTAATCAGGACCCCAGTCTATCTGCTTTCTCCTTAAACTGTTATGCCATGTACTTAGGTACACTCCAGATTGGATACTGGGGTACCCTTGTCAGTCCCTAGTATATGGTACACATGTACCCAGGGCATAGGTACTCCAGAGGCCTCCCATGGGCTGAAGCATGTATTATGCCACCCATGAGAGGCCATGCAAAATGGAACTACAGGCCTGCCATCGCAGCCTGTGTAACTTGGTGCACGCACCACTTACTTAAGATATAGGTTTTCTATATCTAAGGGTCACTGCACTTAAAACCTATAAGTCACCCCTATAGCAGGCCTTTACAATCCTGAAGGCAGGGTGCTTGGTTCTAAGTGAGGGGGTGCTACTGCATGAGCAAGACACCCCTGCAGCCTACGGAGTCCATTCTCCCGGGTTGCCAGTGAATCAGCCATATACGACATATAGAGGGGCATTACGCGACCGCGTGATGACCAACTATAAAACGGCTGAAACAAACCCTATCGTGTTTGGTGTCAAACATGTTGGAATCATACCCCCACACCGGTAACCGGTGTGGGAGGTATGATTCCACCCCTCAGAAGTGAGCTTTATGGGGTCCCTGGTGTTCCTGGTATCAGCCTTCTAGTCCCGGACAGCACAAAATGGTTGCTGCAGACCAGGGACACATTTCGGCCCTCCTGTTGCTGAGCCAAGCTCGAGCAGGGGAAGGCAGAACAATAGGCATCCTGTCACAGGGAGGTGTGACCACCTCCCAGGCAGGATTTAGTGTATTAGGGCTGGGTGGGTGCGCTTGCCAGCGACTGTTAGTCTGCATGAGGGGCACATTTGGTGTCCCTGTGCATTGTCCAGTTCAAACCAGTCCTGGGAGCCGTTGGCTTCCACTATGGCCCGAAACTGGACAAAGGACATGGGAGTAACCTCCCCCCTGTCCAGACCCTCCCCTGGGAGGGTCCCCTGAATCTTTCCAACCCTCTGCTGTGGGTACATAAGGGCTTACCTGGCTGTTGGACTTTAGATTCGACGTGGACAAGATTCGGAACAAGAAACCACTGCACTTCGAACATCTGGACACTCTGGACTTCGTTTGGGCCCGACTTCGTCTCCCTCTCAGTCTGTTGTATCGTCTGTGCTCGTGCACCATACAGGATCCGTGTAGGACCTGTGGAGCATCAAGGACAACCGAAGATAAACTCCCTTGGAGTGAAGGAGTCACTCCCCTGCATTCGCAGGCACCTCAACACTGCTGACCGGTCTGCTGATCCTGAGCTCCTACGGACTCCGAAGGGTCCAGCAACACAGGAGGTGGGTTTCTACGTCCCTCGAGGCCCGAGCTGCCCTCTTACCAATTTTGAGGCCAGTGTCCCTCGTGGGGGCTGCAATACCCGAACCCCTGTGCACCGCGTGTATTTGCAAGTGCATGTGCTTGTTGGCAATTTCTGAATAAGTGCATTGGGCTCCGAGTAGCCCCAACCTCTGGCACCATTTCCTACCAAGAACTTTGACCTCCTCGCACTGAGTGCTCCGTGGGCTGCTGTTTGATGAAATCGCTCGAGGTCCTCTCGCGACTCCTGTGCCTCCGGCCTGTGGGTCCAATTAAGGGTCAACTTTGCTTTTCGTGGGCTCCCCTGGTTGCTCCAGGCTCGCCCTGACTCCCCTGTGTGTGGTGAGTCTCCTGGGCCTTGCTGTTTCGAATCGTACACTCCTTTGACCTTCTGCGTGGGTTGCCGTTGCCAAGGCTTGTTGGTGCTCCCGCCGGACACTGACCACTCAGCACTCGGCATCCTTCGTGGGACAGCTCACATCCGGCTCCTGGTTGTCCTCGACGTCTCCTGGTCCCCGCAGCTGCAGAGTCAAGGACTCCATCAACCAACCTGAAGCACCCGACATCGGTGGGCATTCGTCTACAGAGCCCCTGGTCACTCCCTAGTGACCCAGACTCTGTCCCCTCTGCTTTCAGGTACTCCTCGACAAGAATCCACCTTTGGATTCCAGCTGACCCTTTTCTCCCTTCCAGCAGCGGCTCTTCTTCGAAGTCCTCCATTGGGTTTGACGGCAGTTTCCGGCGCCATTTCAGACCTATGCACCCGGCTTTCCTGGGATAGGTAACTTGGGTACCTCTATATCCACGGGTGGGGTGGCTCTCCACCTTCTGTCTTCCACAGGGTTTCTTCGAAGTCCACTGGGAAGGGTCCTCAAACTCTAAAACTTCAACCGCGACTTTCCCATGGACTTGTACGGAGTACACGGTCGTGTTCCCACACTACACACGCACTCCGTGGGGTCCCTATCAACTCACATTGGGTGGTTCCTTGGGGTCCCAGCAATTCTACGTCCTCTCGACACTGTCTTGACTCGAGTCGTGGTTCTTATACCACTTATTTAGTATATGGTTTGGTCCCCCCCTGGGGCCCATGTGTATTAGTGCTATTTAAAAAAACGATGGATTTAGGCCGAGATCTCTGTACTGGGGTGAATGTATGACATTGTTCTGCATTCTGTCCATCAATTGTTCTTTTTGCATTAGTGCTATTTACTGTCATTTCTTTGCTTAAGTATTGTGTGCTTTGTGATTATCTCCGTGTAGGAGATACTGTGTTGTACTAGATAGTGTTATATTAATAAATACATATTTTTTATAACTACTGTGTGGTTCTCCTTTCATTTAACCAATACTATAAGATTGTATTCTGGTAAAACAATTTGCTTAACATTCCTTCAAGACTAAGCTTGAAGGCTGCTCTCCACAGCTACCACTTGGATAGCTTTGAAAGGTTATCTTTGAACTCTTAAATCACCATAAAGGTTGTTTGGACTGGTGCAAGGTGCCCACTTTAATTAGTGGACAGCATATACCAGGCCAACTTCTCACACTCATCTTCAGAATAGATAACAAAGCAGTACCGCCCGAAGGTGGAGGGTCTCTAGAATGGGTTCATACCAAAAGGTCCTGCAGGACCTAACACACAAAATGCCCTTTCCCTTGGAGCTCGCTTTCAAGGCAGTAGTGCTTCGTGGACAAGTGCACTGACGTCCACATCACAGCCTCACAAATGTCCAGTACAGACATGTGTATCAACGCAGTAGTAGCAGCCTCGGCCCTGGTGAAAAGAGCCCTCAATCCATCTGGGGACTGCTTTTTGGGTGAGGAGTAGCAGATCTTTTTCTTTTTTAATATATTTTTTATTGTTTTTTTACATTACATAGACAATTTGCTGATGTGTTCGGATCCCTCTTCCAATTGTTAGTCTAGCACACGTGTTGTCCCCATCTCTCCGTCTACAGCATACAGTTTCAATATACTATTCCGGTTGTAAGCTGGTCATGAGTATACGTAGCACAGTGTGTTTTCATCCGACATTTTCATCAACACAGAATGGGACGTTACAGTGCCCTCAACAGCATGTTAAACATTAACATCATCAAACTATAAGTAAACTGACAAGTACTTCCGAGTTCCATAAACATTTCACTCAGTGTGACGGGCAAGATATATATGTAAAGCAGGTATTCGTGGTGAGTCCAATTAGGCAGGGTGTGTGTGGGGGCATGTTTCTCAATCCCCAGGTGTATCTGCGTAAGCTTATTTGTGTGACACCCTCAGTACTCCCTCAAGGGCTAATATCCGCCCACTCTGTATCTGTGTTACCACGAACGTGTCTATGTATATCAGTTGCTTTTTAAGGTGGGCCTTTGTTCGTTCTAGCTTTCATTTTTTCAATACACCCATCCCATCTGACGTCCACCTCCCCCTCTCCCCATCACCCCCAGATGCCTGATCTGGAGCATCTCCGCTTTTCACCATTTCAAAAACTCACAGGTCCAGGCTGACAATAGGGTGGCAGGCACAGTTTTCCAAGCCATTGCAATTAACTGTTTCACCAATACCAGGGCCAGACTAACAAGTCTATACGTGTGTTTGTTGTTTTTTGATATGGGTCACACATCTATGAGACAGTGAACGGGGTCCAGGGGGAGGAAACCGTTAATTAGGTTCCCCACGTGTCAAAGTACTTCTTAAAGTACTACCGTATCACCGGGCATTGCCACACCAAGTGGTAAAAGTCTGCTACCGAATCAGGGCAGCGGGGGCATGAGATGGATGCCCCAGGGTACATACATCCCACCCGCTTCGGTGTGGGGTAAGTATGGGGGTCTATGTTAAACTGGGTATAGCGGAGCCTGGCGTTCATCAACAACCCTCTCACTGATCCCAAACATCTCCCCCATGAGGCAGCTACAAGTTCCTGTCCCATTTGTAACTGCCACCATTCCCTGAGCTGCCCCGTGGGGCGTTTCTTCTGCTTCATTAGCGCCCCGTAGATACACATCACAGCCTTCCTCTTTGACCCATTGGTCAACAATACCATCAGTAGCGGGTTGGGCATTTCGTGCAACACTCCCCAAACCTGTCTCGTCACTTTGGTCAAGGTCCCATACAGCAGAAAGTGTCCTGGGCCCAGCCGATTTCAAATGTGCGCAGCGGTCCATTCTCTGCTAGGTCTCTCCACACTTTCACTCCCGCTTCCGTCCAGCTATTGATCTGAAAAGAGGTTTTCGGGTTCTTGGTTTAGGGCAGGAACCAGATAGGCAGGTCCGGGGAGTATGGTATTGACCCAGGCCTGACAGAGACATATTTCCTCCAGCAGGACCTAGCTACTTTCATGAGTATGTTGTCTGTTTTAATGCATGGTGTTGCGCTCATTAGGTAATCAAGCACATTGCATCCATCTAGACCAGTCATCACATAATCTTGTTCTAGCGTGTTTTCTTCTACTACATTAAGGATGTAAGTATCCACTGTACTTCCCGGTAGAAGCAGGGCCCTCGCGCCGCTGGAAGGGAGGCAAAAAAATATGATAACCTGGGCACAATGAGCAGCTTAGAAATCGAAATCCTCCCCAGCAGAGACAACGGTACCCGAGTCCAAAATGGTAGAGATTGCATTGTGGCACCTAGAACCCTCCACAGGTACCCCTCAACAAGGTGAGTCTTGAAATGGTATACATGTACTCCTAGACATTTTATCGTGCCCAGTCGCCAGGAAAGTTGGGTGATCAGCAGAGTAATTTTATGATCGTCTTTGATTTTGAGCAATGGGAATAAACAGGACTTGTTCCAATTAATCTTTAGACCCGAAAAGCAACTAAAGTCATTCAAAAGATACATCATCAGGTTGCCATGGGTGCTGTCAGCACGTTAATATACTAGGGCATTGTCTGCATATAACAATATATTATGAGTTTAATGTTCAACAGTGATCCCCCATTTAGGGCCTTTAGACTTCAGTAAGCAGGCCAGGGGCTCCATAGCCAATGCGAAGACTATGGGTGACAGTGCCTGTCTGGTGCCTTGCATTATTTTTATTAGATCGGAAATCACTGTGTCTGTACAAACACATGCCGTTGGGTCAGTATATAATAAGGAAACGTACTTTTGGAACTCCGGACCCGCTCCCAGTCTATCAAGTATCGCAAACAGAAATGGCCATCTCAGGGCATCAGATGCTTTTCCGATCTCAAGCGATGCTATCCAATGTTGGCCATTGTTTTACTTAGTCCAATCCATTATCTAAATGTGTTCCTGCCTGGCATGAAGCCGTTTTGGTCACGGTGTATTAACGTTTGTGCTACAAGGGTTGGTTGGGTCGACAATACTTTCCCTAAGACCTTGTAGTCTAGGTTCAGGAGCAATAGTCATCGGTATGATCCACCATTCAAGGGATCGCTGTCTGATTTTGGGAGAACCACTATCAATGCTTCGCTCGTTGAGGTCGGGAGATTGCCCTTGTTTGTTGCTGCTGTGGAGACATGAAGCATCCGTTGGGCCAACCCTGTGGCGTAGAATTCAACTGGAAGGCAATCCATACAGGGGTTTTGCCTCTCGCTATCTGTTTAATAGACAACCTGATCTCTTGGATTGTAATCAGGGCTTCCAGTTCCTGTCTGTTTTATAGTGAGGGCTGGCAAAGCTAACCCATCCAGGTGCTCTTTCAATGTGTTCTGGGAAACTCCTGTGTGGGCCTCATATAGAGTTCTAAAATAAGCATGAAACAACTGATTAATTTCATGTTGCGTGTTGACAGTGTCCCATTACGGGTCTGTACAGCACTTACAGGAACTTTGGAGGCCTCTGATCTAAGCAGCCAAGCAAGCAAGGCCCCTTCCTTGTCGCCTGAAGCGTTTTGACACATCATATACTCTTTGTAATCCAGGTGCATAGCCTCGTGAGAGTCTGCTTATAGTCCTTCCTCATCTCTCCCAGTGTCAGCAGTACTTCGCTGTCCGTTACACTTCATGTTTATAGTTCTCTAGAGCGTGTTTCCTTATGTACTAGCTCCCTACGAAGCACCCTCCTGACTCCAACAACTCCTTTCATGCCTATTCCGCTCAGAACCACCTTAAATGCATCTCATCCTACTATGTCACCTGAGGCTGTCCCTGTAATATCAGTGAAATACTGCTTTATTATTGTCCCTATCTGGTCCCGGACACCTGATTGTGAAGTGCCTCTATCGGTAGACGCCACATAGGGGTTGCAGGGGGCTACCTATACCTCTAGATAGTGATCCTTAGTGGGTTGTGATCAGATATTGTGCTGCCCAAGTATTCTGCATCTATCAATTTAGCATGCGCCTCTGCCGTGCCAAAAGCCATATCAATTCTGGTGTGCAACACATGGACACCCGAGTAGTGGGAGTATTCCTTGGACTCGGGGTGTAGTGCTCTCCACACATCCGTTACCTAGATATGTGCTGTCCATTATCACAGCATTCCAGTACTTGCAAATGCATGGGCCCTGTGGTACTTGTGGGGTGGAGCCGTCTAAGTCCAAGTCTTGGATGAAATTGAAGTCTCCGCAACACACAGTTGGTATATGCACAAATTGCACGAGTGCAGGTGTGAATGAAGAATAAAAAGAAAACTGCCATATGATATATCATCACTAGGGCAAGCAACTCTCTACCACAACATTATGGTCCTCCAGGTCGAGTCTAGTGTGTCTTGCGGCAAACGGCACTCCAGCGCAACCCAAATAATTATCCCCTGGAAAATCCTGAGTAGTTGGTCCCATATATTGTACCCCTCAATCTTTTAGCCAGTTTCTGTACCTCCCCAGTTAATGGATGGGTCTCTTGCAGACATGCAAAATGCATTTGTCTGCCCTCAGGCACCCGTGTATCTTGTAGCGCTTCATGTGCGTGGTCATGCCCCACACATTCCACGCTAATATATTATATTTGTCAATTGCCATGTAACCATAAGATGTTGGAGTCACAGTGGGCCTTACTTTGTCCCTGTGTAGCCCCCACCATTTTTCCACCACCTCCCCCTTATGTCACTTCGGAGACCTTGTGTATTTCTCCTATATCAAATGACTTGTTTCTTATCTAACTTCTTAAACTCCCCTCCCCAGGCTATGTCCAAACTCATTCAGTCAAATGTATCGCACCTCGAACTCATGAGAGGGAGCTTCTCCTCTCAGCGTGCAGGGGACTGTGGCAGTCGCCAGAGTGTATAGTTGCATGTGAGTGCCGTCATGCGTGTTCCCTCGCTATGGTACTATTTTCCTTACCTCAAACGGTGCCTTATCATCAGCAACAATCATGCTTAACCCTATAGAGGCTTCTGGTGCTCTGCCACGAGGGATTAAAGGGGTATCTGTATTATTGTCAAGTTCATATTGTAATATCACCAGTCACTGGGGTGATAGCAGGTCCTGTGTGAAGGGCCTCTACCACTTTGTCAATCGAGTCCCATTCAGTAGTTGTGTTCGCTTCAGAGCTTGATCCCAGCTCACCTGTCCTCAGTGGTCTGCCCCTCTCCAATTCTGCCACTACGTGTGGTCTTTCTCTTGCCGCTTGCTCTTTAAAGGGTAGGATGCGTGGCTTCCTGGATGTGCGCCGATTATTTTTCATCGGTATCCATCCCCATCATTGGCGCTAACACCCACTGGCCGCACCTCTCCCTTCGCCTCGAAGTAGCCCCAGGCCTCCTGAGGCATCATCAAGAACACAGTCTTCTCTCCATCTTGGAGTTTGAGCTGGGCTGTGCACAGCAGTGTGTATATTTGACCTTCAACTGTCAAAAACGCAGTTTAACCTCCGTGAATGATTCCTGTTTCCTTTGGACGTCAGTTGTATTGCATAATTGGGGAAGATTGTCACTTTGCAGTTCCCCACCTGCCAGAACCTTTTGCACAAGCAAGTTGCAATATATTATCCCTGTTTCTCTAGTTGGACATGCGTGCGACTACTGAGCGCGGCAGAGCACCAGGGGGTGGGGGAAGCGAAGGGTGCCCAGGACTCCCTATGCCCTCTCCACACAAAAGAATGAAGATGTTTTGCCTCCCAGCACCATGGCAGCTAGACAATTTTGTACGTACAGTTCCATGTTTGGGCCTTTTATATGTTCTGTAGGCCAACCACCCTTGCGTTGTTACGGTGTGTACGCCCCTCTATGCCAGTCGACTTTTGTCTCAGCAGCTGGACTTCTTCTCTTAGGTCTTTGATCTGTGTCTGAGATTCAGTCAGGGCCGGCCTCAAAGCAGCCAGCGACGACTGTAGTGTCTACTCTTTCTCACAACATCATGTGGTCTTCGAGCAAGAAGACCATGTCGATGACAAGCGTATCAATCTTGGGGTATAGGGATGACTTTATGTCCAGCAGTGCTTGCAGCAGTTCTGACAATTTCTCAGAGTGTTCCTGGAGGTTTCTCTCCACCACAGTCGACGTCACCTCCACTCCGCTCAGTCATGGATACAGCAGCCTGCTGTGTCCCTTCTCCTGCCTTGGAGCCCTTTGGTTTCACCCTATTCGCGGCCCTCATGTCTATGTGAGCCGCTGCGGTCTTCGGCAGGCACTCGGCTTGACCTATGACAATCAATCAATATAGCAAGGCAACGGCACTTCCTCCGCCACTTTACCTCCTGGGCCAAAGCCACACATCCACCAGTCCGACTACCATGGAGGGGTACTAGCACCCAGTCTTCGTACTAAGTTAATGTGCGCAAGAAGGTAGGGGTCTGCAACCAGCCCAGGCCTTCTGTTAAAGTGGGTGTTCACTTGTCCTCTTTTGGCATCTCTAAGACCCTTTACATGGTTTTATCACCAGGCACCACTCAGTGCAGAGAGCCGCCTCCTACTTTCTCTGCTGCCCCTGGGACACTGGCATTCAGTGTTCAGTTCCTGCTGGAGGGACGTCAGTCGGTCCCCCATTGAGACCTGAGCCATGCAGTTGTCTCATCCTTGTAGGCCCCCTTCCTGACGGAGGGGTTGGGAGGGAGCAGGGGGGGTACCACTCCTTGTTGTTTCTAGCCGATGGGGCCTTTACCTTCTCGCAGTTGTGTTAATACAGACATCCGTGCTAAGTTGTTGGGGTAGTGCCCCAGCCAGAAGGCAGACCCCCATGCAGTGAGCCGCCCGGCATCAGCAGTGCCAATGCTGGCAGTGGCGCTCTCTTCCTCCTGCAGGTCATCATCATAAGCACCGCCGCAGGCTGTGGCACTCTTTTCCCTTTTGTGGCAGTAGGACTCTGTGATCGTCGCACCACACCGTTTCCGCTGCTTCTTTGCCTCACCTGGGTCCGCCAAAGACCTCCAGGAGGGGAGTACAGAAGGGTGACAGGATAATTAAGGCATCGCAGATCTTAGTGCAGACGACTATCCATGCAGAGGGCTATTTCCTTGGACAACGTCCTTTTCTGCACTGCCTTGCCTTTCTTTGCCCAAGGGAGCCCAACACAGAGCAGATCGCACACCTGTTGGTCTTTGGTGCGATCGGTGTAAAAACTCATTGCCTTCTTGGGGTCCAACTGATGAAGTCTCTCTTCCTCTTTCTAGGGAGTGAGGCGGAGCAAAGAACGTTGGGCAGGTGATGAAAAACCCAACATGAAAAAGAGTCACAAGCTTTGGCAAAAGGGCCCCATTGGTCTGTAACACAGGTTTGTATGGAAAAAAGGTGGTGTAAGGTGACTGCACTGACAGGGGCTGAAGCTCACTCATGAGGCGGGCTGAAGTAACCATGAGGAGGAAAACAGTTTTCAGAGTCAGGAAATGCAACAAACAGCTCAAAGGGAGAGCAAATGAGGAAAGTCAGGACCAAATTGAGATCCCGCTGTGGCATCACAAAAGGATTTGAGGAAACATATGTGTCAACCCTTTTAAAAACCTCACCACAACAGTCAATTTAAAGAAGGAGGGACAGTGCGGCAAACATAAAATGCCCCACTGTAGACTGAATGCATCTCCTAGCAAGAGCCTTATTTGGAACTCCAGCGTGCAAATGTTTTGACACTGCTCATTCTTGACTGTGGCAAAAAGATCTAGCCAGTGTTCTCCCCATTGTTGGAAGATTCCCTGTACCAACTTGGAATGTAGTCGCCATTTGTGATCTGCCAATCGCCTTCGGCCAAGTTCGTCCACCCTGGCATTCAAAGATCGGGCCTGGTGGTGTATGACCAGGGATATGCCATGATGGTCCAGCCAACACCAGAGGTGAAGAGGCTCTTGGCACAGACCCAGATCTTCCATGCTTGTTGCACTTCCACATAGCAGTGGTGTTGTCCATGAGGTCCTGCACCAGCCTTCCCTTTATGAATGGCAGGAAGGCCTTCAATACCTGGCGGATGACTCGTAACTCCAACAGGTTTATGTGGAGTCGGGATTTCACCAGAGACCAGAGTCCTCTGATTTCCACCTCTCCCAGATGACCTTCCCAATTCAGCAGTGACACATCTGTCACCACAGTCAACTCTGGGTGGGAAAGCGAGAGGGTTCTGTTGCTGGAAATGTGGTTGAGCAGCCATCACTGCAGATCTTTTGCAGTCTCCTCCAAAACCTGGATGGAATCTGACAGTTCCTCTGGTGCTGGGCCAACTTAGATTTCAGATCCCACTGTAGAGCCCACATGTGCAACCTGGCACTGTTGACAGGTAGGATGCAGGAGGCCAATAGGCTAATAAGCCACTCCCACTGAGATCCAGGACCAAGGTTGAAACAATGGGGTCAAAGCCCGTATGTCTTGGACTCACTGCAACAGAGGGAAGGCCCTGAACAGCACCATATCCAGGATGGCTTATATAAAAGAGTAGTCTCTGCAAAGGAGTCTGGTGTGACTGTGGTACACTAATCATGAACCCAAGAAGATAAGGTGTTTACCTTAGTCTGGAGGTGGTCTTAGACGGTTGAGGCATCTTCAACAGACAGTCATCAAGGTAGAGGAAAACCGCTATCCTTGACCTCTGAAGAATGTGCTGTAACCACCACTATCACTTTCATGAACACCTACAGGGCACTGGAAAGGCCGAAAGTGAGCACAGAAAACTGAAAATGCTCCTGGCCTATCCTGAACTGCATGTAACATCTGTGGGGCTGCAGGATGGGTATATGGAAATATGCATCCTGCAAGCCCAGGGCTACTATCCATTCACCAGGATCCAGAGCAGGCAGAATCTGGGCCAATGTGAGCATCTTGAATGTGTCCTTCTGAGGAAAACATTCAGAGGGCAAAGATTTAACATAGGACAAAGACTTATACCCTTCTTCGCACCAGGAAGGAGCAGGAATAACAACCAGCCCCATTTTTTTAGGCTGGTACCCATTCGATGGCCCCTTTGGAAAAGAGAGTCGCCACTTCCTGCAGTAAGAAGTCTGAAAGCTGCTGTTGAAGAATTTTGAAGGCCCATCTGTCAAATGTAATCCGTCGCCACTACTGGACAAAGTGTCAGATATGGCCTCTTACAGGGCGGTTGTAAGCCACGAGGGGCAAGCTAAATCGGCTTTGAGGCTGCTGCCACAGGGCTGGGAGACTGAGAGGGCTGGTGTCCCTCCTGACGAGCACATTATCTGCCTGATCCCCATCACCTACCTTGAAAGGAGTTGGATGCTTGCTGTGGCTGTGGGTGGGGTGCCTGGAATTGTATGCTAATACTCGCTAGAATCCCATAAATAGACAGGTTTGCTGAGGGAATTGTCTGGTAGGAGCCAAAAGGCCCAACAAACGCGCTGTGGCTCTGCTTTTCTTAAAGTGTCCCAAGGAAGAATCAGCTGTCTCGCCAAACAGGCAAGACCCTTCAAATGGAATATCCATAAGGGAGGCCTGGACATCCCCAGAAAAACCAGTAGCTCTCATCAACGTGTGGCGACGTATGAGCCCAGTAGTACAAACAGCAAGTCCGAAACATTTAGTGGTGTCCAGGTCGAACTGAATGATGTACTTAGCTGCATCCTGGCACTCTTGAATGGTTGGCACCGGAGTGGCCCGAAGGCCTTCAGGAACTGCAGAGCTAGGTGACCATGTCCCAAATGCGTTATACAAATAACTGGCGTTTACCAACCTCAAGGCTAGGCTGGCTGATAATAACATTTCTTTCTTGATTGCCTCAATAATTTTCAACTCTTGGTCTGGGAAGGGTCATAGGAAAAGAGCTGGGATTCATCTTGGTGGCTGAGGCTTGAACCATATGACTTTCAGAAGTGGTATGCTAAATCAGGAAGTAGAGGTCTCTTGACATCAGCCTGTGGCCTCTGGCATGCATGAACAAGGTTTTGCCCATGTGTTCATCAATGTATCAGTTAGAGCTTCCTTAGAGGGCAACAAGGGCTCAGAAGAAGCCTGCCCAGATTGCTGGATCTCTGTAAGGACATTAGTTTTGACCTCCACAGAGAGAAGTTGTAGGTCCAAGACCTCCACTGCATGGAGAAATCAACCCAGTATCAGGGAAGGTATCAAGGTCACTAGCCTCCAATAAGTCCATATACAAACTGTCATCATCGTAGGGTGGGTGTTACACATCACCATCATCAACATTGTCATCTCCAAATGGTGGCCGACCCTGATCCAAGTCTAAACAAATAAGCTGGTGGAACACCTGAGGACAGCTCCGCTGCATGGGTAGTGTTCTGACAAAATCAGATTGAATGGAGACTAGGCACGTCAATGTAGAGACCAGACGAGACCTTGGTCAAGTTCGAGGCAAGTTTGGCTCGGAGTAAAACACCAAAGTTGGTACATGGTCTTTTGCCTGCGCCTATGTCAAAGAGACTAGCACAGATTTTGGTGCTGGCAGGAAGCCAAAGCTGTTTCGAGAGGCACAGACGGCGCTGAGGATGGATTCACCGGCAATAACTTGACTTGAGGCCCCTGCGGATCCTTGGGGCCCAAAGGTGCGCCAGAGTTAACCAGAAATGTCAAAGATGAGCAAAATGGCCTCACTTAAGGCCTCGATCTGTTGCAACATTCCTGATAATGCAGGGAATTCAGGGTGAATCTGGACCAATGTCGGAATCAACTTCTTAGTTGATCGGGAGCGAGACTGGGTGGCATGGTGATGCAGAGTGTGGTGAAATGGGGACGAGTCCCACTAGGCCTTCTTGTGTTTTTGCTTCGTTGTTGATCTGGACTTACCCAAAGACTTCAACCACAACGATGACCTGTCACAGGAACAGTTGCAGGAATGGGAGTGGGTCCGTGTATGGCAGCAGAGTCACTAGGACTAGACGAAGAAGGCCAGAGGGAGCACTCGATTATATAGTTTGGCAAGTGAAGTGGCCAATTGACCGCACCAGTTTCATTCAGGGACACCCCTGAGAACCAGCAAGATAGCCATTGTACTGCAAGGTATTAGGTCTCAACATTGGGAGCACCCAAACATCCCTGGTCAACGGAGAGCTGCAGGATGGTCATGGCCACTTTATGGCATCCATTCGCCCATACAAGGTCCCCCAATCACGTATCCAGGTCTCTGAAGAAGCGCTAAGTAAGATAGACTGGGATGATTGTAAAATAATAAAGCAGTCTTGTCAACACAACCATTTTAGAGATGGCAACACATCCAATGACCGAGAGAGGTAGCGACCTCCAAAATGTCACCTGACCTTGTATGGAATTCCCTACTCATATTAAGTTACCCTCCCATAAGTCTTTATCTGCATGAAACGTGGATTCACAGATATTGAAAAGCTGTACTTTCCCAGCATATCAGGCATCACCCAGGGAAATGTTAAGGGAGGTGCTTCCTAAGTGAGAGGGCACAGACAAGATTTACCCTTATTGACCACTAGGACAGAGGCCTTCCCAAAATCATCTAATGACTGTGTGATTGTAGCAAGGCCTGATTGGGGATCCCTCAGAAGAAGAACATTGTTCGCATAGAGAGAGACCGCATGGACACTGGCCAGAAGTGGGATGCCCCAGCTACGGCCCTACATTCACAATCTGATTGCCAGTGGTTCCAAAACTAGGTCGAAATGGGTGTGGGGGGAGAGAGAGTGGGCACTCTTGCCTAGTACCTCCCTCAGTTGTGATCAGGTCTGATATTTACCTTCCCAACAAAGTTCTGGAAACTGGGTCAACGTAAAGTAAGCATATCATATGGGGGAGGCGAGCTCTGAATCCAAATTTATGCAGCACTTTGTATAGGTAGTCCCAATTAAGCGTATCAAACATCTTTTCTAAATCTAGGATCAGTGCCACCGTGTGTGGCCACTGCTCACCTCTACATTATCTATACGGTGAACGTGTACCTCCAACAGCACCACCAGATTAGTTATCATCGTCACATGTGACACCTTGCCTGTGATCAAATGGCATAACAAACTGACTAGTGAAAACCCATACAGGTTGAGTCATAACTAGTCACGTCCCCCAAGGGGTTTGTGAGGTGGAATACCATTGGGATATCTCAGCTCAAGGATGTAACTTTCCAAACATACCTTCTCTTCGTTTCAGACCTACAAAATGATTTTGACATTCAAAAATCTTAGTTCATCCAGTGCCTCCAATGTGAAAACGCTACTGCTCCATATCTTAAAGATACAGATAAAAGAGGGCCTTTAATCCATTCAATCCCAACTGTGGGCCTCCTCGCCGACACAACAGATTCTTGGATGTACTAAACCGCTTGTTATTACCTCTGCTGACACCTTTCCCAGGCTTAGAGAGGCACGGGAGGGAAATGTGGGGCAAGTGACGGATAAAGATCGGTGCAACTCTCTCATGTTGTCCATGGAAATAGTCATACCCTTCTGCTATCCTCTCATTTAATTTAGGTACCTCATGGAGGTCTGGTGTTGGCTCATTGGGCAGCATGGAGATCCAATAACCCACTTACCATCGAGGGCTGGTTTCATGGTAAGAACATCAGTATGTGCTTTGAAAAACATATCTTTATGACATGATGGTGACACCAGAAACATCAGAAGATTTGGGATCTGTGGCAAGATTATGTTCAGTCAGCCCAATCCCAAGAAACCCCTCTGTCTGGTGCACTGTACCGGTGCTGCCCTCACCGTTACTGTGTTATTATTTCTTTGTGCTTGGTAATGCATTTCTAATCCCCAAATCTTAAATGTGATTAACTAAGTGTATGTAATGGTATTTATCACTAATATTTAAACTAATTTTGGGTAGTTTGTATAATTCTGAAATTTGCCAATGCAACTACCAAATAAAGAGATGTAATCCAAATGTACGGGTAATCCAACAGGCACAAAATTCCACCTTCTTCACTCTGAACTTTGTGATTCGGGGTCACTTTTTTGCCATGACCATCAATACTCTATCCCTCGCCTTGTACTTGTTTCCAAGGTTTCTCTGTCCTTATTACTGATTTTACACTTGTCTGCATTGAATCTTAGGTACACCATTATAAAGAGTTGTCGCGGAGTTTCACAACTCGACCTGTCAGGAGCTGGCTGGTGATGAGAGATTGGGAATAAACAGCAGATCGCAGGGACAAGCAGCATTGCGATCATCACAATTGTATATTGAAGAAACTAACAAATAGCAAAAACAAAGTTGCCGATTTCAGTTACTGAGATAGATAAGAATTGGCCATGTCTTGATTAGTTAATACAAATCATGAATCCCTTTAGGAAAGGTTTGGTAAACAACAGCAGGGGAGGATGCATGCAATGCTGGTGAGTGTTCTGAATCAGAATGGTGCTCACCTGTGCAATCATTTCTTTCCCTTCTCGGATACCCATGAGGATTCTTTGGTCTTTGGTTTTCATTGGTATTCATCCTAAATGCCAAAGTCTGCCCTCCACTGTTATCACCTGTTAGATAGAGACACATATATATATTACACTCACATATTCAATTTCAAATCCTCATGCTTCATTGAGAGTGCTTCCCGCTTCTTTTACATGGATAGACATATGAACATAGGGATGGGGACAGAATGTGGCACATACACTCTCTAGCACACTGTTCTCACTCACACAGTTAAGACAGTTGCTGTCACAGTGCCCTTCCATCCAGTTTCACACATGAGAGAGTGAGAGGATACGATAACCGTCGCACAGCCTCCTTATTTATACACTATCTCACAAAGAGTGTGAAAGTTATAAGGGAACTAAGTTACTGGTCCCCTAAAAGCCAAAGGTATTAAAAGATTTTGGAAAAAATAAATATCATCCGCAAATTTCTGTAGCATGTTTCATCATCGGTATCCTTTTCTGATCCTAGTTGGTAAATACTGTGATGATGGACTCAACCTTTCATGGGAATTCAATATAAATCTTGTCTGAATAACTGCAGGGATCAAGATACACTAAAAATACCTCAGGGTGAACCCAAAGGCTATCTCTTTTATTTGGTGGGTAACCTAGGTATGTTTAAGAAATGGTTAAGGGATGCTGTTCAAAAACAATGTTGTACATCCACTATTATTTTACCTACATGTTTCAGCCTTTGTAGGTACCCAGTTAGGTCAGTGGCCTTTGTCAGGACTGGAAAGGTCCCTACCTACAATGCACTCAAAGTCATGCATACATATGGTGAAGAGACATAGGCTTTTGTGCCTCTTTTACTGGTAAAAATTGATACACCCTAACTTGGCTTTAGGATCTCTTCCTGGTTGTGAAGAGGGGACACTTCCCCGTTGTCACATGTTCTTCAAGGGAAAAGTGCAGCAGGATTACCTATTTGGTCCTCATTCCGACATATTTCGAGCTCAAATGCATTGTTGGTATGGATCTTCAGGGGAATGAGTTCTTTATTAAGACTACAACATCCAAAGGTTGACATCTATGCAGTAGAGGCACTGACTGCCAACTGTATGATTACTGCTGCTTGGCAAAGCTTAAAGAACACCCTCAGAGTCCACTGTAGGGACAATAAGATGAGGAACCATTTACTAAAACTTGAATAACTAAATTTAAAGGTGGAAAACGACATAGTGCTGTGCATAATGAAATGTGCTGCTATACCTGCATTTACTTTGCTAAATAGCTGCGGCTAATCAGAATACCATAGGTGGAAACTCAGAACTGGGGACCCAATCTTTGGTACAACAAAGTCAGCTTTCATCAAGTCCACAGAGCACAGATAATTCCTGAAAATCTAGGCATCCAGAACCTGGAACAAGTATCATTTTTGAAATTAAGTAGAGTGATTTTGATATAATTCATGCTCCAGGCTTTTTAATTTTTTTAAAAATATTTTTATTTTCAATGTTATTCAATTGAACAGTCAGCACAAGAGAAAGCTTACATGATACATTTATGAAATTAGATCTCAAACCAGTGTGAATATGATCATTATCGGCAAAATCACCTCCCCTTCCCTTCCAGTGATCAATGTAAAGCTGTGTATGCCAGCGGTAATTTTCGTCATGGTTATGGAGTTGCATCCTGAACCAGGGAGCATCATCTGATAAAGTGAGGGAGTGGTCTTTTAAAGTGCTATGGGCTCGGGTCTCTACGTCTGGGTCTCCTGTGTGGTGTGCCAAGTGGACTGTTGCGTATCATCTCCTACGTCCAACCCAAAGTATTGTCTCCACGGGTCCCAGATCTTGTGAAATTTTTTGGGGCACCCTCTGCTACGATATGTGACCTGCTCGGCCGTCATGTATATGTCCATTCCTCTCGTCCATTTATGGATGTTCGGTTTGTCGGCCACCCCCCATCTCCTGGCAATGTCTCTCTTAGCCACAACCAACCCCAAAGAGGTACAAATCAACTGCTTTCTAGTAATGTCCACCTTACTCGTGATCCCCAATAGCACGAATTTGGGCTCTATCAGCAACGTAACCCCTAGAACCGTTCCCAATAATCCAATCACCTGCGTCCAGAATGGTAGGAGTGCGGGGCATGCCCAGATCGTGTGATAAAAATCGCCTTTGGTGGCAGTGCACCTCAGGCAACGTGGTGACTCTGCCCTTCCCATCCTATGTAGCCTATCTCTATCATAGTATGTTCGGTGCAGTATTTTAAGTTGGATGAGTCGAAGTCTTGCCTTTATAGCCACCTCCCTGGGGTGCATTAATGCCGCCTCCCAGTCAATATCCTCCATGGACCCTACATCTTTCTCCCATCTTGCACGGAGGCCTAGCAACCCATCGGGGATTTTGTTATTAATAGTTTTATATGTGCGGGAGACCGCTTTATCGATCAGTTCCTCTTGTAGGACTCTACCCTCTAGGGGGGCGTATTCTGGAAGTTGCTCACTGGGGATGTTTTCCGCCTGCCACGCATGGCGCAATTGTGCATATTTAAGGAATTGGGAATCACTCATATTATATTCTTGTTTACATTTAGCCCATGTTTTAAGCTCCCCTTTTTCAATAATGTCCCCTATCGTGGTGATCCCGAGAAGATCCCAGGTCTCAAACCCTGTGAGTTTGCGTAGTTCTCTAAACCAATTCCCCTCCCAGAGCGGTGTGGTCCGCGTAATCCGTTTCGCCCAGCCCAGGGTCTTGCTCACCCTCTTCCATGCCAGCAAGGTCACTTGTGTCGCTGGTAGTAAACGTGAACTGCCCTTCCCCCCATAAAGGTAATGTAGATGTGTATGTGGTTGCATTGTCTCTCTCTCAAGGTGGTATGTGGGGTGGTCTCTGTCCTTGTGTGTCCATTCGTTTATGGGCATCATGTGGGACGCCCAATAATAAGCCTCCATGTCGGGGAGCGCAATCCCTCCGTTGTAGGGGTTCCGTTGCAGCGTCCGAAGTGCAATTCTAGGGTGTCCGTCTTGCCATATTAATGATTTCATTTTGTTATCTATTTCTGTGAAGGTGGCCCAGGGTAGGGGATGGTATGAGTTTTGGAGGACGTACAGGAGTTGAGGCAGAGTGATCATTTTAAAGAGAGCCGCTCGACCAAGCAGGGTGAGAGGAAGATCCTTCCATCTCTCTACGTCGGCCCTAAAATTGCTCAGGACTGCGCCCAGATTCTCCTGTCTACATACCTCTGCATGGGGCGTGACAAAAATACCCAGATATTTAAAGCCCCTCGGCACCACTCGCAGCTCTCCGGGCAGAGAGCAGTCTAGTCGTGTGTTAGTCGGGCAGTAGAGTGTGGATTTATTCCAGTTAATTTTATACCCCGAGTGTCGTCCGTAGTCCGTAATCAAGTCGAAAAGGGCCGGAATGGTCGTTTCGGGGTGTGTAATATACAGTGGGATATCGTCAGCGTAGAGGGAGATATTCTCCTCCTCTGTGTCCTCGGGGGTGACATGGAAGCCCCGGATCGAGGGGTGTATCCTAATGGCACAAGCCAGCGACTACAGAGTAAGTGCAAAGAGGAGAGGTGATAGGGGGCAGCCCTGTCTCGTCCCCCTCTCAATAGGGAAGGGTGCCGAACACCGACCATTGACACGCACTGTGGCCATCGGTTGTTTATATAGAAGTGCCACCCAGCTGCGGAATTTCGGCCCAAGTCCAAATTTAGCCAGGGTGGCATCAAGGAACTGCCAGTTGACAGCGTCGAACGCTTTTTCCGCATTGAATAATAAAAACACATGGGGATTCGTCCGTTTTCGCACATCAATAAGCCTATTATGTGTGCGTCTAAGGTTCAGACGGGTAGATCTACCTGGCATAAATCCAGACTGATCTTCGTGGATCAGACCCTTAATCACACCCAGGAGGCGAGTTGCTAGGATGGTGGCCAGGATCTTAACTTCCGAGTTCAGCAGAGAAATGGGTCTATAGGACCCACATTGATCACGTGGCTTGCCCTCCTTGTATATGACCACAATAGTAGCCATTCGCAGGTCCGGGGGGAGAACCTCTTCCTTTTGGGCATCAATGAAGAGCCTATGAAGGTGGGGGCATAGGATATCTGTATATCGCCTATAAAATTCCGCGGGCAGCCCGTTGGTGCCAGGGGCTTTCCCGGGGCGTAGCTTTGCCACTGCCTCTCGAACCTCCGTAAGTGACAGGTCTTCATCCAGGGCCTGTTTTTCCACCTCTTCTAACCTAGGGGAGGGAATAGCCCTCAAATACTCGTGAATCTCGGCCTGTGATTTTAGCGGCCGTGCCCGATAGAGAGCTCACAGTCCAGGCTTAATCCAGGTCATGACTCAATAACTTCAGGGAAATAACATATCATTCTTGCCCACCATTTGAGGTGATACAGGAATAATGGATGGGCTTTCTGGAAAGGAAGATGAGTTTCAGTTTTTCAAGTTGTTCTGTAAGAGAATTCCACATCTGGCCTCCCAGAAGGAGATCTGAATGTGGCCAGTACTTTAAAAAAAAAAAAAAAAAAAAAAATATTTATTTTCATTTTCACAAGACAGTTGAATATAAATCTAATCAATCACTAACCTTGCTCAACCGTACTAACATTACTGCATATCTGCGTTTAGTGCCTGATTCATGTCAGTGTACAGTAAATATCCAAGAAAGTTACATTTATATATGCAACGATATGAAACATAACTTATAAACAGCATCAACCTAGGTTCTTGTGTGCAATGCAACATATACACAAGAGCATAATGCACTAGTCAACTTAGAAAATTCTTCAAGTGTACATTATTGGGAGCTAGTAATTATGCCATTTTATGCTAACTCCATAAGTAGCAGTTAGGGGTATGCACATAAGGGCAATTTGGTAATTATTGTGGCTCCCCTGGACAGTTCTTTAAGTAGATTACATTCTACTAATACATCTGACAATCAAAAGTCTTTCAAATGCTAGCTGAGTGTTTGTTCACTGTGGCCTGATATTCATCGTGGCTTCCAGTGCCTTAGTAGTGTATCCCACTCCGTTAGTGCCGTACCGTCAGTTGGTGTTCTCCTGTTTGTGTGCTCTACTAGCTATTTTGGCCCTTGTCCATTTTTTACGTACTCCAGCATATATTTTAATATCTGTGGAGTTTTGACCTTCATGCCATGGCAATCTTACACTTGCCAAGCATCAACGTCAGGTCCAAAATGTGGTATGTTTGGCAGTCTGCAGACTTTGCATTTCACTGAGCATATACAATGCGACATCTCTTCTAATGGTTCTGTCTAATATTTCAGTTAGTAGAGTCACAACCTCACCCCAATACCGATCGATGACCTCAGTGGCCCATATGATATGATAAACCTCTGTATTAGAAGCCGTGCATTTGGGGCAACAATTAGATGAACCAGGGAAAACTTTCGCTATACAGGACGGTATGAAATACGCTTGGCATAAATAATTAAATTGATAGAATTCATACCTCTGGTTCCTGGAGACTGTCTTAGTGTATTGCAATATTTCACCCCATGCCTTATTAGTAAATATAGTACCTATCTTTTCCTCCCATTGGGTCTTAAACATGTCCAGATTAGCAAAGAACAAGGGGAGATGGCATCATATGAGGCAGTCACAGCCTTTTTATTATCAGTGTGTAATAAGCGCTAGGTATCATTCATTGCTGGGTCAACATCTCCCTTTTTCCATGTGTGCCTGATCACATAAAGGAGTGCATTATAAGTGAGAAAGTTACCGGCCCCAGGTCTCATCTCTGTGACAAAGATTTTATATGAAGGGAGTGTACCATTGGAGTATAAGTTGTCCTGCATCTGTATGCCTGCAGCAGCCAAAACCTGATAATTATGTGTTTTGGAGAGTTCCTTAAATTCTGAAAGACACCACAATAGCAGGTCAGGTGCATATGGCATCCAGTTGCCAGTACAGGTGAGAACTCGGCCCCAGTATTGGGTAAGTGACAATACATATAATTTTACTCAGTAACGCCTCACTCATCGTATTAGTGCCCAAAATTGCTTCAAGTTTGAGTTTTTCGTGATTGTTCACTTTAGACAGCCATCGTAGAGGCCATTGCAACTGAGCGGATGAATATAAGACCTCATAGTTCGGGCACCTAATCTGCCCCAGTCTAGTGGTCCCATAAATTTGGCTAACGTCACTCGCGTACGATTACCAGCCAACACCACCTGAATGAATAAGCAATTAAGCTAGGCAAAGAATTTCCTGGGCATGAAAAATAATGCAGAAGTGGGGATAAAAATAGCATTTTTGCTATGTCTATCCGCCCCACTGGAGATAATGGAAGTGCGCCCCAAAATGGCAGACACTGTCTAGCATTGGTTACCACTTAATAGATATTACCGGGTACCAAGCGTGTTGTATCATGATAGACTTGCCCCCTAAGTACCTACACTTGTCCACCTCCCAAAGTAAGGGGCTATCCTAATTCTTCAGCCATTCTGTCTGGGCTGTCAGCTTCAGTGGAAAAAGGCAGGATTTATTCCAGTTTACTTGTAAATCAGAGACACTGCCGAAATCCTTTAACATCTCCATTACTTGAGGTAGTGCCGTCTCGGGGTCTCAGAGATACAACTAAGCATCATCTGCATAGAGGGAGACAATTTGGTGTGCACATGATATTGTAATACCCTAATCCTGCTCTTTACTGTGCAATAAACACACTGATGGCTCCGTATCTAGAGTAAATAATAGAGGCTACATGGACAACCCTGCCTGGTGTCCCGTCCATTAGACCCCTGTTTAGATATGGTGTGCCCTGTACGGACTCTAGATAGGGTTTGCATATTTAAAAGTCAAATCCACTTTAATATATGACAACCCCAGCCCATCTTTGTAAGCACCGCAAATAAATACTGCCATTATAGGGTGTCAAAAGCTTTTTGTATATCTATAGAAACTGTAGTGGGTGTAGTAGCATCGGTCGGCAGGTGGTCCATGGTGTAGAACGGACGCCTCAGATTACAAGCTGTGCTACGTTTAGGGATATAACTGCATTGGCTGCGATGTACCAGGCCCTCGACCTAACCTTTTATTCTATTATCTAGGAGTCTACCCACTATTTTCCCATTACTGTTAATAAGTCAGAGCGGCATGTATGATCGTACATCTGTGGGGTCACATTCTTTCTTAGGTAACGCCACTATCACAGCCTCCCAAGCTGATCGAGGCAGATTCTCTTTATTATATGCTTCCGTATACATAGTGAGCAATCGTGGTGCTAGTTTCGTTTTATAAGTTAAGTATGTCTGTAGGGAGACCATCAGGCCCGGGAATTTTACCTGCAGCTAATTGTTCTACTGGGGAAACAGGGCTTTAAGCGGGCTGGGTCCTGTCGTGCTCTCAGCACCGGTAGCTCTCAAAAGCAGGTGCTGAGACGGGTCCCTATCGGCTTCTCTATTTTTGTCCCCATCATCAGCAAGGAAAAGAAAATCTTAACTCTGCAGCAGTGCCAGCCTTCACTGCCTTTGATGTAACTTCAAAGAGACTCGTTTTAGTTCTTTCACAGTCTCATCATTTCAGAACAGAAGCATTTTCGATATTATATACAATGAGGTCATAGTTCTTGCTTATTTCTCTTATGCAACTAACAACTATTGGCAAAGCCAATAGTCCTGGTTTGTTGTAGATATATTGTTACCTGTTATATTATATATCTGGATGCAAAGACAGAAGCAGCAAAATACCACTCGGGCAGTAAGCACAGATTTGAAGCTTGCATGTATTCAAGCCATGCCCTGAATTACATCTGCCTAGCCATTTTGAGAGGCCCCTTCCCCCAGTTTTTTCATCCCACTTAAAGCTCTGTGTGGAAGGAAAATGTTACTTACCCAGTAAACATCTGTTCTTGGCATGTAGAGCTGTAGATTCACATGCTTTGCATACTCCTGCCATCTAGTGTTGGGGCCGGATGTTTGGAAGTTGTTTTTCTTCAAAGAAGTCTTTCCACTCACAAGGTAGGTGACTCCTCCTTTCGGTGATAGTGCGCATGGGCATCGACTCCATTGTTAGATTGTTTTCCCGCAGAGGGTGAGAATGGAGTTAGTAAAGGTAGAATAGAGATGTCCATGCGTATGTATATAAGATAAGAAAGAACTGCAACAGGTATAGGTGCCCAGGGAGGCGGGTGGGCGCATGTGAATCTACAGCTCTACATGCCAAGAACAGATGTTTACTGGGTAAGTAACATTTTCCGTTCAAGGCATGTGAGCTGTAGATCACATGCTTTGCATAGACTATACAGCAGTATTCTCCCAAAGCGGTGGCTAACCTGTAGCTGTTGCAGTTGTTTAAAAAAGTGTTCTAAGTAATGCCTGGCCTACATTAGCTTGTTGTCTCGCTAACACATCCACACAATAGTGCTTTGTGAATGTGTGTGGTGTAGACCATGTTGCAGCCTTACAGATGTCAACTATGGGAATGTTTCCTAAGAAAGCCATAGTAGCCCCTATTTTGCGAGTGGAATGCGCTCTAGGGGGTATTGTTAAAGTTCTTTTTGCTTTCTCATAACATGTTTGAATACATTTAACAATCCATCTAGCAATACCTGATTTGGATATAGGATTGCCTTTGCGAGGTGCAGCAAAAGCAACAAAAAGTTGTTTTGTGTTACGAAATGACTTAGTTCTTTCTATGTAATATAACAAGGCTCTTCTAACATCTAAAGTGTGTAGAGCTCGTTCTGCCACTGAATCTGGTTGAGGAAAGAACACAGGTAACTCAACCGATTGATTGATGTGAAAGGCAGATACTACTTTAGGTAGAAATTTAGGGTTGGTACGAAGAACCACTTTGTCTTTGTGAAGCTGGAAAAAAGGTTCTTCTATGGTTAGTGCCTGTAGCTCACCCACTCTCCTCAGTGAAGTGATTGCAATGAGGAAAGAGATTTTCCATGAGAGAAATTGCAGTTCACATTTATGCATGGGTTTAAAAGGTGGGCCCATTAATCGTGTAAGGACTATGTTAAGATTCCACACTGGGGCAGGTGGGAGTCTTGGCGGTATAACTCTTTTTAGTCCTTCCATAAATGCTTTGATAACTGGTACTCTAAAGAGAGACAAGTGCTGCCTATTTTGTCGGTACGCAGCTATTGCAGCGAGATGTAAGCGGATAGATGTGTAAGCTAATTCTGACCGCTGCAAGTGTAATAAGTAACAGATGATATTTTGATATTTTTCCCAATCCCTAAAAGACATAGCAGCTACACTAGTAGGTACCTCCCCAAACACTACGCTGTTGGGGGATTAACCTGCATTTCAATGATTTAGATAAGACTGATGCATCAGAGCTAACTAAGGACTTACTAGTGACTAACTCCACCAAAAAGTCACAGGTCCCAACCATAAACTGGGCCACACTCTTGATCCGGTTTTTACCAACAATAATGAACTTTCGGTAGGCGATCCCACACCCCTGCCCTGGACTGATCATTTCCTGATCCCCTTCTACATCAACTCCCCACCCCCTCCCCCAGACACAAAATTCACCACCAAGAGAGTTAGGCCATGGGCCAAACTATCAGTAGAAGCCTGGACCCCAGCCCTAGAAAGTCTAAGACCCGAGCCCAACCTTAATCTCACCTTAGCCGCTGATAACTTCACCACCTGGATCGAGACATCACTGGACATGGTCGCCCCAGCTAAACCCTGCCATAAAGTGAGAGAGAAACTATCACCCTGGTACTCCCCCAAACTTCGATCAATTAAACAGGACTGCAAAAGATTGGAGAGGATATGGAGGAAAGACTATAATGCCCTCAGCAAACAGAAATACAGAGAATCCATAAAACACTATCAAAATGAAATAAAATCTGCCCAGGCAGCGTACTACGAAGAGAGAATTAACTCAACGGCCAACACCCCTAGAGAAATCTTCCGTATCGCGAAGGATCTCCTAGAACTTCCGAGATCCGAATCATCCCTGGTGACCTCCCTTGAGCGATGTAACGAACTAGCAGACTTCTTTCTAGGAAAAATTCAAAACATCTATACTTTGTTCCCCAGCCCACCCCGCCCTAGTGACCTTTCCGTAACGGACAAGCCTCCGCGCGGCCCAAACCATGCTCTTAAAGAATTTCCCCCTTTGAACCTAGCTAGGCTATCAGAAATCCTTTCTCAAATAAAGTCAGGCTCACCCCTAGACCCAGCTCCCCCACATGTACTATGCAAAGCAGGAAAAGTGATACTCCCCCACATGCTTGAAATGATAAATCAGTCTATGGCCTCTGGTTTAGACCCCTCACCCTGGAAACATGCCATGGTGAGGGCTCTACTAAAAAAAAACAACCTGGACCCGGATGACTTGGGTAATTATCGCCCCATATCCCTGCTTCCAGTGATCATTAAGGCCCTAGAAAAGCATGTAAACTCGACCCTTTAAGAATTCCTGGAAATCCACGACCTTTTACATCCCACACAGACTGGCTTCCGGCCTCAACATGGAACTGAAACTGCCCTGCTCGCAGTGGTGGAGGACTCTAAACTAATCCTCGACCAAGGGGGGGCAGTGGCCATCATCCTCCTAGACCTAAGCTCAGCTTTCGACACTGTGAATTTCAACATCCTATTAGAGAGACTCAGGAGGAGAGGCGTTTCATGTGAAGCCATTGACTGGATCCAATCCTACCTAGATAACAGAACCTTTCAGGTTTTCTCAGGGGAGTCAACCTCTAGATCCGTGGCGATCAGCTGTGGAGTCCCTCAGGGATCCTCCCTGAGTCTGACATTATTTAATGTATATATGCAGCCATTGGCGGATATCATTCTGCCATATGGGATAAAAGTTGTCACCTACGCAGATGATACCCAGCTGGTAATCACCCTCAATGGCCCCCGAAATCCCCGCTCTGACTTCGAAACTTGCCTGGGGGAAGTGGCGTCATGGATGGAACATTCCTGCCTTAAGCTGAATGGAGGAAAAACTGAGCTGATGCTCCTGGGCAACACCTCCGATTTTGACCTCAAACAGATCTGGCCCAACTGCCTGGGACCTGCCCCAACCCCGAAGACTAAAAGTTTGGGCATCTGGCTGGATAGCTCCCTTAAGTTCGAAGACCAAGCAGTAAGAGTAGCCGGAGCCTGTTTTGGTGCTATTAGACTACTTCGCAAGGTTCTCTCCCTTCTTCCGATGAGCACAAGGAGGACCCTGATACAGGCCTTGGTCTTATCACGCTTGGACTACGGAAACTCCCTTTACCTTGGAGCACCCAAAGCAACTTTAAGGAAACTCCAGGTTGCACAGAACTGAGCAGCCAGACTATTGCTGGGGATGCCAAAAAATAAGTTGGCCAAACCAGCGTTGAAGATGCTCCACTGGCTACCTGTCTCCGAAAGAATCAAATTTAAGGCTCTGTGCATAGCCCATAGGACCTTTTGGGGTACCGGCCCGGTTATCAACAGGCCGCTCATTACCCCATACCACCCCGGAAAATGCCTCAGCTCAACTAACCTTTATCTTGCAGTCATTCCAAAAATCAAAAAGGCAAGAAGCGGAGGCAGATCATTCGCCTACAATGTGGCCAGACTCTGGAACACAATGCCCACACCCATCCGTGCTGAATCCCGTCATCTCCCCTTCCGAAAACTTCTCAAGACCTGGCTATTCCAACAATCAGCTTCATAAACTATAGCCACAACCTCTGTCTAGACGCTAGCACTGGGATGCCCATGGGTAGCTATGCGCTCTACAAATGCTAATAATAATAATAATAATAATAATAATAAGCATCCAGGGAATTGATATTGTTATTATTACAATAGATAACAATACTCATTTCCATTTAGCTGCATAACAGGCTCTTGTAGAAGGCCTTCTGGCCTCTTTGGTAATGTTCATACAGTCTGGGGGAAGATTGAGATAACCAAACTCTATGACTTCAGGAGCCAGATCGCTAGGTTGAGTTCTTTGGGATCTGGGTGCCTAATTTCTCCATGGCTCTGCGTGAGGAGACTGGATGTGAGGTGTAGCTTTTGATGTTGAATTATTGACAGTTCCAGCAGGGTGGTGAACCAGGGTTGACGGGCCCATGTGGGAGCTATCAATATCAGTGTGAGGGATGTTTGTTTGAGTTTCCTAACCACTAATGGAATGAGTGGGAGAGGCAGAAAAGCGTAGGCAAATATCCCTGACCAGTTCATCCATAGTGCATTGCCTTTGGAGAGCGGGTGTGGATACCTGGAGGCGAAGCTTGGGCATTTTGCGTTTTTGTGTGTGGCGAAAAGATCTATTTGAGGAAAACTCCAATTTTGAAAGTACGGGAGGAGAACTTGAGGGTGAAGTTCCCACTTGTGGATTTGCTGCCTCTGTCTGCTGAGAAGATCAGCAATCTGATTGTTTACTCCTGGAAGGTGTTCTGCTAGGAGATACATTTTGTGGTGTATGGCCCATTTCCAAATGGCTTGAGCTAGGCGTGACAGTTGGAGAGAGTGTGTCCCCCCCTGTTTTTGTATATAGTACATAGCTGTCATGTTGTCGGTTCGGACTAGGACAGCTTTGTCTACAAGGTGAATTTGAAAAGCTTTGGGCGCTAGAAACACTGCTAGCAGCTCTAGATGATTTATGTGGAGAGCCTTTTGCTTTTGACTCCACAAGCCTTGAATTGTGTGATTGTGGAGATGAGCTCCCCAACCAGTGAGCGATGCGTCTGCGGTTAGCATTGTCTATGGAACAGAGTCTATGAAGGGCCGTCCTTTTGATAAGTTTTGTGTGTTCCACCACTGCAGAGAGCGATGAGTACGGCCGTCTACCAACACTAGATCGGTTAAGAGACCCTACGACTGGTTCCACTGACTTGCTAAGCATTCCTGAAGGGGACGCATGTGAAGCCTTGCCTGGGGAACAATCATGATGCAAGAGGCCATCATTCCCAGCAGCTGCATATACACCCGAGCTGGTAGTGAGTGAGTGGGCTGAAACTGACCAATTAGAGCCTGAATATTGCGAATTCTGGCTGCATTGGGAAAAGCTAGAGCTCTTTGAGTATCTAAAGTGGCTCCTAGATAGGCTTGAGTGTTGGAAGGTTGGAGATGAGACTTTAACACATTGACTGTAAACCCCAGTTGGTGCAGTAACCGCAGTGTTATGTGAGTGTGCTGGAGACACTTTAGGTGCGTACTGGCTTTGATGAGCCAGTCGTCCAAGTACGGGAAGGCATGAATGTATTGTCTTCGCAGGTGAGCAGCTACTACTGCCAGACATTTTGTAAATACTCTGGGAGCAGTGGTGACTCCGAATGGAAGCACTTCGAACTGGTAATGCTGCCCCGCTACCACAAATCTGAGATATTTGCGATGAGCGGGATGTATTGGAATGTGGAAATATGCGTCCTTTAAGTCTAGAGTAGACATAAAGTCGCCTTGTTGTAGAAGTGGGAGCACTTGTTGAAGTGTCACCATGTGAAAATGATCTGATTGTATGTAATGATTTAACTCTCTGAGGTCTAAAATGGGTCCGAGAGAGCCGTCCTTTTTGGGTATTAGAAAGTACAGGGAGTATACGCCCAACCCTTGATATTGTATCGGTTCGGGCTCTATGGCTCCTTTTAAAAGGAGAGACTGAACCTCTTGTTTGAGGAGGTGTAGATGGTCTGGTGACATTTTGTGTGAACGTGGAGGGATGTTTGGAGGGTTGTTGGTAAGCTCCAGGCAATAACCAGATTGGATAACTCCTAGCACCCATTTGTCTGTAGTTATTGATTGCCAGCCAGGTAGGAATTGTAAAAGACGTCCCCCGACAGGTGTTAAATGATCGGGGGAAGCGTAGGCAAGTCACTGTTTGTTATTTGAGGGGGAGGTGCGTGTGTTGGAACCTCTACCTCTACCTTTGCCATTGTTGCCTCTGTAGTTTCCTCTAAAGAAACCTTTTGAAGAAGAGGGCTGATTGTTGCCTTTGTATGGTGTAGAGGCAGTGTCTGAAGAGATATTCTTGGACCCCCGACGATAGAAGGTGCGTCGAAAGGAACCACGAGTAGAAGGGAACTGTAGAGCACCCATAGACTTTGCCACGTCTGTGTCCTTTTTCATTTTTTCTAAGGACGTGTCTACTACAGGGCCAAAGAGATTTTGTTTGTCGAATGGTGTGTTGAGAATGGAAGCCGGAACTTCGAGTTAAAATCCCGAAATTCTTAACCATGTGTGTTGTCTTAGTAACACACTGGTATTGACGGCTCTAGCCGCAGTGTCAGCTGCATCAAATGCACACCTAACGGAAGAATTAGAGATGAGCTTTCCCTCTTGCACTAAGTCTTGAGCTTTGGATTTATGCTCATCGGGTAAGAACTGGAGAAATTGTTCCATTTCATCCCAATGTGCCCTATCGTATCTGGCTAAAAGGGCCTGGGTATTAGCAATACGCCAGTAATTTGCGGCATGGGAAGCTACTCTTTTCCCAGAGGCGTCTATGAGCTTAGACTCTTTGTCCGGAGGTGGAGCATCCCCCGATGTCTGTGAATTGGCCCGTTTACGGGTATTAGAAACCACTAAAGAGTCTAAGGGTAACTGGCCCTTGATGAAAACTGGATGTGATGGTGCAGGTTCATATTTTTTATCTGTCCTGGGGGTGAGAATGCGTGCACGAACAGGATCGTTAAATATGTCGTCCACATGCCTTAACATACCCTTGAGCATAGGGAGTGTGTGGGTGGATCTTTGGGAATTACTAAGGGTTTCAAAGAAGAAATCCTCCTCCAGGGATTCCTTATGTCATTGCACCCCATGGTATTCAGCAGCTCTACTTAGAAGCTCTATATAGCCTACATTGTCATCTGGTGAAGAAGGTTTAGTAGGATAAAGGTCAGGATCATTATCCGTGGGAGAGTCTGTATTATAATCCTTCCAAGGGTCTGCAGATGAAGGATCATTGCCCCCGTCCCCATCCCCATCATCCTGATCATCAGGTTTTTGTGGTTGTGGTTGCGGCAAATTAGTAGGAGTAATTAGTAAATGCTGTGTTTCTGGGGAAGGAGGTGATGGGGGAGCAGGAGAAAGGTTAGTACCAACATGTTTCCTTTTTAAAGGAATGTGATAAGTGTCCTCCGACTCAGATCTGCGTTTATGTGGCAATTTGGTTGCAATATGTCCAGTTTTTGGATGAATGTATAGTTCTTTTTGTTTCGGGTCCGGTTTTGCAGGCGGGACGTCGAAACGGGGCTCCTTTGGTGGTATCGGAGCATCTTTATGTTTCGGTGACGAAGTTTTCAGTGCCGGTGTCTTCGGTGCCGAGGATTTCAGTTCCGTAGACGGTTTTGGTGTCGAAGGAGTTGGGCCTGAGACTGGTTTTGGTTTCGACCCCGAAGGTTTCGGATCGGTGCCCGAGTGTGGACGACTCGATCCCGAGCCGGAAGGCTTTAACGTGTGTTTCGGTGCTGAGCCGGAAGGCGGGGCGTTGGAAACATTTTCTCGGTGCCGACCATGGCCTGAAAGCAGAGGTGGGACCGGAGCCTTTTCTCGGGCTGAGTAGGACTTTGGGGCAAGGGAGGTTCGGTACTCACAATACGCTGACCTTGCGGAATGTCTTCGTCCACATCAGAGCCGGATTCGGAGACGAATATAGGATCCTCCTGTTCTTCCTCGGCCCCTAGTGCATCGCCGGTCTCTTGTTCGGAATCTTCTCCGAAGAGGTCCGGAATGGATCCAGTGTTTTGGCTCTGCATGTCGCGACGTCGAGCCCGATGGTCGCAGAGTGTTTTCTTCGAACGGAAAGATCTACACGCGTCGCAGTCCTGTTCGTTGTGCTCCGGAGATAAGCACAAGTTGCACACTTCGTGTGAGTCGGTGCGCGGGAACTTCGCGTGGCACCAAGGGCAGAATTTAAATGGAGTCCGTTCCATCGACTGAGAGGTGGACCGCCGCGGGTAGGCCCGACGGCCTTCCACAAGTTTCCTGATCAAAAAGAGCTTTGTATTTGATACGATACGCGGAGAAAAGTGAATACGCGATCGAAAACAATACCGTCGAGGGTAAGTGGATTGCACACCGAGGGGAACCCGAGAAAACGGTTTCGAACCGGAGCGCAGCAACTCACGTCTGAACCCGATGGCGGAAAAAAAGCAATCTAACAATGGAGTCGATGCCCATGCGCACTATCACCGAAAGGAGGAGTCACCTACCTCGTGACTGGAAAGACTTCTTCGAAGAAAAACAACTTGCAAACATCCAGACCCAACACTAGATGGCAGGAGTACGCAAAGCATGTGATCTACAGCTCACATGCCTTGAACACAATTTTTCCAGAGTGATTATTGTGCCTAGACTCTGTAGTTGGTCTTCCGTGAGGGGTGGCAAGCATATACCGACCAGCAATGCGTGTGTGCATGTTTCATGTTTCACATCTCTCGTGGGGGGTATATAAAGTTTCATAATAACTACCGAACACCATGTAAATATCCTGTTGAGCATGTACCGGTGACCCGTCTTGGTCCAGCATCATACATTTAAGGGGGCCACTGCTAATCGGATCTCAAAAGCCGCACTAGTAACTGCCCTGACTTATCTCCCTCACCACGTTGCTTTGCTATATATTCCTGCTAATCCATATTTTTCAATCTATAAAGCATCTCTTCATATTGCTTCAGCGCATTCAACAGGCCTTGTCTCTGAGCAGTGTCTAGTGTCACCCTCTTTTCCCAATCATAAAGCTTTGTCTCTATTTCCAAATTTTTCTCCTGCATCACCTTCTTTATCACATAGGCGACCTTAATGCAACTACCACAGGACCTATTTTGAGAGCATCCCATTCAATTAAGCGACTGTCCGTGGAACCCTCATTTTCACAGAAATAGTTATCTATTTGCCCCCAATCTGGGCTTGCAATGGTGCATCCTGGAGCGCCACTGCCTGAAGGAGCGATGCAGGTGTCGCAGGTGGGTTCTAGTCCAGTTCAATGCTAGTAGGAGTGGGTTATGATCAGGGGCCACTTGTCCTGGGTATTACACTTTTCTTCCAAGTAGTGTGACCTCAGCATCCCCCATAAAACGATTTGTAGTAGTATATAGCTTATGAACCGGGGAATAAAATGAATATTCATTCTCAGTCTGTTGTGTGGAGTTCATGCCACAAATCTGATAATTTCCACTGAGGTAACCACCTTTTAAATTTAAAGGGCAGTGCTGTGGCTTCTGACCCTTCTATAGGAAGATGAGACCTATCTGCATCGCAATCTGGGACCATGATAACCCCCCCATACACATCGGGTAAGGACATATTTTAGGCATAATGGATTGAGTGTTTCAAGGAATGCAGTCTGATTCATGTATCGTCCTCAAGTATCATTATTGGATGTATGAAGTGCTTGGCGCTATCCAAATTAGGCGCTTCTAGAGAAGGTGGAATATATGGTGGCATATAATTGGCCGTGCCATTTTTCCTTCAGCTTATATAACTCTGAAGCAGTCATATACGTTTCCTGAATTCAAACAGTATGACTGGACCTCCGTCTCATGAAGGAGTGTACATAAGGTAGTTTGGCCAGATTTCGTAGTCCTCTAATGTTACATGAAACACAATGATAATCTCCCATTAACATTTTTGAGCCTGAATGGGGGATATCCAGATAGCGCTGCAGGCCCCCATAAGACACTTCCCCTCAAGCGTAGATCATTCCCTCTGCTCAATCCGAATTTTAGATGCCTGTGCTCTAGCACTACACTTTTCACATTATCATGCACATGTTGTAGCTGTTCAGTCATGGGTGTAGAACTAACCTGGCCAAAAAAACAAAGAAATCCATACAACTAAACCTATTACGTCCATCTGGATTATTATAGCACCAAGTGCTGGGGGACCGCCTTGATTGCTCTGCAGCTCTGTGTGCTTCAGTAATGAACATGAATCCACCTTGTCATTACGGAAGGCATGCCATTCGGCTCTATGTGATGATCACAACCATATCATAATGTGAGAGTGACATGAGAGTGGATGCCCTTACTTGACCTGAGATGGGTGCCACGACAAAGAGGGAAAAAGGAGCAAGTGAAGCTAGAAAACAGCTGCCTGCCTCTCTATCATCAATGGTACATCACGATGGCAAAAGGACATATACCCTCTAGCCACCCAGCAAAGTTAACTTAGACAGTTAAAACGAGTTCAAAGGATATCGTCGGCAGTCATTGGCGTGATCGCTGGTCCAAGCTGTGACTCATCATCTTCAAGTCCAGTTGTGTCTTCTTCTTCGCTCGCTAAGGACTAGTCTTCCGAAAAAGCTTTTTTTCCATTGAAAGAGCCCAAAGAGTTCTTTGTGGGCTCTTTCAATGGAAAAATGCTTTGTAGGAAGACCTTCATTGACATTAGAGATTAACAATCTTCTTAAAAAAGCTTCAGACTCAGGCCCTCCATGCCCTTTGGTAGGCCCACCAACTGGATGTTGTTCTGGCGTGACGGGCTCCCAGTATCTTCTGCACGAGCCTACAGTTGCCCGATGTCCTTGCGTTGTTCTTCAATTGTCTTTACATGGGATGCCAGCACTGGGGAAATATTAGTGAGGGTAAGTTCATTGAACAAGTCTTTAGCTTTCAGATTTTTATGGTCTTCCCGCAGAAGAAAAATGTTGATAGGCACTGTGTCCTTTCTAGATTCTAGAATGCCCCTCATATCCAATATTGTTGTAGGATTTAATTAAACTTAGTGGAATGCTCCTCTAGCTTTAATTTCACTAAAGCAGTCCATACCACAAAGTACAGAACATATGAAGCGGGTAAGCGGGTGCCCGTGTCCAACACTCCACACCACACAAGCAGATCCACAGCACCTACTAAAGTTCCATTATTCCGACCTCACATTAGCATACAATATCGGTGGGGCAATAGGCCCCTCTCCCCTCTCTCAAAGGGCCAGTGTAGCAGTGAACATCCCTACAGAAGGGGAGCTGGACAGGAGATTGGTTGAAGTGGCAGCAGCCCTGTTGTGGGTTGCGCACCCCAAAGGACCAGTTCTGAAACTTTCCGCTTCGGAACATCCCTGCAGCCTACTGCTCCATGTCTGGCACCCAATGCCGTGGATGCTCTCTTCAATGTTGCGAAGCAGCCCACAGTGGTGCTCAGTCGGATTCACTCAACCCACTATAGGAGCCTCCAGGCCCACCGTGATTTGTGAGTGAGCCCCACACACATCTGCTAGAGCCTCTAACGGCCCATCTCCCAAAACCTCTGCATTCAGAGAAAGCAGTGGCCGACTCCGCTACTCATGATCGCCATCTTGTTTTTGTACTGGACGCCACTATGACCCTCTGCCCCTATCGATCTAAATAGCAGATGCAGGCTACACAGCAGAGTGCGAAGTCCCGACAGTGGCTCACAAGCTATTGGGATATCCGTTGCCATAGTCAAATTGTAAGGGATGGAGCAGGATAACTGTAAAAGCTCTACACAGGACCGGAAGCTACTTTGAAATGTAGCCAACTACAATCCGTGGTTTGCCACACTCCCAATGTGATTTTACCTCAGTAGTTCGTAGGTGAAATGACCAAAAAGTGGGATTCGGGTGGACATGACACTCAGGACTTTTTATCGTGTTGGTTGCAGATGTTTGAAGCACAAGAGCTGTAAAATGTTTTGTGTGTGAAGGTTTTAAATGATAATTTCTCTATTAAGCAGACAATGAAGGGGCCTTAACATTGCTCTGTTGTGACGTCAGAGGTTTTTCCCAGATCAGAGTTTTGATATTCAGATCTGAATTTTTGTGGATAAGAAAGAGATTTTTCTGGAAAGCAGAGCTTGCATAATCTCATGTTGATCCACATGGGGCAAATATTATGGTTATACCTGCAAAGTAGGGGAGCAAGAGGATCTAATTTCAGAGAATCATTGTATGGCCTCCCTAAATACATTACACACAAATAGGTACCGCCATTCGCCTTTTTAAGGCAACCCTCTGGTCAACATTTCTCTAGAAGATATCCATAATTTGGATGCCTACACAAGTCCTCTAATGAGAGTGAGGTACCTATTTGTGCTTTATGCAAATATTATGTTGCCTTTGTTTTCAGAGAGGAGTGGGAGGACTTAGGCCTCATTACGAGTGCCCCTGGTAAGCCTGATGGGCAGTAACAGTAGTGAGAGGAATCTGTTCAGGTGGATGCAGAAAGGATTGGCATTGCCTGTGGCAGTGTTGGGGTTTGAGTGGGTGAAGTGCACGTGGAAATTAATAAATGTGTTATGTGCTTAATATCAGAGATACTTTCTGCAAGGATGGGACTTTGCACATGGAGAGGTGTGGTGCAGCGGCCAGGGCAGCTGACTTCGGAGCACAGGGTTCACGGTTCGATCCCCGGCTCCGGCGGCAGCTCAGCTCAGCACCATGTGACTCTGGGCAATAGCTCACTTAATTTCCACTACGGCCCCCAGCGCCTTGAGACCCGTAAGGGTGAGTAGCTGCGCTATATAAAAACGGACTTACATGGGAGCTGAGGTCCACTGACTGAATAAATTGTAGACTAGTCACTCGTTCAGCAAATTATGCAACAGCTGTTTCCTGACATAGTAAACTCTGAATCCTAAAGTCCTAGAACCCCCATCTTTTTGCTTGTCAAAGCATATGAGTTGAAAGGGCTGAAGTTTTATCTAGAAATCTATTTTGACCAATAAGGAGCAATGTTGAGAACAGTGCCAGCGGATATGGGGATAAAGCCAGGGAGCACCTGAAAGCCTAACGGGACTTGAAGAACAAGTTACTTACCTTCAGTAACGATGATCCAGTTTGACGCCTGGGGGTAATTCTAAGGTAAGGAATCTATAACTAACTGTCTCTTTCAGATAGGTGTATACAACACAGTCTAGGCAAATTAGATTTACCAGAGAGCATGTCAATTTTAGAATGGACCTAAATCATGTGCTTTCCTAGGTGTTCAAAAAAAGAAATAGAGATGGCTGATATCTTCAATCTTAAGTACATAATAGTTGCTGACCTTTTGTGCTGCTTCTTCTGCTGTCCATCCTCATCCTCTGTTGACTGGCCTCCGTCTGCTTTTCTTCCTCGTCTTTTACGTAGAATGATAAAATTGATTTAGGATCTACATGCCCTATTAAAATAATATAACATACATTAGCTGATAATATCCAAGAATTACACGTAGAAACAAGGAGATATGGAGGAAGGAGTCAATGTTAAGAGTTCTCTCACAGCTTTTGAAGAGAAGTTTACTTATGCTGAGAGATGTAGGTTTACCAATTCATAAATCCTTGAATGCATTCTGTTAGGGGGTGGAGAGGGAAGGTATGGATAGATCTATACACATTGTACTGACAGATCAAAGATAGCGAGCAGGCAACAGAAACAAATGGCAGATGAGATCACATAAAACATGCTTATTAAAAGGGGACAGTAAAAAGTTGCCCATGATGGTAAGAAGATCAAATTGCTATCTTAAAAATATCATTCACCCACAGATGTGGCAATTATTTCAAGGTGAAAGACATATTTGTTGCATTTGTGTGCTGCATCTCAGGAGACTAACAACTTCCTCTAATGTTTGCGGAGGCCGTGGCAGTGGTAAGGAGGGAGACTGGATAGCGAGGATCAGGGAGAAGGGGCAGCGAGATGAGAAGGGTCCCAGAGACAGAGCTGTGGACATTGGCAGATGAATGTGACAGGAAGCGGAAGAGAGGAAGGTTCCAGAACCAGAGGGAAGAGACAAAGACAGAGGTACAAGTACAAGTGGAAGGCAGGAGACAATAAAGCAAGTAATCCCTAAGGAGAGGTCATACAACTATCACAGAGACAAGGGAAAGGCGAGTGGACAAGAGGGATCGTCGAGATGGTGACTAGACAAAGGATATGGAGGGAAAATGACAGAGGAATAGCCAGAGACGTCGAGATGAGTGTGCCAGATTTAATGTATTCTTCCCCAAGACAAGAGGGTCTCGGCCATTCCTAACAATTAATGTAAAGGCAAGAGACTTGAATGAGATGGCAAAAGAAAATAATTAGTAATTACATGTCTAATGAATACCAGGCCAATCAGAATATCCTGTCAAATCAATGAGAATGTTTTATTGTGTAGTAATATTCATGTTTGAGGATACACTAATAGAGCCAAGGAACACATAAAAAGGAGAATTATAAAAAGAGAGGAGTCTCTTTATATAGCTACTTAAAGGGTACATATGCTCACACTATGGCTTCTGCAGCATTTTCAAATCGAGAAGTATTTTTGTCTAGCTTATTCTGAAACTCTTTATACGCTTTTACCTTTCCTGGACTGATCGTCATTTATTGAACGGTCTTAAATTGCCGAAGTAACAAATTATATCATAGGAGGAATATGTGTGCAGCCACTAAATTCATTGCAACAGCAATGGAAAAAAGTAAAGATGTAATTCCATTGTTGGTTAATTTTTTATTAGTTCTAAACACTGCATTTCCTGTCTGCCTCTCGTGTCATTTCCAACTGCAATGGTTGAAAGAACTTCACAAAAAAAGGAGAATCTGAGTAACACATGTTTCCAAAAGTATTATAAATAGATACGTGCGAAGAGGAGTTGGTTTGAGGAATCTCAAAGAATTTATAGAGAATAACAGGTTATATTTTTGCCCAAAAACTGTATCTGCCTGGTCACACTTCCTGGATCTCACCATGAGACAACCCAGGACCACATGTATAACATCTAAGAGATGAAAACGAGGTCATCGTCCATACGGAAAAAGCAACATCTTATACGTTTTGTGAAGTACAGATAAAAGATCATCAGAGTTTACGCCCGGTGCCATAAGTGCACTGCTGCTGAGGTTGTTGAAAAGGGTTCCCTCATCATCAATGGCCGTGCTGCAATCGTTCAGAGGCATTTGAAACCTACCAAAGTTCTGGTGGGCTCTGCCATCTTCCTCTTCTACACCAGACTGATCATGTAGACTTTCAGAGGCCTTTTCCTTCTTCAAAACAAATCTAGTGTTGTGAAAGGACAATTCTGTGGAATAAGGAATAGGTTAAAAGAAATTGTACGTACTAAAGACGGGAAAATCCAAATCTAAGGTAACATTAATGTTCTGAAGACTTAACAGGAATTAAAACAATCGCAGTGATTTAGTTATTTTGTTACTTTACTAGGTAGAGACGTATTTCACCAAAGGTACGTGCATTTATGCAGCCATTTCCCAAACTGTGTATATTCTTTGAAGTAGTTTGTGGGGTGCACACGTGCGCGGGGAGCAAACTAAGAGCATTCTGAAGGTGAGCGCTGGAGATATGTTGGTTGTGTAGTGAGAAGCCATGATCCCTCTGTACAGGTATCCCCCATCTTCCCAGGCAAATCACTTAAGTGTATTTGGGGTGGGGGTCAAGCCTATTTTTTTTAGTTTTGTTTTGTATTAGTGCACCACCTATACAAAGTGCTTCAAACAGGTAGGTGAGGGGGCATTAGGTAGAAGTGGATAGATGGGTCAGAGGCATCCCTTTGTAGACAGAGGGATGTTGTGGTGAACTTTTGTACACAATAGGTTGAGACAACTGTAGGTTGTGGGAGCTCAACATTGGGCATCTGGTCAGCTAGTAACATAAAAAGATATTGCTGAGAAGTTGAGATCCCAGTGATGCAGAGGTTTCTAAACGATATCAATAGTACTGTTTCCTCTTCGATTCCCGCGGAGTGAAACTGAGATGCCCAGTAGGGAGACACTGTGTAGTGCAGCCTATATATCTGTATTCACGGAACCTAAAGTGGTTGCATTCTTTAACAGCACATATAAGCTAAGGCAGTTACGGAATGTTACCCAGGGGAGCTCCTAGTAGTTAAGTTTGATTCGAGTGATTCTATATGCCACTTTTCCACTGTTTAGGTGAGTCTTCCTTCAACCGTGGAGTATGCCCAGATCTTGATCCCAAGCTGCGATATGGGTTTACACTCATGTCAGTTTTTTTCTGCCCCAGGGTATGTGGTTTTCCTTGACACAGTGTCCATTTGAGTGCTTGTACTTTGTGGTGCTGCCTCTATAGTCTTTGAGTCTTGGGCTCTGTGTCATGACTCGACAGCACAGTGTTGACATTCTGCTCTATTGGTCTCTTCCTGGTCCAGTGTGCACATCAATGTCGTCCAGCCCAATTGTCTGCGTTTCCTTGCCCCACCCGCCTCTTTTATTGCCATGTCAGAGAATCGATGCCCTAGAGTCCGAGTCTATGTCTTGGTGCCCGGTGTCTGTGTCCATGCCACTGCTGAGAGAAGCTGGAAATAAGGAAAGTGGTGTTTCGAATACATAATTCGACACTGGACTGGAGCTCACCCATAAGTCTAAGGGGCAGAATGCTCTGGAGTATACTACTGTAATAGATCCTCTTAACAAGCAGAGCACGCTCAGCAGAGCAGGCTGTTAGGGTAAAGAGTGGATCAACAACTTTATAGGTGCTAGAGATAAGTTCAAACTAACGCCTGGTCAGGTAATCCCTACAGGGTGACAACAACAGCTCCTTAAAAGTATCCTTATCTTAGCCATATTAGTGTGGGCCAAAGCTTACTCTGAGGGGAGGTGACTGGGCTTAAAGGATAAACAAATAAACATCAAAGCAGTATAAAGAGAATGTATGATCGAGGCCAAACACCACAATAAATTTAAAAGAAAACAACAAAAGGAAAATATATAGAAGGGACTAAAAACTTTCAGTCGTAGCGAGTAAGAAAAATGGTTAACATGGTTTCCTATGAAACTCATGGCAAGTCACTGAGAAACAGTAACATATATTACACTTCTTTTTTATAATATATACTTTCTTTTTTTCTGCTTTGTTGCACATCGATAAACAAGAAACATAACAATAACAGCAGTGTCACATGTTCCTCGCCTATACACGATCCATGCTTCACATTCCCTGATTATCTCTGCCAGGTAACAGTCCCTCCCCTGCCAAATAATACATTGTACATACAGCAATTCTTTCCTTTTTCCTTGAATGTACCAGTTCCCAACATGAGCTACTATTTGCATCCTATCAATCTGTCTCCTTCATGTACTGTCATCCAAGTCCTGTGACTGAGACCTTCCGATCCACCCATGCCCCTGCCTCCTCAAATGCTCTTAGTGTGTCGGCCCAAATAGCTAAATCCTCCAATACCCTGTCATCCCTCCGGGACCTCCTAACATGTGTCTCCTCCGCCAGTACCCATTTAGATGTGTCCCTGGCCCAAAGCAATGCAACAAGACTTCTAGTCTCCAACAAGTCTATGGCTATACACCTCGTCGCCGGGACCAGTGCATTGTGCAGAAACCTATGCTGCATTTACCTTTCTTTTGGTTTCACTATCATGCCCAACAGGCATTGCCGAGGCGAGAGATCCAGCAAGATTCACTTTGCTCCTCGTAATCGTGTTACCACTTCCAACCAGAAGGCTGAGAGCCAGTTACAAGACCATGTAAGGTGCATAAAAGAGGTTCCCCTGATCCCTGAACATGGGCAGTTCACCGACCGTCCTGAATAAATTCAAATCAGCTTAATCGGGATAAGGTAGGTATGATGTACATAGTTAAAATGATTTCGTTCAAATCTCATGTTACCAAAGACCCCCTTTACCAAAGCACAAGCATCTTCCAATCTCTAATTATGAGTTGCTCACCTAGATCATCCCCCACGCCAACCTTGCTTTCAGCCCCATCCTAAGTCTGTCTGCCTTCAAGTCCTTATACAACCAAGTCACTAGATGTCTGGCTGTAGCCATACCAAGGAGCGCCTAAAGGATCTTGTTCCATGGAAGTACCTCACAGAACTCAGTCCAGATCTCCCTGACTGTACCAACGATCTTGGAATACTGCAGGAATTGGCCTACCCCCACCATAAGTCTCCTGTGCCTCCTGACATGAGATTAACCTTTCCCCGGAGTACCAGTCACTCAGTGGCTGACATCCTCCTTCTGCCATTGTGCAATCAACATGTGTATACTTAAGCTTTTGAAAGGCTGCAGTACACACATATCCAATTCTCTCAAAAAGGGAGGATTTTTGAGGACCCTAGTGACTTCTTTTCCAGATTTGAGCATTTTGTTTCACTAGATAGGTATAATCCCTACCCACACCGGATCCCTTCATTAGCAGTTCCATCAAAGTCACATGTTGTATATGTGCTGCATAGTAATATAGTTCTATGTCAGGTTGTCTCAGTCTCGCCTCCTCCTGATCCAATTTAAGTTTATCCAGAACAACTCTGCTCTTCATTCTAGCCCAAACCAACGAGATCAAGAGGCTATTCAATGTTTTGAATGTTTCCTATGACAGAGGACAAAGAGAGTTTTGCACAGTGTAGAGGCATTTGGAGAGGAACACCATCTTCTCGATGGCGACTCTACCCATTACGGCCAGGGGCTACGTATTCCAGAACCACAGGAATGACTGCAACCCCTCCATCATCCTCCTCACGTTGTACTTGCACTATTTCTGAGCATCAACCTGAATTTATCAAACTGTGATTTTAGGCCAAGGTCAGATAGCCGGTGTTCAGGATATCTCACTGATCCCCAGAGGAATCAACAAGCCCTTCTATGTAACCGGAATTCATCTAGGTGGACCAACAACCTCAGTACAGACTACCTCAAAGAATCATTTGCGTATAAGGAGATCACATGAGTGGAGTCTCCCACTCTAATGACCCAGCCTCTGAGCTCCCTCCGATCCTAATTGTTAATTGTTTCAGCACAAATGCAGATGACCTTGCCTGGTGTCCCGCTCCACACTCCAGTCCCCAGATACGGGCATCTTACTCCTGACTCTTACCCTGGAATCTAGATATAGCAACTTTATCCATCTACAAAAGACAGGGCCAAACCCCATCCGTCTCAGGACCTTCAGCAAGTAAGTCTAATCCAGAGTATTGAATGCTTTTGCAATGTCGACCAACACCAAGCCAATCCCTTTGTCTCTTATTGTCCACTGAATGCAGGATATGGGACACTCTGCATATATTCATGGCTGAGCTACGGGCAGGCATAAAGCCGCATTGGTCTTCATGCACCATCAACCCCACCACTGATCTCAGTCCCTCTGATAGGATTTGCACCTTGGTGTCAGAGTTGATCATGGTTATTGGTCTATAGGAGGAGGAATCTGAGAAGTCTCTGCCCGACCTGACATCATACAAAAAAACGCCCTCCTGCATCGTCGGAGGAGGGGTACCCATCTATCTAGCCTTCATGAAAACTTTGAATACCTTTTCAGACGGCTGGTGTGCAAAGGTTAGGTAGAATTCCACCAGGAAACCATCGCTTCCTGGCATTTTATCTCTTGGCATCACTCCCAAGGCCTCTCTGAATTCCTCTAGAGTAATCTCTGCATGAAGTACCTCTGTAAATATTTCAGGGACCTGACGGTGTTCTATTTCCACCAAAAGTGACTCTATTGAGTCAGCCTCAGCCCCACCCGCGCCCTGATACATGTCCTGTAAATGATCCTAGAATGTGCAACTGATCATTGCCTGCGTCATGGCTACTGCAACATCACGGTGCTGAAAAAGCAAGACAGGAGGTAAGTCCGTCTCTCTTTTCAATATCCAGGCTAATTATTTACTGGGCTGTCTACCTCCCTATGCAGATGCTCTCGGTACACCCTTAGTCAGATTGTCCTCCCTGCCTCATGGTTCTCCCAGGTCTCTTCTACCTTCCACTAAGTCTGACCGTATTCCCTGCAGTTAATTTTCCCTCCTCTGCATGTCTGCCAGTTTTTCCTCCTGTAACCCCGGGTTCCCCTGTAGGTGCCTTTTGACCCCATATACCGTCACAAGGCATGCATCCCTTAATACCGCTTTCAGTGCCTACCATTCATTCACTCTGGTGGCCGTGAAACCACAGCTGTTCTCCAAGTGAGCAGATAACTTTTCATGTAAATTCTCTTGACATTCCGGGTCCAACAACACCCTCGCAAGTAAACTCCAGGGGAAGGTCTCATTACTCTTTCTCCCTCCTTCAAATTCCACCAACAGCAGGTCTGATAAAACCCTACCAAGATATCTCACCTCAAGGATCAGAGAGAGAAACACCCAGTCTAACACCTAAGTCCCCAAGACTCGGTCAAACCGATTAAAGGTGTTCTGTGTTAGTTAATATCAAGAATATTCCTTATTGGTTGGGTGCAGTTCCCTCTACACATTATTACTTTCTGTGTTTTGCATCACCTGCGTCAGCGTGGAGACCTTAATGGGTTTGGTGTGATGCTTCAGGGGATGAATTTTCAACTCCCCGTCTATTACACAATTAAACTCTCCTGCCCACACTACTGGAATGACTACACACTCAGCTAGCAGGTCCAGCGTCTTGTAAAAGAAACCCTTATCTTCCTTATTAGGTGCTTAGATATTAAGGAAGCAGAGACCATCCTATCTAGTGTTCCCTGCAAGAGAATGTATCATTCCTCCAGGTCTGCCTCAAAGCACATGAGTTATAAAGGCACCTTGGGGGCCACCCATATGGGCATACCCCTATTGTGTCCCGAATACATGGACGAGTATAATTGGCCCCGCCACTTTTTTTCAGCTTTGCTTCTTTGGACTCTATCATTTGGGCCTCCTGCCGGCAAGCAACGGTCACCTTGTGTCACCTGAGGGACAGTACCCTGTAATGCTTTACATAGCAACCAAGGCCACGGACATTCAGTGCCAAGACACCCCAGGGTAGATGTGTGCTTTACATATCTGTAAACATAACATAACATTCCACAGGATTCATTTATATTGCACAGACACTGTTGTCTTTATGCGCTGCCCACCAGAGTGCGGAGCACCCCATGGGCTGTCTCCTGGGGGGAACACCCTTCCGGCATCCAGCTGGTCTTCCTGTCAGGTCATGATCATATAACAACAAATTCCACCCCATCTCCCACCCACCCCACTCTGGGTAACCACATTTCAACATTGTAAGAACGCGCCTGCTCAACAAACCAGCCCCGAAATTGTGTTCAGAACAACAAGATCACCACAAGATATACTGAAAACTCCTCATTCTCCTTCCTGGAGAACTTTCATTACTAACTAACATCTACAATACGTGGGAAGAGGCAGACATCCACAGCCCTCCAAACCAACAAGGTCATGGCACAGCAGAAGATCCCCCTCTAGCTGCCCTACTCTAACCTGTAATAAATGCCCTACCTTTACATATAAACAGTCAAGGTGTTAACACCACAAAATGTCTGCACACTTTCTGGAGCCAACAAGACTCCTGGTGTCCTGTGCCTTCGGAGCACATCAGACAAATCGGCGCCCCTCCTCCACCCTGCAGACCAAACAAATCTCCTGGATATGCACACCCCATGCTCTCCCCTCACTCTCCTACAGCAGCTGTGTTCCAGTTAGTTGGCCATAGGTCATGTTTTTTCCCAAATATTTTAATTAAGTATTTTTCATTGAAACAGTACAGGCAGTATCCACATCTTCAGTGTGAAGCAGTTTATTTTTAAGTAGCTGTATTTACAAGTACACTGAAATTTGTAAGAGATCAGTGGGTAGTACAAAAGGAGAAACTATTGCATGTATGTTGCAGTGCTGACGCAGTAGACCTGCCTCTTCATTAGCATAGGTATATGATAGTGTGGATCTGTGCCTAACAAAATCCTAACTGAACAGTCTGGTATTGCAAAGATGGTGGGAGGATAGGGTAGCGCTCTGCTGCGGTGTATGTCAGTGAAAGCGTAGCCAGTGTAGGGTAAGGTTTGCCAGGCGTTGGCGGGAGTAAAGAAGAAGGGGAGGGAAAGGAAACTCAGCTCCTACAGAGAGGCAGAAAAGGGAGGCTGTGGGCATGCAAGGTCTCCAATATAGTCAAGTCTTGATGCACAATTGCAGTGTATGCAGTGTATGAAGTGCCAGATAGATGCGTTTGGCCAATGGTCATGCTGTGGCCACTGAGAGCACCTCCATCGACTCCTCAAGTCACTCAGAGGAAGCTATAGGTGTCTGGGACCCGACCAACGACACCTCCTCCTCACCCCTCAGTGTACAATCCTCTGGACCATCACTCGCAGGGTCTGTTGCCCCAGCAGACCACAGTTCCCTGCAGCCCTGCACCGCCTGCCCGGCCACCCTCTATTACCATTCTTGCTCGGATGAGAGGTGTGGCGCAGCGGCCAGGGTGCCTGACTCCGGACCACGGGGTTCACGGTTCGATCCCCGGTGCCGGTGGCAGGTTAGCCCAGCACCATGTGACTCTGGGCAATAGCTCGCTTAATCTTCCCGAGGGCCCCCAACGCCGGGACACCTCTCCGGAGGTAGCTGTGCGCTTTACAAATGCTGGTATTTCATATTTCCCCTGTCTCCCATGTCCCATAATTCCAACAATGCCCAGACTTTCTCATGCTTTTCAAAGTAGTTGTTTTTTTCATTGCCAATTACCCTAAGCCGAGGGGGGCATATAAGTGAGGATCACCGCTCTGAGTTTTTGCTTCACATCCAAGAATTACTTTCTTAGCGACTGAAATTTTCAGGTACAGTCTGGGTATATTGCGATTCTGTAATTTTTAAACTATACAGGGCCATCCTCTCTAGCCACCCTCAGAATGCAGTCTCGATCATTGTATTTGAAGATCTGTGCTATGAGTACCCTAGGCAAGGCACTCAGGTGGCATTGCAGTCAAAACCCTATGCACGCTCTCCACTTTCAACATCCTTAATAGTTCCTGCGGTTTTAACTCATGTAGAAGCCACCACTCCAGAAAACCCAACAGTCTCAAATTATTGAAGCGGGAGTAACCCTTTGCATCCCCTGCCCTATGCCCTAAGTTCTTGGTGACCATATCATTTTTGAAATTTGTGCTTTGAGCGTTTACACTGCTTGTAGATCACCAATCAAATGCTCAGCCGTCTTGACTGTCAGCCATATTTCACAAGTCCGTATGAAGCAAACTGACCTCAATTGAAACAGTCAATTTTCCTTTATAGCGCTGTTCCTGAACCATGTATAACTGCCAATAGTTCTGCTCTCGAAGGTTCCCCAGCTGTGTCCTCCAATGGCTCTGGGGTTTTGGCACAAGTCTGTCGGGTGGTGCGCGGTGCGGACACCTGCGAGATTCTCCTTCCCTTCCGACCAATCTTGCTTCCATCCCCTATGATGAATCTCCACGGGGCCCACACTGCAAGATTCCCACCAAACAGGGGTGGGCCCCACAGTCCAGGGCCCAAAATCCTCCTTTCAGTGTGCTGAGTGGTCTATCAACCCTGGGAAACCACGATGGTAGCAGACCCCAAAGAGAGCAGGAGGCGAACTAGAGCACCTCTCAGCCGCCCCACCCACGCAGCTCAAGGGTTGCCACAGCAGCACTCCAGAGTCACTGGCTCCCCTTTCACCTCAAAACTCTTCTTCAGCGGCTGACTGGGCCCTCCTCGGTGAACTGTACAGCACACTGGCTGAGCTGAGCCTGCCGTGTTAACAACAGCATGAGAGGGACAACACAGTGTCTGCAAGTGCGCCTTGGCCTGCGCAAGCATCAAGCAGCCTTGCCCTCGATATAAATTTCCGTAGCCTCCAGGAGCACAAGGCCGCACTCCCCGGGCACCCAGCCCCACTCCCGTCATGGGGCACAGTAGCTCCAATCAGCTCCAAGCGGTGGCAGGATGTTAGGTAGGCGCAGATAAGCTCTTGATTCTTGTGTTGTTGCTTAATTTTGAGGCAGGATGAAACAAGATTTCAACTTAGGGAAGAAAGAGCACTCTATCTGCACATCCGATTGGCCATCTTGCCAGGCCACGCCCCTATCAAAACATATTACACTTCTTTACCTTTCATTCAGTCTTGGACAAAAATAAATCACTTGCGACTGCATATAGTCAGAAATAGTTGTGGGTTAGGCTTCAAGAACAAATCCACAGTTGGGCTTTGGGCTTCATGGGTGGCAATAGGTTCTATGTAAATCATACAGAGAGGAAACTATACCTAACCAATCAGCACCCACTTTTACTACAGTGACACAATTCAAGTAGGAGATTTTGCTCCAGCCACCTAAAATATCAGAGGTTAATTGCTCGGGAGCCAAAGCCCCTCTCCTGGTGATTCCCACATAACTGTCTGACAACAGCTGTATTACAAGCCAGATAATAACAAGCGTTGGAAGTGCAATAGGTCTCGCATTTGTCGGAGTTGGAGATTTTGGCATTGGAATTGCCAATGTTTTTTAACTATGCAATAGATATGCCCTCCCCACCTTAATAAAATAAAGAACTCCATTGTGTGTTTTTCTGTAGTATTTTGTACAGCATGAAGTACCAGTTTTTTTTTTTGAAAAGCTCTTTGGAGCTGCTATGAATGGTGCTGAAGAAAGAGTGAAATCAGCTCAGACTGGTATTAAGGATCGTGTTGACCGAGTTTGTGCATGTGTTCCCACGTGCTCTTTGCAAGAGTAAATGCTCTGGGGGCATGGATGCCAGCCCCAGGCTTGAGCAGCTGGCTTCGTGATCAATAGCTCGCATTCCAGTCACTGCCTTTTTTTCAACAAGCGGCATTTAGCACTGTCAACAGAAGCGGAAGAAAGCCAGAGCATTTCTAGCTATGTGTTGTAAACTTTAGTCTCTTTTTCGCAATCCCATGCCATGCTAGCTCTGTTGACATTTCAAAATGTTAAAATTGCTTTGTTTGTTGTTAAGGCGGTGGTGAATTTATTTATCTTTCTCAACAATAAACTCCCAGCCTGGTGTAAAATGACAAACTGCGCAGTTCCTAACCTTCCAGATAACATGCAATATTACTTATCGTATACAGTAATTTAAATATGCCCCTTTCTTGTACTTTTTACTGTCACACCATAAAAAATAACTAGCAGCACAATGATGGGAGGGAGGGGCTGCAAGCGAGGAGGTAACAGATGGCCAGAGATGGCCAACTAAAAGAATCAATCCGTAATGTCGTGTGGGAGGGAACCAAGAACTCAAAGGCGAGGCAGATGGACACTATTGACCAACCAGAGTAAGGAATTTCAAAATGCAGGCCAACCAACCAACCAAAAGCACTTGGCGTGTTGAATGCCCATAGATGTGAATGCGACATGCCTCGCAGAGCAATGCATGCGCTGCCCAGGCTCAACCTAAAAATAAGCAGTGGAAGACATAGCCTGACATCTGACCTCTGTCTTTGAAGTGCAGCAAACGTGACAAGAAAAATAGCGAATTCTATTACAGGACCGGAGGCTTCGTATTATGCTTCTCTTTCTATTTATTGCCACTCACAGCAGCCAATGAAAACTTTGTATTTCTGAAAACAAACTACATTTCCCATGATGCTCATGGTATACATCATATCCTGTAGGGCCCCATAAGAGCCACCATTACCGGAACTCGTCCTCTTTCTTTGCTGCTCACGCAGACAGTTAAGTTGGATACCTATGCTTATAATTGTTTACCAAAGAAATTTGCTTATTGGCCTAATGCCGCTTGGTTTGTTGTGCGCGCTTTGTTAGCGCTGGGTTTGGGATTGTATCCCTACTACTGTTGGTGCATTTTTGCACACGAGCTCCGCGCTCGATTTCCCGGCGACCGCGGCACCCCCACTGTCATCGGGAGGTGCGCGCGTCTGCCGCCGGGCCTCCATTCCAAAGCATCTTTGAATTTCCCGCTTCGCGGGACGATACGCTTGTGAGCGCTGCTCACCTTCGCTTGATTCTGGTACCGCACCGCCTTCGGCGGTGAATGTATGCATCCATATCTGGGCGCGGAGGCCTCCCTCATCGGCCGAGTGCGCCAGGAGCCTTTCCCTTTTGCTGGTTTCGACGTGCGTAGCCCAATTGGGCTATTTTGGTAGGATTGGGCTACGCACGTCGCTACTGCCCATTTTTCGATCGTTTTCATTCCCTTTGGTCGCGTTCATCGTTTGAGCAGCTCTCTACGCCTGGCAGGCTGAAAGAACGATCTGGGTCTGGAGGGAGCACACCTCCTGCATAATAATCTGCTCTGATTGGCTCCAATTACGCCTGTGGGCTGCAACAACTACTAATACAGCTTTGCTGAGGAGCCAGGTACCTCATCTTCCATTCACGTGTGCTGGGGGTTGGCTCCCCCCTTACTCCTCTATTACATTTTGCTGTATAAACACTTACAGTCACAGTTTTGATCCCACAATGGAGGAGTGGGTCCAATATGAAGAGGATGATACCCTATATCAAGAGGAAGTGCAAAATCCTTCCTTAGAGGATAACATTGTTGAGGCCCTGGACGCCTCAGTCCAGGAGACGGTCAACAAGGCCCTGGAAAAGGCAGTTCCGGGAACTGTGCAACAAGCGCTAGCTTCTGCCCTGAAACCAATAACTAAGCAGCTAGAAAAGTTTGCGAAACGTCATGGTTTCAAAGCACCAGTAAACGCCCCCAGTGGCGATCCCCAATCTAGATCCTGGCCTCACGCTGCCTCGTATTCGTCGCTCCCTCAACCTAATACCGGAAAAACCAGAGACCCGGACACTGACATCGATACTGATACCACGGGTACTGACACCCCAAATGAGTCTCCCCCTAAGAAAAGATCAAAGAAATCGAAAAATGTGGACATACCGGCTATTTCCACCCCCTTTACGTTTAACCCATCAGAGATCATACACCCCAGGTTTCGGATTGGCTGCCCGCTCCTCAGGTTGCAGCATACTTGCACGACAACCTCCGCAAAAGTTTTGAAAAGGAGGTACGTAACAGACTCCGGTCAGAATGCCCTCGTCCAGACATCTCAGACAAGGTGGCTGAAACCCCGGATATAGATTCCAGCCTTTTGACCTTCCTAAAAAAGTTTACAAAAGATCCCAAAAAGGATATCGACCGCGCATGGCGCGGATGGCAAGACAAGCTTTTAGATGTTGTTGGTCCTCTTGCAAAAATCCTGGAGATGGCTTTAGAAGCACAGGAATCGGGGAATGCAGCAGACCCCCATATCCTGGCAGGCTGGACACAACGAGCTATCTGTCTTTTGGGCAATGCCAACTGCGCCATCTCCACGGAGAGGCGCAAATCTATCCTCATGCGCATGGACTCCAATCTCACGGAGCTAGCCGCGGCTGAACCAGGCCCTCTGGCGGACGGGAACCTGTTCGGGGACCGTTTCGTCAAGGACGTAGCCAAATATGTGGGCACCTTCACAACTCTAGATAAAGCGCAGTCAGGAATTAAAAGAGTTTTTCAGGCTGGTGTTTTCAACAGGGCCGGACGAGGCCGAGGACGCTCGTTTGGCCGACAGTTCTTCCAAGGTCCTCAGAGAGGAGATTTCGGTCGGGGCAGGGGAGAGTGGGACTCCACCCGGGGCGGAACCTTTTACCCCACAAGGCAACGCTTCAACAGGAGGCGTTTTAACAGAGGATCATACCGTGGAGGCTTCCAAAACACTGAATCCTCAGGTGAGTGCTCCGGACATTTTCATGCTACCTCTGGGGGGACGTACTCAATACTTTTATCACAATTGGTTTCAAATGTCGCAGGATGTTTGGATATTGCAGACAATTCAGGGTTTTCACCTCGATTTCTTTCAGACTCCCTCTCAGGTCAGGCAACCCAGACAGCTTTCTTTTTCCCCAATAGAGTGCGATTTCATCGATTCCGAGCTCGAAGAATTGCTGCAGAAGCACGCGATAGCGTATTGCAACGAGGGCCCTCACGGTTTCTGCAGCAATATTTTTCTGGTACAGAAGAAGGGCGGAGGTTACAGGTTGGTACTCAATTTAAAGGACTTCAATCATTACCTCACCTACAAACACTTCAAAATGGAGGGCATCCATCTTTTAGCGGATCTCCTCAAGCAAGGAGATTGGTTGGTCCGCCTGGACCTGAAGGACGCTTATCTGTCCATTCCCATCTTTCCTCCCCATCGCCGATTCCTGCAATTTCAAAGGCGGGGTCGATGGTACGAATATTTGGTCCTACCTTTCGGACTTTCCTCGGCTCCTTGGTGCTTCACCAAGGTGCTGAAGCCTGTGATAGCTTATCTCAGGGAACAGGGAGTTCGCATGATAGTCTATCTATCGACATTCTTATCATGGCGCAATCTCCAATTCTAGCAGTGCAGCAATTACGCATGACCATTGTTACCTTACAAAACCTGGGTTTCGTTATCAACGAACCCAAGTCAGTGCTGTGTCCTACACAAACAATAGATTTTCTGGGTTTCGTTATAAATTCCCAAACGGCTCAGTTGAGTCTTCCTCGCTCCAAGCTTCGGGACATCAAAAAGGAGCTATGCTCCCTGTTATCCAAACAGATGGTCTCTCTCAGAGTAATCGCCAGGATAGTGGGCCTTTTAGCGTCCTCCATTCAAGCGATCTTTCCGGGCCCCTTACACTATCGGGCCCTTCAGAGACTCAAGATTCAACATCTACAAAAGGGTCTCTCTTACACAGACCTAGTTCCCCTTTCCCAGGAAGTACGGGAGGAGATCCAGTGGTGGCTTGCGCACGTAGAGGCATGGAACGGCAGGGCCATTTTCGGCTCTCTGCCAGAGGTCATCATAGAGTCCGAAGCCAGCCGGTGGGGCTGGGGGGCGCGCTGCGGAAATATTTCCACAGGAGGGCGCTGGTCCTTAGGCGAGCTGGACCTCCACATCAATTGTCTAGAGCTCCTGGCAGGGTCGTTCGCGATTCGGACACTGTCACCCAAACAGGTGTCGTGTTGCATCCTTTTGCGGATGGACAACATTTCAGCGGTTCAATATATCAACAAGTTGGGAGGCACGAGGTCTCCCCTGTTAGTGGAGATAGCGAAAGATTTTTGGCATTACTGCCTCAATCATCAGATCTCGATCATAGCCGAATACATTCCGGGCAAATCCAATGTAGTGGCAGACTGGAACTCCCGACACCTCAGGGACTACAGCGACTGGCAACTACAACCCCAGATAGTACAATGGTTACAGGCAATATGGGGATATTGCGAGATAGACCTGTTTGCCTCCAGACTGAATCGTCAAATGACCAAGTTTTTCAGCTGGAGGCCAGATCCGTTGGCTCTGGCGACGGATGCTTTTTCACAGGATTGGACACGGAACCTGAATTATGCCTTTCCTCCCTTCATTCTGATTCCCCGAGTGTGCACACAGGTAATGCGTCAACAGGCAGAGGTGATTCTGGTCACTCCCCTGTGGAAGTCGCAACCTTGGTTCCCTAATATTATTGGAGGCGAGTTGCGACTTTCCCAGGAGGATTCCCTGGTCCTCAGCGATGCTCCAGGGCCCTCATGGAGAGATGCACCCGATGGTAATAGCGGGGCAATTGTCCCTGATGGCCTGGAGACTTTTCGGCAACGTTGGCACTTGCCAGGTGTTTCGGAACAAGCTTTGGACTTTATCAACCAAGCTTGGGCCCCCTCCACCAGGAAAAGGTACTCTTCAGCCTGGAAATGCTGGGTTCGTTGGTGCGTGGAACAACACGTGGATCCCGTGGGGGCAGACTTATCCTATGTTGTAAATTTTTTGTCCAAAAAAGCTTCAGAGGGTTTAGCTTATCGTTCCATCAACAATTTCCGTTCCGCCATATCGGCAGGTCATTCTCAACTTGAGGGTAAACCAGTAGGGATGCACCCATTAATTTGTAAACTCTTGAAAGGTATTAGAGTAGCTAATCCGCCCAAGCCGAAGTATTCTTCATTGTGGGATGTTTCACTCGTTCTTTCCCTGTTTAATAAATGGCCCAGCAACGATATGCTGTCCAGGAAACAACTCTCGTCCAAATTGGTCATGCTGTTATGTCTGGCCGCGTGTAGACGAGCATCGGATATCAAAGCTCTAGATCTTACAGGTAGAGTATTTACTCCTGAAGGAGTTTCTTTCAACATCACTTCTAGGACAAAAACAATGTCACGTAATGTGGAGTATCATGCTTTTCCTAGCAATCAAAAACTCTGTGTTGTTCACTGCCTTAAAGCATACGAAGAATGTACCAGGTCACTTCGGCCTGATGATGTGGTACAATTATTAATTGCTTTGCAGAAGCCTTACAAACCTGTCACGGCAGCTACAATAGCCAGATGGTTAAAATCTGTTATGCAGGAGGCAGGTATTAATACTCAAGTGTTTGGGGCGCATTCTGTCCGGGGTGCCATGGCCTCTAAGACGTTCATGCTGGGTTCTACTGTTCAAGATATCATGCATTCTGCAGATTGGTCCTCTGAGTCAACATTTAAACAGTTTTATTATAAACCGGTGGGTGATATATCCTCTGTGGTATTTAATCAGCGTTAAACTAGCATAATACGAAGCCTCCGGTCCTGTAATAGAATATAAAATTGGCTAGCATTCGCGCCAAGAATTTTCAATTCTATTAAGGACACGGAGGCGAGGATTATCCCACCCGATTACATTACAGTATTGTAATTGTTACCCACCCGTTGTGTATATATTCTGGTTCTGCAGAAATTACGGGTTGTTTTGTCTCTCATTTTTTCAGGTTCTGACAAGAAGACGGATTAAGTATAATCCTGGTTAAGAAGACGTACTTCCCAGCTGGCCTGGTTTTTTCTTCCACGTTGGAGGATTGTGTTGGACTTAAGTTATTATGTTGGACTTTTTATTGTTCGAAGCAAAGAAAGAGGACGAGTTCCGGTAATGGTGGCTCTTATGGGGCCCTACAGGATATGATGTATACCATGAGCATCATGGGAAATGTAGTTTGTTTTCAGAAATACAAAGTTTTCATTGGCTGCTGTGAGTGGCAATAAATAGAAAGAGAATCATAATCCTCGCCTCCGTGTCCTTAATAGAATTGAAAATTCTTGGCGCGAATGCTAGCCAATTTTATATTGAAATGTATTTTCATTTATTTCTTGGACTTGCGCGACCCACCAAATATAGTCTGGCTTTGGCAAACACTGCTCTGGGGACTCTGATTTGAAGGCTATTTCAGTGGGTGATATAATAAAATGGATTCATACTTTAAAATAAAATACAGACAAACTGTGAGCCAATAGGACTATTTAGGAGTCAAGATTCAAATAGGTGAAGCAGGAGGCGGTCCACCACAGTACAAAGGCAACACATCATCTTCACCACAACAAAAAAAGTGTAAATAGAATTCTTGCTACTTTTGTCACTGAAGAACCAGCAATATGTTCTCTAAGTCAAAAAGTGTTTGCTCCGCAACAAAAAAAGTACAGAGAAACTGAATGTGCATAAGGAGGAAAGATGATGGAACAGTTTGGTTGGGAAGTCCGAACCTTGCCTGACCGCTGATAATATGATCCCAAAGATTAAATGTGATTCACCTCTAAACTGGGAACTGCACACACTGTAAACCCTGCATAGGAAGGATAATGGATGATAACCGGAGTGTCAGTGAAGGGTTGATTTTGGTCAGAGGCAGGTATAGAACAAAATACTCTCGTGGTGGATTTCTACTGCTTCCCTCTTTGGCATCTGGCATACCGGTCATGTCTCATGAATAATTTGTGAACGCGCAACAACTTTGGAAGTATCTGACCCCAACCACCTTGGATGAGGCACTGAGGTTTGGGAAGTCTTTTTAGGGGAGATAACAGGTAATAGCCTTGAAGGGTCTTGCCATCATCACCACTATCTAATACATGTCAAGGTCCTATCTGCAAAAAGGGTCAAAAGTTGGGCCCTGGAATTATTCATGCACTTCTGATGTGAAACACAATGAAATCATGAATGCCTTAATGTGTACTATTAACAACAGTGTGAGTCCTCTAGCTGTCATGTGCACCTGATTTAATGTACAGATGAGCATAAAAACAGGTGTTCTTAGCCTCAGGCAGTGGCACAGCAAAATATCTAGCATCTTCGCCCTCATCTGGCAGCCAGCCCTCACCACAATGGCATCTGCATAAGCATTATATCAGTGGAATGTCTGGTGTTCATTAATGGCAGGGGATCTGGAATTATCTCAATCTGGTGAAAACTAATTCACTTTCTGGTAATGGTATATTTTTTTGCGGAAATATTTGATAAATCTGCTCACCTGGCTTTCTCAAAGTCAGATTAATATATTGTTTAATGGTCCATTCATAAGAGCATGAAATTATTCTCAATTTTATCCAAAATATATTATTTCACGCAATGATTCAATTGGTCCTTTTGTCAGGAGAGATACAATCAATGTTCAGAAATATTTTTACAAAGCTAATAGGGAACAAACGCCACCCCTCTTAACACAATTATGCCACCGTGTCAAGGGTATCAGACAGCAAATACTTCAAAAGTTCTTCACAAGAGTTCCTTTCTAGTCCACCGCCTTTTGTGTCAATAGTTTCAATACTCGAACCACAATTTCTTGCTACATGTCGGCATGCTACATAATAGTTTCTTATGTGTAAGAAGCTCTATGGCTCTTTTTTAGGTCGAGCCTAGCAGCGCGCATGCGCTGCTCTACGAGGCATGCTGTATCGCCTCTAGGGGCATTGGTCCCGCCCCTTGCACGCCCCTGGCTTTTCATTGGTTCTTTTCAGTGCCTTTCTAAATACAGTTCTTTTGTGTGGCTAATAGGTCACATTAGTCCCTCCTTTCATGGTTTGGTTCAAGCCCATGGTGACTAGCCCTCTTACATGTCTTATCTCTGCAATTTAGGTTACTGTGGCGGACTATTTTCTTACTTTGCCTTGCTGTTGATTTTTAGGGGTGGGGAAAACAGCTGCGCTTAAGCCGACGCGTTTTTTGCCATGCCATCCCATCCATCGTCGCCCCACCCCACTTCTGGCCGGGGGAGATTCCATTTTCCATCACTCCTGCTGCTGTGGCTCTTTGTGCAGAGGGATCTCCTCTTACATCCCCACCCTTAGGAATGCTCTCTGCTGCCAGCCCTTTCAGCTCAGCCTGCCTCGGATATCTGCCAGCAGCTTTTGTCCCATGGTCTTTTCTCTCAGCATCCTTGCAGAAGTAAAAGAGGTCAGCAGCACCCCAGCCCTCTGCTGACTGGACCCAGCTCCTGTCAATATTCGCAGATGGGGGCCCAGTTCTTGATTTCCGCAGTGAGCTGCATTCAACACTATACCCATTTGCTGAACTCTTTTCGTTCAGTCTGCACCGGTCTTTTCTTTTCTTCTTTAATGATCCCAGTAGTTTACCCCCTGCACACAGATGATGACGGACGTCCAATACCGACTGTCCCAGCACCATTCCAAGAGCAGTGTTTTCTGTATGCAGGTCAGACATTCTGTGATCAACCTTCCAAACTTCAAGGAGAGGGTGCAGAAACCACCAGAGAGAGAAGAGCGAGAGAGAGAGAGGCAGGGAGAGTGAGAACAATGGGCCCCCAAAATACTTTTGGCCCAGGGCCCCGAAAGTTCTTAAGATGTACCTGTGCGCATGCGTGCTTCCTTTCAGCCAGCAGCGCTTCGGAATCGTGACATGCATGCTCTGGCTCTGCTTGTTTGTCTGGTTTCCTTTTGTTTCTGCATCTGTTTGTGAATGCAGCTTGGCCACAGTCCTTTATGCAAGCTTTTGTATCTTTACTAAAGCTTGGAAAAATCCTGCATTGTATTTGTTTACATTTTTAGTGATTCCTACTGCTCCTCAATTATGTTTCTACCTTTATTTATTTCAATACGAGAAACACACGCAGAATATGCGCCTCGGTTACCAGGACGGGTTGTGTTATAGCGAGAGCACAATGCTTGTGGAGTTTGTTTTGAATAATGTTTTGTTGAAAATTAGCTTTCATTCGCTACAGGGAAAGAGATGGATTGTATTTCTCACTACAAACAAAGGCAGCATAGTCACCTCTGCTAGTTGATGGGGTTGTTTTACAGCTCTTCTGGATTAAGGAATGTTTTGTTTTAAATTTGTGTTTTTTCGCTAAAGGGAAAGGGTCAGATTGATTTTGACATTCCAAAATCAGCACTAAGTAATTTCAAACTTTCAGTAAATTGTATGAAATGCAATATCCTAGCCTAGATGCAGCCAAAAGTAAAGCCAATCACAACCACTGAAGGAAAAATTTCATTTTGGGGGATTTTTTTTAAACCAGGACAACAGCAGCAGGATACCAGTGCTGTTTGAAACAGAGATTGCTATATACAATTAAATAAAGATCACTTGTACATCACTTTAATGTTTCGTAATAAAGCAGATTCACAAAATGTTAGTGAAAAGTGAGTTTTATCGCAGTGATGGTGTACTAACAACAAACAAAGCTCTCTTCACTCCGAACCATCAAATATCCCGATACAACAAACCCAGCGTAATACTATGAATTATATTAATACATAATGCCCATCTCCCTTTCCAGCCATCTCCCAACTCGTCCTATGCTTTTACATGGCCGGCCTTTAGCATGGGCGAGCTGGGCTCAGGCCCAGGCCCAGGCCGCCAATATTCTGAGGGGCGCAAGGACCTGTGTGCATTAAGGTAATGCCATCAACTGCACCCCTGTTGTCTTGCTCCAGCCTTGTTCGTCTCTCTGCGTGCTCGTTTATGTCTGATTTGCCAGTAAGTGGTTCTAATCCTTCATTATCATACTGTGGGCAATGTTTTTAACACTCCATTACCCCATTCCTTGCCCTCCCTTCACCATCTCACCCCTTCTGACACACACCAACAAAACCATCATCAGAGTGACGCAGCTAAGCTATCGGTGATTTAGGTGAGCTGGGGAGGTCCGGAGACGTTTGTGTTCAGGGCCCAGTCACTGCTCATCCAGGGACTGACCTGAGAACTCAAAAGGGCCCCGTGCTGCCTCATGTAATTTGCTAGTATCAGCAAGGGCACCAAATTTCTCTCTGCGCAGGGCGCTATCATGGACCTCATTTAGGGGTCACCACAGGTCACAGCTGCGGCCTCTGGCTTGCCCCTTGCTACCCCTGGCACTGACTTTGATACCCCTGGCCTCAGAGGTGTCAAAATCAGTCCTGGAACACAGAAGCAGCTCAACCTAATGGATGTCGTTTGGTGCTCCATTTTCCTGGTTTTCTGTTAAATAATATTATTCACTATTAGTGTAAAAAAATGGAGTATAATTAGCTGGAATATGACCCTATCTGACAGATACAGTAAGTAAAAAATGTGCTTAAATGCATGATGTATGCATTTGTGTAGATGAGTAGATTTACCTGAGAGAGAGTGCGTGAATGTGTGTGTATGATAAAGCATGTGTGTGTGTGAGTCAAAGTAAAGATCAAATGGTTTGTGATATTACTTACGCTACCCCTGGCATTTTGGTGAATTGACGCCCATGGGTGCTATCTTAACAAATGCCGACTCTGCCCTACAACTCTGACACCTTCACCGCACACCACTGAAAATCCATCCAAATCCTAATACCTGGCACCTACTTAATACCCTTTACACACCCACCTACCTAAACCAGTGACTCACGAGTAACACCCATCTGATGTTAGGTACCCAAACATATGAATCATCTTGGATTAATCCTCCAGATGGGGGGAAGAGCGGTGCCCCTGAAGCAATGTTTGAAGTGGGCAGGATCGGAGGGGCACAATATGCCCATACTTTTTTATTTAAAGAAAAACAGTTCCCCTACTTGTTGTGAAAAGATAACCTTTACAGGACAGTTAATTCCGACAGTTGAAATGCTTCAGCTGCAGTGTAAGGCAGGGAGTCTCCTGTGCTGTGAAGCTGAGGAAGGGGCAGACAACTAAACAAGCCTTCTTCTAGAGTGCCTGTTTCCTTGAAAGAAATGTGTACAACTAGTCAATCTGCAGATATAATTGCTGCTCAGAATGCGGTATTGACTTTAATGGATGGAATCACTTGAAGCATCCTGATGATACAGATTTATTCTTTTTGAGTGGTATTGCAAGGGAGTTATCACCAGCTGAGCTGTGAAGTTTGTGCTTTTGTAGGACAGTTATAAAATAATTGCACTATGTACAGTCTGGGTATTACTAAAAGCTACATTTTGAAAGCACTTTTTTATCTTAAACCTTTTTGCGCATTTTGTAGCACCCTATCTTATACTGTGTGTAATGCAAGTTTAGAACAATGACTTAAATATTCACAGTGCTTTCCTTCGCAGATTGGGACCTCTTTTTTGATAGTCAATTTTATTGATTTTGCAAAGGGATAATGGTACAAACATAAGTACAAACAGTACAGCATGGTCAGCAGCACCACAACATGTGACATTGGGCAAGCCAACAATCTTGTGACATCATACATTGCTAATTCTCCATCCTCAGCGGGGCCTCTAGAATGAGATTTGGGAAGACAAGGGGGTTAATTAGTCCAACATACCCAACCCAAATTGGGACCTCTTAGCACTAAACATACACAAGTCACTATTCTCCACTGCTCAAAACAGGAATCAATTCTGTGGCTCTCCGGTTACAGACAGAGACCTCTGCAGTGCATTGACTAATAGAGGTTTAATAAAGTACGATACTGCATTTCCCACTGATTAACTGAAAAAGTTACAGAATATTTAGTTTTTTAGCCATGCGTTTGACCCCGTCCCGATGCTCACTCGCCCCGCCCCCATCGTGCACAGCGTTACAGTTATCATACTATTTTACTGCACTTCGACCGCTGCCCTGGAGGCTAACTTGTGCAGGCTCAGTGAGCTATTAGACGTTGAGTCTTGGGGAGGGGAGAGTGATGCCTCTCTTCCAAATGGAGAGCACAATTAACCGGGGGCCCTGACAGTGAAGTCGGCAGGAGGCGTAGTGGCATACCTCTCACTGGGAAGACAGAACCAGACTTACCTTGAGGCCCTAGTTGGGAATCTCCTCCTTTCCACTAGAGGTGATGATCATGATGAACATACTTCCTGGGGACGTGTCTTGTAGAACTTTAGGAACTAGGAGTCCCGGGAGGCCTTGCTGACTACAGGAGGAGATGGGCCCTCTTTGACCTATGTGAAGAGCTATAAAGCGCCATCTCATCACTCCTGCGCAAGACGCACCCGGCAATGCCCGTGCCAAGGGATGGGCCATCTGCACCCCTCAGAAAGAGGCAGGTCAGGACAAGACTACGACCCTAAGCTCGGTTATAGTGCTAGGTTATTAGTCTTAGGGATATCAACAATAGCACTCGTTTTTAGGTCTCGCCTGGCGACGCAGCGCGAAAGCGCTGTCGCTAGCGAGATCTATTGTTACTGACTTGCTTCGGAAGGGAGACAGGAGCTGTGCACGCGCAGGACGGACTGGAAATGTGAACGCGCCCGTGAACACGCACTGTGCACATCTCCTGTCCTCCTTCCGTCCTCGCAAGCCTCATGCAATATCACTTTTAAATGCGCACACGAGCTCCAAGCGCGGCGCGCTTTACATGCACAGCATGCCTCACCCCACTTACCTGCTCTTGTGGGGACTCTGCGCTGCTCCTCGGCTGGTCTCCGTCTTCAGCCGGTCACTGCAGCAACACGCGGGGCTCCGTCTTGCTCCCAGGAGCCCCGCCTAAAATCCTGCTTTGGCCGCACCATGCGGCATTCACGAAGGCGGGGTGGGCTCCCGCCGGACTTCCTCTACTGTTTTTTTTTTTTGCTTTGGCGGCCCCGTCCCTGTGCCGCACGAGCCGCGCAGCACTTCTTCAAGTACGGCGAAGTCCGCAGGCACCGCCACTGGGCACGAGCCGCAGGCCACGCCGATGTGCACGCTCACGGCGTGCCTACAACGCGCGCATGGCGCTCTTTCACTTTCCCTTGTTTTTCTTTGTATCCTCCTTCCTGTTCTCCTATTCTCTCACTCTCCCTCCCATCTTCCCCCGGTCTCTAACTTTCTCTCTTTATATCGCATGCAGTATCTCCTGCCTCGCTCTGTCTCCATCTTTCTCTCTTTGATCTCCTCTTTTCTCCTGCTGCAGTGCCGAAGCTTGTTGTGGGAGGGCAGCTGATTAGTTTGTGGTGTGGCAATCACGACGCTCGCAGCGCTGCCTGAGTGCTTCCAACGGCCGCCAGCCATGTTCGGCTCAGCTGTTAATAATCAGTGTTACAATCAATGTGATCCCTCCCCCCAACCAACACAAATTCAATTGCCCCCGAGGCGGAGTGTGCAGTTGCAGCGGCCAGGACTCTGCAGGACTCAGGAGGCGGCGGCAAACAAACTCGCAATCGCCCGGTGGCTGGCACTGCAAGGTTGGAGTACGTTTATTGAAACTATAGTGTGCAGTTCACTTGCCGGCTTTCCTTCTGTCTCGTTCTTACTGCGGCTGCTTCTTTTTAGGTCTCGCCTGAGCCAGCGCATGCGCAGCTCTGGCGAGAGTATTAGTAAGCGGGTTTTGGAAGTGCAAACAGTGGCTTTTGCTGGCGACTAGCCTGCGTTCACGCGAGCGTGCACGCGCGATCAGGCGCCATATGGCTTCCCTCGCCATCTGGACGTTCGCGTGAACGCAAGCTGGTCGCCACCAAAAGCCACTGTTTGCACTTCCAAAACCCGCTTACTCACCATTACTTTCACGGCCGCGCGGCCGTGTCAGTTTCACGGCCGCGCGGCCAATGCTTGTTGCTTTTCAATGGTGTTTTAGTTTGCTGTACTCTACCGTCACAGGAAGATCTTTTCATGCGTGTTAGCTTTGGTTTGATTTCACGATTTGCTTCTGTGTATTTGTATCTTTGATTTTTCTGATATTACAAGGTGTCTCTGTATTTTAGCGTCGTTGCCGTGTCAGATGCATGTGCCGTGTCAGATGCATGTATGTTTGATTTGGTCTGATGGGAAAATGAGATGTCTACGTCCATGTTTTCGTGCTCCAGCACCGCAAGAAGTTTTCTGAATATTTGTAATTTGCTCTGCTAACAGTATATCATTTTGTATATTTGTTCTGTCCACGCGTTTGCTTGTCTCTGATGGTGCAGTGAGATGTCTTTATGGGGCTGCTGTGCTGTGATTTCACAATGATGACTCCCAATATGAATTTGATGCTCCGATTTTATTTCACGGAGAGTTGTTTATGCTTGCCCTGCTATGATTTCACTGCTGGATGTTTCTTTACTATGATTGCATCCTCCCGCTTTGCTGCTTTGAGGCTCCCACCCTGTACTGCCAGAAAATAAGCAGTGGCAAAACCAGCATGGCTCGCCTATGCTACATATTGGCTTGTTCAATATTTTTGGCCATGTTATACAGCAACACGGATGAAAGTAAAAAAAAAAAAAACATTAAAAACAACCAGCGCCGACCGTGTCATAGCGCTATTTATTTTCTTTAGTTTCAGCCACACTGCCTTACAACGTGGCTTAAACGTATTGACAAAGCCAACAACTCTCGCCTAGGCGAGCCCTATTGACTTTTCCAGTGTTTGTTGTTGTTTTTTAGTAGCAGAAACAAGAGCCTAAAATCCTTTAGAGTGTGTTCAAAGGCGTTACATAGTATTTCAGTATATCCCTCTTTTTATCTCTCTCCCTCTCAGTTGCTCTGTCTCGGTCTGTGTCTTTCTAACAAACAACACAGACCTTGCATTGCATGTACACAGAAACAAATGATGGGTGGAATACGTGAATTCATCTCAACCACTGGTAAATACTGTAGCTGCATTACAGTCCACGTGTTTTTAGGTCTCGTCCTGAACCTCTGGCGAGACCTATATTAGTGGGGTTTTAAAAGTGCAACCACAGCTTTGTGTGGCATGGCATACAGTGTGCGATTACGCGCACATGCACGAGCAGAGGGCCATCTGGCATTCCTCTCGCTCGGCCAAGCGTGCGCGCCTCGCTTCAATGCCCCTCCCTCTTCCCCACCACAGAAACGTCTGCCATGCTTCTGTTGTGACCCTTTTGATGCACGGCATTGGAGGAAAACATGGGCATTTTGTTGTTTTTTTCACGTTGTAAGTTTTAACAGACACTTCGAGACTGTTCTTGGCATGATGTCAACCTGCGCCTCTTTCAACTTCAAAAAGTTATTTGGTAGCTTTGCAAGGAAAGTTATATCATCAAAGGAATCTGCAAATATACCTTGGCACAGGCGCTTGGTGGTAGCCACAATACACATATCTGCACCACCACTCCACCACTCAGCATCACAACAGCACCACTCCACCAGCACACCACCACTCCACCACCACTCCGCCACCACCTAAGCATCACAACACCACCACCTCAGCATCACAACACCACCTCAGCATCGCAACACCACCACCTCAGCATCACAACACCACCACCTCAGCATCACAACACCAACACTCCACCACCTCAGCATCACAACACCACCACCTCAGCATCACAAACACCACCACCTCAGCACCACTCCACCACCACTTCACCATCACTCCACCATCACTCCACCATCACTCCACCACCACTCCACCACCACTCCACTACCACTCCACCACCACACCACTCCACCATCACTCCACCACCACCTCAGCATCACAACACCACCACTCCTCCACCACCACTCCACCACCACTCTACCACCATCACTCCACCACCATCACAACACCACCACCACTCCACCACCATTAAACACATTGGCAAAGTCAATAGCTCTGCCTAAACACTTATAAGGCCCCAAAGGCGTGACCTATTGGCTATGCCAATGCTTGTTTGAAATAGCTTTGCCCTGCCTGAAACAGCAGGCAGGACATGCTCCATAACTCACAGAGCACTTCCTGTAGGAAATTTCCGAGGCCCGCTTTATCTTTAATTATGGCGGTGCGCCTTCCTTTTATTCTCTGTTCGCGGCGGGCTCGCAGGGTGACGACTTTCACTTCGTCAAACGCTGTTGCTCAATGAGACACAGCACTTCCAGCACTGCGCTTTATCGTTAATTATGGCAGCCCCGCCTTTCTTTTATTCTCAGTGGCGTGGCTTGCAGGGTTACTTTCACTTTGCCAAACTCGGGCCCCGTAACCGAGGCACACCAATGCAGACCGCAACTCCGTCTGCTGCTTCGGAGCGCTGTCGGAGTGCCGCGCAGCACCACTTCACAGCGCCTCATGTCGTCATTATGCACAGCGCTGGACCCGTCCTCGAGCCACTCCAACAACGCCTGTATAAATCGTACTATATAAATACAGGTACTACGGGGCCCGAGCGATCTCGACTGCCGGCCCTTTTAGCAAGATTACCGTAAAGGGCTTTAAAACAAGCCCTGCTGATTTTTTTTCCCCACTGCTTTGATATATGTGAAAATGGTATCCTGTCACAAACGTAATGTAATTTTTTTTTTTACTTCAGACAGCAGATTACTCTTGTCTTATATGTGCTTCTGGCCTCTGCTCACTCAGGCGACTGTTTGGTCACTAACAAGTAACAAGAGGTTATATGCATGAAGAGTCACTGAAAAGATTTACAACTCTCTAAACATGTTTTGAGCCTCGATAAACAGGCTTTGTTTAGGACACTCACAAGTAAGTACATGGTTAAACATGGAAGGAAAGAAACCAGAAGAAACCTGAAACGGCAAAAAAATATACCTTTTCCGTGCTTTTTTGCAGCTGCGCCCGAGGCGGCTGCTGCCTATGTGAAGAGCTGCCTTTCCTCCTGTTGCACTGAAACTTGTATTTTTAAATTCAATGATACGATTTTCTGTTCCAACCTCAGTGTGCTCAGGACATTTGAGATGAGCATCACTTTCGGAGTAGGATTGCCACATAATGTCTGGCCATTTAAAAAATCATTTAATTCTTTGATTTGTAGTTTTGTTTTCATTTAATTAGAGGAATGAATTTTGAATCATTGTGCTGCCGTCAGTGAGCGTGATGTGGACAGTAGATGTGAACAGGCACTGTGGTTAATCGGGTGCCTGTGGTGGACAGGGATGGTGAGAGATCAGGGAACTGTCCTCGCCTAGTTGTCTAGCTCACTATTCCCTTCACCCACCACTGGTACTTTTAGTTAGTGAATCTTTGCATTTTGGGATCTGTAGTTTCGCTTTTCACACGGAAGGTGTCTTTTTAATTTTATTTGAATATCATACGTTACCTTTAAATTGCGTTGGAGCATCTATTTTTCTTTGATTAGGGAAGAATGGTGCAAGCCATCAACTTGGAGGCCTGAAAGTCCCATCACTCTGCTGGCTCAGAGCCCAAATTAGCTTCATATGTTAGATGTGTGATGTGGGACCACATGACAAAAAAACCTACCCCATTCCTGTGAGCCTCTCTGCTTCTTGACTAACAGTTTTGTGACTGGTGCGACAGACAACGAGAGAGTTGGAGGAAAGACCGTAAGAATGTGGTGAGAATAATGGTGGGAAAGGCGATTGAGTGTCTGATTACACCGGGGCCATCGGAATTATGCAATTTTGCAGACACTGCGTTTTCTGCATTGTTATAGATTTTCTGGAGCTGGCATACAATTCATCATCTGCTGAATAACCAGCAGATTTATTATATTATAACTTAGTAAATCCTGCCGCATAATTTCATTCTCCTTAGCCGCGTAATTCCAGTGGTCCTGAATAAGACTTGGTGTTCATGCACTATGCAAGAGCCATATTTACTGCTAACAGAAACTCATTTAATAATTTAAAATAGTGAAATTTGAAAACTGAACACCTGTGAAGCAGCATCCATCAGAATATGGGCAGGGATAGGTAGGGAGAGAATAGACGACTTCAGCTTAAGTTTCAAGCAACGAGTTTCCAGCTGAAATTTTCTAGTGTGATTTTGAGCAATTCACTTAGTTGGTCTGTTATGTTTAATTAATAATGTTATAGGAACAGCAATCTGAGTGAAAGCTTTGCTGTATAAGGCTTCACTGTTAGGTCCGCATAACCTGAGAGGGAGATCTGTTTTCTGTGGCCTGAGCCTCTGGTATACTGGCACTGTATGAGATTGTAATTTTTTTGGCCACCTAATGGAAGCTCTGCAGTCCGGGCATGTACGATCCGTGTAGAATAAGCCATAGGTATCTCGACTGTTCATTGCCAAAGCCTACAGTGTTTATCACTTAAGGTATAGCTCTGCTGTCTCACAATTTTCACACAAGCATTACAAAATATTTCGAAATTTGTAGATAAAATGGACCCTTTGCTGCGGGTCACATTTGAGTTGCTGGTCGCAGTATTGTGTGGTAAAAGGTGCTACTGAGGTGGAACCTTTGCACATGCAGTGTTAGTATATGTTAAAACGTCAAAATAGTGAAGTAGTAGTGCCACAGAATGTGACCTATAATGCTGCATAATTTGCTTTTTAGGTCGAACCTGGGCAGCGAATGCGCTGCTCTGCGAGGCATGCTGTATTCAGGTAGCGACTTGAAGCTCTGCCCACTCTCCGCCCATATTTTTCATTGGCTTGTATCATTGTCTACTGTAAACTGTGGCTGTTCATTGGTCAATAGGCTTAGGAGTTCCTCCTTAGTACCGCCTTGTCTCATTTTGTAACCTCCCATGGCAACACCCCCTGTTACGTGTGTTGATACTCGGTAGGCTTTAATTACAGCCTCCGAGCACTATTTTCTCAAATAGCTTTGTTCTGCCTGCTGTTGCAGGCAGGACACGCTCTCTCCTAACGTTTTTTTATTTTTATAGCATGGGCCCGAACGCATTTTCAAAGCGAGAGGTCTCGCATTTGCGAGGTTTAAGCTATTGGCATTGTAAATGACAATGCCTTTTATTTATCTGTTTTAAAAACAACACATAAATAAGAGGCATTGTCATTTACAATGCCAATAGCTCAAACTCTTGTAAATGCGAGACCTATTGCATTGCAAATGCTTGTTATTTCTGGGAGGGGGATTTTGAGCCCGCTTTATCCGTTTTTAGTGTGTTATCCTGATCTTGATCTTTTAGCTTTGGACCCAGAAGTCGGAAATCTTTGTATTATTGAAATTCTGTGTTGAGCAGCCGTTTTGGCAGGAATTTGTAAGTTGCTATGGCTGCAGAAATAGTTATGGGGAAACGTAAGGTGAGTGATAAACTGGCTGGGAAATGAAAAGCAAAAAAATAACAGTGAAAGCTGCTGCTGAAAACTGCACTTTAATCCAACCAGACAACCTCATGGAGGAGATCGAAAGCCTAAAGCTAGAAACATCAAGGAATTTCTGTGCAAACCTTCTACCTTTCAGGGCTGGAGCAGCGTAATTTAGGTTTCATCTTTGTTACAATTGTACAATTATGTACTACATTATATTCACTGTATGCCTTAACGTGTGTGAAGTGTTTATATTTATTAATAAAATGTAATCCTCGTAGAGATTAGAGCTTTATATACGAGTGTACTAATGCTAGTTGAAACATGTAATCATGTACCCTATTACTTATGTTTTGCATTTATTCTGTAAGTTATACCTTTGTATGTATACTCTTGCATTCGAAGTTCATATTAGTTAACTTGGCCTGATTATAGGCCTCAACTGAAATGTATTTAGCCTTGGCAGTATATTCTTCTTTCTTTCTTTTGGCAGGTGCATTATCATGCTTCTAGTTAATTAGAGAAATAAGTATTGTTTGTCTTAGACTGTCGGTAGTGAGGCCTGAAAAGAGGAACTTGGCAGTGAACGTGAAGAATTAATGGTCAGAAGAGGCCTTACAGAAGAGGCTTTCTGTTCAACATGTACCAGGGCAGCAAGCTGTTCAGGTTGCGATTTACAGTCCAAGTTTAAATGCAATGTGAAGCTTAAGGGAGGTTAAAAATGCTCCTCTAGAGTAACGATTTGGTTGGCTCCTGGTGGTGTGAAAGGAGATAAGGATGTTTCTGGAACTCCTGTTATGTTAATTGGTGTTCCCACAGTTAGTGAGGCAGATTCCCTTTAGACTCTCTGCTTAACTTATTCTTGCAAGTGAGACGCTTTGAGCTGAACAATTATTCTCTTTTTCCAAGACTTCTACTGAAGTATATATTATGTTGACACCTTCTATGCTCCCTTAATAGAATTCCTCGATAGACGACCCTATACTCGTACAATGTTTAGAACAGAAAAGGGAAGTTTCTTTATGGAACAACTATTTACTTTGATTTGTTTCATCATTGTTGTGGCTATCACTATTCTGTATCTCATTTTATTACGGCTCAATTTACTGAGATATTTCAGCTTAACTGCTGCATTGTTGGATCTCTTGAACTTATTTTTATTATGCTTATATACTGGATTGATTAGTATTCTAAAATAAAATCCATTTAACCATATTTGGTGATTCCTCAGCCTTACTGTGGAGTCAAATTGGCTTCACAAGCCAAAAATGTACTGTTGATGTCTTCTCCCTTACAGCACTTCAAGTCAACCAACAAAGGTCCATACGATCAATGGAGAAAAATCTTTAACGACTAAAAGATTGCACTGTAAGTACCAGCGTGCTGTCAGGGTCAACACCCACTATGAACTGGCTAAGTAAATAATCGATTGAGACTGCCAGAGATAGAGTGGGAGATGATGTTACCACAACGAAGGAGAATGGGGTTAGTCAAGACCATGTGCACTTTATAATGTTGTTTGCTATAATAGATTTCAGGTGCTATCTGATATGGATGGTTTAGGTAACAAGTTGAGCACCAGAACAATTGTTGAGAAAGCTACACAAACACATAGCGAAGGGGCTCTGAGGAGGAAAATGTAATACATCTGAAAAGAGATCACTGACCTAAAAATGATTGTCAGCAAACTCATTCCTCGAGAAAATCTTAGCAATTAAAGTGCAGCAAATAATATTGACCTATTGACCTAGCCTTGTCTAAAAATCAAGGTTGTGTGAAATGCATCCTCTCTCAGCAGTGTGCACAGGAGAAGGTGAAACAAATTGCTAATGAGGGGGCTGTTTCAGTACGACAAGGGTAAGGGCTGAGAAACACTTCCACAATAACTGATACCTCATTTAAATGAAGGTGGAATCAACACTGTCCTGGATTAAGATCAGACATAGCAATGAGGAGGAACTATTTCCTCAGGGATGGGAAGGGGAATAACAGGTGTATGGGAACACATATTTCCATAGATAACTCTGAGCAGACACAGACAAATACCGTAAATCACCACAAAGGCTTGCTATCAAATATAAATAGGCTGGAAAGATCCCAACAAGGTGACCACAATAACTATAAAGGCAGATACCTGTACATGGTAAATGTCCCGAGACCACTGGCACAAACTAGAGAAAATAGTGAGTCTCTGATTAATAAGGTCATCCACTGGGTCAGATACGTACATCATTGTAGATCACTCATTCGCGAATAAATTATCTCAGCATCATGATGTACCTTACTAACAGATGAGCAGCTCCTTCGTTACGGTGGAGGAGCGCCGCCCCACTAACTAAATTGCCCCCAAATAGGGAAAAATAAAATGGTAATAAACTTCATTTATTACCATTTTATTTTTCCAAACCATGTCCTGAGCCGAGCGTCAGGTGGGCCCAGGACGTGGGGCGGGGCTTTCTGGTTTCTGCTGCCGCAATGTGGCAAATTACTAATGTCAATACATAAACATAGGTCAAGGAGCGACGCTACGTTGAGGGTGCTTGCCTAGAATGTGAATGGACTGGGTATCTTAGGCGCCATGCACTGGATCTGGTACTCCTACAGGAGACTCCCCTAGTGGAGAGATGTCATATGTGGTCTGGGGGGCTATCATCTGGTGATACATGCAGGGTACTTAATAGGTTTGAGGGGGTGGCGATACTGCTCAAGAAGACTCTCTGTTTGGTGGTTAAGGAGGTGGTAGGAGATCTCATGGGCCGCTATGCAGAGATATTGTGGAATTGTAATGGCATTATACTTGTGGTGGGCTAAGTTTACCAACCACCTCGACTACAGGTGGGAGGACTTGAGGAACTTAGTGCACTTCTTATGCAGTTACAAGATGAACTGCTGCTTCTTGTGGGAGACTTTAACCTCATGATAGTTGATGCTGTAGATAGATGTAGCCAGGGCATGGGCATGGAGAGTCTGCACCCAAAGAGATTTACAGAGGCTTATGGCTCGGTGGATATATGGAAAAGATATAACCTGCTTGTTTCAAAGGTTTCCTTCTACTCTAGCTCTAGTGCCTACAACTCCTACTCTAGGCAGGATTATTGGTTTACATAAGAGTTGCGTTTGCATCTTTTTATGAACATTGAATTCCTAGCCCGGGGGATATTTGACTATCCGCCTCTTCGTGTGGAGATGGGCATTCGACAGGGTGGGGGAGGGGTGCGGGGGGCATTTAGGGATAGAGGTTTGACACCTGGTTGTTGAAACATAGAGAGGTGGTTGATGATTTGTGCCAACTCACAGATGGCTACTTTTATGAAAACAGACACACAGTGGAATCTCGGGTTACCCAGTGGGAGACAAACAAATTGATATTGCGAGAGCAGGCAATTTTTCACTGGGCTCGGACAAATGATATCAGATATTAAGCATAGCGAATATCAAAGGCTGACCTCCAAAGCAGCCTGTAGCTGTTACCTGGCAACTCGGAAAAAGCATTATGAGGTGGGCAACAAAGCTGGAATTCACTAGTGTGGCTGGGCAAGAGAGAAGAAGAGTGAGAGTGAGATTCAGACTAGTAAAGGTACAAAGGTTACCGGGAATCTCAGTATTGCTGGGGCATTTGCTGATCATTACAGGAATCTATATGTCTCTGCCTTGGACTGTTCAAAAGAGGAGGTGGGTGATTTCTTGGTAAGCATATCTTATCGATGATGTGGACAAGGTGGCTATAGACTTGCAGATAACAACCGAAGAAATAGAGGAAGCAATTAAAATGTTGGAGATCGGGAAGGCCCCTACCAATAGACGTATGCAATAGACGTATGCAAAAATTTAGCTGCCAGGTTATCGTCCTAAATAGGTACAATGCACCGACACAGGAAGGTTCCATGTTGAGAGAGCTCCACTCAGTATTAAATAGAGTTATACACAAACCCAGCAAGCCGGCTGAGTCCTGTGCCTCATATAGGCCAATATTTCTCTTAAATGTTGAGACTAAGATACTTACAGTGGTCTTGGCAAATAGACTGATGCGAGTGGCGGCTAACCTGGTACATCCAGACCAATCTGGATTTATTCCAGGAAGGAGTACACAACTAAATTTATGACGTCTGTACAGGTGTATGCCGCACTCTGAAACATCGGCTAAGTCGGTGGTGGTGTCTCTTGATGTTTCAAATGCCTTTGAATCCCTTGATTGGCCCTATCTATTTTAAGTAGTGGAAAGGATGTATTTTGGTCCTGAATACACAAAATGGGTGAAGCTCCTCTATCAGGATCTCCTTGCATGTATAAGGGTGATTAGAGTATGTTCCCACTGTTTAGAGGTACTTAACAGGGGTGCCCTCTCTCTCCATTGCTATTTGCACTGACAATGGAGCCTTTTGCATGCTGGGTAAAGGAGAATGACGATTCGCCAATTAACTTGCATAGAGCATCTTGGTTTCATGAAAGACAACGGAGGCTATCATTATGCATAAACCTTTATGGCTGCCCCAAAATGCAGCCCTTTAAAGAACAAACATACATCATAAATTAAAATATTCCATTCTGGAATAATGGTACAGCATATAAAGCCATGGCAACAACCATCTTCCTCTTTTTAGGCTGCAACACAAAGAAGGAACTTGAACTTGAAGTAACACAGAACTTTTGTAACAAGGTCATCACCAGGAGACATCCCAACCTTCCCTCGTGGTCTGATCCAATTAAAAATGTATTTCCTATGCAAAAAGATAGATTAAAAAAACAATTCCTTAGAATAAAATAAACACAACTTTAAATAAACTGGATTTCCACAATCCTTTATCTAGAATTCTTTTCTTCTTCCTCATTTATTTTTTTGCTGCAAAATTCTACTTTATTATTACATTTTCTTACCCCACTCATAAAGAAAAACACAGGGTGAGTGGGTAGGATAATGATAGTCTCCGTTGTCTTTAATGAAATCAAGATTCTCTCTGCATGTTAATTGGAGAATCGTCATTTCATTACAAGACCAGAGGCTATCATTATGCATGTTTAAAGCTGTCTACAAGTAAATTGCTTACATGCTTCACTGGTCTCAAATAGAAATTTGCAAAACTGCTGGCATTCGACCAATCTGCCGCCTTAAGAATCTCAGAGAGAGTATCACCAGCCCAAAAACACTAACTGGCCATTGCACCTCTTGCTGAATGAGCACCAAAATGTGATAGATCTATCCCTGCTTCACTCATTACTGCTCTAATCCCCCTGGCTATAGTGGCGGTGGAAACTGCCTTGTGTGGTTTCACATAAGATATTAAAAGTTGATTTTCACCATCATGTCTAAATTCCAGCATTCTATGCTCATATACTCTCATGCAACCTACCACACAAAGTTTTGGGCAATCCTGGAATGAAGGATAAAAGACATGACTAGACATATTCTTTGTCCTTTTCCAAAAATAGAAATGAACTCCATGAATGAATGAATTTTTATTTGTTTCAATCACAGGGTTGTAGTCGTTAATATACTTGGAGGTCTCTGTTCTTCTCAGATTGTATGTGTTTTTCGGTGATTTCTGTGTCAATGTTTGTCTGACTGCAGACATAAAGCTGCTTCAGAAATCACAGGTCGTGGGAATCCAAATCAACATCTCGTGTAAACATTTTCTTTGTATCTGTATTTTCGACGAAGGTACTTCCCACATCTATGAGTTTGAAAGCGTAGAACTTGTTGTCTCAAGCCCTTTTCACCACTGTGTTTTGGGATGGCACATGTCACCTACTGTTCTATGAAAGACAAGACAGACTCTTCACTGTCTGTTCCAAACTCCAGTGCATCTTTAATCAATAACAGCATGTGAATATGAGGAGCACCTCTTGCTTGGTGCTCTTTGAGCCAAAAGAAATCAGTAACTTCACCAAGAGGAGGATTCATTTTGTTGCAGATGAAAGACATCATGGCTTGAAACCTGTGGTTAAAATATCTTCAAACATTTGCAGGAGCCAAGGAGCAAAGTTCTCCGGCTGTCTTCACTTTGACGTCCTTTATGTTTGAGTTTGCTTCTCGAAAAAATTCAAGCAGGTCATCCCAGGTGTACTCAGCACAACTGAGTGTCAGAAACCAAGTAGGTGCACCTAGATTTCTCAACATACATTTCAGTTCTCCATGACGGCGAAACCAATACTCGTTTGTGCCACGTTGGCGCACTATCAGATTAATCAAGTTGTACTCCACATTTTCGCCCTTCCCAGGAACTTTGTCAATGAATTCCTTTGCAGACAGATTTTGAAGATTAACTCCTGTCTTCAGTATATGGTTAACAGCATATGAAAGTCCAGACGAGTCACTCTCAAACAGAAGATCGAATATGTAGAGAATACACTGCCAAAATCTTGGATACTCTGAATATAATCTGGTTGACTGGTATTCAGAGGCTGCAATCTGTAGAGGGCGGTCATCAAACCGGCCACTTCCTCCAGTGGGCAGCAGTTGCAGAAAATAGTGAGCTTCTAAACATTTCTCCCACACACTCATGAGAGCTCCTTTTGCTTGCTTCACTTAAAAGAGATCCATAGCATCACCGATGATTTCTTTAGAATGCATTGGATGGATGCTGTAGTGTTCATAAATCTCTTCTGATCTGGATCGATCCACTTTTTCAATCTGTCCACTTGACGGTAATGTTTCATCCTCTACATATGTCACATCTCAAACAACATCAACATTTTTAAAATAAACATTATTTTGTACCAGGTATAATGTTGCTTTTTTTTACTTTACTAATATCTACTAACTCTTGCCAGATTTGTTAATTCTTTGTAGGCACACCATTTACTAGAATGACAAGTGGTTAATTATTTGCATTTCCTGACTCTCTAAATTTACTCCTCAAATCCATAACCAAGTAATGCAGGAAGGGTGCCATGTGTACTACAAGCAAGGGAAATGGCTCTACCTTTATTTTATGTGCGGTATGAAAAAGCCATTAACTGGCCGCAGTTTGCACGGCCAGAATGACTACAAGTGATCAAATATTCAGGAAGCTTGCAGCAACCAACCTGACCACTTAGCAGGAACTAGAGCAAGTAACCAAAAAACAAGACCCACATGTTGCCCTTGGTACCTAAAGAGGAGTTTGGAAGTCTGCATAAAGAGGGACTTGATGCCACAGAAGGGTTTGAATGCCACTGGCATATTATGAGCTCTTTAGTTTGTCGATAGCAGGGGCCATTTAGATCAAGACACAAATGCAAGAATACGTACAAGGGTGTTTTTCAACCCGTTCCAATGCCTGGGTTTGACAGTGCAGCTGTCAAACAGACCTACTGCTTACAATACAGAGTTGGATTTGGGGCGGTCACTTTCAACCATAGGATTTCTCTGAACAAAATCTTTCAGCCATTGGTTTGAGACTTTTCAGGCTCATTCTAATGGAATATTCTTCTGTCACCCACTGCCTATTTGGATGTATCCTTCCACCTCTATCCAAGTGCTTGCACTGAATTGTATGACGGCGTACCGTAGAACTAGTGCCCATTTGGTCCATTACTGATGGCTTCCCCCATTTGCATTGCTATGTTCCTTTCCTCCTGCCCCTCTCTCCTTCCAGCATCCACTCTTTGCTCCCTTCATACACCACTCTCTTGTATCTCCCCTTTAACAGTCCTTTCTTCGCTTGTGCACTCCTCAATCATCTCAACTGCCAGCCACTCAAACCTCCCACCTGCCCATTCTTTTCATTGGAGGACTTGTATCCTTTCACTGCTAATTCATGGGACTACTTTTTTCCTTAAAGCCCTCCATAACAGTTAATTTGCCTTTTTGCTCTTTTTTTTCTATATTGCTTCCTCCCCTCAGGTACTGCTCCCTCCAGCACATTCATGTTGCTCCCTCCTCAGCGTAGACCTGCTTGCCCATTTTGGTCTCCATCCAGGCTTTTTTTTTTTTTCTACCCCTGCCCTCACATCAAGTTCCTCCCATGCTACCCCAGCCCACTTCCCATTGCACCCAGTCACTTCCCACTGGCTCTGCAATTGCTCCCCTCCCATCCTGAAGACATTTTGCTTCCACCGTTTCTGGGTGCCAGCAGTTACCATTTACTGTTGGGCTGCTCTTTTTAGGTCTCGGCCTGACGTAAGCGGCGCATGCGCTGCTCTCGTCATACGAGGGCTTCTTGGAATCGATACGATTCCAGAAGCCGTGTCCCAGCTCCGCCTTCAGCTTTCATTCGTGCGCGTCGTTTGGCGTCACAAATTATGCCAAAGGCAGTGCAATGATTGCACCGAAGGCATGTCAATCCCTCCTTGTTGCCACCCTGTCTCCTTTTAGCCACGCCCACCGGGATTGGATCTTTTACCCGCGGCGTTAGACTATGGCCTTTAATTACTGGGGAAGCACTATTTGTTCCCCCTTCCCTCTGTCTTTCTCCTCGAGCAGACCCTTCCCTCTGTCTCTCTCAGAGACACAGCTGCTTGTTCTGTAATATGTAGACATAAAATATGGATTTTCAAAAGTCGCGTTTATGCTGGTGTACGAGCGCGTAATGTACGTCGATCGACAAATTACTATTAAATGAAAATTCATTCGATTTTGAGGAAAACGTAAAAAAACTCAATGTGTGCATTTTTTTAAATTATTTAAATAGGATCATGTCGCGAAATGTTAATCTATCCAAATAGTGCATTTTTCGGTAGGACCGTCACGGGATCTAGTAACTAGTACATTGCGGTTTGTTTCTTTCAATGGAATCCGGTCCATTGAAATATGGCGCGTTCTTTTCATGTGTGGTTGAGTTGTCGGCAACGTTGTGAAAAAAATACGTCACACATTATTTCTGCCCGCCTATATGTTTTATTGAAAGCGGACTAAGAGCTGCGTTTGTGCAAAGTTCTACATGTTTTTCTATTTAACTCTTTAGATCCATTGTCTCGAGCTGTGTGTTTAAGGAGCAACAGTCTCCGCTGCGAGGCAGACTCGTTTCCGTTGTGTGATGCGCTGGTGACGGGCTTTCCTTGTTTTGCCCATGCCCCCATCTTATTCCTTTCACCTTGATACCTGATCTCTCACCCATGCACTCATCCAGCTCCCCCTTTATGACCCACAGCCCCAGTGCTTTACACGCTTTTACTCACAGTCCAGTTTCGCCTGTACCCTCGCCCATTCTCCCTGTGTCCCCTCTCACCCATTGCTCCCACCGCTCCTTGCCTGCCTCCAAATATGAAGAGACACGACACCAAACTTCAAACTCTAGAACGCGCATGCGCAACACCAGGGGGGGATCATAGAGCACTACAGAAAGAGGACGCGGAACTACAAACCCAGACAGAAGACACGAAACACTGTCAGAGTGGAGCTTCCGGTTATTACAGCTACAACATCAGATGTGCCTGGCACGAGAGCAGAACTAATGCATCAAAAAGTGCGGGGAACCGGGTCCTGCCTCAACTGCTCAAAATGTGAACAAAAAATATTGGAAGAATATGCGCAGCACTTTGGCCGTCGTGCTCCGGTGCTGGAAGAAAATGTTATCCTTCAAAATCTAAAATACGGCCATCTTGGAAGGGGAAGGGGGTTAGTGGTCTGCTCCAGGCGGACATCTCGGAATGGGTTATATTAGACCGCGTTACTTAGACCGCAAATGAAGACATCTGCGTATAGATGGGGTAAACAAAAAAAAGCATTGAAAATGCAATAGGTCTCGCCTTTTATTAAGTTAAAGCCATTTGCTTTGCTATACAATACCATTAGCAAAGCAAATGGCTTTAACTTAATCAAAGGCGAGACCTATTGCATTTTCAATGCTTGTTTTCATAAAGCAGTTTTGCATAGTGAACTGCCTCCAGTGCAGTCTGCCATCTTGGAATCGTACATAATATAATAAATAAAATAGCGCACGCTCCTTAGATGCGCGAATGGTGACTCATTCATTCGCATAGGTCATCACACATGCACACGGAGATGGAATGATGCCGCCACCATCAGTGTCATGACTTACTCCAGGATGTGTGCAATCACATCATTATACATTTTTTGCTGATGCTGTACAACGCTGATAAATAGTATTGGCAAAGCCATTAGTTCAAAAGGGTGGGACCTACTTACTTTGCCAATGCTGGTTTCATAAACCTAACAAAGAGACTAATGTCTTCAGTATGTGAGACATTGTCTCAAACTAGAACAAGTAGTTTGGGAAATTGCAGCTAGGCACACAGCAAAGCACAGCCGGTCCCTCTGTTTCTAGCTTTCCTTGTTGATAGGACAGGTCTGGATCAAAGGGCAACGAGAAGGAGGCGTTCCATGCTGGGAAAGATAAGCACCTCATTACTGGGATTCCAGTCCTCTACCACGGATACCCAAAGTAGCCCGGGAGACCCCTCAGACCATGCATAACAAAGGATGGGCACACTTCATGACCAACATATCAGTCCTTCAGTTTCATACAGTGGACAAACTGCAGCCTCAGACCGACATACCATAGTCGGCTCAGTACCTCCAAATTAAAAAGAACATCCAGAGACCACTGTACAATCTTCAACCTTAACATGGTGCCTTGATTGTCCAAGCAGGGAAAGACTTTAGAAAAGATCAGGGGCACAACCAGCCTCTACCTTCCATATTTATTTTTAGGTCAGGTAAACACAAAAAGTTGGATGATATACAATGATCGCTGACAAGGAGCCTCAAAATTTAAAGGTGACATCTGGAGAATGATGTCACAGTAGGTTTAGAACACAATACAACATCATACAAAGACATTTCACAGCTCTTATTGTTGATGATGTAAAATTAAATGGCCAATAAAACACAGTGGCTAGTCATCCGACCATGTTACACAGCCACCCTAACTTAAAAGAATATTATTGAGACACTGTGTCAAAATAAAGGTGAAGGTTTGGGCATCTACGAACCAGAGACCAGTCACTGGAACTATAAATAAATGCAATGATTGGCACCTCTAACCACCAGTTCAAGGTACTGTGGGAATACATCCCCTGTATTCCATAAAGCAAACCCTTACCTCAGCCCCAGACTACCCTCTCCTAAACTGTGCAACACCACTCCAGACAGGACAGAAACTAGGACAATCCACAGGCAAACCAAGCACACTTAATCAGCTCCCTTGGAATTAAATCTGTATACTCTGCTGCTCTGCAAAAAACATTTTACTGCCATGCCCCACCCCTCAAACTACCTATGCAAAAAGTTCAAAACTAAACTCAAGGACACTTACTTCAGGCAGTCACATGACACCTGCTGAAGATTACACCAGCTTTGAGACGTCCACCCTGCCCTACTACAAAGACCCTGTTCAACTCCAACAGCACATGAATGCTAATCATTTCCTACACAACTGCCAGCCTCGCTTCATATCACGCTGCAGCACAAATACTTTATACATCGTAGATTATGTCCTGTTGGACATGTACTATTCAAGAAGGAGTCTACATCTAGAAGACATGTGCCTTTATGAAGTACTTCAGCACTACAGATATAAAAGTAAAGTAACGGAAAACATACATGAAGGGAAATATGTGGTATTTGATGGTTGTTTGGTGAGACACAGCAAAGGAAATCTAATTAACCACAGAAAACTGATTTGCCAAACTCCAGACAGAAGAGAGTTTTTCTATTTGGCTCTTCTGCAACTGTTCAAGCCTTGGCATGCTGAATTACAACTACTTGGAGACTATGACCGCAACGAAGACTCTTTCAATGCTGTAAAAAACAGCATTAAGTGTCCACTTTTTTCAAGCTACTTGCAAATGTTGAAAGATGAGATTGAACAGGAAGATACCATTGCTGCTGAGGTAGCTAAGGAGAGTTCACAAAGCAGCCAAAGTTCTGGAGCACTGAGTCAAGATCCACTTAAACAACCAGCTATTCAAATGAAGCAGTCATAGCAATGAGTGAGTTGGAGGCTTCAATGCAACAGGCAAGAGAGGAAAGTGTTGATTTTAAACACTTAGTAGCACAGCTGAACGATGAACGGAAAGAAATGTATATCAAAGTAAAAGATAAAATAGAGCATGGATTTCTGCATGAGAAGAAAGAATGTGAATGCTCTTCATTTAAGCCAATTCTACTGTACATCAGTGGTCAAGCTGGTACTGGGAAAAGCTTTCCAATTAAAGTTCTCATTGCTTATCTACAGAGGACTACAGAATCAAACTTGTCATGTGTAATAACAGCACCAACTGGATTAGCTGCCGACAACATTAAAGAAATTACATTACAACGACTACTTATGCTACCTGTTGAACATGACAATACACTGGAATACCAGAACTTCTCTGGTGAAGCTTGTCATGAGGAGTCAACAGTATTGAAGAAACTGAAGCTTTTAATCATCAATGAAGTGAGCATGGTTTCAAACTTAATGCTTGCCTTTGTACACTTAAGAAAGCAGCAGATTTTAAAAACAGAGTGTGATGTGCTGTTTGGAGGAAAGCATTTAATTGTTTTCGGTGACCTACTGCAACTTATCCCCGTGAAAGGACAGCCTGTTTTCAAGACACTTCTCCATAATGAAACAATACATTCTTTGGGAAGTATTGGCAATGTAAATCTTTGGTTAAACTTTGAATACAAGGAACTAGTGAGGAATATACGTCAAGCATCTGATGTGGAATATGGAGATATCCTGAAGGATATTAGAGTAGGAGTTCTGACAAAGGAGGGAAAACGAGCTTTGGAAAGTCGACTTACCAAGAAATTAGTTTCATCTGACAGCACAGCAACACAACTAACGTACAATGTCATTAAAAAAGACAAATCCATAGTCTGAAGCTGGAGAAAGAAGATAGTTTGGAAAAAACAGCTATCAATAAAATGGAACACCAGGGAGTAACAATACTACTAACAGAGAAACAACAAGTAAAATTGGATTCTTTGGAGAAGTTTGAATCGAGAACTGCAAGACTAGAAAATTGTTTACGTGTGTGCAAAAACTGTTGTATTAATTTTGTGACGTAATTTAAATGCTGAGGAAAGATTAGTAAATCGTGCAATGATAAAGTTATTGAGTTCATTAATTTTTCAAATAGGAATGAGGTTGAATATTTGGCTATAAAATTTGATCAGACTGATGGTGTGAAGCAGATTGGCCGATGTATGTTTTTTGCTTGTGAAGGACTTATATGTGCGGCGGCAACAGTTTCCAGTGTCTCTAGCATATGCTGTAACTATCCATAAATCTCAAGGTTTAAGTGTAGACGCAGCTTTTATTAATATTGGGAGTACAGTATTTAAAGAAGGTATGTCGTATGTAGCATTATCCTAAGTTAGAACACTGCCCAGTTTGTTTTTAGTTGTATTTGATGATAAGAAAGTTAGTGCTGATGTAAGCTGTGTAAGAGAGTACAATCAGTTAAGAAGTCTTTACGTCCTCATTTAGGTCAGTGCCCTACTTATGAGAAACGGGTAATCTGTCCAAAACAGAAGCTTACAAAAGAGTTGACTGATGTTATAGAAAAGAAAGCAAACCAGCACAAGCTAGAAAGTATTAAGCAGAAAAAGCTGGAAAATGAGGGAGATATTGTAGGATGCCAGTTGAAAAACAGTTTAGGTGTCAACTGCTATGCAAATGTTGTTCTCAATGTACCTTTTCATTTACCACATCTTGTAAATCAAATTGAAAACAAAAAAACAAATAAGGGAATGCGTTTTGCACTGTATCTTTTGCTCCAGCGTTTACTCAGTGACAGATCTGTAATACATTCTGCTTCAGGTATTCGAGACCTTTTAGATATATGTAGCGGATCACTAATAATTACTCTCAACATGCACAAGAATTTATAATGGCCATGTTTGGAGTTTTAGAAGAAGTACATATTGATTACGTATATTGCTTTCAAGGCAGAAATGTAAGGAAAATGAGATTTCTTTAGCTGAATTTGAGGTTTTAAGGGGATTCTGGGTAGGAAAATTTTGGGGGATCCACGCAAGCCACACCTCCGTGGACTCCCCCTGGTGTCTAGTTTTCAGAACTGTCTGGGTTTGGTAAGGTTCCCTAAATGGCCACCAAGCCCAGGACCAAAAACGCAGGTGACCCCCCTTGCAAAACCAGGTTGTTTTCTGATAGCTTATTTTGATGTCTCCACAATATGTTTTGGGTCCTTCCCTGTCTCGGGTACTTGGCCCACTCACACAATCAGGTACCATTTGTATCGGGAACGTTGGGTGGTAGGAAATTTGTGTCAGTCCAGGGATCCCACAACTTTCCCACACAGAAATGTGAGGAAAATGTTATTTTTGTTAGCTAAATTTGAGGATTGTAGGGGATTCTGAGTAGGAAAACGTTGGGAGATTCACGCAAGTCATAACTCCCTGGACTCCCCATGTATCCATTTTTCAGAAATGTCTGTGTTTGGTAGGTTTCCCTAGATGCTCACGAGCCTGATACCAAAAAAGCAGGTGACTCCCTCACAAAACCAAATCTTTTTGTGATCGATAAGTTTGAAGTCTCCACAGTGCGTTTAGGGCCATTTCCTGTTGCGGGCACTAGGCCTAACCACACAAGTGAGCCACCATTTTTATCGGGAGACTTGAGGGAATGCTGGGTGGGTGGATATTGTGGCTCCCCGCAGAGACCAGAACTTTCCATCACAGAAATATGAGGAAAATGTGTTTTTCTTTTTTTTTTTTTAACAAAGTGTGAGGTTTGCAAGGGATTCTGGGTAACAGAACCTGGTGAGAATCACACAAGTCACCCCATCATGGATTCCCCTGGGTGTCTAGTTTGCAAAAATGTACATGTTTGCTAGGTTGCCTTCAGTACCAGCAGAGATAGGGTCCAAAATCCACAGCTAGGCACACTGCAAAAGAAGGGTCAGTTTTCACTAGAAAAATGTGATGTGTCCATGTTGCGTTTTGGGACGTTTCCTGTCACAGGCACTAGGCATACCCACACAAGTGAGGTACCATTTTTATCGGGAGACTTGGGGGAATGCTGGGTGGGTGGAAGTTTGTGACTCCCTGCAAAATCCAGAACTTACCATCGCAGAAATGTGAGGAAAATGTGTTTTTTTTTTTTACAAAGTTTGAGGTTTGCAAGGGATTCTCGGTAACAGAACCTGGTGAGAGCCAAACAAGTCACCCCATCCTGGATTCCCATGGGTGTCTAGATTTCAAAAGTGTACAGGTTTGCTAGGTTTCCCTAGGTGCCGGCTAAGCTAGAGCCCAAAATCCACAGCTAGACACATTGCAAAAAAAAGGTCAGTGCCTAGTGGGCTTTCTGTCCTCCTGTGGGGGGCATATCGGGGGCCATTGCCCCGATATGCCCCCAAGGGGGAGGGGGGGGGGCAGAAAGACTGTGGCCATTTTTTTGGGCGGGTGGGGGCGTTGGCATGACCATTCTGGGCAGCCCCCAGCCCTACACTAAGAAACAAAAATAGTCCCTGGTGCCTAGTGGGCTTCCTGCCACCCTTGGGGGGGCAGATCAGGGGCTATTGCTCCCATATGCTCCCAGGGGGCAGAAAGACTGTGCCCATTTTTATGGGAGGGGGGTGGGGTGGGGGTGGAAGCATTTGCATGCCCATTTTGGGCAGCCCCCACCCCTAAAATAAGAAATAAATTGTCCTGGTGCCTAGTAAGCTATACGCCCCCCTGAGGGGGAGGCAGATCTGGGGCTATTGCCTCACCTACCCCCTAGGGGAGGCAGAAAGACTTCTGCCCCCATTTATGTGGGATGGGGGAATGGTCCAGCCCATTGTGGCAGCCTCTAGCCCTCTTTTATAAACAAAGAATAAATCCCTATTGCAGCCACTCACAGACATACTCACTCACTGATACAGGCACTGACACACACACTCACTCACCTATACAGCCACTCACACACATTGTCCTTCACTCATACAACTATTAACACACCCACTCACTCTCCTATACAGCCACTCACGCACCCACTCACTCACCTTTACAGCCACTAACAGACCCACTCAATCACTGAAACAGGCACTCACACACACACTTACCCATACAGACACTGCAAACCCAGTCACTCACCCATACAGACACTCTAACAGCCACTCACTCACCAATATACTCAGTCACACAATGACAGACATAACAAGACATATTCACACTACTACAAACACACATGTAACATAAAATGATTCTTTCTTAAACCAGAATTGGTGGTTCTAACAAGAAGTGTATTTTTTTTTTTAACTTTTTTTTTTTTAAATGTATTTTCTAATGATTTTTTTTATTGGTGTTGTTTTTAAAAGTTTCTTGAAAAACCTTTGAAACATGGTGCTTGCTAAGGAAAACCAGGAAACTTGCGCCAGCAACTAGGGTAAAAAACACATGTTAATGATCTGAATAATAGCAGGGATAGGTTGCTCCCCGACGGTCAAAATAGCCTTACATTTCAGACAATATTGTCCAACTGCAGCAAATTCCTGGACACTGAGAGGTGTTCTGTCGCCAGCACTGGACCAGGTGAGGTGCTTGGTTACGCACCATCTGTACCAGATGTTTGGTCCCTCCTTTCCCTCTCTCTCTTCTCTCAGAAGCTGTGATGAGTGCATGGTGCGCAGATGTTTCATCATCAAATGCCACGTGAATACTTTTTGTCTGCTCCTCTAGAGAGGATATCGATGCAAAGACTGCATGTCACCTTTTTGGCACTGACCTTTTTCTACCCAGCTCGAATTGTAAAAAAGGTACATACAATGCTTTCCTTCTTGGCCTTTAGCGGTTCTTCATCTTGCGGTGAGTTACCATGATCTTCTGGACTCTGAGCACCACTAGATGCCATTTTGTACTCTAAACAATAACAAGAGAAACACCAAAAGAACAAAACAGAATTGCCGGAGACAATATACAGGTGTCAAAATCCACAGACACACCAAAAAGATAGAGGGAAATGGGTGGGGCCTTTCTCTATTAATGATAAAAAGGTGTTCAGCCAATCAAATCCATTTGTTTCTGGGTCAAATTAGATTCGCGATGCCGTCATGCTCACGTCACGATGACGTTGCGGCTCCACAAAATGTTTTAAAACCACCCTTAAAATGTCTTTCCTCAATAATTGCACAACTTTTATTCATTTTTTTAATAAACCTCATACTTTGAGCAAAACCTTTAAAGTGTGTAAGTATGTCTTTATTACTGCTAAAAATACGCCAGTCACGTCCCCGCTGTGGCTCCAGGAATACATGCTGGCACAGATCGCAACTCTGCCAAATGCGTTAAGACGACCTTTAAAATGTTTTTTCTCAATAATTATACTACTTTTGTGACTTTATTAGTAAATCTCTTACTTTGAACAAAACCTATAAAGTGTGTAACTATGACTTTACTACAGCTAAAAATATGCCAGAGTCACGTCCACACCGCGGTTCAGGAAATAACTGTGGGAACTGGTCGCGAAGGCACTGCAACTCCGCCAAATGTTTAAAAACGACCTTTAAGATATTTTTTCTCCATATTTATACTAATCTTATTACTTTATTAGAAGATCACTTACTTTAAACAAAACATTAAAACTCTCTATGTATCTCTTTCAATATGGTATGGCTACAAGAAAATCATGCAGGAGTCACGACCCCTCTACGGATACAGTCGCGATCGGTCTGCGACTCCACAAAATTAAAAATATATATTTAATAAGTAACACATTATTGAAGAACCCTCACAAGCACTCTAATAAACCATAGAATTTTTTTTTCAACTAAACTTTACAAAGACGCTAAACTTAGAAAATACAATTATAAAGAAACCTTCGAAATTCTGTGAAAAAAACAAAGATTACAGGGACATTATCGATTGGAAATAGAATTTTTAAAAAAACGTAGAAATTCACTGGAAAAAACAAAGTTTACAGGGACATTATAGTCAGGAAATAGAATTTAAAAAAACCTTAGAAATTCACTGAAAAAAACAAAGGTTACAGGGGCTTGATAGTTAGGTTCAGATTTCACATGTACAAAACCATAGAAATTCAGCAGTTATAGATACCTGAGCTAACTAAAACCTACGCCCCTGCAATGCACTGCTTATGACTTCATATATTTTATCACTCATGACTTGGTCAGTGACATCACTGATGACATCAGGGGTGACATCATCAACAGAATGTCTCAGACACTCACTCACACTCTTATACAACCTCTCATACACCCACTTACACACCCACACACGTACACATTCACAGACCCATACAAGTACTCAAACAACCACTCACTCACCCATAGAGCCACACACACACCTACTCACTACAGCCTTTCCTTTCATACTCCATGTACCCCAAAATGATTGTCACATAGTTCACTACAAAAAACTCCTTTCACTTTGCAGTCAAAGAAAGAAAAGTAAACACCAATCTGCATGTTAAAAGAATAAGCAGCAATTTGTCAAAAGACACTGCTTGACATCGGACCTTTGTCTTGAAGCACAACTAATGTGACAAGATAAATCCAAAATGTAAAGTCATCTTTATTTATTGCTCTTTCACGGCCCACCAGAAATCGGCTGGTGACCCACTAGTAGTCGCGACCCACAGTTTAAGAAACACTGCCTTAGGCATTAGAAACAGGGATGGAACTTCCTAAATGTGTGCAATAGATCTTAAATTGACTTAGCTCACCAGTGGCTTTCAATAGTGCCTTGAAATAAAGAAAACCATTTGACATCTTTCAGACTTCCTGAATTATATCACAATCTTCAAAGATGTGTGTTCTGCATGAACTGTAGCCTGGATCTGACATAACTGGGAAAAAATTTAAAATTAGCAGTGATTCATAGTTCAGGAACGTAGAGCCATCATCTTTCTTAATTTCTTAGGATTTAAATGGTAAAACTGAATGTCGACCATATTTGAAATTGGACCCACTGAGTGATCACCACCGACCAGCGAAATCGAAGATCCTACTGCTAGGATAATATTCAATGAAGGACAAAATTACAGCACATCTTTCAACCTTTCCAGCAATTACAATCAAGAGCAGTACTGCATAGAGGTTTGTTACAACGGGACATCCTCTTCCCAAAACCAGATTGCTATTCTTATAGCTGAGCACAAGCAGCAGGCTCCCTGGCATAGGCAAAACAATTAATGGTGAGACACTGCAGATGATACTGCTTTATAGAACAAAGTAAATTCCCAACTATGCGACTACCCAATGATAAGATGAACAATTTACCTGAGAGAAGAATAATGTCATAGTCTCAATACGAGAAATACAACTACATAGGAGCTACACGGAGTAATGGCCACCCCCTTCAAATTTCACCAATGTCTATGCTTAGCATTTCAAAAGAATCTCCAAATGTGAATGATCCTACTTACTATTGCTGAAACCTATTTTTATGTTCTCTTGTTATATTTTCCTCTCTTCCTTTTTTAATCACTGCCTAAAACCACTTTAACAGACAATATGTATTACCATTCGATACATTGAATGCTTGCCTGATTGTTATCACTGGGAACTTACAAAAACTGCTTATGTGTGAAGCGCTCAGCCACCCACTTGGTCTCGTTTGCGCTATATAAAAAACACTAAAAAATAAATATCTGCAATGTGCAGTGAAGGAGGCATGGAGCTTGCCATCCAAGTCCAACACTGTAATAGCACCATTGGTCTTTAAACGTACCTGAGTGGGGGTCAAGGCTGCTTTCATCAACTTCTGCACCAAACTGATCAAGCAGTATTACTCCTGTTTTAACTTTTCTCGAAACCGATTCAGCTGTGTGAATTGGCAAACCTTTGTAACAAGAGAAAAAACTGTTATATAGTACAGAAAGCCATAATAAATGTAAAACATTGGAAATTAATATTTTTAAAAACATCATTCATCTCAACAAAAGACAATGTTTAGAACAATCTCTTGCACTTACAATTGTTTTTTAGACCGTGAGCAAAATATATGCATTTTTTTTAACCGATAGCTCATGTACAACCCTGCAACTTAAGACATTAATACTGTTACGTTATAGTATTTAATTAAATAAGTAGCCTAGGAAATGTTTCAGAAGAGACAGGACCCTATAAAAGACTGGGTAAGTAGAAGTTCAAAGATTTCCTAAATTTGAGATGGGGAATGTGATTATGCAGTAACTTCAGTTTTTAGGTCTCGCGCCTAGCGTTGCAGTGCGCATCGCTGCTCGCGCAGCGCGAGACCTCTTGTACGGGCTTCTGAAAGCTGCCCACACGCTCGTGCGTGTGGTTTTACTTTCGGAAGCCCACATTGGCTGTAGCGTGCGTTTTAAAAAAAAAAACGGCACGCAATTGGGCAAAGGCGGGCGCATGTCCCGCCTTTGCTCCTCCCATTCCCACTGGTGGCTAGCACGCGCAGCAGCGCGCGTTCGCCTCGCTGCCGCGCTCCCTCCCCCCGCTCCTCTGTGGTGCGCGCGCACCACTGTTTATTTATTTCAGCAACACACCTCGTGCCAGTTTCCCGCCGGGCGTCCCTTCCCTATCCTATCTCGTCTCGCCAACCCACAGCTGGTCATCCGCACCAAGGACTCCAGTATGTTTTTGAAGTGCTTCCCTTTGCTTGTTTATCAGCATGTCGCCCTTCATGGGCATAACTTTAATAGGTCCGTTAATGTGTTATCGATATTGAACATAAAGGAGTGTGATGCTTTGATAAGTTGCTGGGTTTCTCCTGTGCTGAGCCGGTCGTCTCTTGTGCTAGTTGTGGACATTTAAGTATGGTAAACTGGGAAGGTTCCCCCAATGAAACTTGTAATAAGCACAAAATAAATATTATGATTGACATTCCCATTTATCATGACATCAATATCATGACGATTGGACCGTAATTAGAGTTTTACTTTTTTTTTGGAGGGGGGTTACCGCCTCAATGGAACCTGCAATTAGCGCAAATTAAATATGATTGACGTGCAATGACCTGAGTGAGGCACCTCTATAGTACTACCACGAATTGCATGCTTAATTCACAGCACCGCCCTTCTGTACTGGAACAACCTCTGCGTGCTCTACAAACTGGCATTTATATCAGCCTTTCTTTAGCACATTTGCCATTAAAAGGCGGTCCTGCACAATTACTGGCAGCTGATGGGCGAGGAAGGCTGTCGGAACACAGTTGGACCCCTTTAATTGGAGGCAAACTAAGTAGCACTTAAGAGGTTGTTGCAAAGTTTTCTCTTCCTCATTGTTTTTCGCATTCATGTTCATTTTCTTTCTTGAACACACAAGTCGGAGCAGTGCATAGGGGTCCTGGAACTGATCCTCTCCATGCCATGGAGCTGGAGGGGCAATGGTGGAAGGGGCAGCTGGCTGCAGACATCCACCAGGTGCTTCCCTATAAGGTGAGTTAAAATAAGCTCATGTGTGCGTGCGCATCTCCTCCTCATTGCAGCTTAATTTGCTCAGTAGGATAGCCTTTGTTTGGGCAACTGTTCTTACAGTAGTTTGTTGGGGAAAACCCCACCCCGAAACTATGCAAACCCAGCTTCTCTTCAGGGAGCCAGGCTGACCCTCCCTAGGCCAATTTATCCCTCCTACCAGCTGCTCCGTCTCTAGAGGACCGTGGCTCCACCCCGGGTGTAGTGTATTATGCCCAGTCCTCCTGTCTTATCTACGGCCTTTTGCTTTTCATGCGGGAACCTTCGCAGTAGATTCCCGTTGCTTTTCGTTTTCTTAATCTCCTTATTTGTGCCATTTTAAATTCGTTGTCTGCTGTGTTTTCTGTTTCTACCCATGGTGTCTTGATTCTGAGGGGTTTCATTTGTGTTTGGACTGTTTCCACGCTGAGCACATTTTGGCTCTTCGTTCAGTCTTAATATTTTCTTTATTATTATTTTTTTACATTTTCTCATGGTTTTACATACTAAGCTGCATGTGTGTGGAAGCAAAAAATGGTTGCCTGGTTTTGGATATAGTGCAGCTTGAAATGTCTATGTTCAGAAAGTCGCCTACTGCCTCGTAGTGATCCTTTCAACTTAGTAACAAACTTTCGTGATCTCACACTGTGCGGCGTTTTCAAGATCTATCAAAATGGTTACAGTTGCTGTATGATGCATTTTAGCGGTGCTTTTACTTGTTATAGTCTGTTGTTTGCACACTGTTGCCCCCCACTCCCTCCTCCCCGGCCGCACTTGCTAATCAGCCAGAACTGGCTTTGTAATTTGGAAGAGGCATCTGTTACACTGTGCCGTGCACACATTTGTTTTTCGTTTTCTGTACCCTCGGGCAGAACTTCATTAGCTCTTGTGCACTAGAAACACAGTTTGCCCACGGTCCAGCTTGCCTCCGGTTGCAAAATAATGATTATATATACCGCGAGGCTTAAAAAATGGAGGGCATTAATAATGCGTTTCCAAATCAGCTACCAAAATCCCATATTGTTTTAAAGCTTCCACCCATCCATACCGTCCCCCCATGTTTAAAAAGTAGGCTCCATTGTGTTTTCCAATTCATTGTTACGACATCTTGCTGGAATGTATGTCTTAATTTTGCCCACTACCCCCCCCCCCACCCACCCCTTGCCCCGTTCCTTGCCCTACGTCATCAAAAAAGCCTTAGGTGGCAAAATGTAGTGAGGAGAGTCCATTGATGGAGGCCGGAAAAGCCGTTCCGCTCTACAAATGTATTAATTGATTGATTGATTGTGTTCTGCCCCGGTCTGATTATATTTCCCTGTTTAGTAATTTACAGAGATTACTACAATAACAATAGAACTGTGTGCCTCAGTGCCACCAATGTATGTTTGCAGTTCCTCTTCCGTTGCCCTCGCTGCTCTACTCCGGTTTTAGTTTTGCTTACTTGCCCCCTCCTGTCCTAATTTCTGCTTACTGTTTCATAAACCCTACCCTCAGTTAGCATCTTCTTTTTAGCACCAGCTGAGCTTCTTTCTTGTGTGCCAATGCCTTCTTCCCTGCTCACTCGTCTGCATTATTATTAAGCCATTCTCCATCTGGAACAATTAACACCACCCCACCTCACGCTGCTCTTCTCCTCCTCAATCTCCTTCCTTGTGCCTCACGCTGCTGTTCTCCACCTCAATCTCCTTCCTTGCACCTTACGGTACTCTCCTCCTCACTCTCCTTCCTTGTGCCTCACGCTGCTCTTCTCACTCTCCTTCCTAGTGCCTTACACTACTCTCCTCTCCTCCTCACTCTCCTTCCTTGTGCCTCAGGCTACTCTTCTCACTCTCCTTCCTCATGCCTCATGCTGCTGTTCTCCTCTCTCCTTCCTTCTAACTCCTGCTTCTCTTCTCCGCTCTTTTTCCTTATATCTCCTGCTGCTCTTCTCCTCGCTCTCCTTCCTTGTACCTCACGCTGCTCTTCTCACCTCTCCTTCCTGGTACCTCCTGCTGCTCTTCTCCTCGCTCTCCTTCCTTGTACCTCCTGCTCTCTTCTGCTCGCTCTCCTTCCTTCTGCCTCCTGCTGCTCTTCTCCTTCCTTGTACCTCCTGCTCTCTTCTGCTCGCTCTCCTTCCTTCTGCCTCCTGCTGCTCTTATCACTCTCCATCCTTGTACCTCCTGCTGCTCTTCTCCTCACTCTCCGTCCTTGTGCCTCACGCTGTTCTTCTCCCCTCCCTCTGCGTCCTATTGCCTCCTGCTGCTCTTCTCCTCACTCTCCTTACTTATGGTTCATACTGCTCCACAACTAACTATCCCAATACAACACACATAATTCCACTACACACCACATACATACAACTCCATAACACATAGGTAAAACACATTCCCATTTACAACGCCAAAAACTCTAACTCAATTAAATGCGAGACCGATTGCATTTTCAATGCTTGTTGAAGGTAGGCATAGTGGAGGCAAAAGATGTGCAGTGATTAATTATCATCAGCGTGGGTTAACCTTCTCCACCTTATCTTCTCAAATTACTTACATCTATGGCCTGTGTAGGTTCACATGTTGGTTAGTGGAGACTAGGTCTGCAGTGCCAAAAGCAAGTCAGTAATAAGATCAGGGGTTAGTGAAGAGATACCAAGATGTTCAATCGAAAACCTACACACACACACAAAAGCGAGGAGAGAGGGATTTAAGTCTATTACATCCTCCCTACGAAATAGGCATCACACAATAAACTATAGTAAGCTATGATTTACCTTCAGTGTGTGTTTTGTGATACTACTTGAAAAAAGGACATTCATTACTTTATAAAAAAAAAAAATAGACCTCACTCACAATGTAGCATGCTCCATCATTGGCTCTACATTTCAACAAAGTTTGTGTCTGGATGGACTCTAGAACTTAGGGCCTTATTACGATGTTGGTGGGCCCGCCACCGACAGGCTGTCGGTGGCTGGCACACCGACATCCAGCATAGTGGTCTGACCGCCGCATTACGATGCAGTCGGTCGACCACAGCGGACGGAGGGACCGACCAATGCCTCAAACCGCCACGTAAAGCAGACGCAAGTGGACTTTGGGGCCCCTAGCAGTGCCCCGTTCCCTGTGGGCCTCCACAATGGGCCCGGGGGGGGGGGGCATATGTGGTGCCCCCCCCAAACAAGAGGTGTGGGAGTAGCACGAAGGTTCCATCGCGAGATGGATTTGAACAAAGTTAAACGAGAGATGGAATTCAAAAAAGCTCTCTTGACTTGGAGGTTAAAACAGCACATGTCTTGGTAAGCGGGTTGCGGAATACCAGTATAATTGAGATGATTTATAGGCCTCAGGGGTGAACAGGAGGTCAGGAACCAGCAAGTATTTATGGATGCTTGGATTTTAGACATGTGAGGCGGCCTGATAGTGGAGACATGTAATATGGGTAGTGCTTCAAAGCTATGTGTGTGGAAATAATATGCGCAACAGGCATTGAAAGTAATATTGGTGTAAAGTTTGAACAACTGTGAAACATGATTGCGTTTAGCATGTTTATTGATTCACTAGCATGATTATGGAACTGATGACGATTAATTTTTTTGTATCTTAGATACCCCTGAAGAAGGGATTTTCCCGAAATACATTGGGTGATTTTAAATAAAGCGTGACATGTGGAAACAGTCATTCTCCTGTGTTTTTATGAACAGCAACGAACAAACATGAAAATGAGTATAATGGATTGAAGAAAATAAAGGGAGAAAAAGGATGAAACATATCGGTTAAAATTGTGGAATAATTGAAGAGTTGATTATGAATTTAATTCATTGGACTCGTTAGAGATTGGTTGTGCAGCTTGATGGGGATCGAAATGCGGTGCCCTCGTGTTCTTACTAGTTTGCAGCGCAAGTGGGCGGAGCGCGGAGCAAGCGAGCACGCCTATGAAACTGGAGAGTACATAAAATGAGGAACATAAGTAGAATAAAAGGAGTACAGAGGTGTGCATCTCACCACCATATATTTGCCCCCCCCAAACACCCATGCACCGTGTGGCAGGCACCACATGGTGCCTGCCACACGGTGCATGGATGTTTGAAAACTGCTCTAATGCATTGTGGCTTGTGCTGAGGACCTTTTCTAGGGCATTGTAATTGGGCAGGTGCAACTACTGACGTAGTTGGTCGGACACCTGCCCTATACGATGGCGGTCGGACTGCCATCGTAATGAGGCGCTTAGTGTCACAAGGCAAAGCAAACACTGACTTCTGCACCTGCACCGAGACGTCATGATGACATTAAACTCTTCACATTATACTATGATGAATGATAAAAAGGGCTCACTCTTAAGTATTGGAGCAGGATCATGTGGATCAGAAGAAGCCATCTACTGATTATTCCTCTGCTCCTGACCCTGTGGGTTCCCGTCTCTTCAAAGACAAGGCGAATTCAGCGCTGGTGCGCTCTAAGGACAGCAGGGCTACGGCCAGGTCCTTAGGCCTTTCCATGGCCCCTCACCACCCCCAATCCGCCTTTCACTCCTTTTATTGCTTTCTGGGAGGGGCTTCCAGCCACGTCTGTACCCACCCAGCACTGAGGTGCGCAAGCTTCCCAGCCTATGCGCGGCTGAGGGTGGGGACCCACAGACCTCGTGGGTCAGGCAGCCAGAGGTCGGGGTAGTCCACAACCACCCCCTCGGCAGCCGCAGCCTCCAAGCCCTTATAGTCTGCCCCCTTATCATCATGGGTATCCAGTCGGTGGCAGGATCTGCCATTACCTGTACCACTGGCAGTCTATAACATCAGACAAATGGGTTTTGCAGATTTTCCAGAGGGGCTACTCCGTCTCCTTTGAGACTACCCCTCTACCCATGCCATCTGCTTGCGACAGGATGACGGAGAACCAGCTTTCTTTGCTGCGCTAGGAAGTGACGGCTCTCTTGGCCAAGGGAGCCATTGAGAGGGTGCCGATGCCAGAAGTAGGTTTTGATTGTTATTCCTGCTACTTTCTGATGCCCAAGAAGGACAGAGGCCTTCGTCCTATTCTAGACATGCATCCTTTCAATTTCTTCCTCAGGAAGGAGAAATTCAAAATGCTCACACTCGCTCAGGTCTTGTCTGCCTTGGACCCGGGAGACTGGATGGTGGCGTTGGACTTGCAGGAGGCATACTTCCACACTCCCGTCCTGCCTGCCCACAGGCGTTACTTGCGGTTCAAGGTAGGCCACAAGCACTTTCAGTTCGATGTGCTCCTTTTGGCCTTACCAACGCCCCTCGGGTGTTCACCAAGGTGATGCGGTGGTTGCAGCTCATCTGTGGAGATCAGGGGTGCCAATCCTATACTATCCAGATGGCTGGCTGTTGAAGGCTGGCTCGCCCCAGGCTGTCGTCTCCCACCTCCAGACTAGGAAGAACCTCCTGTATTTGGTGGGGTTCACTATCAACGTGCCGAAGTCACACCTGACTCCCTCTCAGATGCTCCCTTTCATCAGAGCTGTTCTGGACACAGTGCAGTTTGGACCTATCTTCTCGAAAGGCGAGTCCAGGATATTCAGGCTATGATACCGGTGTTTCGACCCCTATCCTGGATTTCATGAGACTGATTCTGAGGCCGCTGGGCCTCATGGCCTCCTAGTTCCTGCCGGAGACACATGCCAGCTGCCATATGCAGGCTCAGGAGTGGGACTTTAAATTCCAGTGGGTGCAGCATCAGGGAAATCTCTCCAACATGGTCCAGATCTCGGAGGGAACTGCAAACGATCTGCAGTGGTGGTTAACGAACCGCAAATGTGTCAGCGGCAGACCCTTCTCCCTTCTCCAACCAGATATGACATTGGTGACAGATGCATCTCTCCTGGGATGGGGCAGCCATCTGAGAGAGGTCGACATCAGAGGCCTCTGGTGGAATCCGGACTCCACATAAACCTTCCGGAGCTCTGGGTAATCCAGCTGGCATTAAAAGTCTTTCTACCCTCCATCAAGGAAAGGCTAGTGCAGGCGTTCAAGGACACACCACCGCCATGCGGTACTGCAACAAACATGGTGGGGTGGGTCGTGGACCCTTTGTCAAGAGCCCTTGTGCCTCTGAACATGGCTGGAAAGTTAGGTGGTTAAACACCTGGTGGGCTCTCTGAACACCAGGGCGGACAAACTCAGCCGAAGATGCCTAGCGGATCACAAATGGTGTCTCCATCCGGAGGTGGTGCTAGGTCTATTTCAGCAGTGGGAGAAGCCTTGGTTAGATCTGTTCAACACCGGCGAGAACACGCAATGTCAGCAGTTCTGCGGGCTGGAGTTTCCAAGGCGGTTCTCACTCGGAGACACTTTTCATCTTGAGTGGAGCTCAGGCCTCCAATACACATTTCTGCCGATACCACTCCTACCCAGAGTTCTCAAGAAGATCAGGAACAACACGGTCCAAGTCCCCCTTGTGGCTCCGGACTGGGCTCGGAGAGTTTGGTATCTCGAGCTGCTGAGCATGGCCATCGGTCCTCCCATCAGGCTGCCCCTTTGGGAGGATCTTCTGTTGCAGCAGCAGGGGAGGGTTCTCCACCCAAACCTGTCAAAACTCTGCCTTCTTATGTGGAGATTGAGCTGCAACAGTTGACAGCTTTCGGCCTTCCGTCTGAATTCTGCAATGCTATTCTGGCAGCCAAGTATCCCTCCACCAAAACGGTATACGCCTGCAGTTAGGGCAAGTTTATTGCATGGTGTGCAGAGAAACAGATTGACCTTCTTTTTGCTCCCCTCTCTCAGGTTCTTCTGTTTGTTCTTTCCCTTGCTCAGCAGGGCTCTGCTCTGGGCACTGTTAAGGGCTACCTTTCTGCTATATAAGCTTTTCTGTGGTTGCCTGACCAACCGTCCTTCTTCCAATCCCCTATTGTAAATAGGTTCTTTAAAGATTTGCAACATATGTTTCCCCCCTTCTCCCTTCATTATTCCTCAGTGGGACCTTAATCTGGTCGGGATGTTCTTGATGTGTGCTACTTTGAGCCCTTGCACAACTGTCCTCACAGGCTCCTTACCAAAAACACGGCCTTCAAGGTGACAATCACATCTGCCCGGAGGGTCAGTGAGCTTCAGGCTTTGTCATCCAAGCCTCCATACTTGAACCTCTACCCAGATAAGCTGGTTCTACGAACTAGAGCTTCCTTTCTGCCGAAACTTATCACTGCCTTTCATGTAGGCCAGTTCATCACCCTGCCTACTTTTTACACTCTGCCACATCCCTCTAAAAAAGAGGAACAACTTCATCGACTGGACCTAAAAAGAGTGCTATCGTTCTACCTTGACCGCACAGGAGAGTTCTGAGTGGATGACCAACTCTTTGTGGGGTATGTCAGAGCGAAGAAGAGAAAGGCCATGCCGAAGTGGACCATCTCCAGGTGTATGATACTCTGCATTCAAATCTGCTATGCATTGGCCAAGAAGCAACCCCCTGAGGTCTTGCGGGCTCATTCCACCAGGTCCAAGGCTGCGACCACTGCATTAGCACGTGGAGTTCCTGTCCTGGACATCAGCCAGGCAGCAACATGGGCCTCTCTATACACATTCACAAAACACTACTGCCTGGACAGTCAGGTCCATCAAGATGGACACTTTGCCCGTTCGGTCCCGCAGGACTTTTTGGTATGAAATTGTTTTGCAGACCCACACCAGGGAGGTATTGCTTGGGTTTCTATTCTAAGGTAAGGAATCTGCGACTAGAAGTCTCTAACAGATGAATAAGTTACTTACCTTTGGTAACGCCTTATCTATTAGCGACTCTATCAAGCCGCAGATTCCTTACCGACCTACCCATCCTCCCGCTCTGCGAACGGATTTCTAGGGACAATGCTTTCCGCCCACCTGGGGATAATTCTAAGGTAAGGAATCTGCAGCTAGATAGAGTCTCTACCAGATAAGGTGTTACCAAAGGTAGGTAACTTGTTCTTTTTGTTCAGTTCTGTGAAGGTGATGTGCCTTTGATGTCGGCTAATGCTTGAACAAGTCCATTTGCTAGTAAACCTGTGACCGAATGTAAAGCAACGTAAATATAAATTTAAATCCAATTGATGGATAGTGGTATATCCAATAATGCAAAATGATAACAAACATAAATGTTAGATACGTATTAAAGCACTTATCACTCACCTGCAGAATGGCCATCTTTTTGCTTTTTCTCCAAGTCCAGATGGTCCCCAAGGAACAAATTCTCCTTTTCTTTGTCTTTCACTGAGCACAAACTATTAGCAATAAGAGGGCCTGTTTTGCAAATATAAAGAAATATATTATTATGTACATATCCCAGGTTAATTAAACTATAAGGCAGTAGTGTTAACATTGCAAGTTTATTTAGAGAAACAATTGTATGGTATCATTTATACTGCAGGCCTTTGCCACCATGTTCAGTATCTGCCAGGTTATGGCAAGTCTTTCCTATATTAGGGCTTGAAAAATCAGCAAATTATCACTGGACTACAAGTAAGGTCAAGTAACTTAAAGTTATTCGTTTAGGAAGCTGGCTCTGTATATACTACCAAAAAGATGTATAATGTGCAAAGTCCAGTGAGTTCCCAAAGGTATAGCAGAGGATTAAGTAGATAATGCCTTACTCTCAATTTAGTGGTAGCTGGACTTAGCAGTTAGGCTTATTAGAGGGTAGTGTGACTGCATTTGTTGTACATACTCATACAAGGCAGGAACACACACTCAATGACTAACTCCAGGCCAATGATTTGTAAAAGTATTACTTTAGTTACTTTTATTTTTGGAACCAAGTTGAACTCAGTTTCAGGTAAGTAGACTTTTCAACTATGCAATACTTTCAATGTTATTGGCAAAAGGTTTATAGAGCATCAAGCAATACTTTTAATGTACATGAAATACTTTTCAATGTCAAAGAAGGTACTTTGTATACAGGTATACACTTAGTGCAAAACAGTTGAGAAACTAATGCAATCCTATGGGAGGAAAGACTGGTGAGTAACTTACAGGTAAGTACACAGTTTTGAGATTCAGTCTCTGCGGGTTTTGGTCAACGTAGGGCAAGGGTCGGACCAAGGTAGGTACTGCACCACCAGCGGCACTGGGGCGGCCCGGTGCAGAGGGCACTGGGCCCAATGTTATCCTATAGAGAAAAGGCACTGGTTACACGTAAGTACCTGCGGTTCAGGGACACAGGTCCTGGGGGTTGAGATCAGCACTGGAGGAGAACTGAGACTGCACCACCTGATGACTGGTTGAAGGAATCCAATGACTGGAGAGGTAAGTTGAATAGTGGGGGTATGCAGGGACACCGTCGGTTGGGCACACCAATGCCTGGGGGCTCCAGGTGCAGGGGTGCCTTCAGGCGTTAGGTTTTTCTCACCGGCTCCGGCTGTAGTCGGGGGGGAGGGGACCCTTCAGGATGAGGCTGCAGGTGTCGTGGGGAAGTTCAGGAGAGGTCGTCCAACGCTGGATCCCAGGTCAGGATTGCCGGGGGGACTTCACTGGATTGGTGGGCCACCTGGACTCTGACCTTGGGCGTCAGGTGCAGAGTTGGGCAAAGGTTGCGGATCCGCCTGGATCCGGAGTCCTGAAGTTAAGTCTTGGCTGGACAAATCCGGTGTCCACGGGAGACAACAGTCTTTGTTGAAAACAGGGCAGGTCCCCAGGGTTCTTGGAGGTTGCTGGATGCGGCCCACACAGGTTTCTTGGAGCAGGGTCGCTGGAGGAGGTGACAGGCAGGTAGGGGTGGGGCCAAGTCAGCTGTCGTCTTCTTGTCCACTGCTGCACGACTCTTCGGTTCTTCGTCTTCTCAGGTCATCGAATCTGAGGAACATGGTTCAGGGGAGCCCTTAAATACTACATTTAAAGGTGCTACTGAGGTTGGAGGGCAGTAGCAAATGGCTACTGTACCCTAGGGTGACTACACCCTTTAGGTGCCCCCTCTCTTTTGGGAGAGGGGCACATCCCTATTCCTATTGGTCCTAATTCTCCAACCAGGATAGAGAATTCTGAAGAGAGGGGTTCACCTCAGCTCGTGGCCACCCAAGATATGTGCCAAGCCAAAGTGAACACTCCTACTCTGCTTACTAATTTTTCTGCCTGTACTGACACCAAAACGTGGGGCTAGGACAGGGAGGTGGGCATCTCCACTAGTTGGAGCTGCCCAAGTCAGCATAACACAAGTTGAGAGTCTTTGAGGCTCACCGCCAAGTGCTGCTGTTACTGCAAGAGGAAGGTGTGAAGCCAAAGCAGGCTTTGTTTCTGACATCCGAGACCACAAAGGCTCTCACTCCATGAGGTCAGAAATCGGTCTGGTGTTGGCTGGCTGGCAGAGACCAGTCAGCCAATAACTAGAAGCTGATGGTTTTTCAGGGGGCATCTCTAAGATGCCCTCTAAGTGGATTTTATAATAAATCCAACACAGACATCAGTGTGGGTTTATTATGCTGAGAAGTTTGATACCAAACTTCTCAGTCTTCAGTAAAGCCATCATGGAGCTGTGGAGTTTGTGTTTACAAACTCCCAGCCCATGTACTCAAAATAACTTTGCTGCACTAACAGTGTCCAAGAATGGACTCAGAAACTGTATGGGCATATTGCTCATGCAGCTATGCCCTCACCTCTGGTATAGTGCACCCTGCCTTAGGGCTGTAAGGCTTGCCAGAGGAGTGACTTCCCTATGCCACAGGCAGTGGTGTGTAGGCATGGCACCCAGGAATGTGTGCCATGTCGACTCATTTAGTTAAGCTACACCACAACACATAGCCTGCAATGGCACTGTGTTTGTTGTAAGGGTCCTTTAGGGTGGCACAATACATGCTGCAGCCTTAAGGGGCCCTCTCTGGTCACAAGGCCCTTGGTACAACTGGTATCTTTTACAGGGGACTTATATGTGGGCCAGAGGTGTGCCAATTGTGGAAACAATGGTACAGTATAAGGAAAGAACACAGGCCCTGGAAACCTGGTTGGCAGGAACCGAAGGGAACACTCAGCCAAAGTGCATCAGAAATCTGGCAAAAAGTGTGGGGGTTACTGCAACAGAAACCCACTTTCCTACAATTAGATCCACCACTCAACATTGTTTAATGAAGGGGTAAAATATATTCTAGGTTCAGGTTTTATAATTTGTTCAAATTATTACACTTAAGGGAGAGGTGGTGGCCTAGTAGACTAGCATATCCACTGCAGCGATCTGTGCTAGGCTCTATGGCCAGAGATTCAAATGACTTCACTCAGCCTTTCATCTTTCCAGAGTTGGTAAAATGAGTACCATTAAATTGGGTAACAACAAGCATCTGCTATCTGTCAACAGCCTGTAAAGACTACCCCAAGCTGAAAGTAGCATCTACAACCACGCCTATTAAGTGTTTTCAATATTACTGATTTTTATAATATGTTTATCCATGCTTGAATTGAGTCAGCTAGATTTAGGAGGGGGTTTGGGACATGACTGGCTCTTACTCAACTCTATTGCACTTTCCAGTGCAAGAACGTTATACGACTGATTCTTCTTCAGCCGACCTTTGTGAGTTGATCCTCTCAAGTGACTGTTTATCAGTGTTCGGTGTTGTGCCATTGTCAAACTTCTCTCTATCTAGTGTGAGACAGAGAGCTGCTGTAAGAGCTTGGAGCTGTATCAGGGTCAATTTGCTAGGAGCCAGAAAACGCTGGCATGGCATGGCCAGATTCCAGGAAGTCCCAGCTCGGCCCTGAATTGAGTGACACAACAAACTCGGTGCCTGTTCCTCCATTGGCCGCCAGGAATCAAGCGGTAAGGCGGAGCCAGTGCCCCTTGTAAGTCTAGGAGGGTGGTGAGCTTGCGGGGTTGGCAGCGGGCCCGGGGGCGTTAGTGCAGCTTGCAGCAATCGGCCCCCACCACCAGTGTTTGTTTTATTACAACCATCAACACGGCAGGCAACTTTCTTGGTCATGTTGGATCTTCGGGGGCCCGCACAATCAACTGCTCAGACTGAGCTCATCATCAACGTAGGTCCCCAAGTCCCCGCCTTTAAGCAAAGGCTTACATTTTCATTGCAGTTCTGTAGCAGATTGATTTGATCAAAGTATAAAAAACCACAGAGACTGGAATTTCTGTTCTCTTTTTTTAGGTCTCACCTAGGCAGAGCTTGCGCTGACTCTTCGAGACATGCTTTATTCAGGATATGGGCATTAAGCAACACCCATGTTTCTAATTGGCTCCTTTTACTGTCCTTTGTAAATGGCTGCTTTTAATTGGTTTATATGGTCACTAGTCCCTCCTTTTTTACTTTTGTAACCTCCAATGAGGACTGGCCCTCTTACATATGGTGTTACTCGCCGTGTTATTTACTACAGTCTGAGCACTCTTTTTTTCGTTTTTGCTTTTTTAGATTCAGGAACTCACTTGCGCCGACGGTTGCTCCCTCTCCTCGTTATTCTGAACAGCTGCTCTTTATATTTGCTAACGCTCATTCCCCCTCCTTGGCTACAGCTGTTGCCTCCTCCTCCCTCCCGAGCGGAAGAATGGAGGCTTTCGTGCTGCAGTTAATACAGAGGACCCACAAAAACCTAATTGATGTTGGTGTGTTCTTCCTTGCTCCAAGGTTGTTGTAAACAGCTTCATCTTTTTGGAAGGTTCCCTTCTATAAAGGGCTGTAATTCTTGGTCTTATCTCGTCTGAATGCTTATTTTATCCACATTTTTGTAAGCTAATAAAGCTGGGGTATTCTCAAAACGGCACCGAACACTTTTTATGGAAGTTCTGCAAAATTGTTTTATATATACATTTTATTGTCTACTTGGCGTTTAGACTGGGGTTTGGACGACGCGAGACTCGGCGAGGCAGAGCGGGAAAATTAATAATTTTTTAATATTGCAGCGGGTGTGCCGTGAACTATTCTAGATTGACCGCTGCAGTGGTGCAGGCATCTCGGATAGCAGCATATTACTGCATCGGTTTGGATGCTTGTTTTTCATCAGCAGTTTCATGTTTCTCCTCGGGTGACAACGAGGCTAGTTAATCGTGTGGCTTTACACACAGCAAGATCCCAGGCATATACTACGCGCATCACCAGCGCGATAGTCATCGTCATACAGTGGCTGACATCCAAGGCCCCTGAAGAAGGGATTGAATATCCCGAAATGCACTGGGCAATATATATATTTTTTTATATTTCTTTTTATTGAAGACAAGATGTGACAATACAGAAAGCAAGCATATATAAGCAGTTGCGGCAGGACATTGGTACAAAACAGGCAGCAAACATGAAATCACAAGGTCTAGCATTAGTTTTCTCACGCCTCTCCAGCATTTAGCTCTCCTACACCTATGTCACCACTAGTCTGCGGGGGCTCGCATAACCCTCCCCTGTATGTATTCCACTTCTCCCAGATCTGTATCCACTTGTTGGGGCATCCTCTAGATACATAAATAGCCTTTTCTGTTACCATGCACCAATCCATATCTTTACCCCAATCATCTAGCCTAGGTGGGTCGCGCGCCTTCCATTTCTGAGCTATATTTCTTTTTGCTACCATCAGCCCCAGAGTCACCCATATCTGTTCCTTGGAATTCAAATCCGTCGGACCCCAGACATTAAAGAGACCTAGCTTGATGTTACAATCTATCTTTTGTCCCAGCACGTTTTCCATGCAGCCCGCTACCGCTGACCAGTACCTCTGGGTAGTGATACACTCCCAAAGCATGTGGATAAAAGTGCCCTCATACCCACAGTTCCTGGGGCACCCTCCCCTCGGTGCAATATCCCATTCTCACCAGCATGGGACCGGCAAGGTAGATTCTATGCAGCACTTTCAACTGTACTAATCTAAGCCTTGAGGAAATTGCCACCTCTTTACGAGAGGCCAATGCCGCAAGCCATTCTTCATCGTTAAGCCCCCCGACGTCATAGTCCTATTTCGCCCGAAGTCGGAGTAGTGGGTCCGCCATGTTGTTGATTAGCTTTTTGTATATGAGCAATATGGCTTTCTCTGGCAGATCCCCATCCAAGACCCTGTCCTCGAGCGGGGAGGATTCAGGTGGTGACTCTCCCTTAGGTAGCACGGTTAGTAAAGCGTGTCTGATCTGCAGGTATCAAAAATATTCGGTGCTTGCCAGCTCATATTCCGTTTGTAGTTGGGTGAAGGGAATCACTTACCCCGCCTTCCATAGGTCTCCCACTCTTGAAATACCTATTAGGTCCCAGCGGTCAAACCCCTTTGTGCGAATCAAATTTCCCAGCTGTTCGCTATACCAAAGTGGTGTGGCACGTGTGATCTTGCCCTCCCAACCCAAGCTCTTCGTGGCCGCTTTCCACACCTGGATCGCGTGACCCGTGGGCCCTGTCAATTTCAGCTTTGCTGAGTTGGAGTATAGTGCCCCCCACGAAGCTACCCCCCGGTAGGAGCCATCTATCCAGGGTCTCCCTCCGTCCTGTATGTACATTGGTTTATAGCAGCAAGCTGAGCTGCCCAATAATATATATATTTTTTTTAATTTTTTGTTTTTTCTCAGAAAACAATACAAATACAATCACAGCAAGTGTACATAAATACATAAATAGCAGCTTATGAATTTAACATGTTAATAAATATAATTAATGTACAAAGATACGAAAAGCAGTACTAATTCATCATACAGTCCAGGTGATAGTCAGACTCTGAGGTTTAACAGCAAGTACTTATTGGAACGCATCCAACCATGTCATTAAGGCTCCCCATATCTTCCTCCCCTTCTTTTTAGCCTGAATGCCCTTGCGAGTATACAGAGCCATTTCAAAATGATATACATATAAAAAGCGCCCCTTCCATTGCTGAAAGGTCGGAGGTAAGCTATCTAGCCATGATGAGGATATACACAATCTAAAAACAATCATTGCAATAAAAAGCATTTCCAACCCAGGTCCCGAGACTGTCTTATCCACACCAAATAACATTAGTTGCGGAGACGGAGTGATTTTGCTTTTCAATACCTCCCCCAAAAAGCCCACGATTTCCAATTCTAGCAGTCTTAAACAGGAGCAGGAATAAAATATATGAACCAGATCCGCCTCCAGCGCCTGACATCTAGGGCACCTTGTCCCCGCCACGCCGCCCCATTTCGCAATCTTTGCTGGAGTTACATAAAGATCAAACAACGTCTTATAATGTTGTGACTGCAGATTCGAAGCAAACACCATTGTGCCCCCTAACTGCAGTGATTCCAAAAAGCCGGAGTCGGCAAGCTCAAATCTTTCCTGCCATTTCCCACACTGTTTCTCCAAATCATCAGGGACCAGTTCCATCAAACAGCCATATATCTGAGAAATGGAAGGGGCGGTCTTCTTTACCATCATTTCCAACAAAGGTATTTGATCGAAGCCAGCTATTCCCCCAATCTTTTTTTTGAAAAAATCCCTGATCTGCAGGTATTTAAAAAAATCTCGTGGCCCGATATTAAATTTCCTGCAAATCACATCAAAGGGTGCCAGCAAATTCCCAGCAAGGAGGTCTCCAAGCCTGCCAATCCCGTGATTGCCCCATCTATTAAAACAGCTATCATGAAATATACAGGGCAGTTGTTCATTCTGGATCAGGGGAGTATATCTGCTGTACCTGCCTACCCCAATCTTCTTCCGAACCATCGCCCAGTTCCTATATGCAGCATACAGAGTCTTAAAGCGGGTTCGCTTAAAATAGCTAGGCTCAAAAACGTCATTAAACATCCATGAGCAGCATTACCAATTAATAACTCATAGATGGATGGTACATGATTACCAGCGCCGTACTCCATTGCCTGAGTGCTAAACAATACCTTATAGCATTGCATAGCAGCAGCAAGGTAGTATAGTCTGAAGTTCGGGAGTGCCCATCCACCCCTCTCTCTGGGTAAACACATAAAGACATTGGCTCTTCTGGTTTTCCATATGCCCATACAAAGCTTGCTACTAATCTATCAATTTTCTTAAACCACTCATTGTTGAATTCCAATGGAACAGCTCGAAACACATATAGCAGTTTAGGAAGAAAAACCATCTTAACTAAGTTGCATCTTCCCATTATAGATAGTCTCAAATTGTCCCACCGTTCAAAATCCTGTTTGGCTTTCTCCAAAATAGGGATCACATTTAAATCAATTATACGCCCCACCTTAGGGGTAATGCATATACCTAAATAAGTAGCTTCGCTTGTGATCCTACTATCAGAAGCCAACGTATGGCTGTTAATCAAAACTTGTGTTTTAGCCTTGTTTAACAAAAACCCCGACCTTATACCGAACTCTTCTGCCATCTCCTCCACTGCCTGCAATGCCCTATCTGGGTCACTAGTAATGATGGCGATGTCATCGGCGTACGCCAATGTTTTTGTATCCCAGCCGTGTAAGCTAACAGGAACAATATCCGGTGATGACTCTAGTCTCCTGAGCAAAGGATCAATAAATAGGGCAAACAACAAAGGAGACATAGGGCATCCCTGTCTCGTTCCCCTCTCTATTAGAAAGGGTTCAGACTCTTGTCCCATTATTTGCAAATAGGCTATAGGCTTGTTATACATTGCCCGGATTGCCCCAATAAAGTCTTTTCCCAGGCCATGGTCTTCCAGTACTTTCCACAAAAAGGCCCATGACACACGGTCGAAGGCCTTTTCTGCATCGAGTAAGACCACCCCCATTGGTTTTTCCAAAACTTCCGTTGCATCAAATAAAGCTATAACCCTCTGAATGTGGTCAGTTGTCCCCCTACTCGGAATAAACCCATGCTGCTGCTCAAATACCAGCTGGTGTATGACCCCAGCTAATCGAGTGGCAAAGATTTTAGAATATACCTTCACATCGCTATTAAGCAACGTGATTGGTCTATACGAACCCATGGCAACTGGGTCTTTGCCTTTCTTTAAGAATATGATTATGTTAGCGATACCCCATGTCCTGGGAGGCGAAATCCCGGTTTTAACACCATTTACAAGACTCAGCAGCTCCTGCTGAATTTCTGAGAAGAATACTTTATAGAATTCTAGTGGGATATGGTCTGCTCCTACCGCCTTCCCCGATGGTAAAGCAAACAAGGCAGCCTGTAACTCCTCTAATGAAATTACTCCCCCAAGCATTAGTCTCTCCTCATCTGTGACCAAGCCAGACTGGTCTACCAAGCAATTATCTAAAAGCTTGGGGCCCAGATTCGAGGAGTCTTTATACAAATTGGCATAAAACCCCTAAAAGCCTCTCTAATTTCCCCGGGATCTGTAACTATGTTTCCAAGCAGATTCTTAACCTTGCTAATACTACCAACCGTCCTCTGTTGTTGTGCCCTAACTGCTAGGAACCGCCCAATACGCTCGCTATATTCGTAGCGGTCCTGCTCTTTAGAGAGGAGTTTCCCCGCCGTTTTCTCTACAAAATGTTCATTCAGGCGAGCCTTGATAACAGCAATCTCGTTTAAAACAGGGGCTGAGTCTTTCCCATTTTTGACAGTACTAATTAAATTGGTTTCCAGGCAGCTTAGCATTTGATAAAGCTCTCTGCTGCGTCCACACGCCTTCTTCTGTTTATTGATGCTAAAACTCAGGGTTTCGCCCCTTACCCCCGCCTTAAATGAGTCCCAGATTATTCCTACATCCGCACTTCCGTTATTTAGTTTAAAAAAAGCACAATCCAGGATTTCATGTGTTTAACATAATCATGATCCAGGAGCAGCCCCCTTTCAAATGTCCACTTTCTAGGTGCACGCACCAGCCCTGCAATTACAAACTCAAAAATAATCGGATTATGATCAGACACTGCTCTAGGATATAAATCAACCTGTGCCCCCTGATCAATATGGGTGAGGTGTAGAAATAATCTAGCCTGGCAAAGCTGCCATGAGGAGCCGAATAAAAAGTATATCCAGGGTCCGTTGCCTTTAGTGATGCCCAAACATCAACCAGCCCTAGTTCTCTCTGTAGGTGCCCCAGGGCTTTAAACGATTGCGGCTTACGCCCTCCATAGCCCTCTTCATTATTACACAACCCCCCCCTTGATCCATTTAGATTAAAATCCCCACAGATGACAAGTGGTCCGGGCCATAATGGAAGCTCAGCGGCCAAGAAATTAAACAAACTAGGATCATCCAAAACTGGGGCATATATTGTACATAATGTAAAAGAGCCACTGCCGGCCTTGCATTCCAATAAAGCCCATCTACCCAGCTTATCTGCTGTATTGCGGCCAGGGGTAATAGAATCCCCTTTTACTAAGATCGCAACACCTCTAGTCCTAGTTTCTTGTGTCGTATGGCAGACAACTTTTAGGCCGAAAGTATTCAGCAGGGCCCTATCTTCTCTGGCAACATGAGTTTCTTGTAAACAATACACATCCGCTCTTAAAAAGCATAGCTCTTCTTGTACCCGCCTTCTTTTGGCCTTATCATTTAACCCGCAAATATTAATAGATGCAATGCGCAAACTAGCCATAGTGCCTAAAGATTATTGCTGCCACCAACGAAAAAAACCCTATTAAGGAGAGAGCCTTACTCCTCCATTCTATCCTTATCACAGAGCCTGAAACAGTACTAACTACTCCATTTCCACTATAAAATCCATGTACACAATATCTTCGTTTTTTTAAAGAAAAAAAATACATCACAAATACAAATGCATCCACTTGCTGTATATTGAATATCATACCGTCACACCACCAACCTCCACCCCCTCCCTGCCCCCAACCCCTCCCTGCCCCCAACCCCCACCCCTCTCTGACACCACCCCCCCCAAGCCTCCCCACCCCCTCCCACCTCCCCCTCTAGTGAAAGCAGCCAGACCAACTGGTCTGTGTGATGGAGACCACAGGTCAGCAATGCGGGGCTCCCCCTCCCCTTCCAGATGTAAGCCCCCCCTTATTCCCACCAAAAGAACAACCCAAAAAAAACACCACTAATGCAATATAGGTTATAGCTAAATCCACCTCTGAGCAATCCTTAACGAATTCTTAAATACTACCCCCAAATTTTATACATTGCCATTGCCCATCATAGACTGGCACAGGTGCTCTTTGGCCTTGATTTCTGAAGTAAAAAATTTAACAGAGCCCCGGACGATAGTTTTCAGTCTGGCTGGAGCCAATAAGTATGCTTCATAGCCAGCGTCTTGAAAAGGCTTAATGACCTGCCGGAGGCGCCACCGCCGTTCTACTGTAACATGGCAGAAGTCGGGGCGCACGAAGAATGATGACCCTTGATATGTCCGTCTTGCATCCGGGCGTGCCTTTTCAAATATTGCCTGGCGGAGCAAAAAGTTCCCAAAAAAACCAGGATAGCTCGTGCCTGACTTGGGTTTCTACCATCTTGTGCTGCCTTGTTACGGGTCATCGGGAACCTGTGTACTCTTTGAACTTCCTTTGCCCAGTCCCATCCTGTCAATTCGGGGAAAGATGTTTTCAGCAGATCCAGCATGTAGGAGCGTATATCCTCCCCTCCCTGCCTTCATCTATACCAAGAAACCGAAGATTATTTCTGCGCTGTCGGTTCTCCATGTCCTCGAGCTTCCAATGTACATCACTTAATTGGGACTCGTGCATCTTGGTTTGCTCTCTTATTTTGGTGACATCCACCTCCAAGGCCGTTGTCCTATCCTCCACGTGGTTCAGACGTTCCCCAATCTCAGAGCATGCCTTCCCGACCTTCCGCACAGCCCCTTCCAATTTTTTTGTGGCATGCCTTGCCCTTTTACTGTCTGCCCGTGTCTCTGCCCGGTGTTCTTTTATGGACTCCAATATTAGACTTAGCTCAGGATTTAAGGGCACAGTGTCAGTAAGCTGTGGGGTAACTGTTCCATATTCATTTACACCTAGTGATTCAACTAGTGGTTCAGGCGGAGTTCCAACCATCTTTATATGGGAATAATCCCATTTCAGGTTACTACTTATTAATTTCTTTGTTCTTCGGTTCCGAGGTTCAGTACTGCATTTATGGCCCCTATGATGCTTCAAGCGTTTAAGCGCAGTTTCTGGTGCTTCCAGCATGCTGGACTCTGAGGTTATAGAGTTAGACCCACTAGTTTCACTGTTGTATGAATTAGGGGCGTCAGACTCCGAGCCATCAGTCAGGGAGAAGAATTTATCCACCCCATCCAGGGTGGTATCAGTCACAGCTGCTGCTCCAAACTGCTCAGTGCCGAGTGACTTATGGCATTCCTCTTTGCTTCCTCCTACCACTGCCACCGTCACTGCCAATGCAAATAGCTGAGACTCGCCTGTGCCATCTAGGTCTCTATCTCCTGCCCGGGCCTCCCCTGCCTGTGCTCCAGGTGCCGCATCCAGTTCCCCCAAGTCTGTTGGTTTTTCAATAAGATCCTTCTGATATGGGGGTTACCCGAATGCTTGTTGTTAAAAAGTCAGTAATTGAGGACTGCGGTGTAAATAAACCTTCGTTACCAAGTCCACCAACTCCTTCCTCCGTGCCAGCCCCTATCCTGATGCCTTTAGAAGCGGCTTGAGTCCTCTTTTTCCCAGCACCCGTATTGCCGGATATATGCTTCCCCGCTAGGACATCTGCTGTCTTACCTGTCCCTGCAGTAGGCTGTTCGTGGGCTGAATCCTGTCTGGCAGCCGGAATGCGTGTAGCAGGTCTACTAATTGCAGTCAATCCTTCTTCTCTATCCTTCTGTGTCTTTGCCGATTTTGGTGGCATTGTAGTGCCTGTAACCACCCAGGCAGTACAGAAGCTAGATCCAGCCACCAATCGAGTAACGCTCCTGATGTGTCCCGCCCACCAGCCAAGGACACCAAGACACTGACGTACAGCAGGCACAAACAGTGACCGCCAGTTCCTAATCCTCCCTTCTCTCCACAACGGGGGTCCGATAATCATGCCGCGAGCACTCGCGTGTAGAGAGAGCAACGCCAGCCGTCTGTTTGTCCGCCCGGAATCCGGTATCTGTGCACGGTGTAGCAGGAGCAAGGGGGGGTGTTGGAGACCTCGGGAGAGCGCGTCCGCAGTGCGTCTATGTGGCCGCCATCTTGCTTTTTTCCTCCAGGCCCAATAATATTTTTTAATGTCAGGGAGGCCAATTCCCCCATCAAACCACCCTAGTGTTAACTTGTGGGTGGCGATCCTTGGTGGTTTACCGTCCCATAGCAGGTCACGAAGAATACTGTTGATTTCCTTAAAATATGCCGAATTGACCTGGTGCGGCGTATTCTGCAGTGCATACAAGAATCTCGGGAGGGACATCATTTTGAATAGGGCCGCACGCCCCAGTAGGGACAAAGGGAGCGATTTCCAGTGTCGGACATCACTCTTGAGCCGTTGCAAAGGAGGCAGAAGGTTTTGTTCATAAAAACGGGATGGTTCTTTAGAGACCCGGATCCCCAAGTATTTAAAATCATCCTGTACTTCCGTAATCTTGAATCCCCGAGGAAGCGAAGGCGTCGCCCCACTGAGGACATATAGTACTGATTTAGTCCAGCTTATTTTATATCCGGCGAAGCTGCGGAACGCATGAAAGATATGCAATATTCGGTGTAGGGAGGCCGCTGGCGATGCCAAGTATAGTAAGATGTCGTCAGCGTATAATGAAATGCGATCCTCCCAGCCTTCCGTCCACTTGAGTCCTCTGACAACCGGGTCTCTCCGTATCCACATTGCCAGTGGCTCGAGTGTCAGGGCAAAGAGCAGTGGGGACAGGTGGCAACCCTGTCTAGTGCCTCTACTAAGCGCGAAAGTGCAAGATTTTCTATTGTTGACGACAATTTGGGCCAGAGGTTCTTGATACAGAAGCCGAACCCATCCAATGTATTCCTGGCTCAGTCCCAGCTTTTTTAACACAGCAAACATGTAGGGCCATTTTATAGTGTCAAATGCCATGGCTGCATCGAGAGATACCACCACCGCATCCTCGCTTATTGTCCTGGCTCGGCTTAGCACCCCATGCAGCCTACGCAGATTGAGGGAGGTGTTCCTGGCTGGCATGAAGCCCGACTGATCCGGGTGAACGAATTTTGTAATTACCATCAGTAATCGAGTGGCTAGGACCTTTGCCAATATCTTGGCTTCCCCATTGAGCAGCGAGATTGGTCTGTAGGAGGAGCACTTGTTTTTCGGCTTGCCCTTCTTGTGGATAACCACTATCGTTGCCAGTCTTTGGTCTGTGGGAAGCCTTCCCATCGCCTTACTCTCGTGGAACATGTTAGTTAGATAGGGGGCGATCTTACTCGAGGTTAATTTATACAATTCAATGGGCAGGCCGTTGGGGCCCGATGCCTTGCCCCGCGCAAATCGTGTATGGCCTTTCCCACCTCTGCACAAGTTATGTCCTGATCAAGGTTGGATCGCTCTTCCTCAGTGAGTACCGGAAGTGAGATATCTCTCAAGAAGGCGGTGGCCTCCTCCTCCGTGTGCGGTGACTGAGAGGTATAGACAGTTTGGTAGTATTGGTAGAGGGCATCCGCTATCTCCTGTGGTGTAGTGAGTCTACCCCCGGATCAGCCTCTATCTCAACCACGACTCTGTTAGCTTGGTCTCGTCAGTCTAGCCAAGCCAGCAATTTCCCGGCCTTGTCCCCAATGTCGTAAATCCTACTTAGTGTCGCCCTATACTGTGCCTTGGCTGCGTCTGTGGCTAAGTCAGTGTATTCTCTGATTTTCAATTGCAGTGCCTGCTTTACCTCATCCGAGCCGTCTTCCCGAAGGCGCCCCTCCATCTGCAATATTTCTTCTTCCAGGCAGACCATTCCTGCTCGTTTCTCTTTTTTGACCCCACTATTTGAGACAGGACCACCCCACGGATTACCACCTTGTAGGCCTCCCATAGTGTCAAGGCCGAGTCTACTGAGCCCTCGTTCTCTTGGAAATATTGTTCCGTGTCTCGCGTGAGTTTGTCTCTTATGTGGGGGATCTTAAAATACCACGGATTAATAGGAGCTGTTCTGCCTGTCGTGGGCTCACCCACCTCTAGTCGGCACCAAATGGGCGAGTGGTCTGAGATACCCCTGGCTAAGTGGTAAACCTCCTTAATACTGTGCATCTGGTCGGCCGGCGTTAAGAAGTAGTCAGTTCTGGACATACTACGATGGGCCCCAGAATAGTAGGTGTATTGCTGCTCCACAGGGTGCAGCCCTCTCCAAGCTTCCACTAGACCCAGTGCCCCCAGAAAACTATGGATCTGCGTCCGGGACGGAGGCAATGCCCTCTGGGGCCAGCGGTCCAGGGAATCAGAGACAATGGAATTAAAGTCGCCCCCAATCACTAATCTGCCCTCTGGCAAGTCAAGAAGGAGACTCCCGAGATCTTTAAATGCTTGGACATGAAGACCCGGGGGTATATAGGCTGGGACCAGGTTCAACTTGCGCCCCTCTCAAGTCCCTGAGGTCGCTACAAATCTGCCCAGGTTGTCTGTCCAAGTGTGGTCGATTGTCACTTGGAAAGATTTCCTCGTCATGATTCCCACCCCCCTAGGCCCAGACCCAAATGCGGAATGTGCCACCAACTTGAAACCCCATTTCGACATTGCTTTACAGGCATTTCCTAGTAAGTGCGTTTCTTGTAATAAAATCACGTCAGGGGAATGTCGCTTTATAAATTGAAGCACTAATCCCCGCTTGATCTTGTCCCCCAGACCATTTACATTCCAAGATAACAATTTGAGCCCATGCTTAGCTGTAGAGTCCATCTTCACCTAGGGTGTAGTTTTGCGGCCGCGAGGGGAGCCTCACTCTAGGGCCTTCGGTCTGTGCTGCGCCCGCTACCCATCCCGCCCTATTGCGGATCAGTGTCGCCTTGCTGAGGATGTTCATTGAATCGTCACTCGTGTCGCCGGTGTTGTCAATCTTGTCCAAACTGTAACGTAACTGAACTAAACTTCCCTTCCCCCCCTTCCTGGTATGGGAGTGTGTTGTTTCCATGTAATTGTCCCGGTCGTGTATGGTAACGGAGAGTTTAAGTGCGCAGGATCCCGCTCCCATAAACGTGAGTAACTTTACCCCCCTCCCTGCCTTCCTGCATGGCGGTATCGGAACCTCCCGCCACCCCAAACTTGCAGAGTGCCTATCGTCCACCCCTGGAACTTTAAGGTGCGTTTGCCCAGCCTGACACCCGTTCAATACATTATTAGCAATTGCTGAAACCATAACTCGATCTGACCTTCAATTACATCATTATATGACACTTGGCAGTCCCACATCTACAATTTACTTTGCTAGTTCGTGCTCTGACCCAGCGGATGCTCGATGTGAAGGGTCTAGCTGTTTCTTAGCCCAGAGAGAACGTGGCTATAGGGCCCACACAGTTACAACAGTTTATACCGACCAGTTCTCATTAGTCTCGAGCAGCTGTCGCACGTTTTGCCGGTGGTGATCTTGCGTCCCGATCTCCCTGCGATTTTTCTCGTTCATGACGTTGGCCCCGATGACCCCTCCCCCTGGCCTGCCGCCAACCGTCAAGCCAGTCCCAAGCCTCCTCGGGAGTGACGAAGAATCAGACCTTCCCTTCCGACTCCACTCTCAATTTGGCCGGAAAGAGCATCGCGTACTTAACGTTCTTGTCCCGTAGAGCTTTCTTGACTTCCAGGAAACTGCGTCTCTGTCGTTGCACCTTGAGGGTGAAGTCCGGGAAGAAAGTCACTCTGCTGTTCTGGAATTCGATTGATGGAGCTGTTCGAGCCGTCTGGAGGATAATGTCTCTATCTCTATAGTTAAAAATTCTCGCAACTATAGGTCTCGGGGGGGCCCCGGGTTTCGGTTTGCCCCCTGGCACTCTGTGCGCTCTCTCGACTGTGAAGAATTTCGACAGTCTAGTTGGTTTCAGGTAAGTCATGATCAGGTCTTCAACAAACAAGTCCGTCGCTGGATCTTCTGCTGGTTCCGGGACCCCCAGTATACAGACATTATTGCGCCATGAGCGCCCCTCGTTTTCATCCAGTTGCGCCTCCAACCTCCCACTTAGGGTCTGGAGGTCGTCCACCCTCCGTTGAAGGGCGGTCGTGTCAGCAACGAGGGAGCTCGTGGTCGACTCGACGTCTTTGAGTCTAGTATTCATGGAGCGCATGTCTGCTCTGATCAGGGAGACTTCAGATGATACAGAGTCAATCCTGGTCTCTAACGACGTTCTCACTGTCGTTATAACGGTCAGTATGTCCTGCAAAGTCGGTTCCTTTGCCCCGTCCGGTGCCTGTTGTTTCTCGGAGGGGTCTTCTCCTCCCTTTTGGGTAGGACCGGACCCCTTGTCCCAGGCGAACTTTTCCAGTTTGGCCTGCATAGAGGCCTTAGAGTTGCGGCCCCCAGTCATGACTAGGCAGCGCGGGCCCGAGTACGAGTGGATGGATACCAATCGGGCGATTCCACTGTGGCGTATGGGAATTGCGCTCACTGTCCAGGGCGACGTCGGTGTTGTATAGGCCGCCGGATCGTGCGCTGTAATGCGTGGGCAGGGCTAACTATTCTGCGCCTGTGGCTGAGTTATTGTGGTATCGCCTGTTTAATTTGCAGTCATCAGGTCGCAGACAAGCACTGTGGGTCTTGCGCCAGCTCGAGTATGTTTGTGGGGCAACTGGATTTACCTCAAGCCCACAGGCGAGCGCGCCAGTTAATGAACCAGTCAGCCCCCTGTTCTGTTGCCAGTGTAATTACCCCTCCTCGCCCCTTCCAGGGCGGGGAAGGCAAGGCGTACCCTGTTGCGGTCACTGGGGGGCGTATGGCACTTCTCCCTTTGTCTGGGCTGCAGTTATGAAGCCTGGCGGCAAGGGATCTCCACGCCTGCCAGTGGCCGGGCGTCCCCGGAGATTCAGGATCTGCCCCCAACTCGCACCTCCGTCAGCTGCACACCGCTCGCCCCCCAGCAGGACAGGATCATCGCTGGCCGTCTCCGGCGTACCAGTAAGTGCGCTCCACTACGTGTGGTCAATGCAGACCGTAGCCGCTGCCAGGGAGGCTGACGGGGGGCTCCCGCCTCGCGCTGCTTTACGACTTACCTGTCTGGGAGTGAGAGGCACGTCTCAGCGTCCGGATCGCACGTCCCTCACGACCACGGCAGGTAGGCCCCAACAACGGTAGATTCACCGCTTCTCCTCCGCCACAGAGCCAATCTCGCTCGGGCCACTTACTCGATCTGCGCTCCGCCTACCGGGATCACTGTGTCCTCGGGGCCGCGCTGGAGCCAGTCGTCGCTCCGTGCTTCTCTTTCGCCGGGCTGTGTAGATTCAGTCACCGCAGGCCACCAAGGATATTCAACTCCGGGGAGCTGAGTGCGGTTTACAAATCAGGGCCTACTCGCCCCTCCCCCACCGCCGAGGCAGCTCCTGCAGGCTAGTTGCGTCGTTGGGTTGATCTCGGCCGGCTCGTATTCAAATTGGCACTGCAACGGCTCAAAAGGATCCCGCTGGGATCAGGGACCTGATTCTGCCAGTTGTGTCTCAGCAATCACGGATTTGTGAGCCGATTTTCCCCAGAACGGGTGTACATGGACAGAGCCGCCTCAAGGTGCGGCCATGTTGCTCGGCGGTTGGCCACCAACTGTCGCATTGGGCAATATTGATCATTGGATGTCGAAGAATTTTGTAATCAAGAATAACGTTCTGTTTATGTTGCATATATTTTTGAAACAGATTGAACAACATTGTTAATGATTGTCTAAATTTCGATTTGTTCAGTTGTGTGAAATTACACTATTAATGTCCTATGACATTAAATAATGAGTGACTTACAACAGTAAAAAATGTTTTGATGCATCGTTTACACTTGTGCATGATTTTGATGATGTGAATAGTTAAAAGCAGGGGAGCACTTGCCACACCAGCGGGACCAGGGGACTACCAGTCCCGGCTTTCCTTGCGGCCGCGAGCCGCCGCCGACGTTGTTTCCGCGCCCGGAGGCGCACAGAAAAGCCAGCAGATACTCCTGCAGCGCAGGAGCACTTGCCACACCAGCGGGACCAGGGGACTACCAGTCCCGGCTTTCCTTGCGGCCGTGAGCCGCCGCCGACGTTGTTTCCGCGCCCGGAGGTGCACAGAAAAGCCAGCAGATATTCCCGCAGCACGGGAGCACTTGCCACACCAGCAGGACCAGGGGACTACCAGTCCCGGCTTTCCTTGCGACCGCGAGCCGGCGCCGACGTTGTTTCCGCGCCCGGAGGCGCACAGAAAAGCCAGCAGATACTCCTGCAGCGCGGGAGCACTTGCCACACCAGCGGGACCAGGGGACTACCAGTCCCGGCTTTCCTTGCGGCCCCGAGCCGCCGCCGACGTTGTTTCCGTGCCCGGATGCGCACAGAAAAGCCAGCAGATACTCCCGCAGCGCGGGAGCACTTGCCACACCAGCGGGACCAGGGGACTACCAGTCCCGGCTTTCCTTGCGGCCGCGAGCCGCCGCCGACGTTGTTTCCGCGCCCAGAGGCGCACAGAAAAGCCAGCAGATACTCCTGTAGCGCGGAAGCACCTGCCACACCAGCAGGACCAGGGGACTACCAGTCCCGGCTTTCCTTGCGGCTGCGAGCCGCCACCGACGTTGTTTCTGCGCCCGGAGGCGCACAGAAAAGCCAGCAGATACTCCCGCAGCGCGGGAGCACTTGCCACACCAGCGGGACCAGGGGACTACCAGTCCCGGCTTTCCTTGCGGCCGCGATCCGCCGCTGACGTTGTTTCCGTGCCCGGAGGCGCACAGAAAAGCCAGCAGATACTCCCGCAGCATGGGACGCGCGCGGGCGTGCCCGGGCCACGCCCGGGCCAAGGGCGGGCCCGTCTGCGCCCGTCAGAGCCAGGAAGAGGCTGGGCTGGGCCAACCCTCTGTCATCTGACACTTTGCACCCTCGTTCTTTTTCCCAGTGGATGCCTATTACAAGATAGAGGTACTGTCCTCTGCATTACAATTGACTGAACATAGTTGTTATCCTGTTCTGCACTCCTGATCCCTTCTGTTTGTGACCGCATTCGACTATCCTGTTACTCTGAGCGCTAGCATTATAATGGGAAAGCGCAAAAACATAGAGGAAAGCTCAAAGGCCACTACCAAAAAAAGGGCGAAGAAGTGCAAAAAGGCCATGAGCTCCGCGGAAGGGGGTGGGTTGGGTGGGGGGGTGGGGTATTAGATTGCATTGATAATTTATTGTCAGAATGTGAAGGCCTTCTTGACCCTAAAAATACACTGATTCCAGTATGCTGTATACAGCCCCATGGAAGCCCCACTCTTAACACCAAGAAAGGCCGTATACCATCAATATTTAATCGAGTAAAGGTCAAGAAACCTCCCCCAGCCGCTTCAAATCTTAGTTTTAGCAAGACTGACAATGAGGTGATAGAGAGCAAGCGCCAGTTGACGATCACTTAGCTTTCCCCTGCAGTAACAGCTTTGCCCCTCTCACGGATAATAACGACCTAATAGATAATTATACCAACTTGAGAAGTGAGGCACATATAGGAGGTGCTAAGACAACAAAGCAATCACACAGGGAGGTATCTGCACTCCCAGGTTCTGTCCCTCATGTCAGTAAGGAAGTCGTTCATGTTAGTGAAAGCTTAGTCACCCATACTAATCCCACCCATAAGGAGATACTCTTGCAAAGATCGTTACCAACGCACATAACTAATCTAGCAGAAGAAATTAGAGCACTTAAGGCAGCAGTAGGTAGCTTCTCCAAATCCTTTAGCAGGGTACTCAATGATGTCCAATCCCTTAAAAGAATTCTATGTCCTAAGCCTACTAGTCAGGTAAATGACAAGGTGGGGGTTGGTCAATTCCCGCTTTATACCAGGGGAACCCCAGGGTGCTAATATAGGTGCTAGTGGTAGTAGAGTAAGCCATGGGAGCGCCAAGGGAGCCCATCAAGATCCCGAGTACCCGGGTGGGGAATATCATAATAAGACTGCTTTCCATCATCTTCCAACCCCAAAACAGGTACAAGGCCCCCAAGCAGGTATCCAGTCTTTGCAGGTAACCAGGCATTCTACTTTCTCCGGCACAGATAATTCACCACTGTGGAAGCGGATAATATACTTGACTAACGTACCCCAGCTACCACCCATGACACACAATGAATCTGAGGCCACTATGGTTAACAAGTCCATTCACTGGATTCAGCGAGTTAGGGGGTGTCGATCCATAATAAGGGATGACATACTTGGGGCAAAAAGGCACTTTATTCCGTGATGTGGCACGGACGCTATAGCCCTGACTCTATCTCACTGTGAACTAGTAGAAAGCCTGGTAGCTTTTGATCTCCGGACCCAACACCTTTCCGAAAATACCATCCGCCTCAAATACAACCTCCCAGATAAGATCAGCGACATAACTCCTAAACATTTCAGCGACCCCCAATCCACCAGGTCCCCACTTAGAGAGATAGATTGAAGGTGTCTTCCGCCCCCTGTTGTCAGCTTACAGGCTACTAAAACAATACACGCCAGTGAGCTCATTATCTCTCGCCTCGATGGTACATCTCCAATATGGACCAGCTCTCCTAATATTGCTAGGTGCGTGCCACACCAGATGCCTGGACCTATAATCCCCAGGGCCGGCCAAATGCCTGGTATTAATTTAATGTCATGCACTATCACAGTATTATCCTGGAATATTGCCGGTTTGAGGCATAGGGTGTGGAAATCTGAAATAATTTCCGTTAGCATAAGCTGAAGCCATCTTGGTTGTGGCATCCATTTTGTTGGCTTTGTAATTCTCCCGTCCTCTGCTGCTCGTCTTTTTCCCTGCCTGTGCTGTCTATTTTAGTTGACTTCCTGACTCAGCTAAAAGCAATGTACTAAGAGTTTGTAGCTGCCAGAACACCTGGTCTCAGACTCAACTGTCAATCATTTACTGCTGCCATAAGCACTCCTGCTCCCCCTCCCACTTTGCTGACCATGTGGTTTTTCATCTGTCCTTGTTTGATGAAAACTATTTGTGAAACTTGTCCTTCCTATTTCTGTTCACATGCTTACAAGTGCAGAAAAAGCTGTATATAAGGCCTGTGTTCTGTGACTTCAATGTACTACCTCCAGGCAGCACTTTAGAGTGTTGTGTGGACGTAGTCCCACTCATGAGTGATTAATAAACTTGTTATTTTGAATTCCAGCTGCTTCAGTGTTGATCTCTATTTTGTTGGTCTATGGACCTGTGGACAAGAGAAGGGTGACCCCTGCACCGGTGTGCTCATTGAAAGGCACATTTCCACAATTGCCGCCTGATACGTGGGGCCTCATCGAGGACGCGGCTGTCTGAAGGAGTGGTCTTGACGGAAGAGTGGAATATTACTGAGGAGACGTCCTGCATGAGGAGACCCTTGTCTTTGCAGCCAAAGTGACTTTTCCGGTTTTTCGATTTGACCCTCCGGGTGGTGGCCGGTCCCGACTGAGGTATCCTTTGGCGTAAAATTTGCAGTGACCATTAGGTCGACTAAGAGATCGGCAGGTGGAAGATGGAGACTCTTGTTTGGTAAGGTCGCTGAAGCGGCACTCTTGATTTGCTTGGCCAAGATTCTGGTTTTGTTTGTTTGATTTATTTTTTCCAAAAGATAAAGCCAGGTAATGTGGAGAGTTTTCTCTACTTTGGAATATTTTGGAAAAGTAATATTTTACAAAAACTTGGTAGCATGCCTGTTCCTAGCACACTCCGTAGGTTGTGTTGCTGTCTTGGTGGTACCAAAATGGATTTAGAAAGAAGTCAGCTGGCTCCCCTAGAGGGGACACCTAACAGGCATATGTATGTCAAATACGGTATTTCTTCCATAATGTATAGTACACTGTGGAACAAATATACAAAGAAGGATCCTGATCTCCAATGGCCAGTGAATGGGTCATTTGATTTTAAAAAGATTCAATATTTAGAGCAGTGTTTATTCAAGAAAAAAAGTCGACAAGATATGTTTGATTGCGTACGAATGTGGGAAAAAGAAGTGAACGAGAGAGTGAGGAGAGAAGAAGCTATAGCAGAAAAAAAACAGCGAAAAACTATATATCAAAAAGCGTTGGAACTAAAAAATAAGGAGATGAAGGAAATAAAAGAAAGAGAAGAAAGGAAGCGTCGCTTAGAGGTAACTGGCCAGTACCCTATTAGGCGCCCCATTTATCCCATACTTAATAAACCTCAGGATGATTCTATCTTATTAGATCGACCTCCGCCCCCGTATAAGTTTCCCTCTGCCCCTGAGGATGAGGTTTCTGACGAGGAGCATTTGTCTTCAGAAGAAAAAGATAAAGATAAGCAAGGTGGGCGGCAAACTCGCTCTACTTTGACTAAGGAAGAGAAAGATAAATTACGGGACATTGCTAGAGAGGAAGCGCGTCGGACTACTACAGCAACGCTCCTCACAGTTACAGTTCAGACTTGGGAAGACGCCAAACAGTTATATTTTTTAGAAAAATTCTCTTTGGAGGTAATATATGGTTGGCGGCATAATTCTAATGAAACAGAGCCAGATGATATAAGTACTGATTATAAACAGTTAGTAGATGGGATTTTCCCTTTTTCAAACCTACATGATATGATTAGGCAAGTGGTCAAATTACGAGATGAAACATTGCGTTTACGAAAAGAGAAAGAATTAGCTAGAAAAAATAACATTGTAACAATAGCTCATTCTCAGACAAAGGAAGTAGATGCTTCGGTAGATGCGAACAAACCTAGTAGTAGTGAAGCTGTTATGAAACCAATGCGTGAAGCAGCACCTCTGTATGTTCCCCCAAAGGGAGCAGGGACAAGTGAGGATAAAACTTCAGATGATGCAAAGGGCTATTTTGTCCATAATTGGGTCTTTACCCCTTGGAGTAGAGCAGATGTTATGGCTCTTAAGGCTGCTTTGCCCGACCCGCGGAAAAATCCAGCCGCTTTTTATGAAGAAGTGGAAGGAGCCATTAGCTCCTGCACTATGACCTTGCCAGATATTGATATGTTTTTTGGACTTATTTTGCCCCCTGATATGTGGAGAACAATTCGGAAAATAGATGATAATGTAGCATATGGTGATACTTGGGTGCATTTAGAAGAAATAGATGCGGCTAGAGAGCCTGCGCAGAAACCACAACAGGAGATATTAGATATTCCCTAAGCTATTGTGACTAAGTTAAAAACTCTTATACCCCCTAAGAAAATAGATTGGACTACATTAGCGTCTTGTAAACAGAAAGCGGATGAGTCAGTTTCCTATTTCTTTACACGATTTGAAGAGACATTCCATGATTTTAGTGGACAGTCATTGGCAGATGATACGGGTAAGCATCTGTTCGTCGACAAATTTGTCGCTAACATGTTGCCAGAAATAGCTAGTCGCCTAAAGGCCAGCGAGAGTTCGTGGACTACGTCTTCCCCAGTCTCCCTTTTGACTATGGCCCAGTATTATGAGCGTCAGGAATTGGAAGCAAAAGGCAAGGAGGATAAGAAGGTTAAGGATCTAAAGACGAAAGTTATGTTGGCTCAAGTATATGGTCCACCATTCAGAGGTGGTGGAAGAGGCGGATGTGCAGTATATACACCTGGTGTACCCCCTTTCTCTCGAGCAACTTTGTCTTCTGATCAGTGTGCTTATTGTAAAGAAATTGGACATTGGCGTTCTGAGTGCCCCCTTTTGCGAGGTCAGCAGTACCAACGAGTTAGAGGAAATATGAGAGGACACCCAGGGAATTCAGGAAATAGAGGAGGAATGGGAACTCGTCCCAGGTTTGAGGCAGTTGAACACGGACCAAATTATTCTAATACCTTTGATAGACGAAATCAATATCAAATGTCTGATTATTTAGCTGATGGTCCTGCAGATTCTGATTATGCATAGGAATGCCTAGGATGGGGTAAGGAACCGGTTGAGGTCCCAGTAGATCAGAAGGGTCCTTACGTTGACGCAAATGTCTTGGGTTCTACTGATCGGTTTCTGGTTGATACAGGAGCTACTCGTAGTGCTCTGTCTAAACAATTGGTTCCTAGGGCTCCCCTGTCTGGCGCAATGATAACATCGATAGGATTCGATGGGACACCTACACCTAGCCCACTGTCACAGCCACTTGCATTTAGTCTTGATAAATTCACTGCAGCATGTCCATTTCTGCTTTCTCCTAACAAGCCGGATAATATTGTGGGTATCGATATGCTTAAATATTTCCGTGCTACGATACGTTGTTCCCCAGAAGGTGTGCGTGTTATCTTAAATGATAATTATCCAATGGTTGAGAGGTTTTGTCTCATTAAAGAGGATATCGCTCTGGCATCCTTACCTAGTGCTTTGTGGGCTAAATCAGATACCGATGTGGGTCAAATGGTTATTCCACCAGTGCATATTCAAGTGAAGGATGGTGCTTCGTTGCCTTGACTGCCCCAATATAAAATGTCTCGGGAAGGCGAAGAAGCATTAACACACATTGTTCAGGATTTGATCAAGGTGGGGGTTGTGGAAGAAGTACCTTATAACACTTGTAATAGTCCTATCCTTCCTATTTTGAAAAAAGACACTGATACTAAAATTTACAGATTCATTATTGATTTGCGAGCGGTTAATAAAATCGTGGTGCCCCAATACCCGGTAGTCTCTGATATCACGACACTTCTCACCATGGTTCCTCCTACTGCCACTACATTTAGTGTAATTGATTTAAAGAATGCATTTTTCTCAATACCTATTCACCCTGACAGCCGTTATTTGTTCGGCTTCACCTTGAACAATAGATCATTCAGGTTCTGTAGAGCTCCACAAGGGTATACAGAGAGTCCTAGCATTTATAGTCAGGCGTTGAAAAGGCAGCTTGATTCTTTTCCTGTACCGAAAGGGGTGGCTCTTATTCAATATGTCGACGACATCTTGTTGGCTGCTAATACCCCTGAACAGTGTGAAGAAGGAACACTGTTATTGTTATCATTCCTTGCCTCTCATCATCACAAAGTCTCTCGAAGAAATTGCAATATTGTAGACAGCAGGTTACCTATTTAGGTCACCTCCTGTCTAAGGAGGGACGTGCACTCACACCAGATCGCATTCAAACTATTTTAGACACTCCTGTGCCCTGTACTCAGAAGGATGTCCGTGCACTGATTGGCCTTACTTCTTTTTGTAGGCAGTGGATCCCTAGCTTTTCTCACATTATTAAACCCTTGTTGGCCCTTTTGACTAAAGACACTCCGATGCCTCTCCCATGGACTACTGAGTGCCAGGATGCCTTCCAACAGTTACGTCAAGCTCTTTGTTCTGCACCAGTATTAGGAACTCCAGACTACACTAAGACTTTCACACTCTATGTACACGAGAGGGAAGGTTGCGCTCTCTCAGTTTTAACACAAACACACGGTGATAAACAACGTCCTTGTGCATATTTCTCAGCTGTCCTTGATCCAGTCGCCCGCGCGCTGCCTGGGTGTTTTCGAGCGGTGTCGGCAACGGCTGTGTCCATACGTCAGAGCGAGGGAATAGTCTTGTCACATAGATTGCTTGTGTTAGTACCCCATTCAGTTGATGCCTTGTTAAATCAAACAAAAACACACCATCTCACTAGTGCTCGCTTGACAGGATATGAATTGACACTTTTGGCCCCTCATATCACATTAAAAAGATGTTTGACTCTGAACCCTGCTACATTATTGCCATTTCCAGCTACTCAGTCTCAGTCACAAGAGTTACATGACTGTATATCCCTTACTGAAGAACGAACAAAGGGTTGTGTTGACCTACAAGATACACCCCTTTCTAGTGTTGATGGGGAATGGTGGGTTGATGGGTCCTGCCTGAAGTTACCTGATGGCACTACATCTACCGCCTATGCAATTACAACACTTCGAACAGTAGTTGAGACAGCTCGCATCCCACAGAAGTCAGCTCAAGCAGCCGAGTTGATAGCACTGACAAGAGCATGTGAGCTTAGTACAGATTTGCTTGTTAACATTTACACTGAAAGCCAATATGCCTTTGGTGTGGCTCATAGTTTCGGGCAGTTATGGAAAGAAAGAGGCTTTCTTACTTCACATGGGACACAAATAGTGCATGGGGAATTAGTACATAATCTCCTTACTGCTTTGACCTATCCTAAGAAAGTGGCAATTGTTAAATGTAGTGCACACAAGAAAGTGACTGATAAAATAGGAGCAGGCAATGCCTTTGCGGATTGCACAGCTCGTGAGACTGCAATGCAGCGAAGTACCACATCTATGTATGTAGTTAAGTCACAGGCTGAACGTTGGCATGATGCCAGGCAAGAGGTGCTGGACATGCATCAATCTGCTTCTGTTGATGAATTAGACCAATGGTCCAAGAAGGGAACATTGGATGACGAGGGCTGTTGGAGGAATAAAGAAATGACAAAATGGAAGTTACCCGCAGCCTATTTACATCCTATGATTCACATGGCACATGGGCCGTCACATGTTGGAGCATCCTCAATAGCAAAGCAACTTATGCAAGTTTGGGATCATCCAGATATTGCTGGTATAGCTAACAAGATAGTCCAGTCCTGTCTGATCTATCTCCAGTATAATCCTGGAAAGGGAACACGAACTCCAACAGGAGGGTTTGCAATACCAACTGCACCTTTTGAGGTCCTGCAAATGGATTACATCCAGCTTGAGCGCTGTAACAACCTAAAGTATGTCTTGGTAGTGGTTTGTGCCTTCAGTAAATGGGTAGAGGCATACGCTACGAAAGATAATACAGCTCTTACGACAGCAAAGGTGCTCCTAAAGGAGTTCTTTCCCCGATTCGGCATTTGTCGAATTTTGTGGAGTGACAACGGACCCCATTTTATTGGGCAAGTTGTTGAGTATCTCATGAAAGAACTGGGGATTAAGCAGAAGTTTCATGCTGCTTTTCACCCACAATCAGCAGGGCTAATGGAACGTTACAACTCTACCTTGAAATTGAAATTGACTAAAATACAGGCTTCCACATCTTTGAAATGGCCTGATGCACTGCCTCTAGCATTGCTATCCATTAGATCGATACCACATACACGATCTGGCCTCACACCGTATGAGGTGGTTTTTGAAAGGCCAATGAATATTTGGGGGATTCCTAAGCCACGCCCTATACGTGATGTACCCTATGTATTGATGAGCAACTATTTGTCTCAGTTGACTGACAGGTTGTCTTCTATTTATCAACAGGTTCGGGAAACCCTTCCAGACAGGTCGCAAGGTGAGGGCCATTGTTTGCGCCCTGGTGACCATGTAATGCTTAAGTCCTTCCAGAGAACCAGCTCCCTAGCACCGAGGTGGCGAGGACCGTAGCAGGTGCTGTTGGCTACCAGGACTACAGTTCGAGTGACCAACCGGAAGAACTGGGTCCACGCGACACACTGCAGAAAAGTGTTGCAAGACCTAGTGAGCCCAGCTGCGTTGGCAGATCACCGCGATACCCTGGTCACAGAGAAAGGACAAGCTACGTCACCTGAAGGACCTGAGGAAGTCTTCCCGGACCACACGATCCCTGGTACATCTCGATATCAGCTGCGACCCAGGAAGAAAGACACTTCATTGCTGAAAGAGACTGTTTGAGCCACTGTCCTGGGTGGTTAAAGCCTGACTTCAAAGGGGGGTAGCCTTTTAGTGACTACTCGTCTCAATGTTAGTGAAGAAACCAACGCCTGCCCAGGACCTTAGGGCACCATCTGTTTTGTTGTCTGACGACGAGATAAACATGCCTAAGGAAAAGAAGCAAACTGCTGCAAGAGTCTGTGATCGAAAGAGTATGTTCATTATTGGACTCACTTCGACTGTTGTTATCATTGCTATAATAACATGGGTCGTAGAGGAAGTAGCTCCTGTCAGAAATCTACTGACTGCTACTACTGCTGTCCCCATTGAACATCATTATTTTACTCTTCCTTATCATGAGCAGAAGCACAGAATGTCCTACCTCAATAACACTTTCATTCAAATGTTGCATCACACCCACAATGCTACGAACATTACCAACTGTTGGGTGTGTGGAATGATGCCAGCTCATCAGAGAAAGGGAGGAACGCCTTTCATTTCTTTGCCGTTTTCACATAATGGCTCCTGCAGGGCCTGGTTTGCATTGTTGTGGGCTTCTGAAGTTGCTAATATTACTTATGCTAATGTAGGTGGACTAAACGCTCAGTTGAATAAAGTTTGTTACCCCAATGAGGAAGGAGATCCACAAGCTAAAGGAACTATGTGGGAAATGGAGGAGTATCGCCGAGGAAATTCCTCCATACACTATGTTTTCCCTAACACTCGAACAACTAAGGGGAATGGGCCTCCTGTTATTGCTGTTACTAGAGCTCGAGCGGATCTCTGTGTGAGCAGTATTGGCAGTATCCCTGTGGGAAAAAGTGACTGTACTATAGTTTTGAATATTACTGGAATAAACAATAGCAGTTTTTTGTTCTCACACAACACCTATTTCATTTGCGGAAGTAAAGGTTATTACCATCTACCTATTGGTTGGTCGCGAAGCTGCTACGTGTCCTTTTTGCTTCCACCTGTGTTTTTGGCACCTGCATCCTACCACAAAGACTATAAACTGTATAATGACATTTCCAAGAACAGATTCAAAAGGACAATAAACAATGATGAGGTGGATCAAACTGATACTGCATTGCAGCAGTATATCGACTTTAATTTGGGACTATTCTTCTTTGTTGGTGCGGCCTTAAACAGCAGAAAAATAAGGCGCTTGACACGTGTTGTAAAGGCTGTAACCAATCAGACAGCAATGGCGCTTGGAAATATCACAGAAGAACTTCAAATTGCGAGAATTGTGGCGCTCCAAAATAGGATGGTCCTTGATGTTATCCTGGCCGACCGTGGTGGAGCATATCGCTTCATCGGGAGTAGCTGCTGTATCTATATCCCTGACCCCGCCCCTTCTGTTTTTGAAGCAATATCTAAGATGCACAAAATAGCCACTAAAATCCATCAGGATTCAGGAACATGGACTTTGACTGGATGGCTATGGAACATATTTACTGTATGGGGATGGAAACTATTATCAGCCTTATGTATATTTTTTGCGATTCTCTTCACCTGTTGCCAATGTATCCAATGTGGCCCGATGCTCTGTTCCCTTTGTATTTCTACTTGTACCTCCTGTATACCAACTAAACAAAATGTTAAGAATGTAAATGCCCGCCTAGCAATGGACCAGGAAATTAATGATCTGATGCGGAATGATGTTCATGATATTTTCCGTATTCCTTCAAAAGCCTAGAAGATGTCTTCAGCATATGCTAAAAGGGTCGTCTGTGGAAATCTGAAATAATTTCCGTTAGCATAAGCTGAAGCCATCTTGGTTGTGGCATCCATTTTGTTGGCTTTGTAATTCTCCCGTCCTCTGCTGCTCGTCTTTTTCCCTGCCTGTGCTGTCTATTTTAGTTGACTTCCTGACTCAGCTAAAAGCAATGTACTAAGAGTTTGTAGCTGCCAGAACACCTGGTCTCAGACTCAACTGTCAATCATTTACTGCTGCCATAAGCACTCCTGCTCCCCCTCCCACTTTGCTGACCTTGTGGTTTTTCATCTGTCCTTGTTTGATGAAAACTATTTGTGAAACTTGTCCTTCCTATTTCTGTTCACATGCTTACAAGTGCAGAAAAAGCTGTATATAAGGCCTGTGTTCTGTGACTTCAATGTACTACCTCCAGGCAGCACTTGAGAGTGTTGTGTGGACGTAGTCCCACTCATGAGTGATTAATAAACTTGTTATTTTGAATTCCAGCTTCAGTGTTGATCTCTATTTTGTTGGTCTATGGACCCGTGGACAAGAGAAGGGTGACCCCTGCACCGGTGTGCTCATTAAAAGGCACATTTCCACAAGGGGTGTCGCTCCCGACTGGAACAATCTTATAGAAGAGTTTGATATCTGTGCATTCCAGGAAACCTGGTCTATAGAGCCAATCCACCACCCTGGATACCTTAATTTTTACATCTCGGCAACCCAGGGTGTTAGAGGTCGGCCATCGGGGGGTCTTACAATCTGGGTTAGACAGGATATCTGCCTCAAAATCCGGGCCCTACCCACAGACAACAATGATATTCTTGCAATCAGGCTGGTGTCTGGCCAATATGGATCTATTGACATATACAATGTATACGTGAGAGGCCTCGGGGGGGGCGGAAATCAGATACCATACACGCCTTAGGCGAGCTCTTAGAAACTCTCTCAGGGGAAGCCTCTGCAGTCATAGTAGGGGACCTAAATACGACATTTGAACCCCTTGATAATGAGGATAATGATGTGGCGAGGGAGGAGGATGAGCAGTGGGGTGTTCCATTACTGGAGCTCACGCCAATCAAAAGATGGACTGAGGCTGCCATCCAAATGAAAGCCCTCTGTCTAGAATATGGTCTTAGGGCAGCCAATGGCAGAACTACTTCAGATAGACAAGGGGTACATACATACAATAGTGGATATCACTCAAGTCCCATTGATTATCTTTTAGTTAGCTTGAATATATGGCATACCCTTGAGAACATGGTTGTGCAGGCACGTGTGGAGAGTGACCATAACTCTCTGTGCTCAAGGTTTGCATTTAGGGATTTAAGGTCACAAGCACAAACCGATGTTACACATATTACCAGTGACCTCCAGCTTTCAAATAACATGCGGCGAGTTAAATGGCCCATGATTTTAGAACGCCCAGAAGTCCTACTCTCCATAACTGGCGCGATGGAAAAAACAGTAAAAGCGATGGAGATATCCCTCCTTAACCATCAGTCGCTAAATGACATTACACAACTGCATCATTCATTATTTTCACATATTCGTACCCATTTTCAAAGACCCGGCAAAGCCAGGACGAGAGACACTGAACCCAAGCATCATTGGTACAACACTGACTGTAGAAATGCCCGTGGTGCTCTTAGTGAGGCAATTAAGTCGGGCGATGTGGCTAGAGTGCGATCTGCTAGGACCACCTATAAGAAGGCTAACCTCTGTGCCAAAAAAGTCTGGGACGAGGATAGGTGGTTGGAGTTAAAACGTGCCTGTGGTAGTAAACAATCACAACGGTTCTGGTACTTGGTAAAATGGGGCAGGAGAGGAGTGGCACCACCCCCGGAAAACCATGTTGATCCTGGTGTGTGGGTTAGCCACTTTTCTTCTCAATATGCCAGTGATGATGCAGATGACTGTGGATTGGTATCAATACATCCCTACTCCACGGATAAGATATTTGACGAGGCAGACGTTAGAGCTGCCCTTAATGCACTGACAGGAGGCCGAGCACCAGGGATAGACTGTGTTCCCGCTGATATTTCTTTGCAGGACAGACCCAATTGGTCCCAATATATACTTTTACTAGCAAACGCCATTGCCCATGGCGCTCCTATCCCGGACACCTGGCGGGGGGCAGAGATAATTCCAATACATAAAAAAGGAGACAAGTCCATCCCTGGGAACTACAGGCCAATAAGCCTTATAGATTCCATACAGAAGGTGGTGGCCCGGCTTGTGTTGGCCAAGATTCATGGATGGATGGACGAACATTCCATCATTAGCCACCTCCAGGCAGGCTTTCGGGCCCATATAAGTACAATCGACCAGGTCTTCCGCTTTGTTACAATACATTGGCGGACAGTAGTCCTCGGCAAGGGCAGCATGTACGCTGCCTTTGTTGATTTGAAATCAGCCTTTGACCTGGTCTCACGGCCCAAACTATAGGAGGTACTGAAAGAATTGGGGATGCCATTGGACTTACTCTCCCTTATTGTCCGCCTCCACGAGGGAAACTTTGCACAGATCCGATGGGGGGGGCGCAGGGAAACAAGACAGACCCCTTTCCGGTACGTAAGGGTGTCTGTCAAGGATGTGTGTTAGCTCCTACATTGTTTTCCCTTTTCATAAATGAAGTGGCAAATTTTCTTGCTGCTACTCAAACTGATGCCCCTATTTTAGCTGGCAGAAAGATCCGGATTTTAATGTTCGCAGATGATACCCTGATCATCTCTAAAACCCCAAGTGGTCTACAACTCGCACTGCGACGATATTAAGAATTCTGTCTCCTACGAGGCTGAAAAAGTTATGCTGACAAGACCAAGTTCATGGCCTTCAATCGACATAGATCCTTCAAGAGTAGAATAACAATGGATGGGCTCCCCCTCGAGCAGCTTGATGCATTTGTCTATCTGGGCATCAAACTGCAGAAGGATATGAGATGGAAGTTGCATATTGATGCCATGCCACTAAAACATCGACAGTTAGCGGGTGTCCTAAGAAAGGAATTCAAAACCTCCCGGACAAAACCACTCAGCCCGGTACTCCAAATTTATAATAGCAAAGTGGTGAGCTCTGCCCTTTATGGTGCTGAGCTATGGGGCTTAGAGAATTTGTCACAGCTAACTATCGCTGAGAACAAGTTCCTGCGTGCGATAACTAGTCTACCACAAAGTACACCTACTGTCCCCTTAAGGAGCAATCTGGGGAGGAATGCTATGGTGGACCATGCCAGGTTACGACCCATTTTATACTGGCGCAGAATATGGTGCACACCGGAACTGGCCGTATATGCTGAGGGTTTAAGGGACATCATTGTTACGGACCAATTCCACAAAATTAGCTGGCTGCGAAAATTAAAGGGGCTTTTTAACAGAATGGGCCTCGCACCCCTATGGGATAGTCCCTCTAGCTCCCTGTTCCCGACGAAATACACACTCAAAGACATGTATTGGGAGATGATTGCACATGAAGAGTGTAGGCGTCATGACTCCTCCTCACTCTCAGGGCTCTATTTACAGATTAAATCCCGCCCGAACCTTGAGCCATATTGGGACGCTGTCACAAAGCCTCTTGATTGGAAATTGTATTTCCAATTTAGAACAGGAACTTTACCTCTAAAGTGTTTTACAGCTAAATGGTCCACCACAAATACCAATAAATGTATAACATGTACAGATTACGTAGAAACCCTAGCACACGTGCTGTTTGTCTGCCCTGCCTATTCCGGTCCGCGCAAAGTTTGGTTGGCGCAAACATGCAGGAATATGGGCACTAGATCATGCAGCACAGCTCTCCGAATTCTCTGTACAGATCCATCACCCAGGTACGCTATTCCGATGGCAAAATTCTTAAGGTGGATGTGGTGTATCCGCTCGCAGCAAATTACGTTGAAAAATGAAATTGGAACCCTCTTCCAATCATGTATGAGTATCTGGGCTAAAGTGATGTGTGGGTTCCAATAAGCTTTTATATGTTCTTTGAGACCACTTGAGATCATCCGAAATTTATATTTATATGCTTGTTTTATCACGAACCAATGCCTTGGTATTATGTCGGGATACCTGATGTTTATTTTGCCATTTTGCACAAAGTGTTTTTATCCAAGCTTTTAACTTTTTTGCACTGTTTTAACCTTTTATCTGTAACACTTTTATGACATATATTGTCGAATAAAGCATTCTTTGATTGATTGAAAATGAACCGCGCTGCATACTGTCATCAGTGTTATTTGGCGTGTTTTGTTTTGTTCAATTATATATATTTTCCGTGTTGCAGATGTGCTCCATCGACTCCAATTCTGCTTTTTCGCTTTCGCTCGTCCTTTTTGTGCATTTTTGCAAGCACAGTGCTGTTTTTTGAGGGCTCTTGTTCTGTCTTCCGTCCCCCAATACCCTCCCGCTTTGCAGCTTGATCCCTCCCTCGAGCACCTCCCTAATCGCTGCTTGACCGTTCCTTGTTTCAGGCTGTTGCTATGACACACATATGCACTCTAGTAGCTCAGTTGCCTTGCTGCATGACAAAAAGCAGGCTGTGCACACTACCAGAAAGCTGGTGGTCAGTGACTAATTTGGACGTTACGAAAAAAATTACTCTCATAAATGAATGCCAGTGTTGCGCACCCCAGGGTATGTTAACGACTCCACTGACAATGTACACGTACGTTTTTACCAAATCTTAAACAGCTTAGCTACTTGTGAATTAGCAGTCATATTAGCTAATCTTAGCTGTAGCTTGAGGTTTGCAGTTATCAAAGTGAGTTTCAAAACATGAAGCCTTCATCTCAGGAGGACTGGGAATGAATTTTCTATGCATTATAGTCAGGTTTTTAAGTCAGTGGGTTAAAGTAAGGTTATGGGGTTTCTGTTGTGGCTTTATTAACCTGTTTTCTTCAAAACTTGTTAAACGCTAAATCATGTATCAGAATGTCCGACAGTGATATGTCAAATTTAAAATGATCTTTGTGTTTGTACTAATTCTAAATCTTGCCCCTCCTATCTAAAGGACCCAGGGAAGTGCAGCTTTTCTGAGGGCTTTAGCAATAAACACTCTCAAACACTTTGCCTGGTGCACCCTGGACATTCCTGCAATGGTCTGTGCATGCTCAAGTGACTTCAACATGCAGACAGTCTGCTTAAATGGTTCTCTGAAGAAGGTCCGCAACACTCCTCCTGAAATGCCTCAGGCATCTCTGCGTTTGTTCAGATATAAAACATCACCGGGGTCACAGAGAGCTTTTGTTCCATTCAAAGGCCCCTGGGCTAGCGTGAAATGGCTCACAATAAATCTAAAGCAAACTGGTCATTCATGTCTGAGTGGTATTCTTCTCTCTGTCAGGGTAGCTCAGTGGCTGCATGCATTAACTGAAACCCAATTACTGGTCATGTGGCATGGTGTTCAAAGCATGTGAGCTTGGTGTACATATTTTAAGCGATACCTTTTAATCGCCTACACCACGTCTCTTTGAAAGAATTAATTTTAGAGCCCACCCCAGCTTTTCTCGTCTAACTTAAAGCACTGCTCTCACGTTCTAGGATCCCTTCTATCCTTCTCTCCCTTGCTCTTCCTGACAATGTTTCCATGCCATCTGATTATCTGCAAGCAACAGAACAGAGTATGCAAATAAAACAACATTGTCATTTTCAATGTCAAGAGCTCTAACTTTCACAACAGGGAGACCACCATGCGATTACCCAGTTCCTCCGCCCATTGCTCATACCCCGCATCCCAACCACAGACAAAAAAGCACTGGAGGTGAGGATCAAGTCCCCGGAAGTAGCCCAAGCAATCAGAGCATTGGCGCGCAACAAAGTGCCAGGAATGGACGGCTTCCCGCTCGAATATTAAGGCGCCTTCTCAGCCCACTTGATCCCCCGTGTGGTAGCCATGTACGAAGACGCGCTGGAAAGAGGTGAGCTCCCAGGCTCCCTCAGGGAATCGATCCTAGTTACATTCCCAAAACCACACAGAGACCCAACGCTCCCTGCCTCATACAGACCAATAACACTACTAAACGCAGACTGTAAAATATTGGGTAAAATACTAGCGGACCGGTATACCCACATTCTCACGCCACTGATCCACCCAGACCAATGTGGATTTGTCCCGCGGCGTAACACCTCGCAGAATTTACGTAGGTTATTCCATGTCCAGGACAGGGCGAGAACACGGTTCCCCAACGCGGCATGTCTGATTTTAGACCTTGATAAGGCCTTTGATACCTTGCTGTGGTCATATTTATTTGCTGTCCTCCGCAGAATACACATAGAACCTACCCTGATGGCGTATACAAAACTTCTCTATACAGACCTTACCACACGGGTGAGAATAGGTAAATACATTTCGGCGCCATTCGCGATAGAACGAGGAACCAGACAGGGGTGCCCATTGTCCCCCCTCCTGTTCGCCCTCGCGGTAGAGCCCCTGGCGATACGTTTACGTCAAGAGGGAGAGACATGGGGTATACCGATACCAGACACTGTACACTGTGTATCTCTGTATGCAGATGACCTCCTGATATATGTCCGAGACGTCACAAGTGACCTCACCCCAATCTGTACGACGTTACGGGACTTTCCGGAGGCCTCCGGCCTTAAAGTAAATTGGGACAAATCCACACTCTATCCATTGAGCCCTTATTTGGCCCCTTTAGACATCCAGTTTGGAGCTCAGAAACTTGCCTGGAGTGCTGCGGCGCCTAGATATCTGGGGGTGAGGCTGTACCATTCTCCCGAGGACCTGTATGAAGGGAACCACCGCAGGGTGCTGGCGGGGATACGCACGGCAGTGGGCTTCTGGAAAACACTGCCCCCAGCTCTCATTGGACGAGTAGCCCTCGCAAAAATGATCATGGTTCCCAGATTGCTCTATCACTTCACAAATCTCCCAGTAATACCACCACGCCCATTCTTTCGGGAGCTGGATACCCTGCTCACTGAGTTGATATGGGGAGGGGGTCGGCATAGGGTAGCATTAACCACATTGTACTTGCCCACGAATCAGGGGGGGCTGGGTGCTCCATCCTTTGAGGCATACTTTTTGGCGGCTTAACTCCAGTGGCTGTCGCACTGGACGGCAGAACATCATATAGGAGAAACAGTTACTGACGAAGGTCGTGTACCCCTCCCGGCAATCCGGAGAATGCTCCTGCCAGGTACCAAACCACTACACACCTACCCCCTGCAGGTGTCCATAGCCCGCAAGTGCATGCTGAAAATCCATCGCATGTCCAGAGAAAAACCCCTGTACTCACCTCTGCTCCCACTGGTAGGGTTCCCCCGAAAGGATAAATACAATACCGCTGGTGCTCTGCAGGTATGGACCGAACATGCAGTCACGGAGGTAGAATCCCTGTTCGAAGATGGACAGCTTAAGACTTACGCCCAAATAGCCGACCACTATGACCTTCCTCCGGGTCAGTTCCTGCTACACAGGCAACTCTTAGACAGCAGCCGTCGCTACTGGGATCTAAATGAGGGGGAGCCTCCGACACACCCGGTGAGACACACCATTTTGCATATGGGAGCGGGTAGACATTTAATTACATGGCTCTACAAAGCTGTTAGGGAACTGATCCTGAACCCCCTACATTCGTTACGACAGACATGGGAAGATGAAGTGGGGCGGGTATTTAATGACAAAGAATGGGAGACAGCACTAGAATATCCCAAAAAGGTCTCCAGGAACGCGCGTTTCAAGAACATTCAATTCAATATCCTCCACAGAGCATAGCTCATACCACACCGCCTCCACCGTTTTTATCCCGACACACACTTTGCATGCCCCCGTTGCCAGGCCCCTGAAGCGGACTTCAAGCACATGTTTTGGGATTGCCCCACTATTCAAAGGTACTGGGACAACATTTACCGGACACTCCGAGTGGTGACCAACATGGGGACCATGTCCACATGGGAAGCGTGTGCCCTCGGGATCTTCCGCAGGCGGAAGACCGAGAAGGTGCAGAGCCGCTTTGCATCGCTAGCCATTCTCTTAGCAAAAAGGGGAATAGCCATGCACTGGCGGGCCCCGAAGGGACCCCCCGTGGCAGCCTGGGTAAGCGCCATGAAAAAGTGGGGTGCGGCGGAGGAGGCGGTGTTGAGAGATGAGGAAGTGAAGGGAATACGTAAGCATCCCATATCGTTGGAGTGGGCGCAATTATTATATCAATTCACACATGAGACGGCGCCCACGGAGTCATCTGTAGCCTCTCAGTCTCAGACTCCACCCCTATCCCCCACGGGACCGACAGTGGATAGTACAAGGCAGAACCCAGACACCTAAAGCCAGCGTAATGTTAGGGCCACATCAGGTGGTCACAATAACTACGCCAGGATGATTCACCACGGCCCCCCCTACACACATGACACCGCACCGTGAAATGGAAACACAACCATCCACACAATTGATCTCACAGACATACATTCCGGCAGCTCCCCAACATCTTCCCCAGTTCACCCCCCAAGTTAACAGTTTTGCTTCTTCATTGGCATTTCCGAACTCGATAACTCTCAAACGGGAACGCATTCACGCAAAATTATCTGTGATAGCATACAAAGGTAAATGTGGGGATAAATCATCAATCCACACTCATGGGAAACTAACCCAGCCGGGTTCTAGAAAGAATACTACTACAGAAACGGAGTCCGGCAAGGGGGGACCCTCCCAGAATTGTTTACTGTGCCTAGTCTATAATGTTTGATATGCAGTGACGATGTATATTCTATTCTGTACAGGCATTTTTCATCTGTCTGCAACCACATGTCAATATACTATACCGATCTTATGTGTTAATGTGTAACATGAAATGCTAAATCCCAATAAACAAATTTTAACAAAAAAAAAAGAGCTCCAACTTTCACAAATGCAAGACCTGTTGCATTGCAAATGCTTGTTGTTTTCAGGCCTAGGATATTGGCAAGGGCTACAAACGGGTTGGGCGTGTGTGAACACAGGAGTAGAGGACAGCGAGTGCTGAGAGCGCAGATAGCATGAGGAGAGCCCGAGATATGCGAGAACTGTGCCTGACCACTAGTATTATTGCTACATTTTGTTTCATACATTTTGCCCCGTTTCTCCCAACATGATTTACAGCAGAAGCGACCATAAGTGCTAATGCCCATGGCCCCAGTACATTAAGGTGACAGCTAATAAGCTTTGTTCTGGAAAATTAATTTGCATGAGGTCATGCAAAAAAACGAAATCGAACCCCTTATGAAATAAAGACTGCCATGTGGGATTTTTGAAGATTTTGTCATTTATCCCAAAATATTTTCTCCAAAATGGAAGGAAAAAAATGAGTTGGCCATTCTAACAAGTGAAATTATTCTTATTGGGGGTACATTTGCTTAAGTAAACCATATGAAATCAAAATAAATTACCCCTAGAAAATACAGAAGGACATTGATAACGTAATTTGCTGGGCACTGCTGAATTTACTCTTCGATATTGTGACCAATATTGATACTACAGCCATAGTAGAGAAACCTAATTGTACTGAACCTATTAAAACCAACTATGAATCTGTTTGATTCTCAAAAACAGTCTGTTCCCTCATTTGGATCTAATCCGTAGGAATGTTGGTCATTGGCGTACGCTACTGGTGTCCTAGATGGGTAGAGCAGCCATCTTTAAAATGATGACTCTCCCATGCCTGCTCTATATAGATATAAGATTGACTATGAGCTACAACAGTTACTGTGGGATAGGGGCAGCTCGAGAATAGTACTTTGTAAACTCCAATGAGGGGTCTATGAAGGGGGGTGGCAGTTCCTGGAATACTCAAATACCATCGGGCTGTGCAGTTAGTGGCAGTTAATGACTGGGTATTTACTGACTGTTCGGAGCTCGCGTATCGTGTCGACAGGGATGCTATGGGAAGCACAGGCTACTTGCCGGCTCTATACCGGAGGAGGCGGGAGTGTGCCCTGTCAGCACATACCCAGACAGTTGTTAGGGTGTGGCGCAAGACTATCAAATATCTGGGATGGGGGGTAGGTTGACGGACAAGACCCCATATGGGACAGAAAAACATTGTGGGAGGTCGGGAGCTTTGAAGGTTTTTCCAGGTGGGCACTGATCGGTATCGAACATTTACGATGTATGGAGAGGTCAGGCTTGGGGACTTTTGAGGTTCTGCAGCACGAGAATGAGTTGGCAGAGTGAGAATGTTTCATGCATCTGCAGCTGGGGCACACTCTCTGGCTACATAGAGTAGAAGGAGAACAACTGCCAGAGGCGGCGCCACTGGAAGACCGTCTGCTACTGAATCCATTGACAGACAAAGTCATTTCTATGATCTACAAAAAATAATGGATAACTCCCCTGACCCACCAGAGGCCGTGAGAGAAGCGTCGGAAAGAGATATAGAGCTAACTGAAGATGACGATTGGGTTTAGGCAGTGTAGCACTCTAGGGAAGTGTCAATATGAGTCAGTTTTTGCTTAGTCCAGTTAAGGATACTACACAGAGAGTACTACTCTAGAACACTTCTGCATCGATTGGGGAGGTGTGACACTGCCCTATGCCTCAGAGGCTGCGGACAGGTAGGTACTTTTTTTTCTGCATACTGTGGTATTGCCCTTAAAATCAACATTATTGGGTGGGAGTGGTGCAGAAAATGGCCCACGTCAATGGTCTGAATGTGCCCCATGTGGCTAAATGGCACCTCCTGAATATCACTGGTGAGGAGGTATGGCCTCGATACCAAAAGATCTGGCTCGTGGTAGCTGCCGGGGTAGGTAGCGCAACAAAGCACATGCCTAGGACTAGGAGACTGATATGGACTCGTGCAAACGGCTGGAGCAGGCAGTCTATCAAAGCAGGGACTGCCCTAAGACCTGGGATTAGGTCTGGGGTAGTTGGTGTGGCCACAGAGGCTATAAACACAAGGAAAAAAGTGTGAGAGTAGGGGATGGACCCGTGTCATTGCTTCTATTTCACCTGGGGGGGGCACTAACACTTGTGTACACTGGGAAGCTTCACATGACAATTATTTTTTCCTGTACGTAATTTGGTCTGCTCTTCCTCCTGTATATACTGTACGATCAATCCATCAACTGTATCTGCTGTATACTGAGCAATTGTTTAATAAAAAGAGCTTTTTTTTTTAACTACGAATCTAGCCCTACTCCGACTATGAAATCAGCCTCTATACCTGAACTATCTGCTACTCCAAAAATTGATTTGCAGGCATTGTGCAATTCACCAGGAACTTATGTGCAATATTCTGAATCCATTCATAAGAATTTAGTCCTCAATTTAAAATTTACTGGAAAGTTCGACTAGATACTCCGGCCATATCTCATATACCTTCTCAATGATTCTCTCTAGTTTAATCCCAAAGGTGGCAGAGACTCCAGATATTGGCTGCACAGATACTGACAGTGAGAATTTAGTTACATAATCATGCTCAACACTTGACTCAAACCTAAATGGAGCCAATAGGTCGTTGTAGTACCGAAACGGTTATAAGGCTATCTTTCAATCTGTGATATCGCATATGGGACTGCAAGTTGGCAGACCCAATTTTTGTAAGACAAAGGAAAAAGAGAAGAAAAAGAAACTTTCAAAATCTATGAAACAAGTTTAAAGTTATTCATTAAGAAATATCTTTTCTAAGAACCAGGCAACAACAGTAACAAAAAAACATCTGGACACTTCTCCAGCCCTCTATCCTATCTTTCAAAAAAGGATTGGAAAAGGATCTGGATGTAGAAATTGAAAGTGGTAAAAACTCTGGCCAGAAAAAAAGAAATACGTGAAAAATAAAAAGGAAACATCTTAAGATATAAAAGTATAGTAAAACAAAAATCAAATTTGATCCAAACATGGCTAATAATATTTCCTCGTCTGTAATGCAAGCAAATAAATGCCCTTCACAATTACAATTGATGGGCAATAACCTTCTAAGTAATCCATTAGATTATTCAGTGTCAGACCCCAGAGGACGGTTTACCAGCCATCATGATACAGGGAAATAGTGAAAGATCAAACCAAAACCCAACTGTAAAAGATTGCAAACCATCCACAATGTATCCTCATGTAGGAAAATCTAAACTGACAACACACTAGTTCTCACTAAGAGATGATCACTTTTCTAGATTTTCAACTATGTAAGACTTTATTGCACTTTTTGATGAACAAAGTATGCCCCTTAATAGATCATATTTACTAAATTGCTTGAACGAAATAGAAACATTAAAAATGGTGAGAAGTAGTAATATAAACACTGCTGTTATTCTTGAATCATACAGTGGTATTTGTTTTAGAGTCGCCTTTTACGCAAAAGTAATTGTGAACCTGATACTACAAAATTGTGAACATTTTCTTAGAGGAAGAATCAATGATATTCTTTTCCTTTCTCTTACAGAAAAATCAAAATATGGTTTTAAGCAAATTAGAGAGTCAGAATGTGTGATAATTTTAATATGTCTCAAGCAGACATACAAAAAATGCAAAGGTTACAGTAGTATCTATAAGGCCAGGAGGGAGGATGGTCTCTATTTTATAAGAAAAAGAAATGTCACATCCCACCCAAAAGATGATGACTTATTCTACTGGAACTGATTGGCTGGTACACTTAATAAAACAAGCATTTACAATGCAATAGGTCTCGCAATGACATTGTTTTGAGCTATTGGCATTGAAAATGTTATTGGTTTTTTTCCCTTCGTGAAGCATTAATCAAATGGTGTAATTGAAAATGGCAATAGCTCACTTTGTTGTAATTGCGAAATCTATTGCATTGCATTTGTACTATAGTACATTCTCTCTCAAAACTCCATATTCTTTTACAACACATCAGCAAATATACCAATATACCTATAGCCGGGGTATCAGTTACACCTGGAGGCAGAATTGTCATGTCTTATTAGGTGTAGCCTTAAAAAACTAGGAATTACTGGTGGAATCAGTAATTCTGTACCTAATTCCACGTGCTATTTCTCATTTTACTGGGACAATTAAGCTTTCATCAGCGTAAATATCTGGTTAATTGCACAGGATCCGCGGTGATCCCACAGAGCTTGTTATTTCAATGGGGCAGGTAACTAATGAAGTAAGAGGGCACTGGCAATAAAGAGTCACTGCATCATTTTTGGTAGTATACTTAAATTTTTCTAAAGTTGAAGCAAGGGGGGCGGAGTTAATGTATTCACCTTTTCACTACACTAAAATGTCCACTCCCATGGCAGTGACACTCTCTGAATAAAGACCAGTTGGCCGGACTACTTTCTTTGGAAGCTCCCCCCACTCAGAGGTCCTCAAGGGTTAAAAAATATTTCCCTTCAGAGAGCTGAGGACCTGCCCCAACAGAAAGTTCTCAGCAAGTTAGGCAATCTAACTCTTTGTCTTGACATCTAGGCAACAGTAGGGGGAGAGAGAGATAGAGGCGTGGAGCTGGGTAGAGATGCAGACAGGCGAGAAAGCTACAAAGGGGCGGAAAGCAGACAAGGGTGATCACATCACAGAGCGGCTGGAAGAAGCACGCAGGCAAGAGAGCGCAACGCGGAGCGCAGCGGTGGAGAGAAGTACAAAAGGGAGACCGCTAGAAAACACATGCACTCTAATGGCGTGCTTAACCAAAAATAAAAAAAGTAGCACTTTAAAAGTGAGCAGTGGAAGGACACAAGTAATGTGTCTGTGCTCCAGGGGAGGGACAAACACAAGAAGAGGAAGGAAAGGCCACACAAGCTAACGAATAAGAAAGAAGAAAATGAGTGATAATAAAGCCAACCAAAGGTAAGCAATGGGCGGGCTCTAATTATTCTATATGCTGCATGGGCGTAGCTACCATTAGCACACCAAGTGCAGTCGGACTGGGCCCACTAAACCCTGATACCTGCTTGATGTGCTACCCCAAAAGCAGTCAAAGCGGCCATTTTCGTTGCTTGCACTAGGGCCCGTGGCATCCTTACTACTCTACTGGTAAGCTGACAATACGTCTTTTGCAGACACACAGCTTGCGTTTGATAAGCAAGACCTAAAAACATGCACACTCTCCGGGTGTTCCACGTTATTGCTCCTTTTCGTGGGGTGTGATGAGAGGAATATTAACAGAATAAACAACGCCATCCATTAAAATAGCAATTTATTATTTTTTAGATTAAATTCTCACAATGCACAGATGTTGTTTGTCTGCCATACATAAAATTGTATCAATAGACCACGTTTCTAATTCTGTTCACCATTCATGGACTCTTACATGCTGCAAGAACTATTAAAAGATCTCTCATGTGTCACTCTAGATTAGAATGTAATGTGTTCATACAGCACCTGTGCTGCAGTCGTGCTGCTTCGGAGAGGTTTGCGTAACAGCTTACGCTATTTCCGGGGAAGTGGCAGGAAAGGCAAATTCGACCCTTGCGAGATTGGAACTAATGAGCTGCTGGTTGCATCAGAATCCTGCAACTGGTGCACTCACCACACAGGCTACCTTTCTGGCCTTAAAATATGTATTGGTTTCACATTTTCTTGCACAACCAGTCTGCTGCCAGCATCTCATAAGCCTTTGTAAGTGAAGTGCGTGCACAAGCTAAAAAAGTGACTCAAGATATCAGTGAACCACATTTTGTTACGAAAGCGTAATTGGACAGCTTTTTCTAGATACTTCACTAAAAAGTACACTTTCTTTTTTTTCACCCCTACAGCCACAGCATGCCACATCGACTCATCAACATGTTCAGTCACTCAGGAAATTGAACTTACTATAGCTCTTAATGAACTAGTCTGAAGAACAGCCTTTCTCAAAATAAAGAACACTACATCACGACGTAGTAACAGTCCACTTCCGCTTCCGGGACCCACCCAGCCCTTTAACTGCTCGTTTACTACTGCGTCCTGCCTTTGGCCTATGTACGCGCTATACAAATATCACATCCACACATAGCTGTGCGTCATTATTTACAACAACAACAACCCATGTGGCACCCCCCTCTCCGCAAACGCACAACACAGCATCACGCACCACACGAGCTCGCCACACGTGCTGCCTCAGCGGAACCGCCCGCGCGCGTGAAGGGGCGGAAGCTAGCTTGACGAGCAGACTCAGCCCTGCAGGAAGTGGTAATGTTAGCGACATCTGTTGCAGATCCAGGCTCTGGATAAGGTCATGTGTTTACTTCTCTTCCCGGTTTCACAAGCGTGGATGACACAAGGCGAGCTTTAGAGCAGGAGGAAGCAAACACTACGACCAGACATCCCCAGTGCACCACAACTGTGTCTACAGCAAAGGGGAGGCGTTCACGGGCACAGTGTAATGTAGACACAGGTCGCATGTGTATCTAGGATAAGTAAGAATGTCTAGGGTATGACACAGAGGGGCCGATTCCGATTCGGGCCGGAAATCTCTCCGACCGAGCCGGATCCGGAGAGATTTCCGACCGAATCGGACCCGTGCAGTCCGACCGAATGAGTACGATGCGCACGTATGCCATCGGACTCGAGTCGGTCGGACTCCCATTGAAGTCAATGGGAGCCTGTCGTACAACGCGTACGCGGGCTCCCATTGACTCAATGGGTGCGAGGCGGACAAGTGCGCCCCCTGCAGCGTGTTCGCGGCGAAGCGACTCGCGCCGTACACGCACAGGTAGGGGGGACCCATAGGTCCCCCCTGTGTGCGACTCGCGCGGCTACGCGTACAGGGGGGTCCGACACGGACCCCCGAAGTACGGCTCCGACTGCTCTTTCGAGCCGGAGTGCGCGACTCGGTCGGACTGCTCTCGGCGCGCATCGTACTTACCCGGCCGGGGAACGTCTCCATTGCGCGGTGCGAGTCGAGTCCGTGCGAGTCGGTCGGTGCGGTTAGACCCGGGAACGAGTCGGTCGGAGCGGTCGGGACACCCGGACGAGTCGGTCGGCGATTTCGCATCGTACTCGCTCGCCCGGACGCGCGTACGAATCGGTTGGAAAAAGGGCTCCGAATCGGATCCGGTTGAGCCGAATCCGATTCGGAGCCCTACCGGCCGAGATCGGAATCGGCCCCAGAGCTGGGGACAGACCCCCCCGACCCCTACCCAGGATTTTGCAGCATAAAAGCAAAATGTGTGGCCCGAAACCCCACAATTTGTGGTATTTTTGTTAAGGGCACAAAATGTGCCTCTCACAAAAATAGCTCTCGACCTGCGGTATTTTACTGCTGAAGACTCTGACAAGTCACACTGCCTGACCTGGCAAAGTCTTCTGCACAAAGCGCTTAGAAGCCTACGAGCGTGCTGAGAAACAGAGGGCCATATACACAAACACATGCACACTCACCACCATGCTTTAGCACGCACATACACGCACCCACATTAACAAATTCACCTCTGCGATTTCAAATTGTAGTCAATGTTCAAGAAGATTTTTTTTTTACTACATTGCATTAAATGTGCAGATCGAAGACGAAACCAAGATTTCTTTCCTTTGAGAGGTCGGGGGCAGTGCGCTCCTCCACCCTAATTAGAAACAGATGGCCCCCTAAAGATAAGAGATCGAAGACGAAACCAAGATTTTTTTCTTTTGAGAGGTCGGGGGCAGTGCGCTCCTCCACGCTAATTAGAAACAGATGGCCCCATAAAGATAAGAAATTGCTTCACGACAGCCGTGAAGCAGACGACCCAGTCCGGATGGACCGTCCAAAAGGGAGAAAGGGCAGTGACCAAAAAGCATCCTTTTCAATGGGAAGCCAGCGTTTAGCATAAACGCTGACGCGACCCAATGAAAAGGATGGGCGGGGCTTCAAGTCCCCTTCTGAAACAATATGTCTCGCCGAGCGAGCAACGCATGCGCTGCAACGCTAGGCGAGACCTAAAAAACAATAAGGACAAATGATCCATCATCAAATTTAACAATGGGATAAAGGTCCTCTCCTGGAATAAGTAAAGATATTGTACGGACAATCAAAAGCTGGCATATATATTCAAATAGTCTAAAAGCAGATATTATTTGCATTCAAGAAATGCGGTCTGTAAATGATATTGAGATTGAAAATTACATTGTCCTTCAGTGTCCTGTAAAGAAATCCAAGAGAGGACATGCCAGTGGGGGTATAGAACCCTGCTATATACGAATTATAGGTGGTCCTATCGTATGATTTACAATCTGTCTAAATTAGTACACTGCATAAAAATTATTGGGAATCTATCTAGAAACCCTGAAAGATTTCCTTTATTGCTTTTCAATGGATACATACCACTGGGGACAAGTAATGCCCCCTTGGCTAAATCTATATTGTAGTTCAAATCTCATACAATCAAAGAGAACAATTGTCGCCAAATAATTTTGTCAGGCGCCTTTATTGCTAAAGTCTCTAATCATGCAATAGAAATCTATGCTGATATAGAAAGTGAGGAAGCTCTTGATATTCCTTTATCTATATTTCCTGAAAGTATTAAATCTGATAAATGAGGACTGCTACCTTTAGATTTCGTATGAGAACATGATTGTCTCATTGTAAATGGAAGGTTGGGAAGGGATATTCCTGCTAATTATACCCATTGATGTAGCACAGGGTCATTTGTTTTCAGATTACATAGTCACCTTAGATAATAGTTTTCGTTTATTGCATAATATTACAGTCATTGGTAATATCTTGACCGACCATAAAATAATATATTTTCGCTTTTACCTCCTACTTGAAGACACAGAGTCCTGAAACATGCATGGGGATATGGTATGTTTCTAAAAAGGCCAGATTCGAATCCGATTGTAGAGTATAATATTTATATGAAATCTCATTTGGGGAAGAGATCTCAGGTAGTACAGGAATCTAAGGTAACACGAACTGTGAGAAAATTGTTGCTTAAGCACAATTTCACTAGGGAAATAAATTTAGATTTGACATCAGCTTATAATTTCTCCCTAGTGTGGAGTAAAATAATTAGCCTAATGAAAGGGAGGAGAACTAGACATCAAATCGTCATGAACAAGCTCTGTGCAGACCGCCTCTGGATTAATTTGTAAGAGGCTGTAAATGTAAACAAAATTAAGAGATATTGGAAGTTAATCGCTGATTCTAGCAGCAAGATTTCTGAGTCAACCCCAGTCCCAATTAGCAATACTGACTGTGTCAAATACTTCACTGAATTATATGCATCTAATTCTAAGGATTAGGTGGATACCCTAGGGCTTTCAGGTTCTTCTGCTATCTCCAAATTGGGGAATACGTATCCCCTACATTAGTACAGATTAAAGATTATATTCTAAAAGCCAGACCTTGAGGAGGTATGGGACCAGATCAAAACCCTATTACCATAATAAAAAGATAAGCAACTCTAAGGTCCATTTACTTTTTTACTCACTAAATTTAACTATTGCTATCAACAGGGAAAAATCCCAAGCTTGTGGACTGGAAGAATTGCACTTCCCCCATATAACAAGCATTGGCATAGCCAATAGGTCTCGCCTTTGGGACCTTATAAGTGTTTAGCCATGCAACAGTTGCATAACTAAATACTTTTAAGGTCCCAAAAGCGAGACCTATTAGCTACACCATTATAATCGCAGCACCCGCGCTTTACTTTTAACATTAAAAGTAAAGCGCTTTAACATTAAAGTAAGCGCGGGTGCCGCGATTATAGCAAAAGTAAAGAATAGATTATTTTTCTATTTCTTTACTTTTGCTACAATCGCGCACCCGCACTTTACTTTTAATGTTAAAAGTAAAGCGTGGGTGCGCGATTATAGCAAAAGTAAAGAAATAGAAAAATAATCTATTTCTTTACTTTTGCTATAATCGCGGCACCCGCGCTTTACTTTCAATGTTAAAAGTAAAGCGACGGTGCCGCGATTGTAGCAAAAGTAAAGAAATAGATTATTTTTCCATTTCTTTACTTTTGCTACAATCGCGGCACCCAACATGAGAAAGAGGATTCTGCGCATGTCCTCTCGACACTAGTGTCTGCTGCGTGAATCCGAGCTGCGTCAGCGGGGGGGCCCTCAAGCCGGGCTCAGAGGCCCGGGGGTCTTCGTGCATGCAGATGTGAGCGGTCGGCGCTGTCCTCGGCCCTGGAGGCCTCTGGGCCTGGGAGGAATCCAGCGCCTCTCTGAAATCAGGGCGATGTGCCTGAGAAAAAGAGCCGAGGGACAGTGAGTGCTCCCGCAGCGGTGGGGACACGGCCAGTCAGGGAATGAAGTGTGAAGGGGGTGTGAGGAAAGGGGGGTGACGTAAGGGAGAGGGGAGGACGCGTGGGATATGGGAGAGGCTGGGGGAGGGGGGTAGGAAAGAGGTGCGTAACTGAAAAAGAGGCGAGAGGACAACGTAGAAACCGGAAAACGAAGAAGAGAGAGGGGGCAGAAATATGAAAGAAAATAGGAAAAATAGGAGAAAAATAGGAATGACGAGCAGGAAAGAGGAGTGATGGGGAGGAGGCGAAAATTGATGAGACGGGTTGAAAGGAGAATGAAAATAAAGGAAAAAGGCAATATTATAGGAACACAGGCAAGAGGTGGAGGAGTGTAGATGGAAAAGTGGGAGCAAGGAAGAAGCAGCGTAGATAGGAAACTAGGGAATACCGGTTAAAAATGGGAGAGGTGGAAATAGAAGGGAGAGAACAACGAGCTAAAGAGGTAAAGTAAAATCGAGAAACGGTAGTAACATGAGAGACAGTGGCGTGGAGTAGATGGGGAGAAGGGGATAGACTAGGTGGAAAATGGAGGGCGAAAGGGAAATAGGACTGAGGTTGTTTGGAGATAAATAGCACAGGTGGAACAGACAGAAGGAGAGAAAGGAAAGTAATATAGGGCAAAAGAGAGAAATTTAAACAAGCATTGGCATAGCCAATAGGTCTCGCCTTTGGGACCTTATAAGTGTTTAGTTATCCAGCACAATATCCTTGGTGCAACAACATCAAGTGTTGCATGGCTAAACACTTATAAGGTCCCAAAGGCGAGACCTATTGGCTATGCCAATGCTTGTTTTTTTTACTTTCAGTCATATTGCACAGCAGCTGTGCTGCTGTATAACATGGAGAAAAAAATATCGACATTCCTATAGCTTTCCTATATGAGACCTATTGGCTTTGCCAATGCTTGTAAGGGCATTGCAACCCCTCATTATTTACAAGACAGGAACACAGTCCCAGTACAGTACTAAAAAGAATTTTGGAGTGCCGGTGTTGTGAGTCCTTTAGTCCTCCATGCTGTATTCCCAGCTGTGGCACAAAATGCAATCTGCCTTCTGCATATTGATGGATCACACAAGTTCAGCCACTCCTTCCTTCTAAATGCCCCTTGTCGCTGTGGTGGGTTAGTACTTCCAGCACAGTGCTGAGACCTGGCAGTGTGCTGCAACCAGGCCAGCTAGAATATCTGTCCCCGTATACAGTTTATGGTTGGGGTATAGTTGCCAGATTTTTCAGAAAAAAATAACCAGCTTTGTTTACGTTTTGCTGTTCTGTTAGGCAGGGCCGGACTGGCAATTAAGTCTGACCGGCAGCTGGTAATTGGAACATAATTTGTGTACATTTTCGAGTAGACTTTTTAAGATTGCAATTGTGCCACTGTTTGCCCCTACAATCACTCACACATTATTTAGACAGTTTTCACTCAATGTTTAAGTGATTTCTTCAGGTGTTTGTTGTTGTAGACATATGTTCCAGGGGAAAATACCGAACGTCAGCTTTTTTCCAATAATTCTACTGGCATGCATATGAAAGTACAGGCAGGCCCATTAACACTAGGTTGAGGGGATGTGCAAAGCCTCGTCGCAATCAATAAAGATAGACCGGGGAAACCCCTAGATTTCCCACGCAGCATATCACCCGAGGAGTAAGCAGAGTAGTTCAGCGTGTATGAAGTGGGGACAGGAGTACAAGGAAGTGGATGCGCAGCACGTGCCGAAAACAAAAGCGCGATTGTCTCGTGCCACGAGTTTGGGCCCGGTGCATGGAATCCTCGAGCCTCGTTTGGCCCTATGTCTCTCGGGTGAATTATTTCCGCTCCAGCCCCATCGTGCTCGCTAGTTAAATTATATCATTTCCGTAATGGCGGCCTTTCTAACCTCGCGGCAGGTACAGTCAGCGCGTGGCTGAAAGAGGGGAAGGGCAGCCTCCTCAGATGGTCGATAAGTGAGGCATTTGCTAGCGCTGCGTCAATTAAAAAACTAATTTGCTGCCTCGGTACGCACCGTTGGGCTTGGCCTCGGCCTCAAAGCTAGAGTAGATCTAGATTAGATTGAAAAACCAAAGCATTGTTGCAGTGCTTGTTTACATCAAAGCCTGAAGTAAAGTGGCTCAATCCAGTCTGGCCTCCCGGAAAGCTGGAAAAAACATTTCCTCAGAAATTAGCTCTGACCGAGTTGAGCAGGAACAACCCCATTGGCTCTAAAAAATATGACATTGTTAGAATTTGGAATATACAATTTGTTATTCTTTTTCCTAGTCAGAGGTTAGAAGTGTTCAGGCGAGCAAACAGCCACCTTCTGCCTGATTGTTTTTCAGCAAATGAATGGCAGTTTTTCAGTTGTGTTTTTAAAAATGAAATTTATGCTGAGATGGATAATAGCAAACGTTCAAGTAGAAATGCAGCAGCAGACTTGTAGCTAACATTAAGAATTCAGTGGTGGCATAATGAAGTCCCCAAGATAGCACTTGTCATGCTGTCCGTTTCCATTCTCACTCCCCATTCAAAACAAGCATTGGCCGCGCGGCCGTAAAAGCAACGCCGCGCGGTCGCTAAATGAAATAATAAAAAAAAACAGCACAAGCGCGCGCCTCGCGCGGCAGCAGGGGGAGGGGGCCTGCGCGATTCCCTTGCGGGAGCGTGCAGCAAGGCGCGATGATTGCGACCATATGGCGCCACCATATGGCGCCGCGCGCTCCCGCAAGGGAATCGCCAGACGTGCACGCGTTGCCATTGCAAGCGTTTTTGCCCCCAAAGCTGTGCCGATCGCTAAAGGTCTCTCCTATTCAGCGCATGCGCGCTGCGTAGGCGAGACCTAAAAAGGACAGAAAAAGAAAAGAGGACGAAAGAAAAATACGTAGTGAGAGAGAACGCAGTAGGAGGGACGAAAAATGAGACCGAGTCAGGTCAAGAGGAGATTCCGGCATGAGTTACAAGAAAAAGAGCGTGAGAGCGGCCAAAAAAAACACGGCAGTAAGAAGGAAAAGGGGCGAAAGGAAACAGTGAGTTTAGAAGGCGTGTTTGAAAGGAATGTTAAAAAAAACAGGGCGAGAGACGAAGAGAAAGGAATACGAGAGATGGGAAAAGAAAAACAATGAATAAAACGTATGCTTTAAAGAAGAAGGAGGTGTGTAAAGAGAAATTAAGATGGTTAAAGGCAAAGAAAAAGAACACGAAGGAGAAAGGGTGACATTAGTGAGAAGGGGCAAGAAGAAACGAAAGAACGATAGAAGTGGTGATACAGTTAACAAAACAGAAAAAAACATTTAAAAAAAGATAGAAAGAGTTAAATACATGAAAGGATAAAATAAACAGAATAAAACATACTCCAGCAAATAATTAAAAAAAACAATTAGAATGTAAAAAAAAACTAAGTGGTTCAATTATAAATAAAATACACGAGAAAAGAAACAAGCATTGGCCGCGCGGCCGTGAAACTGACACGGCCGTGAAAGTGAAAGTAATCGTGAATAAGCGGGTTTTGAAAGTGCAAACAGTGGCTTTTGCTGGCGACCAGCTTGCGTTCACGCGAGCGTCCAGATGGCGAGGGAAGCCATATGGCGCCTGATCGCGCGTGCACGCTCGCGTGAACGCAGGCTAGTCGCCAGCAAAAGCCACTGTTTGCACTTCCAAAACCCGCTTACTAAAACTCTCGCCAGAGCAGCGCATGCGCTGGCTCAGGCGAGACCTAAAAAGGGATCCTGTAGTCTCCCTAGTTACTACATGCAAATAACCCTATTAGATGCAGTAGGTAACATTTTATCAAAAACTAAATTGGGTAACAGATAATGCAATATTACCAGAGGAAGAGGTAGGTTTCAGAGTGAATAGTTTCCCTTTAGATAATGTTGCAACACTTCAATTATTACAGAAAAATAAGTATTTAACAGGGGGCAATTGGTCTATGTGGACTTTATAGACGTTTCTAGTGCTTTGACCAAGTAGACAAGTCACAAAGATTAGGAATTTCATGTCTTAAATCATGTTTAATAATAACTTTGCATGCTACAACCTGGTGTCATGTTTTAATGGGCAGCAATCAAGACCTTTCTTCAAGAATTAGAAAGGAAAATGGTTTAAAACAAGGTTGCTCTCTCACACCTTTATTTTCACTTTATATGTATGATTTACCATCTGTTTTATCTATACTGAATGTCGATGCCCACAGGGTAGGAGATCGAAATCTATCTTGTCTGCTTTATGCAGATGATATTGTTATATTAGATCTAACTCCTAAGGGCTTATAAAAATGCTTAGATAGTCTGTACCGAAACACTATAGCATTAAGTATAAATGGTGTTTGGGAAAGTAAACATAAAAACAGTAAAAATGTACCCCGTTTAGGGAAAATCCGTTCTTATAATTAGAATGATAAAGAATATATGTATACTTGACTCGCAAAGTAACATCCTATGCAAACAATCTTAGAACTTTTTATAATGATCTTGGGCATAGACATTTTACTTATTTGTTGTTGCTATATCGTCTAAAAATTTCCCCATGTTTAATGTGTCCTATAGAAACCATCCATGTGAAAATTGGGACTTCTATGGATACTTTGGAGGACAAGATATTGTGCAAGCTTTTTCATTTGAATGCTTTGGCATCCATACATGATGCAATTTGTTTAGAGGTTGGTTCAAATAGCACCTTTGTTCTAAGGCTAGCATCAGTTTTACGATGGGGATATCCGCTACTTCATTGTGAAGAGTACTCTTTGTACAATTTAGTGTGCCTTGGAATATTTCACCAAAAGTGAAAAATAGTACATTCCGCTGAATTTTTCTCTAGGCATTAGAGCTGTACGAGCTCAGGCAGGATGACTTGAAGCCTATGACACTGAACCAACTGAAATTCCACCTGAAATTGTAAACTCATAGCGTAAGTATAAAATTAGATATTGAGTACTGTTTGCATAGGGATACATTTAGTACTATTATCGCTTCTTGTAATGAACGAAAACCACAGTTCAGCTGACCTACAATATGCAACATAGTAAGTTGACACTTCTTTTTAATGTTATGAATTATTATTTTGCTAGTAAAGATTGTTACTGGTGCTTGGCAACAATTGGCTGCTAAAGATAGAATATGTGATCTGTGTAATAATGGCGTCCAAGACTCTGATTATGTTATTTTTATTTGTCCTGCAGTGCACTTTAGAAGCTGTCAATTTGTGTTACTACTTTTTCTTAGATTTGGAGTACGATCTGCAGAGGAAGTTCGACAGTTTTTAATGTTCCTGGAAAATGAAAGGTCTTGCTTTAAAATGTTTACATTTTTTCAAAGTTTTTTAAGTTTGCACTGAAGTGATATCACTTATGTATGTATATTTGTGAATGGATCAAATATTTTAAATGTATGTGGATCTCTACGAAGTTCCAAATTTCACACAATAAATACAAATTCAAGTGACTGACTATGCCTTGTCCACTAATCTTTGGAAAATATAGAAAAAGCATGCCTGAAGGCCTGAATGAACTGAGCCCAAAACACATTCATTATGAGCAGCTTCATAGTTTCAGGGACACTCTTTGACCATCAAAAGACTGTGCTTGGTGGTGAGCCTGCACTGCTCCTTACTCACTCATAGATTTTAAAGAGACAACATATCCATTTCAATGGGACACAAGGATTTCCCTTTTTTCTTAGGTCCTAGTGATGTATCCTGTTGACTGAGAAAGGTCAGGCTGGTTGCTGAGCAGTTTGAACTATCTGTCTCTGACATAGGCCTCTGGAGATATTGTGGATTAAAGGTGTGTTAGACCCCAACTGAAACAACTGTAACATTGTGTTTCCACCTTTAGTCACTGATAAATATTCAACTTGCTGGGTCAGCTGGCTCAGTGGACTCAAGCAAAACCAAAGGGGATGATGAACGGAGTGTTGAACATTGCAAGCACTCACCCCCAGTCAACTGATCTGGGTTTAATCCATCATCATTCTTTAGCTCACTCCGCCACCCCAGTTCTGACATGGCCATATGCAAATCAGTCTGACCCTGTGCCTCATGGGAACAGTCCAGCCCGAACTGCCAAGCCATGTCTTCCCTGGACCGGAAACAAGCATCCTGGGACCGGTTTCTGGCTTACAGCCGTCATCAGCCAGGCTATCTTGGATCCAGTGGCAAAGTGAGCAAGGGACCCACGTCTGGGCATACCCTGCCAACTTAGGGCGGACATAGCAAAACCAAAGGGGATGATGGACGGAGTGTTGAACATTGCAAGCACTCACCCCCAGTCAACTGATCTGGGTTTAATCCATCATCATTCTTTAGCTCACTCCGCCACCCCAGTTCTGACATGGCCATATGCAAATCAGTCTGACCCTGTGCCTCATGGGAACAGTCCAGCCCGAACTGCCAAGCCATGTCTTCCCTGGACCGGAAACAAGCATCCTGGGACCGGTTTCTGGCTTACAGCCGTCATCAGCCAGGCTATCTTGAATCCAGTGGCAAAGTGAGCAAGGGACCCACGTCTGGGCATACCCTGCCAACTTAGGGCGAACATAGCAAAACCAAAGGGGATGATGGACGGAGTGTTGAACATTGCAAGCACTCACCCCCAGTCAACTGATCTGGGTTTAATCCATCATCATTCTTTAGCTCACTCCACCACCCCAGTTCTGACATGGCCATATGCAAATCAGTCTGACCCTGTGCCTCATGGGAACAGTCCAGCCCGAACTGCCAAGCCATGTCTTCCCTGGACCGGAAACAAGCATCCTGGGACCGGTTTCTGGCTTACAGCCGTCATCAGCCAGGCTATCTTGGATCCAGTGGCAAAGTGAGCAAGGGACCCACGTCTGGGCATACCCTGCCAACTTAGGGCGAACATAGCAAAACCAAAGGGGATGATGGACGGAGTGTTGAACATTGCAAGCACTCACCCCCAGTCAACTGATCTGGGTTTAATCCATCATCATTCTTTAGCTCACTCCGCCACCCCAGTTCTGACATGGCCATATGCAAATCAGTCTGACCCTGTGCCTCATGGGAACAGTCCAGCCCGAACTGCCAAGCCATGTCTTCCCTGGACCGGAAACAAGCATCCTGGGACCGGTTTCTGGCTTACAGCCGTCATCAGCCAGGCTATCTTGGATCCAGTGGCAAAGTGAGCAAGGGACCCACGTCTGGGCATACCCTGCCAACTTAGGGCGAACATAGCAAAACCAAAGGGGATGATGGACGGAGTGTTGAACATTGCAAGCACTCACCCCCAGTCAACTGATCTGGGTTTAATCCATCATCATTCTTTAGCTCACTCCGCCACCCCAGTTCTGACATGGCCATATGCAAATCAGTCTGACCCTGTGCCTCATGGGAACAGTCCAGTCCGAACTGCCAAGCCATGTCTTCCCTGGACCGGAAACAAGCATCCTGGGACCGGTTTCTGGCTTAGAGCCGTCATCAGCCAGGCTATCTTGAATCCAGTGGCAAAGTGAGCAAGGGACCCACGTCTGGGCATACCCTGCCAACTTAGGGCGAACATAGCAAAACCAAAGGGGATGATGGACGGAGTGTTGAACATTGCAAGCACTCACCCCCAGTCAACTGATCTGGGTTTAATCCATCATCATTCTTTAGCTCACTCCGCCACCCCAGTTCTGACATGGCCATATGCAAATCAGTCTGACCCTGTGCCTCATGGGAACAGTCCAGCCCGAACTGCCAAGCCATGTCTTCCCTGGACCGGAAACAAGCATCCTGGGACCGGTTTCTGGCTTACAGCCGTCATCAGCCAGGCTATCTTGAATCCAGTGACAAAGTGAGCAAGGGACCCACGTCTGGGCATACCCTGCCAACTTAGGGCGAACATCGCAAAACCAAAGGGGATGATGGACTGAGTGTTGAACATTGCAAGCACTCATCCCCAGTCAACTGATCTGGGTTTAATCCATCATCATTCTTTAGCTCACTCCGCCACCCCAGTTCAGACATGGCCATATGCAAATCAGTCTGACCCTGTGCCTCATGGGAACAGTCCAGCCCGTACTGCCAAGCCATGTCTTCCCTGGACCGGAAACAAGCATCCTGGGACCGGTTTCTGGCTTACAGCCGTCATCAGCCAGGCTATCTTGAATCCTAGGATGCTTGTTTCCAGTCCAGGTAGGACCTGGCTTGGCAGTTCGGGCTGGACTGTTCCCATGAGGCACAGGGTCAAGAATGATTTGCTTATGGCTGGGTTCAAACTGGAATGGCATGGTGAGTAAAAAAATGATGGATTTAGGCCCAGATCTCCGTACTGGGGTGAATGTATGACATTGTTCTGCATTCTGTCCATCAACTGTTGTTTTTGCATTTGTCACCCCGAGTGGGATGGGTATGCCCAGACGTGGGTCCCGTGCTCTCCATGCCACTGGAATCAAGCTATCCTGGCTGAAGAGGGGTGAAACCCCGAAACCGGTCCTAGGATGCTTGTTTCCAGTCCAGGTAGGACCTGGCTTGGCAGTTCGGGCTGGACTGTTCCCATGAGGCACAGGGTCAAGACTGATTTGCATATGGCTGGGTTCAAACTGGAATGGCATGGTGAGCAAAAAAACGATGGATTTAGGCCCAGATCTCCGTACTGGGGTGAATGTATGACATTGTTCTGCATTCTGTCCATCAACTGTTGTTTTTGCATCAGTGGACTCAAGCACCAACTGCAGAGATCAGTGTTCAATAAATGGCAACAAATTTAAAATCTAGGTCCACTCGGTCTTTCATTCACTTGAGGTCAATAGTATGAATACAGCTATGTTAGGAAACAATAAATATCTGTTAATCAGCACTAAGATACTTGGGATTGAAGGTGTGCTTTACAAATAAATATTATGTTATATTATTTATTTATTCACGGTCTTCTATAGCACAGCTATATCAGAAAGGTGTAACGTGCACTTTTCAAGTAACCAAGTAGATACCATGTCAGAAGGAAGAAGAGGATCATAACAGAGAAACAAGTAAGAGGCAAAAAGAGATCATCAGGTGTTTGGGAAAGAGTTAGTTGAGGTGAACATTGGATCAAATGAGTTTTTAGAAGTTTCCCAAATGTGGAAAAATGAGGTTGAGTTGCGGTCAACAGAGAAGGTGAGTTCCAGAGAATGGAAGCGGCCCCAGAGAATCTGTTTTAGTACTAGAGAAAGAGTTCAAAGCCAGAGTTTGCAAGAGGAGATAATTCTTGCTCCGAAGTAAGGAGGGGTCTTGAGATGAGTGGCCTCACGAGCGAACATTCCACCCTGCAATCTATATTATTTTTCATTTCCTATTTTGAATTTGTGCACATCTGCAGTAAGATTTCCTGTACTATGAGAGAATAGGTATTACCTTACCTTGAAGATTCTTGAAGGTACAAAGACTATAAATCAGCAGAGAACCTTAAAACTGGAACCCTCAGGAACAGGTAAGGTGCTAGCCAGAATGTATACCATCACTTTCAAGGCAGGCTGTGTGAACTTACCCAGAGAGATCAAGGCTCTATGTATTTCATTCATCACATTCTTGTAAAGTTCCTTCTGCCATTTGTGTAACATTTTCCACTCCTCTTCAGAAAAATAGGCAGCAACATCAAAAATTGCAACTGGATCCTGGAAGCAAAAATGTAATTGTAATTGCAATTCTAAATTGTAGTTATATATAGAACTAACTACCTCTAATGAGGCGTTGAAGCACACTACCCTGGAACCCAACAGTAGAGTATAATAGTTAATAGATTAATAATAAGTTTTATTTCCTTGTGCCTAAGTTGTGTTAGGTTTACGCTCTTGATTTTTTGAGTGTTTAGAAGAGTTTTGAGTAGGCATACAATCATTGGAATTGATTTGAAAAGGGCAAGTAGTAACTTGATTTTGTAAGTAGTGGTCGTGTGTGCCTATTAGTTGGGTGAAATGGCTAAAAAGAAGGGGGAATTTTGGGAAGAATGTTTCGGAGTTCATAATAGACCGAAAGGTTTGGGATTAGTCAGAGAGAAGAGGATGGGATAAAGGTTGAAAGAGTATTTTTTATTGGTAGTGTTTATTTGCAGCAACTGGAACTTGCCGTTGAGGCAAGGCTTTCCCAGACATGACTTATGATACTGAAGTTGGGTTCCATAGCTTCCCTAAGGCCAAGAACAATATGGAAATGAACATCTGGTGGAAGTTTCACAACCCTATGTATTTGGTAGAAATAGTTCCTCTCCACCGCACAAGTATAAAGTAAGGAATGTCAATCTACTTGGTGTTTAGACCCCAAGGTCGAACTGCCCTACGACCCCCTAATTCACACATAAGAATAATCTCACAAAGGAGACGGACTCGATAATCAGTCCAATTCTCACATTAATCAATCACCTATATATCTATTGCATTCTCAAATGTGCATAATGTTGAGGCATTGTTATCCACCATGAAACGTCCAATAAGAAGACTTAGATGCCGTTGATACATGATCAATCTTTATTCTTCATTTCTTCTTATTAAGGCTTTGCTGCCAGATGGAAGGCCATTGGGCCTATGAATGCGAATGAAACACAGGGATTTTCTCTGGTTTTAAGAAATATTTGAGAAGAAACCATTTTTTGACAGTTATTATGAACTAACAGAAGTATTATTATTTCTGATAAATCCCAATGTGGGAATGAAACCTGTTGGCTGGGCTGTCATTGTCTGTTTTTATAGGAAGAAATGAAGACTAAAGATTGATCACGTATTTTTAATCAACGACATCTATGTCTCCCTACTGGACGTTTCATGGTGGATAACTATGCCTCAACATTATGGACATTTAATAATACGACTTACATAATATATGATGGATTAATGTAAGAATTGGACTGGATTATCGAGCGCTTCCCCTTTATGAGATTAATCTGGCGGAAGAGGCTCCCAATAAGATCATCAACCGTAATAGAAAATCCAAGAATGGAGATGAAAATTCAATCGAGTTGGGCCAGGGCACTAATTTCTAACTTACGCTAGCTTTTTAAATTGGGCAGGGTCATAGAAAATTGTCCGTCAGCTTGGATTTGGATTGAAATAGTCAACTTTACTAACAGACGGTTCTGTCGTTATATACATTTGTGCTCATGGTGGTTTGATTCTCCATAGTTAGTCGATACTTTTAAAGATCGCTCTAATATTCTGTCAAGGTTCAAAGGGAGGCTAAAGTCAAACGTTTTGAAACTTTAAAAAAACTGCTGATTTATCCATTATTACTGGGAATACATTATTTAGAAGTTATTCCATGTATTATGATTGCACCCGTTTCTAAATAACTATGAACAGCTGAGGTGCCCAATCAAGATTAGGCAGCTGATGGTCGTAGAACTTAACCAATTGTCTTTCTGTCCACTTATGGGAGGTTGGTCCAAAATAGAGGCTATAAATATGCATTGTAGGTGTGTGGGTCCAATATATCAAATAATTTCAGTATCGTTTATTGGCTTGTGAATATTTTCATCTCGTAGCTCCAACTTATTTCCATATTGACCTGAATGTATTTGAAACTGAAAGCAAAAACATTTAATTTATGCTATTATAAATCCTTATGAGCATAATATACTACATTTCACTAAGTACTTCGGTTACTTTCTATTTTGTGTACAAAATTGGAGTATTGTATTTTCTTTTATTCTGTTTTGAAAGCTTATATGTCTGATGTCACCTTTGATTAAACAGTTAATTACTAAAGTAATCTTAAATATACAGGATTTCAGCTCCTTCTAGATTTGTTTACAAAATCTGGCATTTGAATTCAATGACAATCAATTTACTGTTATCACTTTTAATTGCCTAAGCACTTCTAGGACCTATCACAGAAATTGTAAATTGTAATTGTTTGCTATCTTCTGTCAGTTCTACCAATAAAAACAATGATAGCTTATGCTTTGCTTCCTTGATTAAGCAGTAGTTAAAAAGCACTGCAGCTACTGTTTGAAAAGTCAAACTGGAATATTTGCAAAATTGTAGTCTGCCACACATTTAAGTGGGTAGTGGATATACTTGAGTGCTATGCATGTGTGGAAGAGAGGCTTTCTTGTGAAATGGGTTGGGAAGTTGCATTTCTCCCACTAAGGACATCTCTCAGAGGGAAATATAATCCCTCTGATCAGATGCCACCTCCCACCCCCACCAAATCTACTCTGTTCTGGGAGGCACTATCTGAGAGTATCAGAAAGTAAGAATTGAGACACAGAAATAGCCCCTTTTGTGGACCTCTCTATCACTGCATAAAAACAACTGGGGTCTTGTGAGGAGAGGAGGGTCCTCGGTCTCAGTGGAAAATAGAATTTGTGAAATCTCATGTCCCCCTGGCTCACCAATGGGCCTTCTTGTCTACTCTTGCACCCTTTATGGATGCTGGTGTTCCTGCTCAAGGAGTACAACTATGTTGCTACCCTAGGGCAGGAATGAATTCAAGAGAAATTTATGCCATGTTTCTGCCCCCAGGAAAAGGAATATCAGGGTGCAAGAATACCTTCCCTTTGACCCTGATCTTAAGCTTAACCGATCGATTATGTGATGATATCAATTAGTCAATACATCATTTGGGTTAGTTTCACAACAACCAAAACTTTCAGCCCTGGTACCTGTAAATAGGGTTGGGTGAATTTATTTTTCCAATCTGTGGACTGGCTGATGCAAATCCAAGGGAAAATGCGCATTTTTCGCCTACCAGCATTGCAAAAACAAAGAAGAGGGCTGATTTTGGTCCTTTGTCCTGTAATTACATTTGCCAGACCTTATCACAGAGACAGGGCACTCATAAGTACAGGACAGACACTTCTGCAATGCTTTCCCAACTGCAGCATTTTTAAATGCACAAGGGAAGCATATGGTACGGTCTCCAGCCTCAATGAAAATAGGTGGCAATTAAAGCCTGTGAACCACAGGTGGAGACAGAGGATTTGGCACCTGGGGCCTGATTTAGACTTCAGAGGACGAGTTACTCTGTCAAAAATTTGACGGATATCCCATTTGCTGTATTACAAGTGCTTATATCCAATGGCACTTCTAATACGGTGGAGAGGAGATTTGTCACGTTTGTGACAGATTAACCTGTTCGCTGAACTCTAAATCAGGCCCTGAGTCTCTTGTCATTCACTTAATGTAATGCCAAATTCTTCAATTCACCCGATCTTCACAGTGCTTTCATTAACATGCCTCCTGTGGGGCTGGAGACAGTAGTGTGGAATTAATTTCATTGTATCACTATTAGTGGTACAAGAAACTTATTACAAAATCTGCCCTGTCTTGGCACATACAAAAAGTCAGATCCAAAAGTACATGCAAAGATAGGTCTGTCATCAAAACATCAGGCTAAGTGAAAATACCAACCTGTGTGAGTAATGAACACCATGAGAAGGAAAAGGATATGTTTGAGAGATACTAGGAAAACCAGTAGAGTGCTTGGTTATAGCAGTGGTGAATGTATAAACATAATTATAATGTCTGAACAGGAGTAGCATTGATGATAGTATCAAATGCAGGCAAAAGAAACGTTAAACAATGTTAGCAGAGATGACAGTTTGTTTTCATGATGCACCGACGTGATGAAGATGGACGTGTGACAAAGTGCAGTTTCCGTGGAGTGCACTGTTTAAAAACCAGATTGGAAGGGGGTTTATTATGGTATGTGAAGTAATAAATGTGGTAGTGCGAGCAAAAAACACCAGGTTTTCCAAGATTTTACAGCGGAAGGGGAGTTGCGAAACAGGGCAATAGTTTGCAGGGATGGCTAGATCAGTTTTGGGCTCTTGAGTAAAGAAAGGACAATAGCTGGATTGAAGCACTGAGGGTGAGTGCTGGAACTAAAAGAATATAAGCTAAATCAGGAAAGGTAGGGTGTGTAATGAAAGGATAGAGGTTTGATCATTTTGGGCCTGAAAGTGTCAGAAGGATCACCAGAGGGTTTGGACTTCTTAAGCATAGGAATGACCCGGTTACTTACCGGTAATCTTCATTACTCAGAATATTGTCTTCCTCGCCACATGAGTTACAAAGTGAGCTTCAGCTCCACACCAGAACCCTCCAAAGCAAAGTTAGCATCCCATGCCTCCCATCCCTCCCCAACATGGCCGACCACCATCACCCTTGAACCAGTATAAGGGGAGGGTCGGCCCATCCCACTACCTGTAGAACTACCAAGCCCCAAGAACCAATGATGCCGATAGAAAAACAGGGAGGGAGGGAGGGATGGGAACTCATGTGGCAAGGAAGACAATACTCGAAGTAATGAAGATTACCGGTAAGTACCTGGGGCATTACTTCCTCGAAAGTCTTCCTCGCCACCAGAGTTACAAAGTGAGCACATACCCAAGCCAAGCATCTTCATGGAACACACAAGAAACCACTGACAAGTAGAAGATGCAAAAGAACAGGTTTAATCCCAAAAATATAAAACAATTGGAAAACAACCAAGAAGAAACACAGAAGACGGAAACATCAAGAGCCGGAAGAACCAGCCCCGAGAACCGCCTCAGCAAAACCCGCAGCCGAAGGACCACCCAAAACCACCCGGTAGTGATCCTTGAACAAGTGTGGGGAGGACCAGGTTGCGGCCCTACAGATATCCTCAGTAGACACCCCCTTGACTGAGGCCCAGGAGACAGACAGACCCCTGGTAGACCGACCCTGCACCCGGGCCAACACCTCAGAACCCTGAGTACCCTAGGCCAGCAAGTTAGCCTGCTTGATCCACCTACTCAGGGTTGAGAGAAGGCTTATGACCGGACCGGACTAAAAGTGACAAACAAGCTGTCAAAGCAGCAGAAAGGCGCTGTCCGCTCCAACTACAACACAGCACGACGGACATCCAAAAGCGAGAGGGCAGAATCCACTTCAGACCCCGTGACCGGAGGGAAAGAAGGCAACACCACCTCATGGGAGCGGTTGACAACCAAAGGTTCTTTGGGCAGGAATTTAGGATCCGGGCGCAACACAATTACGTCCGGCAGGACCCGCAAGAACGGAGGAGAACACAGAAAGCAACCCAGTTCCCCGATCCGACCAGCAGAGGCGATGGCCACCAAAAATTCCACCTTCATGGTGAGGAACTTCAAATCCACGGACCCCAGGCGCTCAAAAGGACTGTCCTGAAGGGCCCGAATCACCAATGGAAGATCCCAGGAAGGCGCCAGGCAATTAGCCCTAGGGAGCTGCAAAAAGCAAATACGAAGCAAACGGGCCACCAAAGGATCCAACCCGTCTAACAGAGGACTGCGAAAAGCCCACAAAGCCGCCCACTGAGCCCGCAGAGTAGAAGGGGCCAGGCCCAAGACAAAGCCGTTGGAAAGGAAATCGAGCACCCTCAAGGGGTCCACGGGCACAGGGTCAAAACCCTCTGAAACTCACCACCGAGGAAAATACCCCCAATAGCGAGAAAAATAAAGAAGAGTAGCCGGGCGGCGGGAGCCCTGAAGCAACTCCACCACCTCCAGGGAGCAACCCTGAGACAGCAGGCTCATCCTTTCAAGAGCCAGGCCTGAAGATGAAGCCGACGCAACCCCCCCAGCGGAAGTGGAGGGCCCCTCAACGGGTATGGAAGATCCAGAATCGCCCAGCACTCCCAGACGACCATCACCCTCAGAAGAGGAAACCATGGGCGGCGAACCCAGTCGGGCACCACCAACAAAACAAAAGCCCTGTCCTGGCGAATCTTGCACAGAACCCACGCAATCAAGGAAATCAGGGGAAAGGCATAAAGCAGAAAGTCCGGCCAACGGAACGATAATGCATCCAGCTGCCACGCCCTTGAGCACAGGGGGAGTGAGCAGAAGCGAGGCAGGTGAGCATTGAACTTGTCTGCTAACAAATCCACCGTCGGGCACCCAAACCAGTCCTGCAGCAGACGAAACACAGCCACCCTCAGGGAGATGGAAGCCATCTGAGGAAAGATCCTGCTCAGGCGATTCGCCCCGCAGTTCTCCTTCCCCGGGAGATAAACTGCCCTGAGGGACAAGACCGTCGTCTCCGCCCAAGACAGGATCTCCTGAGCCAGGAGCCAAGGGGAGCCGACCCTGCAACCTCCCTGATGATTGAGGTAGCCCATCACCACCTGATTGTCCGTACGGATCAGAACATGATGTCCCCGGAGGACTGGGACAAACTCCAGACAAGCCAGATGGACGGCCTTAATTTCTCGGAAGTTGGACGAGCATCCCGCCTGCAGGGGATCCCACTGACCCTGCACAGATCTGGAATCTAATGTCGCCCCCCAGCCCAGGAGGCTGCCATTGGTCGTAACCACCCTGGAAGGGGACGCCAGAAACCGAAGACCCTTGGAGAGATGGGACTCCACCAACCACCAACCCAGATCGGAACGAATCTGCGGGGACACCACCAGCGGGAGATCGTAATCTGCCGAACAGGGCGCCCACCCGGACAAAAGATAATTCACCAACGGGTACAGATGGAGGCGCGCCCGGGGAAGCCCACTGATAGTCGCCGACATCAACCCCTGCACCCTCAACCACTGATGGACAGGGGCGTAATCCAAAGCCAGGAGACAACCCAGGTCACTCCATAAGGTAGCCTTCCACTCCGCAGGCAAGAAAAACCATGCCCCTGACCATGTCCAGGTGACCCCCGATGAACACCAAGTCCTGGGTAGGGTCCAGATGGGACTTCTTGTGGTTGATCAGGAACCCATGAACGGCCAGGACCTCACAGACCCTCTGGATGTGAAGAGTCCCCTTAGAAAAAGAAGAGGCAGAGAGCAGCCAGTCATCAAGGTACGGGAATGCCCTAATCCCTTCCCTGTGGAGGATCCCAACCAAAGGGGCCAAAATCTTAGTGAAAACCCTTGGGGCAGAAGACAAACCAAAGGGGAGTACTTGGAACTGGAAGTGCTTGCCCCCATGCAAAACCAGAGGAAACGCTGAGAAGATGGGTTGATGGGCACATGGAGGTAGGCATCCAGGAGATCCAAAGAAGCCACCACTTCCCCCTGAACCAGTAATGGAAGGATTTCCTGCAAAGAGAGCATCTTAAATTTAACATGGGGGATGAAAGAATTCACCCTCTTCAAATCCAACACTGGACGGCAGTCCCCAGAAACCTTTCTCACCAGAAACAGGATGGAATAAACACCATGACCCCTTTGACAAGCCGGAACTGGACGAATGGCCCATTTCGTGAGAAGAACTTGAACGCCTGCAAACAGTGCCTCCCTTTTTCGCGTGGCCGAAGGCAGGGGAGTAACAAGGAAAGCGTCCTGAGGGAGGGAGTCGAAAACAATTGAGTAGCCTTCCCACACAATCCGCAGAGCCCATTGATCCAACACTGAGCACTCCCAGGCTGCGGCGAAAGTCAACATCCCCCCCCCCCACCCACCGGAGCCCCGACAGCCGGGACCAGAGGATAGTCAGGATTTAGACGCGGGGGTAGAAGTAGCCTGCTGAGACCGGGAGATGATGAAGAACGGGGTGCCCCGGCCGCGACCCCAACCTCGAAAGGGAATGCCTCCCCTATGAGTAGAAGTAGGAGCAAAAGCCCTCTTGGGACCAAAGAAACGGCCACAAGAAGGACGGACCGGTGCCAACAGCTTCCTGTCCTCCGTGGATTTCTTTACCATATCCTCCAGAGAAGAACCAAACAGTTTTGTCCCCGAAAAAGGGATCTTCATAAGAAGGGCCTTCTGGGCAGCATCCGCCTTCCAGTGACGCAGCCACACCTGGCAACGAGCCTGAATAACCGCACCCCCAGCCGAGGCGGCGACACCCAAGGTGTCGAAAGAGATATCAGACAACAGCCTTGTCTGCTGCTCCATGACCGCCAGAGTAGGCAGGACATCAGCCACTTGTTCCAACAGTTCAGCCAAAGATTGAAAATCCTTCAACAGAGACTGGACAGTATAAGACAAATAGGTGGAAGCCCTAATGGAGAAGTTGGCAGCTGCATAGGAACGCTTAGCTGCAGCCTCAACTCTCTTATCGCCAGGATGTGAGGAAGAAGCATACTCCGAAATGATGGACCCTTGAGACGCCAGTCCTGCCATTGGAGAATCAACCTTCACGGAAGACGGAAATTCCTTGGCGAAATCCTGAATGGCGTAGCGCTTAGAGAGGTAATGTGGGAAAGCCTACTTGTCCACCTTCTGCCACTCATTGTCGACCACCCTTTTGACAGAAGGATGCAAGGGCAAGGACTCGGGCTCCTTTCGCTGATATTGCATGAAGAAGTCCTCCGTCAGCTCCTCGACTGGAGGAACAGGGAAGGCCATGTTATCCTTGATGTGCTGAAGGACCTCCCTCAAATCTTGGCCCTGCATATATCGTCCCCTGAGATCCTCCTCCTCACCCTCACCTTCAACGCAGAGGGGAGGGGCCCTTGCGCTCTTAATAGGCTGCCGCCATCGCAGCCTGAATCATGGACTGTATAGTCTGAAGAGACAGGGAATCAGCTGTAGGCTGCGAGCTGGGCCCTGCCACCACCAGAGGATCCTCACCAGGCTCCATTGCCGGGACACCACAGGAAAAAAACAGCAGGGAAACAGACCCACTCAAGAGCCACTAGGTAGCCTGCAGAGGACTGCACCGTTCACCAATATGTACTCCACTCTGTTGTGAAGAAGAGTGAAACAGCGAAAACCAACCGGCAGGACCCGTTGCCAGGCAGCCCAATCAAGCGGGAAGCCGGCCCTGTGAGACTCCGCCCCCCTGGAGACAGGATAGGCCTGGAGACACGGGAGGTCGTAAAGACCCCGGACGCCCTACCGTTGTGTTCAGGATAAGAGACGCAAGATCGAGTGGCTCGCATCCCCAGCAGGAAGAGCAGTCGGCCGCAGGAGGCATGAGCCGCTCCTTTCCGAAATGCGGCTCAGAGAAAAACATTCTGCCAGCTCGCATCTCAGCCAGAGCCGAGACGCGAGCCCACAAGGTAAGCCCGCTGCTCTGGGGCCGCCGCCTGATATGCTGCTCAGAGGGCCTGCTCTCGTCTCAGCAGGAGCCGAGGAGCAAGCACGATCCGACAAGCCACCCGCCGAGGTCAGAATCAGCTGCATGCCCGCATCTCAGCATGAGCTGAGATGCGAGGACAACAAGGTTAGCCCGATGTGCAGGGGCTTGTCGCGGGCAGACCGGGCGCTCGCGTCTCAGCCAGAGCAAAGACGCGAGTCGAACTAAGAAAAAACCCGCCCGGGCTGCACAATGAGCCTGTCAGCTGTTAAAACCTCCTCATGCAGGGCCGTTACGGCCGCAGCACCCCCACACCCCCAAGGCTCACTAGAGCAGAGCCTAGACCACAAGTGAGGGAGGGGGACCCCAGGAAATGAGCCCGCACATGCAGGGCCTCTACCCCAGGGTTGTGGGTCCTGCTAGAGCAGGACCTCGACTTACCTGACACGCGCACTTGGAGAGTCCAACGCAGAACAAAAAAAACAGGTAGTGGGATGGGCCGCCCCTCCCCTTACACTGGGTCAAGGGTGACGGTGGTCGGCCATGTTGGGAGGGATGGGAGGCATGGGATGCTAACTTTGCTTTGGAGGGTTCTGGTGTGGAGCTGAAGCTCACTTTGTAACTCTGGTGGCGAGGAAGACTTACGAGGAGGTTATGGGTTCAGCTGGAGATGTCAGGGAGGAGGGTGCTAGTTTGGTCATGTTAATGGAGGTAGGAAGCATGAATGTGGGGATGGGACTGCTGAGAGTGAGTCTAGGGTGGTTCCAAAGATTGAGATTTTAGAGGACAAGTATGCTGCAAAGCCTGACACTGGGAGGAAGAACTAAGTGAGTTAGAGGCAAGGTGGGGTTATAAAACTGCTGATAGCGCAAGTAAATTGATGTTGGTGAAAGCGTAAGGAGGTTTTCAGATCATGAATTATTATAATTAGCAGTGGTTAGTCCCGTAAATGTTCATTGGCTTTTGATTTTCATCTTTTGTGAAGGAGTGCCCAAATTATTGTCACAGCGCAAATAGAGGAAAATATCCATCTAAGGTTGAGAAGATGGAGTGGGTTGGGGTGAAGGTTCTTGGAGGATAATGGTTGTTAAAGTCTGTTCTATGCTATTATCACATTTGGTTAAGTGAAGCAGAGCGTCAAGGCTAATGTTCAGTTGGTCAAGAAATGAGGGTGAAAAACCAGGTCAATGCTTAAGAACTGATACATCGCACCAAGCCACACATGGCTCGGAGAACTATTTTCTGTCAAATATCTGACTGTAAAAATGTTGAAGTGGTCCACCGATATTTGTGAGAAATATGTTAAAATAACTATATGTTTTGCATTATAAGGTACTGCTTAATATTACTTTCTGTGTTAAAAGGTTAAGGCAATCCCACCTACTGGTGGGGTGGCAAGAGAGTGTTTTTCTAGTTTTCTAGTTTAAAGCACCCAGATTGCTGTTTACTATTCTTAAGTGTCTTTAAGTGTGATATTCAAGTAGGCCGGGATGAGCCTCAGCATATATTCTATACTGGATTCCTGATGGTGAGTCATCATACGACTGGCCAAGAGACGAATGACTAAGAGTGTATGCCACTTGTCATCCGGTTAGCACAGTAATCTCTAGACACAGGAATTAGGGCCTATGGCCTGTGGCACATGCACTTAGTATTTCCACAGATCAAATGTTTCACTAGACAGTAACTGGGAAGTGGGAACAGCGTACAACGTTTTTTCTCCTGCTCGATACAGACTCCCCAAAGACAAAGCATGACTACATTCCTATTTACAGATTTTTTTAGAAGAAAAGAAAGGAACGGTAGTCTCAGCACAAGTCCTATGGGCTGCTGAGAAAGCATGTCTACAGACGACCTAATGAGAGACTCTGTGAGTTTTAAAAGATGCCAAGAACAAAAACAAAAAACACAGATTAGATGTTCTTACTCTACAATTTACCAAGGGCTATAATTCACGGATTACACATTTGTTGCTGAGGGAACTGGTCAAGGCCAAACATCACTTGATTTCTTTGTACACCTCAAAGCAAAATTGGCCCTTTTTAGGCTGAAACAACGCCATTATGAAAGAGGCGAGTAAGCCGGAAGGATACGTGCAGCCCAACTGAAGCAGGCCGACTCCCACAGATTGGTCCCTGCTTTTAGGAACACACAGAACGTACTATTAACAGACTGACAAGATATCCTGAAGGAATTCACTACATTCTATGATTGCTAATGAACAGTGGAATAGGCAGATGGGCACCTTGAGGAAAGCTAGTTTAGAGGAAAGTTAGTTATACCACATCTTTCAGCTGACCAAGCTGCTACAATAGGGGGTGATATCATAGATAAGGAGATCGCAAAACCAATACATAAGATGGCAACTTGCAAGGCAACAGGGTATTATGGGATGCCAGTAGAGTTTATAAAATACCTAAACTGCTGCTAGTAACACTGTTAGGAAACGCTTTCATAAGCTTCTGGCATCCAAGGCCTTCCAGAAGAATTCAATAGGGCCAGCATGTTATTAATACCAAAGCCCGGCAAAGACCTGTTGCAATGTACAAATTATAGGCCAATATCTCTCATCAACACGGACAAAAAAATATAGTGCCAAAGAGTCTACATAATAGTGTAAAAAACTTAATTCTGTCATTGGTTCACCTGTCCCAAGTAGGGTTTTTGCCAGGACGAACATTGGCGAATCACTTAAGGACACTCTCCCACTTAACATGACAGACCAAAGATAATAAGGATGACAAATTATTGACATTGCTAGATGCAGAAAAGACATTTAACTCAGTGAAATGGGCATGCCTGTTTCGGGTAATGGAGAAAATGGGTCTGGAAAACTCTTTGATTGACAATGTCTGTTGGCTATATACCAACCCTATTGTCTCAGTGAACTACCCTACTTTGACATAAGAAGGTTCACTAGGCATGGTTGCCAGCTCTCTCCTTTGCTATTCTTGAATACAACTGAACCCTTGGCTATCACCATTCATAAGGACTAAGAATACAAGGTGTGAGAACAGTGGTAGGGGAACATAAAGCAATTTAGTATGCAGATGACATCCCAGTAACTCTCTCAAAACCATATTTTTCCATATGGTCAGTGATTGATTCCTTCTCTGAATTCTTAGGCTAGAGGATGAACTGGTCCAAATTGAGGTACTACCAATGACCTCAAAAATGACTAAAGCATCTATAGGTGACAACATTTAAGTTGCTGCAGGAAATCCTTAATTTTGTTGGTGTTTACTTAAATAGAGGTCTTAATGACATAGTGAAAGATAATGTACTTCAAATCTGGATAAGGTTAAACCTGAATTTGGCAACTGGTATAAACTGCAATTGTCCATGTGATGCAGAATTGAGATAGTGAAAATCAAAGTGACACCGAAGTTTAACTATATCTTTGGGGTGATAGGTATGAGAATACTGCTACTTAGGTTGCCGGAAATAGATGATACTATTAGGGGGTTTATTTGAGGCAGAAGTAGGCAAATATTCAAAGTATCCAAACTGAATGCTGCAATGACTGCAGAAGGGTTGGTTCTTCCACATACTGAGTCATACTGGTGGGCTTCCCAGCTGGCCCCGGATGTATACATGTTAACGACACACATCGAAACACCACTGTGGAACTATATGTAAAAACATTTACTTGGGGCTGCAGGCGAGTTGACGTTATTCTACACCAATCACATCCAAACACAGCTAACTCATAATCTGATGATTCATGCCTCACATTCTGCATGCAAGATGGAATACAAACTAATAGTGTCCTCTGATACCATCCATTTACAGGCCCCCATACGGAGAAATATAGTCACACAAAATTGGAGGGGTAGAAATGGAATGGTCCCTGTGGAGATACAATTGAATACAATACTTAGTAGACCTGTTTCAAGAGGGTGGCATTGTGCCGTTCAAAATTCTTACGCAAAAATACGGCCAACCACACTCACAACAATGTAGGTATCTGCAGATTACCCACACTCTTACATGATATTTTGGGTGCCCAACCTCACACGCTTGGGATTGGGGATAAGAATAATTTTAAGTGTTTACCAAGAGTGTGGCTGGGGTGAGAGTGAGTACATGTGAATGGTTGGAGAGAAACTGGTAAAGCGTGTCAAAGAAGTTAGATTGTTGAAATAAAGATTGAAAATCAACTACAGTATTGGTGGCAGTTTTTGTTAATAGACTGTCTAAAATGATTGAAAAATGAATCAACAGTGCTAGTAGGGTGATAGATTTCCATGATGTAGGCATTGATGGATCTAGATTCCATAGTAGATGGCGAAGGCTCAAGTAGGGATAGTTATGAGAGATTTGCTGATGAGGAAGCCAACATCACTACCACCTCTATGTAAGTTTTGTGACATGCATGAGAGAAAGTGGTGTATTGTGTGGAGAGCTGATGGTGTGTCTTAGTCTTTTGAATCAATCCATATTTAAGCAATAGCTGTCAAGTGTAATAGTGGCAAGAGAGCATCTACGTCATCAGGGACATTGGTAGTTTATGGCATTGTGAAAGGGCATTTAATCAGCAAAAGGAGATGTGGTACTCTGTAAATCAAGTGTTTATGAACTATTTAGACAAGGAGACTGAGACTTGAGAAGATGATTATGGAGATAAGAAGATGGTTTGCATGATCGTAGATATAGTGAGTAGGAAAGAATATAACATTAATGTGAAAGAGGTGTGTGAGTGAATATAAATGTATGCTGGGGGAAATCACAAATTTGTACAGTTCTGCAGATTTGTGATTCTTGACAGTTGTAGTGATAAAAGGAGAATGGCATACATGACTTTGTAAAGCTTTGTGCACGTTCTGTAGAAGAGGGTTTTGAGAATAGCAGCTGAATACTTATGGATGAGACAACGACTGAAACACAGTATTTAGTAATAGCGGGTTTACAGAGTGGATGTATCTTCTATCATCAGTAACAGAGAAAACACAGGTATGAACAAAGGCATGTCCTGGGACAAAGTCACAGATAGGAGCAAAAGCACATGTAAGAGCAAAATTACATGTTGGTGTAAATGACAAGTAAAAGCAAAGCTTCTTAATGACTTCACTCTTCAGCCCATCAAAATGATGGTTTGGATTGCTACCACAAGCAATTGCCAGTGCTTAGGCTAACTGCAAACATTCCTCCCATCATCTTTTGTGTGATTGATGTAACACCCTAAATGGGCAAGGGTATGCCAGATGTGGATCCCCTCTTCACTGTATCACAGGACAGGCAAGGTCAAACCGGTCTAGGGTTGCTTGTGCTCCTTTCTGGCAGGGCCCTCACCTGGCGGTTTTTGATTAACTGTTCCCATGAGTATCAGGGTCAATACTGCTTTGCATAAGGCAGACCTTTATCTAGAGTGACTCAGTGGGAGGAGAACAGTGGTTGGAATACTATCCCGAACAATTGTCAATGGTTAGACTATTACAAGCATTCCTCCCTTTCACTTTTATTTGATTGATGTAATGCCCTGAATGGCCATGGGTATGCCCAGGCATGGGTTCCCTGCTCATCCAAGCTATAACTCACTGACTAGGCCTAACAAGACCCGAACCGGTCTGGGTTGCTTGTGTTCCCTTCTGGAGGGGGTGTCATCTAGCAGTTCAGGGTGAGTGGTTCCCAAGAGGTTCAGGGTTATTACTGATTTGTATAAGACGGACGTTTGTCTAGATTGACACAGTGGGTGAAAAACAATGAGATGGAATGCTAACCAAGTGATTGCCAGTTGTTAGACTCTTTGCAAGCAAACCTCCCATCACATTTTATGTGACTGATGTAATGCCCTAAGTGGCAGAGGGTATGGCTAGGCATGGATCCCTTCCTCACAGTGCAGTAGGAGCCAAACGATGCTTCACTGACGAGGCCTAACAAGACAGAAACCGGTCTGGAATTGCTAGTGTTAACTTCTTGAGGGGGCCTCACCTAACAGTTCGGGAGGGATGGGATCTAGGAGAAGCAGGCTCAGTACTGATTAGCATAAGGAGGGGTCTTTATCTAGAGTGGGTCTGTGGTTGAAAAACAATGGGTTGCAATGCTACCCCAAGCAATTGTCAGTGGTTATGCTATTTGCAAGCATTCCTCCCATCACCTTTTGTGTGACTGACAATAATCTATTAAGCTGAGGAAACTGTCATTAGTTCCTCCGTGGTGTATATACCAAAGTGCAAAATTGGTACAGTGTACTTTTGCATTGCAATTTTATTATCCTACTGACACAACTACACTGATAGATCAGTGAAAGCACTGTGTTTTACACCTCTGTCGATCTTCTGTGTAAAATTGCCCTGCATTGGTTTTGCTATATGAGTTTGGTCTGTTACTGCCACCACACAATTCAAAGATTGATATCAGCTACATTTGCTTGGTCTGATAAGATGATGAATTTGTCTCAAGTTTATGAATTTCTGTCTAGATTCTGTCTTTTTCTTTTACCGGACTCACCCACATAAACATTACATCTTTGCACCACTTAGTCCTAGAACTCGTCACAATCTCATCCAATCCCACTGTGTGTACAGTTCTTGGATCAGAGTGGGGCACGCTAATGGTACCCTCTCATCAGGGGAAAGCTAAGCTGATAGCACTAACCTATCCATCATCTGTGTCAACAGAACTCCCTTCTGATGATCTCCTCCACAGTGCTGCAATGAGACCCGCAGAAACCTATCTTCCCCTAGTCCCTCATCACCCCTAGCAGCTCTGCTGCACCACTCCCAGCTGGATAGGAACAGCAACTCCAAACTGCAATTCCTTAAGGATTCAATGCTCCAATTCAGGCAGCAGTTGTTAGTTAGCAGCTCTTCTCTTTATTGAGCTTCAGAATTATGCTTAACTGAGCAGCGGCTTAGGCGCAGGTAAAAATAAATCTTCCCTCTTAGAAACACCCTCCTGGTACATGGTTTGAAATGTTTGAACCAAGGCGAGCTGGGACTTCATCATGAGTCATCTTGTCAATTATGGTCAGTAATTCAAGGTCAATTTTGGCCTCAAATTAAAAGACTCAGAAAAGTTTAGTTCATGCAGTTTTGTTTAAGCAATTCATGAACAATTTTGGATCTTTTGCAATCAATTTCATACTATTTCCGGCTCATTTGTAATGTGGGTGACACTATAGTACTGGTTACTGTCACTCACTGTACCTGCTTGCAAGGGGAATGTCTGTGTGCCCTTAAAGTGGAGGCTGGTTTGCCGCCTGCACAGTGAAGGTGATTATCAAAAACAATTGCTCCTGTGGACTAATGGCAAGAAAATCTCAATAAAATAACGCACTATGGCAATGTAATGGGTTATTGTGATGTCAAAAAGAGAAGGAGTCGAACACACCTTAGATTAGTATTTCATTCATAATTCTTGTTTATATAGTTCTTTGAAGCAAAATTACATTCATGACATTTAACAATCAATTGATTGTAGTGAGTGGTGTCCCAGTGAAAAAAGGGAACTAAACAAATAAACCTAAATAATTTGTGACATATTCGTGACATATATACAAGGTTTCCTATATTTCATGAAAGCGACCATTGAAAGATATATATTATATAAACCACGCTTTTATACAATGATAAGTGCTGGCTTGTAATGACTCGCTTTGAAAAACTGTCGACGGCGTTTCGACCCTGTGTGCAATGTAGGGTCTCTTCAGGACCTAAGATAGTAGGGACACCTGAAGGAAGGGTTTGCGCAGCCTCGTGTGGAATTTGTGGCACCGTGAGTAAAGTGAAAAGGAAGGATACTCACATGGGACCCGGCCGGGCACCCATGTGAGGGTAGCTGTCGTCTGGCAAAATTCGGTTAGCAGAATAGGAGTATTCTGCAGGTATGGAATAGAAGGGCACGGTGAGTGTGCAGATCAAGCACGAGCCGATAGGGTTTTAAGTAGAAGTAGCAGGCTTCTTCCATGTGTTATGGCTCTTGATAATTATTTAAGACGGCTATGCACCTCTTTGTGTCGCCAGTTGATAAGTAATGGGGGGTCTTACTCAAGAATCAGTATGTTCGTGCCTGCATCAAGGATATCTGTGGAGCAGAACCAAAGCAGACAGACAGATGCTGTTCTGCTCCACAGATATCCTTGATGCAGGCACGAACATACTGATTCTTGAGTAAGACCCCCCATTACTTATCAACTGGCGACACAAAGAGGTGCATAGCCGTCTTAAATAATTATCAAGAGCCATAACACATGGAAGAAGCCTGCTACTTCTACTTAAAAACCCTATCGGCTCGTGCTTGATCTGCACACTCACCGTGCCCTTCTATTCCATACCTGCAGAATACTCCTATTGTGCTAACCGAATTTTGCCAGACGACAGCTACCCTCACATGGGTGCCCGGCCGGGTCCCATGTGAGTATCCTTCCTTTTCACTTTACTCACGGTGCCACAAATTCCACACGAGGCTGCGCAAACCCTTCCTTCAGGTGTCCCTACTATCTTAGGTCCTGAAGAGACCCTACATTGCACACAGGGTCGAAACGCCGTCGACAGTTTTTTCAAAGCGAATCATTACAAGCCAGCACTTATCATTGTATAAAAGCGTGGTTTATATAATATATATCTTTCAATGGTCGCTTTCATGAAATATAGGAAACCTTGTATATATGTCACGAATATGTCACAAATTATTTAGGTTTATTTGTTTAGGTCCCTTTTTTCACTGGGACACCACTCACTACAATCAATTGATTGTTAAATGTCATGAATGTAATTTTGCTTCAAAGAACTATATAAACAAGAATTATGAATGAAATACTAATCTAAGTGTGTTCGACTCCTTCTCTTTTTGACATCACAGTAACCCATTACATTGCCATAGTGCGTTATTTTATTGAGATTTTCTTGCCATTAGTCCACAGGAGCCATTGTTTTTGATAATCATTTCAGTACCCTGGTTCCAAGTGAGTAGGGTTCCCTTGTTGTTTTTCTCGACTGCACAGTGAAGGTGGGCAGACTGCTTGAAGCAGCTGGTCTGCCTTCTAACTAATGGGCTTCCCCCAGGGCAGGCGTGAGTTTGCAGCTGTACTTTAGACAGCGGATTTACTGTAACAGAGCACGTTGTCCCAGTCTGCACAGCCATTTAAAGGAGCAATGTGGTGAAAACAGGGACAGTGGTCCCGATTTTTATAATGTGGGTTCTAACAACTCTGAACCATACCAACCCGAAAATCAAAACCTCTTCTCTCCACAATGATGGTAAGCATGATCATATGCATAACTATCTGTCACTCTTCTTCATTCCACTCCAAGCTTACGCACAGCTAAGCAATTGCAGGAACACTAGAGGAACAATCGTCTACCCATCACTCACATTCACAACTCACACTCTTCCAAAATGATACAGCAATAACCAGAATACATGGGAGCCTGTAATTCTTGTATAAAAGCAACTCCCTTATTTCTTTAATGTCAAGTTATGACATCTATAGTCACCTGTAATAAGAAAACAATGTAGCGGTCTGACTGTTATAAGTTATTATAGTAGAGTTGTGACATTATAAGGCCTGCTGCCAGAGCAAGCAGCAGCAGGAGGACTGACTTTTATTATTTTGATCTGTTTATCTAAAATGAACACTGATGAGCAGAAATGAGACATTCATGGCAACAGGTTTATTTTCTGCCATGCTATGTCAGTTAAGAAAAGATAGAATATCTACATGTTTCTACAGCTTCTGAGCTACAACATTTTTTCCTTATAAACTGATTCTAATATCTTTTTGCACAAAATACTAGCTGATTTTTGATGTGTTTAATTTTTTTACTACAGAATTTGCTTTTGTTTTTCTTGTTTCCAACCATTCTATCTTTTTGATATGAAAGAGCAAGACACCAAGGATCTAAGTGGTTTGTGGGAAGGGTGGCAGTGTGCTCATATATTATAAGTAACAGAATACTCTGCTGTACATTAAAGAATACTGCAAGTCACCTCAGATTTCCATGACTTTACAAAGGAACTTAGCTTTGTTCTTCTATAGGGACATGGAATTCAACTACAATCTGTTTCACTAGAGTCACTTACTAACAGGGCACACCTCACCTTTTCTGAATCCTGTTGGGTCATTTCTTTTGCGATTTCAGGCTGCCAACTGGAATGAAAAGTACCAAACACCTATCAAAGTGTCCCTGCTCGACAACAGGCTCGAGAGAGTCAATCGAGCTTTCCGTCACTGAGAGAACTCTATAAGTCATACGGCTCAGAAGCTATGCTGTATAGATGCTCGGAAACTGTACACACATGCGCAAAAAGGAAGCATCCAAGAGCAGCGCAGGGTCAAAGGGTGTATTTCGTATCCTTGTGAAGCACGCTCAGGGGGTGAACACTACTTCCGCGCCTGCGCTGAGCCTAACAGACCTCGCTAAGTCACCCAGCTCAGAAGCTATGCTGTACAGATGCTCGAGAACTGTATACGCATGTGCATAAAACAGACGTTCAATACCAGCGCAGGGTCAAAGGGTGTAATTGCTATTCTTGTTGAAGCACGCGCGAAGGAAGAACACTAGTCCCACGCCTGCGCTGCCGCTAAGCCTGCCTGGGAGGGGACACAGGGGTGACGGCTAAGAACGCAGTCGTACGAGGGCATTGGAGTGGTTTACTGGAACACCACGCTACGTTGCACAGTATCAGATTGTGTGTACTTTTTAGCCATGGGGCGATTAGGTAATTAGCCTAGAATCACAGGGTATTGTGCCGACGTCCGAATTCGAGCCTGGTTCCCTAGTTTTAAAGTTGGAAGCAAGCTCATCTGTTCCCGGTTTCAAATAGACGAACTATACGTCAACCCCAATTCACACACGCGTAATTACGATAACAGTTCCAGTAACAAACATCAACAAAAATGTTTTGACGTGTGGTTTCTTCTTTCACATTTAAACATGCTGGCATCCATCGGACATGCTTGTGTAAGAGGAGCGGCGTGTTTTGGGTCTAACACTGATGCCCCTCTTTTACTTGCTAATACACAGTGCCTCCCAGAAATGAATGTGTACTTGTGTAAGGAAACTGGGTGCTCGTGTAAAGCGCTCCAATACCTTCGGGTCGAGTTCGCGTTATATTAAAAAAAAAACTGCAAATTACGGATAAGGCACCAGATTAACAGATGTTAAATGCCACCTTGAAAGAAATGCCCAGGCAAAATTCATAAAAGAGTGATTTGACGTTGAAGAGGGGAATACTGAAATTCAAAGACCGCAGATTATATGTTCAGTGGCTAGAAAAATGAGATAGATGGCTTACCAGGGCCTGCCTTTTCTCAGACGGCACCCCGGGCCAAACTAAATTTGGTGCCCGCCCTAATCATTCTATTGCAGGACTGGAGGCTTCGGACTATGCTTCTCTTTCTTTACTGTCAAACACAGCAGCCAATGAAAAAACGTTTTCATAACACAAATAAACTACATTTCCCATGGTGCTCTTCCACCAATCATGTCCCATCAGACCCTATAAGAGTCACCATCACTATCCCATGAGCCTCTTTCTTTGCTGCTCACGGCAGAGATAAGTGCAATTTTGATTTTCTACTACTTATATTGATGATCGTATGTATAATCAGCTGTTCCTTAAGCGCGCGCTTGTCGGAACGAGCTTGGTTTGTTTACATAATTGTATCATTGCGACGTTAACGCTGCGGCTTGTTTTTGATTGATTTTGCCCCCTTGGTGATATTTTGCCTAACGCGTGTGCTAGCGCGAGTGTGTTTTGGCCCAAGTGGGCGGTTTCTTTCATAATTATAGCTCCCGCTAGGGAGCGGACGCAGCACCGAGGTAGGCGGTGCATGTTTAAACACTTTTGTGCATATTTCGAAGCGCGAACCTAGCGCGAACCGTCGGATGCCTCCCCTAGTCAGGCCCGACGTACCAGCTGGAGCCAAGACTCGTCCGACGTGCGTGGCCCAATTGGGCTACATTTGGGCTAACCATGTCGTACGCTTCCCCTTGCTCGTTCCGAGGCAAAAAATAGCCCGGATTTCACACTGAGCAGCACGGAGAGTGGACGCCTGACGGGCTGCAACAGTAGTCAGTCCAGGGAGTGAGCACACGCTCCACAAAACGATGATAACTGGCTCATTACGCCCTGAAGACTGGGCTTGAAAAATAAAAGACCCCAGCTTTGATGAGGAGCTAAGTAATCTGTATTCCTCCTACACTGTGTGCATGTGGGTTGGCTCCCCCCTGACTCCTCCTATATCAACTCTGCCTGAAATCTTATATTCCTTGGGCAAGAGTGGGATAAGTGATTCCATAATGGAAGAGTGGGTGAGATATGAGGAGGATGAACCCTACTATGATGGGCAGCAGGAGACTGTACTAGAGGATAATATTGTTGACGCCCTGGACACATCGGTCCAGGAGTCGGTCAACAGGGCAATTGAAAGCACGGTTCCTAACACTGTGCAACAAGCCTTGGCAGCGGCGCTGAAACCTATTACCAAACAGCTGGGAAGCTTTGCGAAACGGCACAGGTTCCAAAACCCTCTTGAAACACCCAAAGATACACCTGCAGATGATAGTATGTCAAAGTCGGAGTCATGGCCCCATGCTGGCGCATTAGCTAACCTGCCACAGGCGAATGCAGTGGATCATGGCTATTCCACACCACCAGCCACTGAAGGTGGTAAAGCCAAGTGCAAACAAAAAGTTTACATACATACCGACATGACCGACACAGACACTACTGACGAAGAGGCACCCCCTAAAAAGAAGTCTAGAAAGGCAGTCATTCTAGTACCCGATATGACGTCTCAAAACCCCAATACACCTTTCACTTTTGACCCGACAAACATAGTTCATCCCAGGTCATCCGATTGGGTTCCAGCCCCTGAAGTGGCGGACTATTTACATGATAACCTTAGGAAAGGTTTTGATAAGGAGGTGCGCAACAGATTGCGCTCGGAGTGCCCTCGCCCGGATATCCCAGACAAGGTTGCAGAAACACCCGATATCGATGCTAGCCTCTTGACATTTCTTAAAAAGTTCGCAAAGGACCCTAAAAAGGGCATTGATCGAGCCTGGCGGGGCTGCCAGGACAAGCTCCTCGACGTAGCAGGACCCCTGGCCAAGATACTAGAGATGGCCCTCGTGGCAAAGGAATCAGCCAATCCCATAGATCCAGATATTCTGGGGGGTTGGACACAGAGGGCAATTTGTCTCCTGGGAAACCAAACTGCGCCATCTCCATGGAGAGGCGCAAATCTCTATTAATGACGATGGACTCTAATCTGACAGAATTAGCCTCAGCTGAACCAGGTCCACTGGCAGAGGGTAACCTCTTTGGTGAAAGAGTTGTGAAAGATGTGTCAAAGTACGTAGGTACTTTTACTTCACTAGACAAGGCCCAGTCAGGAATTAAACGTGTGTTTCACGCTGGCCTTTTTAACAGGGCCGGGCGAGGCAGAGGACGATCGCCAGGCCACCAATACTACCAAGGTCCTCCCCGAGGAGACTATGGGCGAGGTAGAGGCGACTGGGACTCTACCAGAGGTGGAACCTTTTATCCGACAAGACAAAGGTTCAACAAATGTCGGTTCAACAGAGGTGGCCACAGAGCAGGATTTCAGGCTCAAAACCCTACAGGTAGGTGTAGTGGAATTATCTCACCTACCATTGGGGGGTCGTACACAGTTCTTCATACACAATTGGAGAGTGTTGTCTCAAGATGCGTGGATTTTGCAGACTATTCAGGGTTTTCACCTAGAGTTTTACCAGACACCTTTTCAAGACAAATATCCGAGGCAACTCAGTTTTTCCCAACAAGTGTGTTTTTATAGTCGCAGAAATAGAAGAATTGCTGCAGAAGCACGCAATTGCTTATTGCGACAACGTGGTTCGCGGTTTCTGCAGCAACGTCTTCCTGGTGCAGAAGAAGGGTGGTGGTCACAGGCTGGTGTTAAACCTGAGAGAATTCAATCATTTCATGGTTTACAAACATTTCAAGATGGAGGGTATCCATCTGTTGGCAGATCTTTTAAAAGAAGGGGATTGGATGGTCCGACGACCTAAAGGACGCCTATCTGACGATTCCTATCTACCCTCCTCATCGGCGCTTCCTACAGTTTCAATGGAGGAACCGATGGTTGGACTATTTGGCCCTTCCTTTCGGGCTTTCCTCGGCGCCATGGTGTTTCACCAAGGTAATGAAGCCGGTGATAGCCCATCTCAGAGCTCAGGGAGTCCGCATGATAGTGTATTTAGACGATATACTCATCATGGCTCAGACTCAATCACTGGTCAACCTACATTTACAGATGACAATGCCCCTTCTGCAGAACCTGGGTTTTGTAATCAACGAACCCAAATCAGCCTTAAGTCCTTCCCAGAAGATGGACTTATAAGGCTTTGTCATAAACTCACAGACAGCTCGGCTGAGCCTTCCCAAGTCAAAACTACGAGATCTCAAGAAAGAGATCACATCTGTGTTATCCAAACAGAGGGTATCTCTCCGAACAATTGCCAGGATATTGGGTTTATTAGCATCCTCAATACAGGCGATTTTCCCGGGTCCTCTACACTATCGGGCCCTTCAGAGATTAAAGATCCAACATCTACGCAAGGGTCTGTCATATATGGATCTGGTTCCCCTAACACAAGAAGTGAGGGAGGAAATGCAATGGTGGTTAGGCCACGTAGAGGCGTGGAATGGCAGAGCCATCTTCGGTTCTCAACCAGAAGTAGTGATAGAGTCAGACGCCAGCCGTTGGGGCTGGGGAGCGCGTTGCGGAGATATCTCCACAGGGGGTCAATGGTCGCTTCAAGAACTATCACTCCACATCATTTGCCTGGAGTTGTTAGCAGGGTCGTTCGCGATACGCACACTCTCCCCGAAGCATGTGTTTTGTTGCATCCTTCTCAGGATGGACAATATCTCGGCAGTGAGATATATCAACAAGTTGGGAGGTACGAGGTCGTCCCTGCTTGTGGAAATAGCGAAGGATTTTTGGCACTATTGCCTGAATCGCCAGATATCAGTGATAGCGGAATACATTCCGGGACAGTCGAATACTGTCGCGGATTGGAATTCCAGATATCTGAAGGACTACAGCGACTGGCAACTCCAACCGCAACTGTTCCAATGGTTACAGACAGTGTGGGGTCCTTGTGAGATAGATCTCTTCGTATCTAGACTGAATCGGCAACTGCAAACGTTCTTCAGCTGGAGACCAAACCCATTGGCGAGAGCGACGGACACTTTCTCCCAGAATTGGACAAGGAATCTGAATTATGCCTTTCCCCCGTTCATCCTAATCCCCAGAGTGACGACCCAGATAGCCCGCCAGCAGGCGGAGGTGATTTTGGTGACACCACTGTGGAGATCGCAGCCCTGGTTCCCGATGTTATTGGAGATGAGTTACGACCTCCCCAGAATGCTCCCTTGGTCTCAGACGATGCTCCAGGGCCCTCACGGAGAATTGCACCCGATGGTGACTTCGGGGCAGTTGTCCCTGATGGCATGGAGGCTTTCCGGCAACAATGGGAAATGCCAGGAATTTTGGACAAGGCTTCCGAATTCATTAAACAAGTCTGGGCCCCCTCCACACGAAGGAGATATTCCTCAGCTTGGAAATCCTGGGTATGTTGGTGCGTGGAACGGCAAGTGGATCCCGTGGGGGCAGAGTTATCCCATATTGTAAACTTCCTGTCCGACAAAGCCTCTGAAGGCTTAGCATATCGTTCAGTCAACAATTTCAGATCAGCTTTATCCGCAGGACATACACAGGTAGATGGAAAACCGGTAGGTATGCACCCAGTGGTGTGTAAGTTGCTTAAGGGCATTAGAGTAGCTAATCCCCAAAGGCCGAAATATTCATGCTTATGGGATGTATCACTGGTCATAAACCTTTTTGATAAATGGCCGGGTAACGCTCTGCTATCCAGAAAGCAGTTATCAGCTAAATTAGCTATGCTTTTGTGCTTATCTGCCTGCAGACGATCGTCTGACGTGAAAGCTCTGGACATTACAGGTAGAGTATTTACTCCGGAGGGAGTTTCTTTTACCATTCATGGCAGGACAAAAACGATGTCACGTAGCATTGAATATAATGCTTTTCCTAACAATGAAAAATTGTGCGTTGTACAGTGCCTTAGGCATATGAAGAGTGTACACGGTCATTGAGACCAGAGGGTTCAAAACAATTACTGATCGCCTTGCAGAAACCATTTAAGCCTGTGTCTGCGGCGACAATAGCCAGATGGTTGAGGTCTGTTATGAAAGAAGTGGGGGTTGATACCCAAGTGTTTGGAGCACATTTTGTACGTGGCGCTATGACGTCCAAAACGTTTATGTTGGGTTCAACTATTCAAGACATTATGAAATCTGCAGATTGGTCATCCGAATCTATGTTTAAGCAATTTTATTATAAACCGGTGGGTGATATAACTACTGTGGTGTTTGATGAGCGTTAAACAAGCATAATCCGAAGCCTCTGGCCCTGTAATAGAATAAAAAATTTGCTAGCATTCGCGCCAAGAATTTTCAATTCTATTAAGGACACAGAGGCGAGGATTATCCCACCCGGTTGTATTCAATGTTTTGCTTACAATAAGTACCCACCCGTATGTATTTGTATTTTATTCAGCAGAGATTACGGGTTGTCTATTTAATTTATTCCAGGTTCAGACAAGAAGGCGGAATAATCGTTCTTCTGGTTGAAGAAGTTGGATGAAGTCCCAGTTATCGGTTATTTTTCTTCCACGTTGGAGGATTCTTGGTGGATTCGAATTATGTTTGCACTTGGACTATGGACTAGAGCAAAGAAAGAGGCTCCTGGGATAGTGATGGTGACTCTTATAGGGTCTGATGGGACATGATTGGTGGAAGAGCACCATGGGAAATGTAGTTTATTTATGTTATGAAAACGTTTTTTCATTGGCTGCTGTTTGAAAGTAAAGAAAGAGAAGCATAATCCTCTCCTCCGTGTCCTTAATAGAATTGAAAATTCTTGGCGCGAATGCTAGCACATTTTTTATCCTCTGTCACGCCTTCCCCATCCGCCCCCTCCCAATGGTGCTTCTGGTGGAGAGTTCCTTTTGTGCTCAAGGGTCACGTCCTGGCTAAATACCTCAAACAGTGAGCGGCATGCGAACACATATCTGCACCTCATTCCCTCACCTCAGTCACCTACCTATTCGTTTGCTAAACTGGAGGAGAGAGTCCCTGATAGGGGCTGAGTGAGAAGGAAAGGAGAGTGAGGGAGAGGTAATGAGGTACGCTAATAACATTGAATTTGATGGCAATGATCAGAACTGGCGGCTGTGCTGTCCTCCCCAGCTCTGGAGCATGCAAATGACCACACCACACTCGGAGCTCTGTAACACGTCTTTACTCTTCGGCATGCAACCGTTAATTCTATGTCAGTACACGGAGGCTTTGTATTATGCTTCTCTTTCTTTACTGAAGCAAATACAGCAGTCAATAAACTTTAAACAGCATAACCCGGAAGGACTGCCCCTTCCCTGTATACACCAATCACAGTTCCCCGTATGGATATAAATGCCCTGAACCCAAAAGTCCGTCCTCCTTCTTTGCTGCTGCAGCAGCGAGTTAAGTACATGATTGTTATTTTTCTACATATGATTGTTAATGTGTGTGTGATTTAAAGATTGGTGATATTGTTGCGATGGTAGCGCGCGCATATCGACTCTGAGCAGACTTGTTGTAAGGACTAATTAGTTGTGGAGCGGGACAGACGCGCGTCTCGTGTGCTCGAGGGAGGCAGTCCTATTTTACTGCCAACGACCACGCACATGGGCGAGCAGCCGGATCGGAGTTAATTACTTCCGACCGGCTCCTCGCGCTACCGCTGGTACTGTGCCTCACAACCTCGGTCCCTGGAACGTCCGATGGAGCGCAAAAACGTGGAAAGGCCCTGCCTGAGGAGAGCAGAAAGGGGTGGCTCCCTCCACTTAAATCAGTGACACTCAGGCACAATTTTCAGTTTATTTTTCCCCTGTTTGGATTTAGGCCTGAGGACTTGAGGCTTTAGACCAGTGAGAGTCAGAAATAAATAATACAGTCACTTCACCCCTGGGTGGCTCTCCCCCTGAACCTCCTCCATACCTCTTAACAGAAATGGCGTACTACGCCGAAGAGGTTGATGAATACGCTGACTATGATGACTATGCTGAATGTGAAGAGGTGCCTTATGAGCACCAAATGGAGGAGCAGTTAGTGGAGGCCCTGGATTGCCACATGCAAGGTTCGGTGAACAATGCTTTGATCAGGCCATTACAACCCTTTACTAAACCCCTAAAAAAATTACGGGAAAGGAGTTTTGTGTACCTCGTTGGGTAAACCCTCATTTAAATCCTCTGCAGAGCATTTGTCTCAGGTGGCATCATCAGTCAATAAGGAACATGGGTACGGTAGTCCCATTCCATCTGGCCCATCAGGTAACTCTTCCCTCTCGAATGCGGGGGACGCGGAGGAGTCCTCTCCTGCTGCGCAGGACACTTCAGACTCTGACCAGGACACTGAGTTAACTCGCAAGGCGGTGAAACGCAAACGTAAATCGAAACATATGGGTTCAAGGCCCTGAATAAAAACCTCTTATTTGACCCAAAGAATATTATCCATCCGAGGACGACGGAATGAGTGCCTTGCGCAGAGGTGGCGCATTATGTCCAAGATAATATTAGACAGAGCTTTGAGCGCGAGGTGCGCACCACTCTTAAATCGGAATGCCCTAGACCTTTCCTATTAGGTAAGGTGACAGACACCCCAGAGCTGGACCCCAACATGGCAACCTTCCTTAAGAAGAAGCAAAAGTGCACCACATTTTCCAAGTAATTTTATTACTATTGGGAGACTGAGAGTACGCTATATCACAGGTATCAGAATATTGTTTACCTTAATTTCAGTTTACTAGTTTCCTCATTTCAGACACATATTTCTAGGGTTCCAAAAATAGAAGTTGACCTGTAATGAAAGGGCCATATTATTACTCTATTTTTAATCTATTTATTGAAGCTGATGAACTTGACTGCAGCCCAGGACCGGTGAATAACACTTAAACTATAAAGGTATGTTCAAATGGACTTAGATAGTTATTTATGGGTATCCTTGGTACAGCTTCAATAGATTAAAAATAGAGTAATAATATGGCCCTTTCATTACAGGTCATAAAATTACTTGGAAAATGTGGTGCACTTTCGCTTGTCCCTCTCTAGCTAGAAAGTGGTGAACAGTATTAGAGATCACATAATCTAGCTTAACATGATGCCTTATGGAAATCCATTTGTTGTCCCCTCTTTTCCCATTTTTCTTCCTTCACAAACTTCCTAATTAGAGAATGTAGGAAGAGATAAGGGGCCTCATTTTAAACTGTTATTCTAAGTGTGTATAGAAAAAACTGACATGATTTCTCTCTTCAGTAAATCTTATGTGTGTATATGAAAAAAAATCTACATGATTTCTCTCTCTTTAGTAAATGAGCATGGCATCAATCAATCAATTGTCACTTAAAGAGATCGAGACAGCATAACTGTTTCCAGCTGGTTTGATTAAAGGTTGTATCCCTGACGTTCTGATGTTTTGCACACGTTCATTCATGCACTTGGATATTTGGACATTTGTTTGTGTATTTTAATGGTGCTTTGTAAATATAATGTTTTTTAAATGTATATATATTATCTGTGTCTTGTAGCCTTGAAGAAGTCCCAAGACGGGACGAAACGCGTTGGCTACTTTTGGATGAACTATTTTTTGTAATAACAAGAATAAAGGATTTCACAATCAACAAACGCGCCTCCATATATTTGATTGGGATCTACCTAATGTGAACTTGAATCCTTTTGAGTCATAATCTACTCTTCCAAATCAATATTGAAATAATCTGCCTCAATCATGATGGATTATTGCAGATAATCAAAAAATAGTGGGTGCTGATCGTTTTTGTTTCCAAATGTGTGGACATTCTCCACTGATGGGGGATTAGGAGGCTTTTTTTCCCTGATCATAGAACCACTTTGATACTATTCCCACAGTGAGACATGTGCGGTATTTAAGGTCTGGGTCTACTTTGTAAATCGCTTGCTGTGTTTGGACTGACCTGCACTGTTACAGGGATAACTATTGGACACTATGGATTTTGAGGATAATCACAAGGCCATGCTCGGTGACCTGTTCAATAAAAAAAGCACAGGCTCAAATAATCTTGAGCCGCAAGTAGTGAGAAATGAAGGTCTGAGGGATAAATTCATCAGACTTGAAAGATTGAAGAAACAGGAGCTAAGTAAATGGTGGGATGGGAATTAAATGAGGAAATACATTGAAAACAAAAAGAATTCCCAGAGGCCTACGTATACTGATCTTCCCTATCTTTGAGGACTTAGATATAGATCTTCTCAAGGAATGGGAGGAAGGGCTCTATGATGCATCCTATAGAATGATGGGGATGCTAGTGAGGAATTCCGAAAGGAAGGTGGCTAAATTAAGAGAAAAAATTGACAAATTGGAAAAATAAATTAAAGAAATCAATTTGCAGGATGTCATAAAAAAGAACTATGAGATCTTGAAAGGCGAGTTAGCCAACTACCAAGTTTATTAGAGGGACAAAAATAAAAATAAATCTTGAGAGATGAAGGTGATTATAAAAAGGGGAGAATATTCACCTTTGCAAGAAAGTATGATGATGTGACTGTTAGACCCGTACCTACTGGAATGAACAGAACCAGAGACACTAGTGAACAATCATTTAGCAGTGTCTCTCTGTCCTCTGCTGTAAGTGAACCTGGTCAGGCATCTAGTATTGAATCATCGGACAAGCCTCCATCCCTTTTTTTAAGGGAAGTTCAAAGATACAGGCTGGGCAACAAGAAAAAGAAGCCAACATCAAAAGGAGGAGAATCAGGAGGGGGGGACGAAAACACAAAAACAGGGGTCCAGACCAGGCAACAGGCCAGGACCGCTCAGGTCAGAAAGTAGATCAAGCAATGGGTGGGGAAACTCCAGACACAGCAATCGATCAAGAAGTAAGTGAATTGAAAATTGCGAACCTGTCATCAAGGCAATTAACGGAAAATGAAATTAAAGTACTATGAAAGGTTTAAATTACTGTCCATCTGAAAAATGTAATTTTGTTGATGTACATGTAGATTTGTTCAAATTCATTCGCAAATTGAAATTAAAACAATTTTTCAACGAACACCCGCCTGTTCCCAGTGCCTTACCTAATAGAGTATCTAGATCAACTTTTTCTATTACCGGCAAAGACATCGTACAGATCATTGCATCCCTAGATGATGAAGAACAGTGTGGTGACAGGGAAACTGCAAGTGAATTAAACATTCAGGAAGACCTCACACTTGATAGCGGTTTAAAATTGTCATCCAAATTTATACCACTTAATCAGAAGGACACAGCGATTGATGAGTTTTACAAAAAAGTGACTTTGGAGTTACATAAATTAGAGGACACCCATACCAGCATGGAATTTTGTAAACATCATCAGAATCTCACTAAAGCGGACAGAGAGGCTATTCTAAATTTAAAGAAGGATGACAGCGTAGTAATACGAGAGGCCGACAAGGGAGGTAATGTCGTCATACTGGACAAAAAAGATTACCTGGACGAAATCAATAAACAGTTAAATGACGTGACGTGTTATGAGAAACTAAAAAGCAACCCAATACCAGACATTGAAAAAAATATCAATGCCCACCTAAGAGAATGGCATCAAATCTGTCTAATTTCAGACCAAGAGTATAGATATCTACAGGCACAACACTCCAGATACCCGTGTATTTATGTCCTACCGAAAATTCATAAGACCCTACAAAACCCCCCTGGTAGACCTATAATTTCAGGTAATGGAGGGCCCACAGAACACATAGCTGAATATATAGACGGGTTCTTGCAACCTCATGTCAAGAATCTGCCATGATACTTGAAAGATAGCAAGGGCGTGCTGTGTAAGTTGGAGGACTTCCACTGGGACAGTGATGAACTCTTGTTAGTCACGATGGATGTAGAAAGCCTGTATACATGTATACACATGAAATGTGGATTGGAAGCCCTTAAGTTTTTTCTATACACACGAAGTGCCAGTCATTTGGAACATACGTTTATGTTACTCAAGATGGCTGAAATTGTGCTAACAAGGAATGCTTTCCTACACAATGGGACATGGTACCTACAAAAACAAGGGACAGCCATGGGCTCGAGGTTTGCTCCATCTTATGCAAACCTGTTCATGGGTTTGTATGAGGTGGAGCATGCCTGTGGACCAGGGTCCAAAAATTGGATTGACAAGATTATTTTCTATGGTTGTTACATTGACGACATTTTGATGACCTGGCATGGGACTGAGGAAGATCTACAGGTATATTATGCCAATCTGAACACCAACAGATGTAATGTCAAGCTTACCATGAAGTATGACAAAAAAGAGGTGGAGTTTCTAGATCTTAAACTATACATCAAACAGGGGGTCATTCACAGCGACATCTTCAGAAAACAAACAGCCTGTAACAGTGTCTTACAAGCTTCAAGTGAGCATCCACAATCAACAATAAATGCCATACCATTTGGTGAGATGGTAAGAGCACGTAGGAATTGTAGTGAGGATGAATGCTTTTACAGCAATCTAAAAGGCATTAAAGAGAACTTCAAAGAACGTGGATATAACAACCACTGCCTTGAGAAAGCTGAGATGAGAGCCAAACGCTTAGATAGAAAACAAACTCCGATAGGAGGTGGAATTTCTGGGCAAAATAGGAAGAAGAATAACTCCAAAATAAAGGGAGAAGTACTATTCATTACACAATACAATTTGTATAGCAGTCATATTTTCAATATACTGCGCAAGAACTGGTATATTCTGAAATCGGGCACAATACCGGAGGGTACAATATCACATAAACCCAAAGTAATATATCGCAAGGGAAATACCATCATACAGAAACTATGCCCAAGTTATGTGAAAGGAAAAGATGATGAGCATCGATTAAGAAACTGGTTACCTGAAAAACCTAAAGGTTTCCATGTGTGTGGAAACTGCTCAGTCTGTCAGTTATGTAAGAACAAAGTCACGGAATTCAAATATAACACTGATGTTAACTACCAGGTTTTGTCCTTCATCAACTGTAACACCACCCACACGGTGTATGTGATTGGATGTGCCTGCAATAAAATATACGTAGGGAGCAGTACAAGGTGTCTAAAAATAAGAATACAAGAACATGTAAGGGCGATTAAACACCGCGATGAGAGGTACCCCATTGCGACACACATCCAACAAGATAATCCGGACAAAAGTAATATTTGGTTCCATGCAATTGAACAGATTGCTACATGCGAAAGAGGTGTCAATAGAGAACTTTCTTTACGCCAAGCAGAGGCAAGTTGGATATGCCGATTAAGAACTGTTCATCAGGGCCTCAACAGTAATTCAGAGCTTTATTATTTTGTAATTACAGAACATGTTTAATATCATCCCTATAGCCAGTTTTGTGTAATAGAAGTTCTTCCATACACCCTACAAAGACATGGGATACCAGATGAGGCTATCACTCTGTGCCGGGTTCTTTTCAGTTCAATTGACTTTAAATTTGTTTATTATCAATCCACTAAAGAATTATGGCTACTGCACATAAACAACTATATTGCCAATATGACCGACTAGTGTTTAATTGAATATAGCTATCACCACTCTGCTTTCTCACCTGATTGCCTAACAAATAGCATTTTGGTCCATAATTTTGTTACTATACGAAGTTGTTTATGATGCTGATGTGAATCGCGATCACTATGTATATTCTGTCTGACCTTATATGTAGGTACATTAGAAATGAAATATCACATTGTAAATGATGTATGGAGATGCTCTGCTCCAATGACTGGTTCACTTAAAGTCCATTATAAGATGATTGTTATTGGAGTAGGACGTACATATACGCTTTTGTTTAAAGCGAATTGAACGATGGTTGTTTTGCACATAAGCCTAAAGCAAGATGGCTGTCTAAGATTAAAGCAGCCCCTATGAACACTTTAAGATGACTGTCATTGGAGTAGGCCGTCCATATACCCGTTTGTTTAAATCGAAATGAACAATGATTGCTATACACGTAAAGCCTAATACAAGATGGCTGCCAAAGACAACAGCCAGCCAGTGAACACCTGCTCATGCGTATAACTAAAGGGTGCTTGGAATAATGTCTGGAGAGATCTTCGCTTTGCAATACGTTCATAAATGACAGAAGGAATATTTAACATAATACATTAAAAGTCCATAACCGATAGAACACTGACAAAGAAAGTTACCAATAATCTTGGTCATCTAAGTTAAAATTAATGACATTTATCATACGTGTAAAGTCCATTCTGAGATGGCCGCCACGGTTGAAAGGGCGTCCGTGCACACTTGTGCATACACATACAATTTCAGCCTGTATAAAGGCGCGCTAGAAAATGGAGTCGAGTTTGATTCCGAACCAGGAGATTGCGCTGGGAGACTGACTATGCGCATTTGCTAATCAACCACCAGGTAAGAGGATGGACTGGATTAACTTTGTTTACTGTTTTTCCCTTAATCAATAGTTACAATACAATAGGGATTAATATCAGTCCCCTAGTTTGGTCACCCTATGTGGGGAATAACATCTGGCTTGTATAATCCAAATTCATGGTCGGAACTCATAGAGAAATATAACTGAAAATATGATTTTGTAACATGGGTGATTTGTACTGAGTCGATGATTATCTCATAAATCGTGTCGCCGAATATACCATTTAAGGCACACAAACATGGCAGCCAAAATACGTAAATATTGTACTAGTATCGGTTCCCGCGTTTGGTTACTTTATGCGGGAAACAATATCTGACTTGTGTTATTCAAACTTATGGTTGGAACTTAGAAAGAAAAATTAAATAATCAATATGACTTTATAGTTTGGTGGATTTACATGGAGCCAACAATTAGCTTGGAAATTGTGCCATCAAACACATTGTTTAAGGCAAGCAAATATGGCGGCTAAAATATTTAAACATTGCATGGCACATTTTGTGTTTTGCCGTACTTTATTTCATTTGCCGCACACTGATTGGCTGCTATTCAATTATCTGCAGATGTATCGTGATGATACATCACTACGGACAGGACTCTGTTATAGTGTGTGGTTCCATCTTTGGACTGTAATAAATAAAGTTATTGTTCATGTCCCCACATAGGCTTTCCTCTGATATATATACCTTGTGTTGTTTTCGAACAAGGTTGCTTCCATCATGTCTCAGGCATAACTATCGTGCCTTTAAAAGGTTTGCTTTGGAAACAATATATGCATTCCACACACAACTTAAGTATAAGCAGTGGCATAATCAGACATACATTTATACATTTTTTACTCATGTACAATTGTCAAATAAGATATATTCATTGATTGATTATGGCCAACTAGGTGCTGTGGCCGATATGGGCCAGAACTTACCTCTGATGAACTTGACTGCAGCCCAGGACCAGTGAATAACACTTAAACTATAAAGGTATGTTCGAATGGACTTAGATAGTTATTTATGGGTGTCCTTGGAACAGCTTCTATAAATAGATTAAAAATAGAATAATAATATGGCCCTTTCATTACAGGTCAACTTCTATTTTTCTAACCCTAGAAATATGTGTTTGAAATGAGGAAACTAGTAAACTGAAATTAAGGTAAACAATATTCTGATACCTGTGATATAACGTACTCTCAGTCTCCCCATAGTAATACAATTACTTGGAAAATGTGGAGCAATTTCGCTTGTCCCTCTCTCTAGTTGAAAGTGGTGAACAGTATTAGAGATCACATTATCTCGCTTAACATGATGCCTTATGGTAATCCATTTGTTGTCAGCTCTTTTCCCATTTTTCTTCCTTCACAAACGTCCTGATTAGAGAATGTAGGAAGAGATAAGGGGCCTCATTTTAAACTGTTATTCTATGTGTGTATAGAAAAAACTGTCATGATTTCTCTCTTCAGTAAATCTTATGTGGGTATATGAAAAAAAATCTACATGATTTCTTTCTCTTTAATAAATGAGCATATCATCAATCAATCAATTGTCACTTAAAGAGATTGAGACAGCATAACTGTTTCCAGCGGGTTTGATGAAAGGTTGTATCCCTGACGTTCTGATGTTTTGCACATGCTTATTCGTGCACTTGGATGTTTGGACATTTGTTTGTGTATTTTAATGGTGCTTTGTAAATATAATGTTTTTTAAATGTATATATATTATCTGTGTCTTGTAGCCCTGAAGAAGTCCAAAGACGGGACGAAACGCGTTGGCTACTTTTGGATGAACAATTTTTTGTAATAACAAGAATAAAGGATTTCACAATCAACAAACGCGCCTCCATATATTTGATTGGGATCTACCTAATGTGAACTTGAATCCTTTTGAGACATAATCTACTCTTCCAAATCAATATTGAAATAATCTGCCTCAATCATGATGTATTATTGGAGATAATCAAAAAATAGTGGGTGCTGATCGTTTTTGTTTACAATTGCTACTCCCACTGAAAAAGAGGATTTCGATCAAGAAAGAGTTGAGGAGAGCGCATGCCTCTCCGACTATATCCTTGAGGATTCTGGTGCGCTTGGTAGGCCTGTTGGCTTCCTCTATTCAGGCGATTTTCCCGGGTCCTCTCCATTACCGGGCACTTCAGAGACTGAAGATCATGCACTTGCGCAAGGGTCTGAGCTATGGGGAACAGATTCTGATATCCACGGAAGCCAGGACAGAGATATCCTGGTGGTTGGAACACATGGACGCTTGGAATGGCAAGGACATTTTCGTGTCAGTCCCAGAGGTGGTAATAGAGTCCGATGCCAGCTGATGGGGCTGGGGAGGCCGGTGTGGTTCAGTGGAAACAGGGGGCAGATGGTCCCCGGAGGAACTGAAATTACACATAAATTGCCTGGAACTGTTGGAAGGGTCCTTTGCAATCCGAACACTTTCTCCACAAAAGGCGAGTCTCGGCTATTGGTGGAAATAGCCAAAGATTTCTGCCACTATTGCCTGCTACACCACATCTCAGTGACAGCGAAATATATTCCGGGCAGCTACAATATGGTGGCAGACTGAAACTCGCGATTCCTACGGGACTCCAGCGATTGGAGACTGTATCCCAGAGTATTCCAGCAATTGAACAAGAAGTGGGCCCTTGCACGATAGTTCTCTTTGCGTCCAGGCTGAAAACTCAGCTTCCCCAGTTTTACAGTTAGCGGCCGGATCCTCAGGCACTCAACTTGGACGCATTCCTTCAATCATGGACGACGGGCACGCATTATGCCTTTCCCCCGTTCGTCATGATCCAGAGAGTGTTGGCACAGGTCCGCAGACAGAGTGCGGAATTAATAATGATCTCCCCTTGTTGGAAAGCACAAGCATGGTTTCCGGTGGCGTTGTCCTTGACGTGTGCTCCTCCAGTACGTCTGCTCTCCTTCCAAGAGATACTGCTGGACCCGCTGGGTATCCTCACACACTGGTGGTACAGGATCAATTATCCCTCATTGCATGGAGACTTTCAGGAGACAATGGCAATGCCAGGAGTTTCGCAGGAGGCAATGTTTTTCCTGTCGCAGTCTTGGGCCCCCTCTACGCACAAGCGATATGAGTCAGCTTGGCGTAGATGGGTTGGTTGGTGTTCTGAACGACAGGGGGATCCTGGGGGATCCGGAATACATATGATTGTTAATTTCTTATCTGAAATGGCTAATCAAGGTATGGTTTACCGGACGGTTAATAATTTCCGTTCCGTGATTTCAGCTGGTCATCCCCATGTGGATGGTAAATCAGTGGGGGAACACCCTTTAGTATGGAAAATAGTGAGAGGCATCAGATTGGTGCAACCACCTAAACCTAGATATTCCACTTTGTGGGACGTGGATGTGGTATTTCGTTTTCTTAGGAATTGGCCGTCCGTTTTCGCCGAGACGACCAGTTATAGGAGACGTGAAGACAGCCTGATTCCGGCTGCCGGCAATAACTTTTTGCCTACAGGATGCACCCGTACTAATTCGGTTTGGGTCTGCTTTTTACTTTGTTGAGGTTAATTATATGGTGATCTACGTAACTAATAGGTCGTGAGTAACCCTTTTTGCGAGATTTACGCTAATATATGCACCTACCCTTGGGACTCTATCAATAACGTTGGCATATTCTCCTTAACACAAGGACTCTGCAAGTTGAATCCTTATTTAATAGGTGTTAAGACCGGCTCAGGAGTGATCCTTCCTCTTTTATGATATTTCACGTAGTCACTTGTGTCTCAACATTGGACTCATCCTGCACTCTTATCTTATTTTTATGACCTTGAGGAACCCGCAATACATTTGATACCTAAGTCGTGATATAGACGTGGAAAACAACATATGCGGTTGATTTGGCCACTCTCCGGCTTATTGCTGAGATTGACCTATCCCAATTATCAGTGCCCTGAAGAAGTCCTGTATAAGGACGAAACGCGTCGGCTGTATCGTTGTGAATATTGATGTTCATGATCTTTTAAACAAAGAATCTGAATTTAAATTAAAAAGGAAAATTTTGAGGAATATATTTGTGTTGTCTACGGATTTCAAAATTGTTTTTTTTTTTTGCTCTTAAGTTTGATTTGTGGTGCACCTTTGCTTGTGTTTTCAATTGTTATGTTCCCGAGGGGACTTGCACTGTGACAGTGGGTGCGTTTCAGTGTGCACACAACCCCAACGAGTATAGAAGGGTTAAAATAATAGAGAAATAGCAGTTCAGGTGCTGTGGATGGAAGGGTTCCACTGTTGAATTTTATTGTTTAAATCAGTGGGGGAACACCCTTTAGTATGGAAAATAGTGAGAGGCATCAGATTGGTGCAACCACCTAAACCTAGATATTCCACTTTGTGGGACGTGGATGTGGTATTTCGTTTTCTTAGGAATTGACCAGCGAATGAGGGTCCTCTCGCAAACAACTGTCAGCGAAACTTACGCTATTATTATGTCTAGTCTCCTGCAGGCGAGTCTCAGATGTATGTGCACTGGATTTGGCAGGTAGAGTATTTACTCCTTCGGGGGTCTCATTTCCAATTTCAAAAAGAACAAAGACTAATTCCAGATGTGTGACATATCCTGCCTTTCCACACCACAGCAAGTTATGTGTTGTTCAATGCTTGAAGTGTTACGAGGATTGTACTCGTGAGTTTAGAAATGACGTAGCAGGACAATTGTTAATCTCATTGCAGAAACCTTTTTGCCCAGTCTCTTCAGCGACCTTAGCCATGTGGATTACTTGGTTGTTAAGTCAAGCTGGTGTTGATACTTCTGTATTTGGAGCTCACTCTGTAAGGGGAGCTATGGCTTCTAAACCTCTTTTAACAGGTTCTCAATTGGAGGACATCATGACTGCGGCGGATTGGTCTTCTGATTCGACATTTAAAATGTTTTATCATAAACCAATTGTGGATGTGGCATCTAAAGTGGTTTCTCAACTTTAAACTAACATAATACGTAGCCTTTGTGTACTGACATAGAATAAAAAGATTTCTAGCTGACGCGTCAAGAATTTTCAATTCTATTAATGACACGGAGGCGAGGATTATCCCACCCTAGATAAGCATATAAAACATATGATGAATGATTATGTTTTCTGACAAAATAAAGAAATATTGTATTAGTACATGTTAAGAGAATTGTCTATGGGTTTCCCGCCCAATGTTGTTGAAGTATGTCCAGATATTGGAATATTACGACTTATGTTTCTTTTCAGGAGATCAGAGCAAGACGACTTGAAGGGTCTTGAGGAATCACCAACGAGTTTCGTCGAGGCAGTTATCTTCGTTGGAGTTATGGTTCAGGTCGATGGAGTTGATCAATGGAGTTCTGGTTCGATGATTCAAGTTTATGGACTGTGATTAATGGTTCGCAAGGAAAGAGGATGGACATTTGGTTTCAGGGCATTTATACCTATATGGGAAACTGTGATTGGTGTATTCAGGCAAGGGGCAGTCCTTCTGGGTTATGCTGTTTAAACTTTATTGGCTGCTGTATTTGCTTCAGTAAAGAAAAAGAAGCATAATCCTCGCCTCCGTGTCCTTAATAGAATTGAAAATTCTTGACGCGTCGGCTAGAATTTATTTTACTGAACGCACTATGTCATAAACTTTATTGACCACACCTCCCAATTGATTACGTAATTTTGTAAGGAGTCCGCCGAGGACCACTAAGGTCCTACTGCAAATGATCACACAACACTACATCTTCCCCTTTGTTAAATAAAAAGTACGGACAGCATACATACATTAAAGGTCCTCAATGAGTTGTCGAGGTGCTCGTACCAATCTTACAGATCAAGTCCTACAAGGTGCAGGAGTTGCACTGTCATCTGGCATCGTAGATGTAGACTCAGATGCTTGACTTGGGCACTCAAGTGGACTTGTCTCACTTGTGATGTCTGTAGCCGACGAACATCGAGGCAGATGCTTGAAATTGGCAAGTCTCTCATAATGGACTTTCCGGGACGTTGACCGGTCAACATATGTCCTTTACTTGTCATCAGTGGCGGCTCACAGAGGGAATGCTGTGGGGCGGTGGGGCGGGGGCAGGGTGGGGGGGTAGTGGAGTCGGACATACGATGGCAAGGAGTAAAGTAAGTAAATAAATAAATAAAACTATTTACCTTGCGCTCGCTGCATCGCCAACTCGGCGATGCAGCGAGTGCCCCGCCCTGCCCGACCGCCCCACAGCATTCCCTCTGCGAGCCGCCACTGCTTGTCATAACTCTCAATGGATCAGCATGAAACGGAGCATCAGTCTTGCTTTTCTGTTTTTGTTTGACTAGGACCCAGTCTCTTTCTTCGAAAACTGTGTCTCAAGCGCCTCAGCACTTATCTGCATAGGTCTTGATCTTGCTTTTTGTGAGATGTGTCCGTGACACGAATCTCATCAGTGTCTATTACTCGGCTCGTGGTCCACTGTGGTAGCTTTGTCCCAATGGCTCTCCCAACCAGCAAGGTGGCAGGGCTTTCACCTGTTGTAGAATGGGGAGTTGACTGATAGGCACCAAGGGCTGGACATAAGGCTGACTTGAGATTGATTCCTTTTAGTGCAGCGCGCTGTACCACTTTCTCCAGGGTGCCCATAAATCGTTCAACAACGCCATTTGCCTTGTGGCCAGAGAGGTGTGTTTTTCTGATGCTTGACGTCTGATGTGACTAAGAAAGTCCTTAAACTCTCTGCTATTGAAAGGTGTACTGTTGTCAGATTTAAGAATGGAGGGACCACCCCACGCTGCAAAAATATTATCCAGCCTCTCAATGACTTTGTCATGGGTGGTTGATGATTAATCTTCCACTAAGGGAAAACATGAGTACTCATCAATAACTACCATGAGATGATGGCCATTATTTAAGGGTCCAAAGAAATCAACTGCAATTTTAATCCCATGCTTGTTTAGGAAAGTCAGACATATTTGGCGGATGCTGTGTTGTCTTGGGAGATAAGCAGTTACACAGGTGACATGATTTCAGTTCCTTCTCAACTTGTTCATCAAGGCGAGGAAACCACGCTGTCTCTGAGGGCTCGATTGGTGGCTACAATGCCACAATGTCCTTCCTGTGCCAGTTTAATGACTTTTTGCCTCAAGCTCTCAGGTATGACAATTCTCAAACCTTTCAGTACAATTCCTTCTTCAGTTTTTCCTGCCCATTTTGAATTTTTAATACTCAACATCATCTGTTAGAGGTCGAGTATGTTTTCTCCATGATTGCATTGCAATGATATCCTTGAGTCTGAGCATGTCTTTGTCGGTGTTGGTAGCAGAAATGACCTGCTCAATGGGTAGAGCTGCAAGGGTACTAGACTTTACTATGAAATTGATATACTTTTCAGCCGTTTTAGACTTTGCACTGTGACACTCAGTAGCGGTTGCTCGAATTAAGACGTGGTGAGGAGGGGGAGGGGGAGGGGGAATAAAAAAAAAGAATAAACATATATAAAATTGCACTTACCTGCTTTGACGGCTGCCGCCTTCCTTCCTATCGTCGCCGCCCTGATGTCCAGGAACTGCTGCACACTGCCCAGGCTCCCAGCTGCTCACATTCTGGGAATACTATTCCCAGCAGGTGAGCAGCACTGGTATTGGTCTGAGCGCCTCGGTTTGGAGCTCAGACATAGACTGGGAGCCTGTGTTGGTTTTTTTCCACCCAGTTGTACAACACAGCTAGGTGGAGAAAGGCTGAGTGCGCATGACGGTTAGGCCGGCCCCAGAGGGCCAGCCAAACCATCATGCCCACTTGGCAGTGCCCACCACTCCCCTCTCCTCCCTGGTGCTGTAGCATCAGTATGGGAGCCATGCCCCTCCCTCGGCTCGCAGCCTACAGGGCTAAAAATAAAATGGTAGTAAAAAAAAATTTATTATCATTTAACCCCTTCCGTGCGTGCTTTGGCCAACGGCCGTCGCGAGCACTACCTCGCTAGTGCTGCGCACGTCCGTTGGCCGATGCGGCCCCGCCCACTCAATAGAACTCCCGCACCGCGGCGGAATTTCCGCCGCGGTTAAGGAATTAATTTTTGTCAGTTGCCTCTGCTGACTTTCAGCAGTGGGGCTGACGCTTCGCCATTACAGAGGAGCCACCCCTGGTGACACTGTAATAGCACTAGTGAGAACCAATCTGTGGGTTTTTGATCCTTCCCTGGCTTATGCACAATAGTGTAATCATACACCTGCAATCTCAACCCCCACCTCTCGATGCGAGGGGGCATCTTGGCTTTCAGATTTCCAAAAATGTGAGATTCACCTGGTGGTCAGTGACAAGGGGGAAATGCTTTCCGTACAGAAACACATGAAAATGTTCACAAGCCATCACTACAGCCAGGCTCTTTTTTCTGGCTGAGAATAGGCATGTTCAGTCTGAGATAGATTTCTGCTAGCATCGGCCACAATGTGTGTCTGGGCATTCGGATGTCCATTCTGTTGAGCAAGGATCACGCCCAACCTCACCAGGCTTGCTTCTACTGTGATCCCAGAATGTAACTTTTGATCAAAATAGGCCATTTCAGTTGCATTTTCAATTGCATGTTTGATTTTCTTGAAACTTTGGTCACATTCAGAGGACCACTGGAGGGAATGTTCTTCTTTGTCAACTCTCTTAATGGGGCATGCACTGGGGCAAAGTCACAAATGTATCTGGAGCAATAGCTGGCCATGCCTAAGAAGGATTGCAGCCTGGTTACATCTTGAGGTGGACAAGTGGAAGACAATGCTTGTACCTTTTCAGGATCAGGAGTCATTCCCCTTTTAGAGAAAATATACCCAAAGAATTTGAGTTTGGTTTTGTGAAACTCACACTTTTCTGCATTGAAAGTGAGACCTGCATCAGAGAGCAGACGGTATACTTGTGTAGGAGCTCTGTCATGCTCCTTTCGTGTGGCCCCAAACACTATTATATCATCACTGTAGTTAAAAGCATGTGTGACAGATTAAATCCCTCAGCGAATGACATCCTGAAAGATTTCTGCAGTCAGCGACACATCAAAGCTGATTCTTTTGTATCTGAACAAACCAACACAAGTTAAAAAAGTAGTAATGTACCTACAGTTCTCTTCAAGCTTGAGTTGATGGTATCCTTTGTTGAAATCAAGACGGGAGAAAACTTTGGCACCATTCAGCTGTGTAATCATGTCTGTTATGTGGGGACCTGGATTTCTTTCTCTCTCGATTGCTTTGTTGGCCTGGCTAATATCAACACAAATGCACAGTGCACCTCCACTGTCCTTTTTTGGCACTACCACTATGGGTGAAACCCATGGCGTTGAACCAGTAGAGCGATCGATGATGTGATGCTTTAATAATGTCTCTAGTTCTTTCTCAACGGCCTCCTGTAAATGAAAAGCAATCCAACGGTGTCTCTGAGATACAGGGCGAATGTCCTCATTAATATGAAGTTGCACCTTCATTGTCTTAAGTTTCCATAGTCCATAAAACGACGACGGGAATTGACTTACAATGTCAGAATGTGCATTAAGGTTGTAGTTGATGGATATCTATCCCATGTCAGTAGTAGTGCTGAAATGTAGTAGACATGCACTCGACGAAGTACCTTGGAGGACATGATTTGGTGCTTGCACTGTCGTTTTCTTATGCCTCATGGTCACTATGAATGACTGTTAGAAATGGGTTGCCTGGTTGGCTAGGGTATGCACCTAAGCCAGGCAGAATCCACCACTCTAGTCATGATAAGGGTATTACACGTCTAAAATAACCCCTGCTTACCCCCTTGGTAGCTTAGCACGAGCAGTCAGGCTTATCTCAGAGGCAATGTGTAAATCATTTGCACATAACAAACAGTAATACAGTGAAGACATTACCAAAGGACACCACACCAATTTTAGAAAAATATCCAATATTTATCTGTGTAAAACAAGACCAAAATGGTAAAAATTCAATATACAGTTATCAAAATGCAAATAAAGGAAAACTAGGCTTTATATACAGGTCCTTGAAGTTAATATCTCCGTCCGGGGCTATCACGACGTTGTGAACAAACAAATCCAACAGTTCCGGCCGGTCAGGGCGTTGTGGGTCAGCTACTGTGTCAGGTAGACCCGTAGAACAGTACCTTTGGAGATGCAGGGCATCGGACCTTGCGGTGAGCTCTGGAGGAGCGACATCGGCAGGCGTCGGTTCAGGAAGTTGAAGCAGGAGTTGTCAGGCCCTTGAAGTCACACGCGTAGTAGTGTGAGCTCCGTGAGTTTGACGTCAGGAGCGCCGATGTCTGCAGGCGTCAGGGGTGCGGTGTGAAGCAGAGCGGTGCAACGTGCTGGGCCCTCAGGTCGCGCTGCAAGCAGCGGCTTGGTGACAGTTGTCTAGCGGCGTCGGTGAGACCAGGGCTGCGGTGTGAAGCGGGGTGGTGCTTGTTGCGGTGCTGACAGGTCACGGTGCAGGCAACATCGTCGTCATTTCTGAAGCGCTGTTGCCAGCAGACCCAAGGCTGCTGTGCGAGACAGGGCAATGCGGTGTGCGGGACCCACAGGTCGCAGTGTCGATTGACGAACTGGAGTCGATGGCGCTGGCATCGGTGGGCCAAGCGGTGCCCCCAAACCATGGTGCAAGCAGCAGCGTCAATGCCAGCTTGGAACTTTGTCGTTGGTGAGACCAGGGCTGCGGTGCAAAGCCTGACGATGCTTCGTGTTCTCCACGAGTGGTGTCCACAGGTCACGGTGCAAGCAACGGCGGCAGTGACAGCGTTGCGTCGTCTGGGGTACCATGGCGGTGGTGTGTAGCAAGTTGATGCAAAGCACGGTGCCCACAGGTCATGGTGCAAGCAGCGGCTCGGTGGTAGCGGACGGCGGCGGCAGTGAGACCAGGGTTGCGGTGCGAAATGCAGTGGTGCCCTCTGCGGTGCCTACAGTTCATGGAGCCGGTAGTAGCATCGTTGACGGTGTCAGGTTATCTTTTCTCCTCTGTGGCAGCTGAAACATCCAGTTCCAGAAGCTGGTACCCAGCAGATATTGAAGTCTTTGATTCACCTGAGACTTCCAACATGAGGCAAGCTCTACATCAAGCCCTTGGAAATACTTAATATGTAGAAAGAACAGTCCAGTGCTTTCCCTGCCCAAGGCAGAAGCAGCAACTGCAGGCCAACCTAAAAAAGCAACAACAGCAATGGGGCAGTCCTCCTCCTGGGAGCTCTTCCAGCTCTTCTTCCTGGCAGGTTCCTTAGTCCAGCAGTAATCTAAAATTCTGGGGTCAGGGCCCCAATATTTATACCACATTTTCCTTCGAAGTTGGTACAAAGTTCCTCTGACACACATAAACCAGTTCTGCCTGGCTCAGGCCAGGTTCCAGGTTCACTACAGGAGGTGGAGACAGATTTGTGAAGGCAGCCACAGTCCATTTAGGTGCAAGCGACAACTCCTTCCACCACTCTAAATGCAGCTAGGTCTATTCAGCCTGGCTATGAGTCACCCAGGGAAATCAGGACACACCTCAACCCCCCCCCCCTTGTGTCTGTATATTGTGAATGCACATCCCCAGCTCCTGTCACTCCGAACCCAGATGGTGAATACACAAATGGCAGAGGCACACAGGATGGTTAAGCAAGAAAATGCCCACTTTCTAAACGTGGAGAGAAAAACTAGGACCTATGTCCTAGACATAAGGTGCACTACTATTATACACTCAAAGAGTGTCTACCAAATTATGTACTTATAGTAAACTAGTTCAAAACAATGTACAAGCAAAACTTAAATCACAAGCAACATTCCAATCTGTAACAATACACCAATGAATCATCCCTGAAACGTTGATTTTTTAGCTTCTTCGTAATTTATTGTTCAAACGCAGGTTCTTCATGGGAAAACCATTTCATAAATGTTTAGATGACATTCAAACAATTCCCGCGTGGATTATACAAGTCCCAATGCATTTCGGGCATAAACAGAGGCCCTTCTTCAGGGAAATCTACAAACAATTTATAATAACAATAAGAAAACATCATATACAGCTGATCAGACATTACATTATAAAGAATGGCCGCTATATCCTCTGAGGCGGACATGAAACTACAGAATATGTTGATATCCATTTTAAAAGTGGCATTTTCAAGCACACAATATATAAATCATTTACACTAAAAGATGTATTTTTAAATTCTGAGTTCAGGAAGCCTAAATTCCATTTCTCTATTTTGTCCCATTGAAAAGATACACTTGTAAGATGTTACAAGCCAGCTCCCATGTTAACCGACAGGGCACTCAGCCTTTCAATAGTGAAAAACGAAATACACAGTCTTTCACTATCAGGAATGTAAAACACACCAGTACATGTTCTACCTTTCACGTACACTGCACCTTGCCCATGGGGTACCTTGGGCCTACCTGAGGGGTGCCTTATGTGTAAGAAAAGGGAAGGTTTGGGCCTGGCAAGTGGGTGCATTACCAGGTCAACACGGCAGTTGAAAACTGCGCACGCAGACACTACAGTGGTAGGTCTCAGACACATTTACAGGACTACTCATGTGAGTGGCCCACTAGTAACATTTGATTTACAGGCCCTGGCACACTCAGTGCACTTTACTAGGGACTTACCAGTAAATCAAATATGCCAATCATGGCTAATCAATCATATTCACAATTTATACAGAGAGCATATGCACTTTAGCACTGATCAGCAGTGGTAAAGTGCCCAGAATCGGGGGGCGGAGCTTGCATTGGCCGCTGTTTGAGCAAGCTCCGTGAGCCATCCGATCTATCCTGCATGAATCCTGACATTTCTGTGCACTAGATACCTGCTACTTGCCGTCGCCAGAAGCGCTGAGAGTGCGCTTTATGCCGAGATCCTTATCGCGGCATATCGCACGGTTAAAGTGCTCCATTGGAACGAGAGTGCCTGAGACCTCCGGTGGGAACAAGATGAGGCCTGCTGCCGCGGAGATCCTGTGACGGCCGGTGTGAAGCCGACGCACCCCGAGGCTTATTACGAGGTACCGCGGGGCCGCAGTGAGAGCAGCGGCTCGGACTGATCGGAGCGGGGGGCTGTGGCACCTCCTGGCCAGAGACGAGTCGCGGAGTGCGCAGACAGGCCCGGTGAAGATAGAGGCCTGGCGAGACGTAAAGAATAGGCTCTGCCCGCCACCCTACTAGACGATTCAGTCAGTCAGTCAGTCAGAAATACGTTTATTTAGACCGTAGGTGTTTAAATAACATAAAAACATGGCACACTAAATAAATATTTTAAAATCATTACATTACAAATCTTCAACAGCACCATTGTAAGAGTCTGATTTCCGCCGACTTCCTTACAATTTACACAGTACTCCATATATAATTCATAGACATACCTATAAATAAACATAATATTTTAAAATAGATAAAAAATTCTATTCTAGAATATATTCCTAAAGGTAAATATCAGGCAAAAATTATTTAAAATCTATAACCATCCTGACTTCTGGCCTATCTTTCAACCATCCATTTTTTTTCTCCAATAAAATATTTTTACCGCCTTCATATACTTCACAATGGCTATAGCTATATCAAGGTTTGACATATCAATAAGAAGTTCAATCGCTTGGGAACGCAAGGCGACACCATATTTTTAAAAGATGGGACGTAAAAACAGTTACCGCAATGGTAGAAATTTTTGACAGTCCATTTTAATATGTAAATTATCACATTTTGTGCCCAACCTACATGAGCATTTACCATCAGGTCGTAGCATTACTGATTTTATTCTCCCATTCGATACACAAGGATTAATGCCTATTCTCCCTCTTAGTACTTCAGCTCTAAGGCATTGGTTGGGTAATGTGTCCAGATAGGGGTACCAGATTTCTTTCTCCCAACTGTTCATCATAAATTTCACAGATTCTTTCTTTCTCAGGTACCCCATATCTTCCAACCTAGATGTTTCCTTCCCTAGTGTTCTGAGTTCACCCTTTGTTACTTCTAATAGAAGAGTCTGCTGGTCAATTCTCACATTTAGATTTTCACAGACAGAGAGCAGTTTCTTTCTGACCTCTTTAGCCCATTGTAGGTCGCTATGCTGAGACTCATTCTTACACCATTGTGACACTTTCATGTCTTCACCTGTACCCAATCTTTTCCAGAATCTTAAAAGGGCCACTTGCACCTGTACATTCCATGATGTCATACCCAGCTCCAATCTAATTGCCTGGATCATAGAGGAGCCCGGCAATGACAATAACATTTTATACATTTCCCTTCCTCGATATCCCAACTGGTTTTACCACTTAAGCACAGAACTTCTGCTCCGTATTGTAATTGCGAGGGTATCATTGCATTATACGCTTTCAACAATGGTCTGTGGGACATGTCCCCATAGATGCTGTTAAATTTTTTCAGCCCATACACCGATGTAAGAGCTTTAGCTTTCTGGGCATCCAAATGCGTGTACCATTTTAGAGACTTGTCAAACCAGACACCAAGATATTTATACTCGTTCACATTTTCCAATTTGGTTGAGCCCAGGTACCAGTTAAACCGCTGGTCTCGCATTCCAAAACACAGAATTGTGGTTTTATCCATATTTACAGTTAATTGCTTACCCGCACAATATTCACTAAAAGCATTTAACTTCCTCTGTAGGCCCATCTCTGTCTGGTCGAGAATGACTAAATCATCGGCATACACTATGCAGGAGAGTTGTTTCCCATTCATTTTTAGGCTAGCACTTCTATCCACCGCCAAGGTAGTTGGCAAATCAGCCAAGAATATGGCGAAGAGTAGGGGGGCCAATACACAGCCCTGCCTTAGACCATTATTAATCATTATTTTCGGTGTCAGGGCCCGCCGTATCCTTAATGACTTGGGCCCAGTTTGGGTATGTAACTCCTGAATTACAGCCAGGAGCCCTTCTGGGATATCATATTTCCTTAGGGTCTCCCAGAGGCATCTCCTGTCAACCAGGTCAAATGCCGCGCGGAAGTCTACATAGCAGCAGCACAACTTTCCTCGCTGCTCCATAGACCTCCGCGCCACCGCCCATAGGGTGAAACAGTGGTCAACCGTAGAGTGTCCCTCCTTAAAACCCCCTTGTTCCACCGGCACGATGGACCGCTGTTCCACCCAATCCTTCAGACTACCCAAGATTATTTTGGCAAACACTTTTTCCCCGATGTCCAGCAGGTTGATCAATCTGTAATTCTTCGGGGCTTTTCTATCTCCCTTTTTATCGATTGGTCTAATTACTGCCCCCTCCGCTTATTGGGGATTTGACGGGAATCCAATAAGGCTAAGAAAATATAGGATAGGAATTCCGCCCACCAATTTAACTGAGTTTTTATTATAATGGCCGGGAGGTTGTCGGGTCCCGCTGCACGGGTTAAAGTTAAGTTTCTTATAGTATCTTTTACCTTTTCTACTGTAAAGAGAGTTTTTAAGTCTTCCACAGCCCCTCCCCAGTGTTGGGTATTGCTTCCAGCAGACACTACACTTGTCCCATACAGTTTGCCTAGATACTCTTCCCATGCTGATTCTTCCACTACACAGCTCAAGGCCCCAAGGGACTGTCCAGATGCTTCCTGTATCAGTTTCCAGAACTTACGTATGTTTTTTGCTTCGATTGTTTCCAGCAAATTAGCCCAACATTTCTCTTTAAAAACCCTCTTCTGATTCCTAACTAACGTTTTGTATTCTTTTCTCAATTTAATCAGTTTTAACTGTCTTCCTGGTCATACTTTATTCGTAAACTTCTTTCTTCTCTCCTTATTAATTTTTTCTTATTCGTACATTCCCAATTAAACCAACTTAATCGTCTTCCTTGCGTTGTTTGCTTATCATTTGGGCGAACATTTTTGCTTTTTAATTCTACTCTAAGGCATTGTACGACTTCTTCTATCGTTTCCTCAAACCAGGCCACTTTCTGAACCCTTGCGTTTTCCATATTTAATTTCTGTTGAAAGCTAGCCAGCTTTTCGACGTCTTCATCTGTCAATCTTGTTGTCAGGCGTTTAGGGTACTCCAATTGTTGGGGAAGTTGGGGATACTCTTCCCATGCTGATTCTTCCACTACACAGCTCAAGGCCCCAGGGGACTGTCCAGATGCTTCCTGTATCAGTTTCCAGAACTTACGTATGTTTTTTGCTTCGATTGTTTCCAGCAAATTAGCCCAACATTTCTCTTTAAAAACCCTCTTCTGATTCCTAACTAACGTTTTGTATTCTTTTCTCAATTTAATCAGTTTTAACTGTCTTCCCTGGTCATACTTTATTCGTAAACTTCTTTCTTCTCTCCTTATGAATTTTTTCCTATTCGTACATTCCCAAGTAAACCAACTTAATTGTCTTCCTTGCGTTGTTTGCTTATCATTTGGGCGAACATTTTTGCTTTTTAATTCTACTCTAAGGCATTGTACGACTTCTTCTATCGTTTCCTCAAACCAGGCCACTTTCTGAACCCTTGCGTTTTCCATATTTAATTTCTGTTGAAAGCTAGCCAGCTTTTCGATGTATTCATCTGTCAATCTTGTTGTCAGGCGTTTAGGGTACTCCAATTGTTGGGGAAGTTGGGGATACTCTTCCCATGCTGATTCTTCCACTACACAGCTCAAGGCCCCAGGGGACTGTCCAGATGCTTCCTGTATCAGTTTCCAGAACTTACGTATGTTTTTTGCTTCGATTGTTTCCAGCAAATTAGCCCAACATTTCTCTTTAAAAACCCTCTTCTGATTCCTAACTAACGTTTTGTATTCTTTTCTCAATTTAATCAGTTTTAACTGTCTTCCCTGGTCATACTTTATTCGTAAACTTCTTTCTTCTCTCCTTATTAATTTTTTCCTATTCGTACATTCCCAAGTAAACCAACTTAATTGTCTTCCTTGCGTTGTTTGCTTATCATTTGGGCGAACATTTTTGCTTTTTAATTCTAATCTAAGGCATTGTACGACTTCTTCTATCGTTTCCTCAAACCAGGCCACTTTCTGAACCCTTGCGTTTTCCATATTTAATTTCTGTTGAAAGCTAGCCAGCTTTTCGACGTATTCATCTGTCAATCTTGTTGTCAGGCGTTTAGTGTACTCCAATTGTTGGGGAAGTAGAATTTCATGGTGGCTTATTGACCTATTAGCTAGTTCAAAGCGCAGGGCGTTATGATCGCTGCCTTCACTCTGTATTACCTGGAACCCTTTTATTAGATAGAAATTCCAAGCGTGAATAAACACATAATCAATGGGACAGAGTTGGGTACCTATCCTGAAGATCTGTTTGGCCGGGCAGTCGGTTTCCAACCTACCATTTAAGCAGAATAACCCCTTTAACCCCAAGTACTTCCCTAGTGTTACATCTTGTCTAGAAATGGTGCAATTAGGGAAGACAGCTGGCACTATATTATATGAGCCCAATAGTTCTTTAAACTAGGGATCTTGTTTTTTTGGGTTCAATTTATGATTACAATCTCCCATTACAATGATCAGGTCATTCTCAAATTTTTCACACAATATGTTCAAATCTTCCCTGAAATGCCCCATTTCCACCTCATACTCCTCGTTGGAGCCCCATTGTATGTAAACATTCACAATTACCAGATGTTCACACTTTCTTTCTATGACCAGTAGGGATACCTTACAGACCAACAACCATTTGCATGTTACCTTTAATTACGTCACCTTTTTCGCAATCCTGGTTGAGGTGAGTGTCATGATCCCCCGGTGGGACGGGCGAACCTTTTTTTCCTCGCAGGCCTGTGCAGTTGGTCAAAGCCTTCAATTACAGGGGTATTGTCGCATAGCCATGTTTCCTGTAAGCAAATGATCTCTACACACTGGGCTAGTTGTTTTATACTTTCGACTTTTGTCTCACCTCCTAGCCCATTTACATTTCATGATATAAATTTCAAGCTATGCGACACCCCAATTCCCTAATCAGTATCACTGAGACGATCAAATTCGTTCTGATTCCACTGTGGCGAGCTTAGCAAACTATCTTCAGGAGTCCAATTACCCCAAATTTTACTAAACTCAGGATTCTCAACAGATATTTTAATGTTTTCTCTTTCCCTTCCTTCCCTGACTATCAGCCTATCCTGCCTTTTCCCTAATCCTGCATGACATTTCAAAAAGGCCCTGTCTTGCTGGTTCCTCCCCTCCAGTTCCCCATCTGGTATTAATCTTATCCCCTCTTTCACTACCTCTTTTTCGGCTTTTACAATAGCTGCTTTTACCAGCCCTGAGTATACTAACACCGTAGTAATTTATTTCCCTTTGTTATTAAAGCTAAAGCCTACCTGTCTCACATCCTTAGTCCCAATTTCTCTCAAACTTGGACATTTTGAGAAGGAGAATAAAAGCTCGGATCGATTTAGGGGTGTAGCCTTCCTTATTTTTTTCCTCCCCTTCTCTATTTCAGCTGGTTTGAAATTTAACCACAGATTACCACTATTTTCTGCTGCTATGGCGCCAATAATCTCACCTTCCTGCAAATTCCTCTTCCTGAATATTGTTTTTGATAATCTCCCACCTTCTGCTAAAGTTCTGTTATCCTTTCTACCCTGTGGTTTTTCACACAGATTAGCCAAATTGTCCTCCCTCCTATTCTTTGGAGCGGTTTTTAATTGGACCTTTTCATTTTCCTACTACCACATTCGCCACACTTGGTATGTTCTTAAGTTCCCCCATTATCCTGCTACTCCTTAATGTGGTTCTACACTCTGTAGGGGTTACTCCTTCTAAACCCCCTTTACCCCTTCTTTCCTTTGGACCTCCTTTACCCCTTCCTTTCATCACAATCTTTGGCTTCCTCTTTTGTAGCACCAATCTTGTAGTTCTCCGTGGGTTATAGCGCCTATACCTAGTGTGATCCCTCCATCTCTTAACCAACATCGGGCATCTAGAGATATATACCTCCTGTGAGTTAGTCATTTGCTCAGAGTCCCTGGCAGAGCCCTGCATCGGGGAGTCCAGGACCGGTCTAACTACTGATGGCATTAGGCCCCTAATCTCTTGCATTTCCCCCACAATTTTCTGAAATTGAGTTCCATGGGTTTTTAATATGTTATTATTTAACACAGTCACTTCTAATAACCCTTGCAAGGTTTTTTGTAACATCAGCATTATGTCCAACATTGAGGCCGAAGGTGTTGCAGATATGTCTATACCCAATGTAATGTTGTGCGTTGACATTTCTATGGACTCAATTCCTTGGTTTACAGATTGCCCAATGCTCTTAGCGGTCTTAGACGTTATAGCCTGGGCAGAGTCATCTCTCTGGGCACTCCTTATACCATTTGAGGCATCCCCTTTACAATCCGGGTTGTCACCATCGGACTTGGAGAAAATCAGTGGAAAAGAAGATAATCTGAGTTCCAAGTTGGGTTCAATTCGGCTTAAGTTTATTTGATTACAGGATGATACATCCAAGTTACGGGCACAGTGACCAATAACCTCTTGTTCATTTAACAGTTCTTTATTTGAGTCTGGAGTTCTTACTGGGGTTTGCATTCTCTTAAAGTGCTTGCCTACGAAGTCCTTTATTGATTTGGACACTAGCGCCCCCCTTTCACTCCTGATTGGGTATTGTCGACTGTACTTTTCTTCCTTGTGTTTCTTTTTGAGGACCTCTTTACAATTTCTTCGGGGGAGCCCATACTCTCTGCTAAAGTCCCATTTTCGTTTGAAGACTCATTAATAAAGATGTCGGGGTCTTTTAGCGCTTTACATACTTTTGGCTTCCTTGGTGCCATCTTTCAGGGGCCCCTTCCATATCCCTTGTCTTTATGAAGTTATATATTGGATGTGTTGGGGGTGTGAAGCTCAGGCTTCCTTCCTGCCAATGTGTTACTCCACTGTTTTGACTCCACCACCCTTTTTTCAAGCTATTACTGGGCGTAAAAATTTCTATGCCAATTATTAAAATAGATAAAATTTGATAAAACAAGGGATCCTATACTCGGATACAAAACACACTTACCTCCACTGTGCAAAGGCTGGCTGACCGTGTCTCCTACTACAACGCTGGATAAACCTCACGCCACGGGTCTCTCTCTTCTTTTTGCTTTAAAACTTTTCCAAGGTTTCCAATCTTTCCCAACTTTTCAGCGCCGGATTGGCACCGAACTACTAGGCACCTGCCGCAACAACCTGAGTGCAGTTTGACCCGCTACTAAGGCTGGGACGAGTAGGGCTTGTAGCGTTGGACTCCGGTGGGGAGGGGGGTGCCAGAGTCTGTGGCCCCTGCACCTCCCTTTTCCCGGTAGCACGCCTTCCTTCCCCCCCCCTCTGCCTTAGGACTTCTTCTCACTTGGGCCCCCTGCCCTTGCCCGTGGGCCCTTTACCTCTCGCGCCTGCCGGCGGCCGACCTGACAGCCAGCAACGTATGGGGACGTTTGGGCTCACTTCAGGGTACAGGGTTAGGAGATTTCAATATCCTGTAACAGCATCGCGGCTCCTGGCTTGATTTTGCTGCGGTTCAGCGTTCCAATGCAATTTGTTTCGCCGCAATACCGCGGCTCCTTGCTTAATTGCGGTGCAGTGTTCCGGCGTTTCCAGCCGTCAGCGTCGCGTCGCTTTCCCGGAAGTGTGCAAGTCGATGTCAGTGTCACGGTCAGCCACACAGGGTCTCCTTAATCGAGTCAAAAGAGTCAGAAATACTAGGCGATTCGGCTCCGGTGAGGCCTGAGGGTGTACTCGCAACAGACGCTGTTACTCCGGAGGTGAGGAAAGAAGACTGGGCCTTCTGTGGACTCGGTGCTATTGAGTGCCGGGCCCGATAAGGTAGAAGCCAGCGGGTGGGAGCTGCGCGATACCAGAAGTAAAGCGGGAAGCAAGGCCACGTAATAAGCAAAGCAGAGCGTCGCTATGACTGGCATCACGTGCAGGGGAACTGCATAAACAGCGCATTTACTTACTCGTGGATCTGCGCAGTGCACGAAATACTAACTGGCCAATGGTGGAGGATGGTGTAGTGGGCCGGATTAACCAAGTGCCTCCAGGGCACAGTCTACAGAGCACGACTGCAGACTAGTTTTACAGCCCTGAGGGCAGTGTGCGGACTTGCCTTTCTGCGATTTCGCGGGAGCCCCTCATTGCACCCTCTGAGAGATAGTTGCTAGTGTTAAATCAGACAGGCCCGCAGAAACTAAGGGCAAAGTGGACAAGTCACAGCCTAAGTTGCAGTTCGAGCAACGAAAGTCACGCCATAGAGATGATGACACAGACAAAGCTGCTGTGGAACAGCAAAATGACACCGAGGAGCCTGAGGGAGATATTCGCCAGATATTGTCTGCAATGCAGAAGAGCCTATCCACCATAGATGGAAAAATAGACTCTCTGGCCTACAGGATGGACCGATGTCAGAGCGCATTGACAAACACGCGGAATGCCTCAATATGACGGAAAGAAGAGTGTCTGAGGTTGAAGACGCCCAAATGGAGACTGACAATGGGCAAAAACAGATGGGGAAATTGCTCATGACCCTGCAAGACAAGGCGGAGGATTTTGAGGCAAGGTCAAGGCGCAGTAACATACGAATTACGGGTCTGCCTGAAACAACGGCGATGGGAAATATGGAGATATTTGTAGAAAAGTTGCTGGTGACCCTCCTGGGCCGAGACACATTCTCATATATATTTTTAGTGGAGCGAGAACATCGCTCCTTGGGTCCTAGGCCTCCACCAGGCGCCCCTCCTCGACCTGTGATTGTGAAATTGTTGAATTATAGGGACAGAGACGCTGCATTGAAACGTGCCAGAGAACTGCGGGAACTGCAATTTGAAGGGTCCTTCCTTTCGCTATTCCCTGATTTCACCATGAAAGTGCAAGAAGCGAGCCGTAAGTTTACACCCCTAAAGCGAAAGTTGCGGGAACTTGGGTTCGACTATGCTATGCTGTACCCGGCCAGACTTATGGTCATGATGAACGAAACGTCAAGAATCTTCACAGAATATAATTCTCTACAGAAGGCCCTTAAGGAGTGCAATAAACCGCAGGCCAAAAAGCGAACGGCGGAGGAGCGACCGGAGGTATCAGGAGGTGACTTGGAGGAATAGTCAGAATGGACTGGTGAGCTGGCCTGCTTAAATATCCTACAAGCAGGTATGTCACACATTCTACTTTGACTGGGAGGCCTAAGAGATGGCTGTAGCTGCCCGTAGGACAGGGACTACACTGGCTTGCCAGCAGCGACTCTAAGCTGCAATTATCACTAGATGCTGGAACACTTATGGGGTCATGACTGTTGCTGTTAAGTAATGTAAACTTACCCTGACCCTGATACGGGACTTACATGACTGAGGGCGACATCCAGCCTTGCTCTAGTGGCACCCAACATACTGGTATTGCTTGGAAGTGTTCAATGTAAGATGATGGCTATGATTACTCACTCTATTCAAACGCACTTAAGGGTAGCGCCAGTAACATCCCCCCCCTGTGTGTTACTCACCACATGGTATTAGACCGTGATAGTTATCTGGATTTTGTAATTTTCACTAGAATGCTATGGGGTTTTGAGAGGGAGGGATGGTATCGACCATGCCAAGTTGGGGTCTGCATGGCGTGGGGGGGGGGGAGATATGTTGTTGTTCTTTATGGCTATGCAGTGAGCACACAGTGTGTATTCGACATTCAAGAATTGAGAGATCGCCTGGATGGGATTTTGGGAAGTAGGATATATGTAGCTACCACAGATATGACAACAGTGCATTGCCATGATGGAGTATAGCGGCAGGAGAGTTTGTCTGCTTACCTGAAACTTTAGGGGCCTAAATGATTTTAGAAAGTTGCGAAAGGTAGCTGCATACTTAGTAAGATACGAGATTGACATCGCACTATTACAAGAGTCCCATCTCCCGGTAGGCAGTAGTATGCTTCCACGCAAGCGTCTGCACGGCCACTTCCATGTAGCAGGGCTCACAACCCATGCCAGGGGGGTACTTAGCTGGGTCAACCTGAAATCAGGAATTACGCTAGTGGCTCCTGAAGCTGACCGTAGCGGTAGATATGTGATTTCGAGATGCACTAGGAAGGGCATGGATTGGTATATAGTCAATGTATACGGACCCAACTATGACTGCCCACAGTTTTATCAGGAGCTACTAGATCGCATGAGAGCCAAAGTTGATTTGCCGATTGTTAGAACTGGGGGTCTCTAGTTGGCAATGGTATACACCTTTGTCCAAATAGGGACCCTTGCTTCTAAGTCAGGGAAAGGGGATTACACACCTGGATAACCCCTGCTCACCCCCTTGGTAGCTTGGCACGAGCAGGCAGGCTTATCTAAGAGGCAGTGTGTTAAGCATTTGTGAACACATACAGTAATTCAGTGAAAACACTACAGATGGACACCACACAGGTTTTATAAAAATAAGTATTCTTTATATAAACTTATCACAAGACCACAAACGACAAAAATCCACAATACTGTACTCAAAATACTCTTAAAAGATGGTGAAGTTACTTAGTTCAAGTTGATGATAAATGCGACACAGTTCTCACAAACAGTACCTGGATGCGTAACGCAAAATAAACAAAAGGCTCGCAGGGAAGGAGATGCGTCGGTTTCCGTACTTCGGGGATGCGATGCGTCGCGCCTCAATGCTTGCGCAGAGTAGGGGATGCGTCCGTTCCTTATCGGAGGGGAGTAGATGCGTTGATTCTCGTGCTGCGTTCCGGTTGCGATGCGCAAGATGGCGCCGCAATACGATGCGACACTCAGGTTGTGATGCGATAAGATGGCGCCCTTGATGCGACGATGTGAAGATGATGTGTGCACGCTGAAGGCCGTGCGGCGAACTCTGTACCTTTGGAGCCGCGACAGGCCCTGCGACACGCTTCTCCGGTGATGCGACGGCGACCCTTGCGGTGGCGACACGCTTCTCCGGTGATGCGACACTCAGCGGCTGTTGATGAAGACACGCTTCTCTGGTGATGCGGCGGCAGCCTCTGCGGCGGCGACACGCTTCTCCGGCGATGCGACGGCAACAGCTACGATGGCGACACGCTTCTTCTCGTTGCGTCGCACTTCCAGCTCCCAGCGACACGCAGGTCTCAGCAGACAGAATCCCCAGCAAGGGAATTCAGGAGGGAGCTGGTGGTGAAGTCTTTTGGCCCTGAGACTTCAGCAGGAGGCAAGCACAAATTCAAGTCCTTGGAGTAATATTCTGCAAGATGATGAAAGTTCTTTAAAAGTTCCTTCTCCTTTCCTTGGAAATGAAGAAACCACTGCAGGCCAACCCAGCAAACAGCACACTTGGCAGAGGGGCAGTCCAACTCCTGCAGCTTCCTTGGTTCTTCTCCTTGGCAAAAGGGTTGTCTTGTTGTTTCAGAAGTGATCTAAAGTTCTTAGGTCTGGGTCCCAATATTTATACTACTTTTCTCTTTGTTCTCTGAAGGCAGAGAGGCCTTTGCCTAGTCAAAACCAGTTCTGGTCAGTCTTGGAGCACTTTGTTGACAAGACTCCTTCTTTCCTTTCACAGTGTAGGCCAGGGACATCAGACACACCACAGGAGGTGGAGCCAGCATTGTGGAGGGAAGGCACAGCCCTATTCAGGTCCCAGGTGCAACTCCTCCCTCCTATCTGCATGCAGATCTCTCTATTCAGCCCTGTGCTGACTCACCCTGTCTCCTGGCAGCCCCCAGCCCCTGTCACTCAAACTCCAGACAAGGAATACACAACCTAGCAGAGGCAGGCTTGGATAGTTAGGCAAGAAAATACCCACTTTCTAAAAGTGGTATTTTCAAACACAGAATGTTAAAACCAACTTCACTAAAAGATGTATTTTATCATTCTGGGTTCAGGCATACTAAACTCGAATTTCTACCTGGTTCCCTGAGTCAGTTAGGATTATAAAATGTAATAATCTAACTGCCCATTCTGGCCTATGGGGAACAGGTAGCCTTGCAATAGTGAAAACGAAAATGGCTGTAATTCACTATTAGGACATGCCACACACATCAGGGCAGGTCCTACCTTTTACTTACAATGCACCCTGCCCTAGGGCCTACCTTAGGGGTGACTAATATGCAAAAAGGGAAGGTTTAGGGACTGGTAAGTGGGTGCACTTACCAAGTCGACATGGCAGTCAGACTGCACACAGGCTCTGCAATGGCAGGCCTGAGACACACTTTACAAGCTGCTTCTGTGGGTGGCACAACCATTGCTGCAAGCCCACCAGCAGCACATTTGATTTACAAGCCCTGGGCACACCTGGTGCACTATACTAGGGTCTGACAAGTAAATCAAATGATCCAATCATGGAGTCACTAATCAATGCATCAATTTAACATAGGGAGCACTTGCACTGTGGCACTGAATAGCAGTGGCACAGTGCCCAAAGCATCTAAAACCAGCAAACAGATCAAAAACAGAGGAGGCAATCAGAAAAAAAAATGGAAGGGAGACTCACGCCAATGATACCAGGTCTAACACGGATACTGTGGGGGGCGATTTAAATTGTGTCTTGGAACCCTCGTTAGACCGCTCTGGGGGCCCGACGTGACGCCCTTCAACTGGGGCCAGAGTAATAGGTGATATAGCTATCCAACTGGGCCTACTAGATGTCTGGAGAGAGCGCTCCCCGAGAGTGGGGGGATTCACCCATTATTCAGCCCCACACAACTTACACACAAGAATAGATTATTGGTTCATATCGAGACCCTTGTTTCAGCAGATCCGAGACTGCAAGATACTCCCCCGTTCTCTCTCTGATCATTCCCAAATAATGCTAGACATTGAAAGCTCGAGGAAGAAGCCAGCTCCATTCACATGGAGATTCCCTCCATACTCCCTGATGGATAGCGTTTTTAAATCTGAATAATCTGAAGCCATAGAAAGTTTTTTTGATACAAATATCGGTTCTGTCCAACGGTTTTCCACTGTTTGGGAAACGTTCAAAGTGTATATCAGGGGGGGTTGCCATGTCTAAGCATTCTGGGGTCCTTCGCTCTATCTGACAGCGTCTGGTACACTTGGAAAAGCGAATGGCAGAATTAGAAAAAGAGGTCCTAGAGGATGGTAATATTATGGCGGCTAATAATTTAAAGAAAGCGCTTGAAGAGTATCACAAGGTCGCAGACAGGGAGATAAAACACTTAGGGAAGTATGCTGTGGCTAGGACATACAGAGAGGGAGAGCGACCGGGCGCGGTGCTGGCTGCCTTGTTACGCCACAGGAGGGAGGCGGGGAATGTGACGGAGTTGCGAGCTGCAGACGGAGAACCCCTGACTGACCCCATGGAGATTGCAGGAAGATTTAGTCAATATTATTCAGAATTGTACTGTACTAGAACGAGATCAGATGCGGCAGCAATCTCAGAATATCTAGAGCATATTCAGATGCCATGGTTATCTAATGAACATAGGGAGCACCTAATGAAACCATTAGATTCTAACGAGGTCCTTACTGCATTGGCGGGCGCACCTGGCCTGGACAGCCTCACTGTGGCATTTTATAAAGAATTCAAGGAGCTTCTGATCCTACATTTGATTACTCTATTTAAGGAGAAGGGAGAGGATGGGACGATGCCACTCTCAATGAGAGATGCACTTATAGTCACGATATTAAAACCTGGTAAACCCCCGGACGAATGTTCGTCCTTTAGGCCCTTATCGCTCCTTAATGTGGACACTAAACTCTTTGCGAAGGTCTTGGCCAATCGGCTTGCCCCGCTGGTACCATTGATGGTGGGCCCAGAGCAGTCGGGATTTGTCCCAGAGCGCAACTTGTCATACAATTTGAGAACGTTTTTTGGAGCGATACAACACATTAAGCCTGAGGTTAAGGCGGCAGCAGTCTTTCTGGATGCGGAAAAGGCCTTTGATTATGTGGAATGGAATTTTATGTACGCAGTACTGAGATGCATGGGGGTAGGGGAAATTTTCCTTAGATTGGTGGAGGTGCTCTACAGTGCTCCTGCCGCTCGGATACGAGTTGGTGATATAGTTACAACCCCTTTTAAAATATCGAGAGGCACTTAGCAGGGATGCCCGCTGTCCCCATTGCTTTATGCCCTAGTAGCTGAGCCCCTTGCATGTGCCTTAAGGGAATACCACGGCCACAGGGGGATTAGGTTTCCTAAATATAACCTCATTGTATCGGCATATGCTGATGACATGCTATTATATGTTAGGGATCCCGAGACCAACCTGACCCCGATCCTGGATGAGGTTGTGCAGTACGGGGAAATGTCCAGACTTAAAATCAACTGGGTGAAGTTGACAATCTTTCGTTTATCTCCCGCTATGATGCCCGTTGGCCTGGACTACCCCTTACAGTGGACATCGGAACCGACTCGTTACCTAGGCATACAAGTATATACGGACTTGGCCCTGGTCCACAGCGAAAACTACGGTAAAGCAATCACCAGACTAGAGGAAGAAGTGGATAGGTGGATCCGCCTTCCCCTGTCCTTATTAGGACGCATATCTTTAATGAAGATAGTGGTCCTACCCAGATTTTTATTTTTATTCCTGAATATCCCGATTGTGCTTCCTATGCACATTTTTACGACGATTCGCTCTCTATTGCTGAGATTGGCTTGGGCAGGGAAATAGCCGCGCGTCAAGTGGGACGTTTTCACTCTGCTGTACGCTATGGGAGGACTAGGGGCTCCAGACCTGGAGTTATATTATAGCGCGGCGCAGGGCTCACATGCCTTCCACTGGATCCATGAGGAAATGTGCCCTCCACATTTGCTAATTGAAAAGGTGGCCGCAGCTCCCGATTCTTTATCAATGGTGCTGTTTCGGGCCCCCCTCCGAAAGACTGGTGTCCTGGACTCTGTTAACTCGGTAGTCCATGCGTGGCAAAATCTGCTGAAGAGGCAGGCGGGCATGATTCTATACTCTCCCTTGACCTCAATTGCGTAGTGTCATTGGCTGCCGATAAGTGGAGAGAAGGGGGTGGTACAGGCTCTTGAGCCACTGGATATCACCACGGTAGGTGACTTGTTCTCAGAGGGTAAGGCCCGGGGTTGGGATGAGTTAGATATTGGAGATCGCACATATACACCTCTTGCTCGCTTTCAATTTTATAGAGTAAGACACGCGTTACGAGAACTGTTGGGAGATGACATGTCGGAGCCGCCTGAACTGGGGGCACTCTCTTACCTTTTGCGCTGCACGGCCCCTAGAAGGATCGTTTCTATTGTTTACGACATAATGCAAGAATATAGAAGAAATCACTATACTAAAGCCAGATTGGAATGGCAAACTGAACTGGGGGTGGCACTCGAGGACACAGTTTGGCGATATTGCTGCGAGGCTACGCAACACGTATCCCTAAATGGCAGACATCGCTTGATTCGTTTTAACTATCTTAACAGAGTCTACTATACGCCAGCACGATTGTTTCGTTTTGGCCTACGGGAATCGTCAGACTGCGAGAGATGTGGGGCCGCCTCAGCAGGGTTTCTACATATTGCCTGGATGTGCCCCGTGATAGCGAAGTTCTGGGAGCAGATCTTCCAAACATTGAACGAAATCACTGGTCTTGCGCTTACAATGGACCCAATGCTGGCACTGCTGGGATATACTGGAAAGCTGCCGAAAGAGGTGCAAAAGCTTATAGGTATGGGGTTGCTGCTTGCCAAACGCAGAATTGCTATGCGGTGGGCGCGGGGCCCTGGGCCTACCGTTACTGATTGGTCTAAAGATATGGTATATTGTAACACGCAATCTGAGTTGTATAATGTTCTGTTACCACCTCAGAGCCGCCCTAGGAGCTTCTGGGGACTATACCAGCAGTAGTTGGTTGGGAAAGAAACAGGGGAGGCTGAGGGTGCAGGCTCTATTTAAATAAGATAAAATGGATAATGTCCTGCAAAAATAATTGAGGACCCTTGCATGTACTGAATTGTTATGTAAGATAATACTAGTGAAGTTTAATATTATGTTGGGGGAGGGTCGTGAGACGTGGTGCTTGGGCTTGCATGAGGCTATGCACTGGAGGAGATATCCTAACTTGGTATTATATGAGGTGAGACTGCTCTGTAATTCGTTACGATGTGTGTACACTGTGAATTGCAAATAGTCATTGTATTTCTATGCTTTATTCTTTTCAATAAAAATAAATAAAAAAAAGTGCCCAGAATCCTATAGCCAGCGAAAACAGGGTCAGAAAAATAGGAGGCAAAAGGCAAAAAGCTTGGGGATAAACCTATAAAAGGGGCCAGGTCTAACAATGACCCTTGTCTTTGCAATGGTGTAAAAGCAGCCCATGTGTACACCTTTATTTTCGATGGTTTTAGACTTGGAACCGGAGACAGTTTGTTGTATTTTTTTGTCATCATGATATTGATCGATGCACCACTGTCTATAATAGAAGTTGTAGGGCAGCCATTCACCTTTAGTGTGATCTTGGGCATTGTCTAAGTGAGTTTGGTCACTTCACGTGGCAATCTCTCTTTAACTTGTGTTCTTCTTTGCAAGCAGCCAATCCTATGTGTGCACATCGTTCTGCAATTGACATAACCATTGCACATCAATCTTCTTCACTGTCGCTCGATGATGATGTTGACGAGCCTTTGGAAGATGAACTTGATGACGATTGATTTTGTTTAGTCTCTACTTCCCTCACTTGATGTTGCCATTTGATCTTGTGGGCATGGCTAGAATGCTTCTGGAACTTTCTGGCATCCATTTACTCTACTCGTTGTGATGCACTTAGTTTCTTTTTTGCTTTGCAGACCGTTATGAAATGGTTTTCTTTGCCACAGCTTTTGCATGACTGTCCAAGGTGAGACGTTTCCCTTCGTGTGGAAACGAGAATCCACATCAGAAACACAGTTTCTTTTTCTTCAGGGAGACATCGTCTTATAGGCGTCCACTTTGTGTTTCGGCTCACTTTTCATGATCAATGCTGACTCATTCTGGGCTGTTCCAGCCTCCATGTCAGCAGCCTGTCAATCTGCACGTTCCTCAGCTCTCGCAGCCATGAGTACCTTTTCTAGACAGAGTTTCTCTCCCAGCATGCATCGTCTGAATGAATCGGAGAGGCAACCATCGATGACTCTGAGACGCATGACTTCTTCGCCATTGAATTCAGTGAACGTGTAGTGCTTGATGAGTGTATCAAGTCTTTCGACAAACTCATCCATCGTTTCACCAGCTTGCTGTCTTGCCTGGTTGAAAAATGTACCTTTCATAGTTGACATTCAGCATTGGATTGGACTTGGCTTCTAACATTTCTTTGATTTGATGATACAATACTTAATCAGCTTGTGGTATTTCTTTATCACTTCTTTCACTCCATCACCTGCAAGGTTCTTTAAGTGTTTTATGATCTTGTTGTCATCAATTTCTTCTAGAGCATCTATGAAATCATTTAATGTTTCAATTCATGCAGTCTATCTGGCGCAAATATTCTACTTCTTGGTGGTGTCGAATGGCGGTGGTGGTTTCAGAAATACAGCAGCATCATAATTTGTGTTGGGACTTAATGAGAGCATATGCTGTCCCGACGACGGTTGCTGCTCACTTGGACCTGCACCTTCTGTAAGCATCAGCCGTGTGCTTACATCTGGGTCGTCGCTCACATGCTGATGTTGTATAGCGCCATCTTCTTTCTTAACGGTGAGTAACAGTTTTGTCTCTTGCCCATGTTCGTTACTGCTCTCTACTTTATGCATTGTACCTGGTTGTCGTTGCCTTTAGCGCTTCTGCTTTGTATGGATGATGGCTCTATTTTACTCTGTGGAGCAGTATCTCTTCTTTCGGCCTTACCAGTAGGCTTCTGGTGGGCTTTCTGACTGTGCTCCTCTGTGGGGCCTTCACTTTCTTCGAGGACCTTGCAAGAGCTAGAGCAGCGCTTTGACTCCATATACTCCAACCATAGACTGCTTCTTGGGGTGCACGTGGCACGCACAAGCAGTTTGGTGGACCTCGCCAAACTCTCAGGGAGAGCAGTATTGTTTCTTCGGGGCATGTATCTCACTCTCGTTGCCAGTTGTCGAGTCCTCCCCAGTTCTGGAACACACAACAAACCACACCACACACGGAGCTCTGTAACACAGGTCTTGATTCTTCGGCATGCAACTGTTAACTGAACACACTATGTCATAAACTTTATTGACCACACCCAGATACCTCCCAACTGATTACGTAATTTTGTAAGGAGTCCGCCGAGGACCACAAGGGTCCTAGTGCACATGATCACATGACACTACAGTGGTATAGAATAAAAGATTTATTTAAAGTAACTCAGAAGGCCAGCTACATGTTGAAGTAAGGCAAGGGAGGCTTGCAGAGTAAGTAAAGCAACTTTATTGGAAGAAAATGTCCCCAGCAGCAGAAAAGGAGGACCACTCAGCAGAGCGGGTAACTTCCAACTGCCGGTAAGCAGGCAAAACAATTCTAGAAACTAATCTCATGACCAAGCACGAGAGATAACAGGAGAATGGAAAGTGAGATTTAGACAATAACACTGCAGTGCTAGAAATGAGAACCAACTCATGACCATATGGAACATGCTGATAACAGGGAAAACAAAAACAGTACACAACAGAGGTATGCAAATACAAGACATTTCCTCTCCTTATAATGTTAACCTAAGATAAAGGGCCAGATGTACGACCAAGAAAATTGCGCATCGCAAATTGCGACTCTTTTGCGAGTCGCAATTAGCGAGGCGCAATTTCCGATGTACAACAGTGTAGTTCACACTGTTTGCGATTCACAATGGGGTCGCAAATTGCGAGGCTCATTAATATTAATGAGCCTCTCGCAATTTGCGAGCCCATTGGGAATGACAGCCCTCCCAGGGATGGTGGCCTGCTGAGCTCAGCAGACCACCATGTCTGGGACTGCTTTTTAATAAAGAAAAATGAAACTTTTCAGTTTCATTTTTTTTAGGGCAGGCAGTGGTCTCTGGGACCACTGCCTGCTCTTAAAAAATATTGTCCAACATACAAAGGGGACCCCTTCCCCTTTGCGAGTGGTTTACCACTTACTTGAAGTAGGTGGTAAACTGCGAGTGTTTTGCGGCCGCAAATGCGGTCGCAAATCACTAGTACATAGCTTGTTGACTCGCTAGTAGGAAGGGACGCCCCTTCCTAATAGCGAGAGTCGCAAATGCTATTTTGCGAGTCAGGGACTCGCAAAATAGCATTTGTACATGCTATTACCCTTTTTTGCGGCCGCAAACGGAGGCTTTCCTGTTTGCGGCCGCAAAAAAGGGTCGTACATCTGGCCCAAAATCTGCCAATTTTTTTGGGTGCCTCTAACTCTCTCTTGGGATGGCTATCCGTAACAGTTGACTCTATAACCTGATAGAAGTCATCTCATTGACCAGACGATGTAGTTGGTTTAGACTCCACAATTTTGTTTGAATTACCTTCCAGTTTATGCACTTCATCACCCAAAGTTTGAGAGATCTCACATGCACCAGAACATGCACCAGAAGATAAACTTTCAGGGGCTAATTTGACATTGTAATCTGCAAAAGAAAGAAATTGTGAACCAAAATCAGATAATCTCTAACATTCTCTATTATCATCATTGTTATACAATTCTTTATCCAGTAAACATTAATCAACTTTGGCTAATCTGCTCATACTCCACCATGAGCCACTGTTAAATTTGACAGATGATTTTCCCAACCTAACAATTTTAAATGCTCTTGAAAACTTAGATTTACCTTTTTTAATTTTGACACAATCACCCACCCGCAAGCTGGATTTAGAGGACCTCAAACTCAAATTAGTGGTCTTTACATGTTCTGAACCCATTTAATACCAAAATTATCTTTGGCTTTGTGATACATTTCTTTAAGATCCAGTACTGGTAATTCTTGCTTAATCCATAAAGGATTAAGATATGAGCGGGAACCCTACCCTTTAGCATGGCAAAAGGGAAAAACCCTGTGATCAAATTGGAAGAGAAGTGATAAGCCCAATTTTTTCTGCAACAGTTTCCTTGACCTCAACCTTATTATCCAAAGCGGCCGGCATGGCCTCAGCGATAACTCTATGAAACCTTTCAACAAGATCATCCATGTTAGGCAAATAAAGAGGCATCTTCAAATGAAAAATCCCACTGTCCTTAAGAAACTTCTGAAACTTCAAGGAGGTGATCTGTTTACTATTATCAGTAACAATACTAGAAGGCAGAGCTTCTCTGAGGAAGCATTCTTTTAGAAACTGGATAGTGGTATCAGTGATGGGCTTAGATACCCGTTTGATCTCAGCCCATCTGCAGAAATAATGAATAAGAACAAAAGCATACACCCTAGACTGCAAAAAACTATCAGAACGCCCCTAAATGTCCAATGATAACTTATCCTAGGCCCTGTCAGGGAAATCCGATCGAATGGACTCGCTTTTATTGATAACCAAGGATTTGTCAGAATTAAGGCAGATGGAACATTGCATAACAATTCCAGAAATTTGAGAATCTATATAAGGCCACCAAAATACTTCTCTAATTCGCTTCTAGGTAAGGGTCTCACCCAAATGTCCTGTATGGGCCAACTTAATAATGGTATGGTGAATATCCTTTGGAGGAATAACACACTCCTCTTTCAAGACAACATCCCCTGTAACAGAAATGGAATCTCTGATCTTCCACAGAATTTGCATGTGTGGTGTCAGGAGATTCTCACAAGGCCACCCCTTATTAGTGAACTCTACGACTTTCTTCAACTCTTCACAAGCCTTGAAGCTTTCCATCCAGCATTCTTTTGAAAACTCCCCCCACTCAAAGCTAAAGATGGAACCAAACTTTCTTCAATAACTTCAGAATAAGTTTCAGCTGCAAAATTAGGTAATCTGAATAAACAATCCGCAATGACATTGCAGGACCCTGGAATGTAAACAGCACAAAAGTTATATCCATACATTCTGGACAAAATTCTGATTAAGGGAGAAGAGGCTTTGCCGGTACCATTGCTATTGAGTAACACAAGACGTCACATTAAGCACAAAAAAGGTGTTGGGAGGAATCTTTGCAAATAGTCTAACCATTGGCTCGCACCGGGGACAGCATTCCAAACCACCAATTTGTACCCACTGTGCCCCTTTAGACAGATGCCTGCAGTGCTTATTTTGTAAATGAAAGAGTGCCAGTTCCCGAAGCTGTGCTCAGAAGCCCGCAGCCTGTGCAATTAAACGTGGATGTGCCAAATAGCGACTAGAAGCCTTAAATTCACCTCATGCCTGTTTAATACACTACAAGACACTCCCTGCCCCTTTATCTGACTCCTGCAGATTCCTGCATTCTCCCTTTGTGACGTTTTTTCGTATTTCTCTTCCTCCCTCTTTCCGATTTGTGTGTTTTTCCCTCTTTTGTTCTCAGTAAATATCTGATGGGAAGTTCTGGTCCCCAAAAATAAGTGACGGTGGCCTCCACCGGCAAGCACCAGCTCACATTAAGCACTGGAGGACTGCCTTATTTAAATGACTATTGACACTGTTCCTTATGGGAACAGTCCACCCCGAACTACCAGGCGAGATTACAGTGAGGGACCCACATCTGGAAATACCCTTGGTGACCTAGGGTATTACATTATGCACACAAAAGGTGATGGGTTTGTGGACTTAAGTGTTATCCGGCAAGAGAAAACATAGGCGATGGAGTATTAATTGGTGAGTGTCTCAGAACTTTGTGTTATAATGTATATATACAACTCCTAGGAACATTACATTTATATGTATGTTTGTATGTTATAGGTGATAGTGCTTATGTTTTTCACCCATGTTATGTTCTGCTATGTTACGTTAAAAGTGTTTATGTAGCGCCAAACTCACCCTCAAAGGTTGGAATCCAGGTGTTAATGACTTCTAAAAAGGAGATACAGACACTGGTAGCCCAAAGCCTAGAACAGAAAGGAAAGGGGAGAGATCAAAAGAGGCATGTTTTTAGCAGTTACCAAAACTTGAGTTAGTTAGTTGTGGAACGTATGTCCATAGGAAAGGTGTTCCAGTGGTAGGCTGCAAGATATGAAAAACAACAGTCACCTGATTTGAAAAGACAGTCACAGGAGGTGTGGTTCAAAGTCAAAGTAGAGGATCTGAGGACTCTAACTGGTTTGTGAAAAGGTATTCTGTTATGAAGATAAGAAGGACCTGCCGAAAGGATAGCTCTGAAGAGTGGCATAGGAGCTTAAATATTGATTGCTTACACATGGGTAACCAGTGTAGAGGATTGAGAGTCAGCGCCAACCTACAGCGTGTGGGCAAGATAAGTACCAGACAGGTTGTGGTTGTTATTTGAATGGTTTGAAGTCCTTTCAGTAGGGATTCAGCAATGTCCACATAGAGCGCATTGCCATAATTTAACCGACTAGTTGTTAGTGCTTGGATGAAAGTTTTGTGACAGTCCATTGGAAACCACTGAAGGATTTTGCGCAATATGCACAGGATGCCATAGCAAGTACTGTGTTCTTTCAAGGAAAGGGAATTGTCAATAATCCCTGGGTTCCTAATCATGTGAGTGGGCGAAGGAAAGGAGCTGCACTTGCTTGGCCACCAATTTCAAAGACACATGCTCTTATAAAGGCAGACAGTGGTTTCATGTAGACGTTGAAGAGGGTTGAACTAAGGGATGGTCCTTGGGGCACTCCATGATTTATGTAAAGCAGGTTTGATTTGAATGGTGTAAGATGGATGGATTGAATTCTATCATTAAGAGAAGCCTGGAAACTATCTCATGCATGCGATGGATAAGTATGACGTGTGACACAGTGTCGAATGGTGCGGAGAGGTCTAGGACAATGAGAGCCACCAGTCTGCCCTCATCCAAGGTATGCTCGACATTGTCAGTAACTGCCGACAAGGCGGTTTCAGTGCTGTGGCAAGCCCTGAAGCCAGACTGAGAGGGATCTAAAAGGTTGGGACACTCTAGATAGGATGCCAATTGGATATTAATAAGTTTTTCCATGACTTAACCAGATAGGAAAGGAGTGATGTGGGCTGGTAGTTAGAATGAATGGAGGTCTCATCAGGTTTGTTTCTGGAAGGGGAGAACCTTAGCCTGTTTCCAAGCTGGCAGGGTGCTTGCATCAGAAAGGGACATATTAAACAGACCTTTCGGAGGTGCACTGAACACACTGGTGTTAGCAGAAATTATACGTGGAGAGCAGGGGTAATCGGGGATCATGAGCTTATCACATACATTGGAATTTCCACCTCTGGCATACTGAACTGCTGAAACCTAGCCAGGGAACAATTTGCATTGTGAGACCTATGGAGGTGAGGGAGAGAGTTAAGAGGGTATTAGATAGCAAAATCAGCTTAGATGTATCTGATTTAATCATGGAAGAACATGGATAGAGTGCTACACAATGCTTGTGAGGCAGTGATTGCTTGGGAGCAGACAGTGGGATAGGTACATTATTTTACTCTTTTCACTCACTTTTACGGTTCTCACTTAATACCTTAACCTTCAGGCTCAGAGATAATGTTGCTACAATGCAGCAGACAAGCAGACTGGAGAAGCTATTAAAAGGACTTTTCGAATTTTAAAGGAAAATTCAAAATTTCTCTTTTAAAGGGAATATTTCGTTGGTTACACAAACGTGGTGGAGCATTAGAAAACCCCCCTGAGTCTTCTTGTAAAATTATAGATGTATGCGCTATAGTTCGCAACTTAGCAAACAATGGAAAATTATTCTGAAGGCGAAGGTAGAACCACAACCAACTCATCCAACATATGGACTGGATAATGGATAATCTGCTGCGGGAAGAGCATGCAAAACAAAATTACAAAACACTTGCTTTTGACCTACAATATTTTGTTTGAGGATTAACACTAAAAAGTAAAATACTATTTTAATTTTCAAAAAGTTCTTTTGTCTCTTCACATGCACTTTACAACCTCTATATGTTACTAGTAATTAATTTTGTTATAAGATTTATAAATAAAATATTAGTTACATGTCACATTGTTTAAACCAACACTTTTTGTACACTTCAAAAAAGCTTATTTATTTTTCTGTCGAGCTCCACTTGACTTGGCCATTGCACATGCTTTATAGTACTTGGGCAAAAAGAACAATTGATGGACAGAATGCAGAACAATGTCATACATTCACCCCAGTACAGAGATCTGGGCCTAAATCCATCGTTTTTTTGCTCACCATGCCATTCCAGTTTGGACCCAGCCGTATGCAAATCAGTCTTGACCCTGCGCCCAATGGGAACAGTCCAGCCCGAACTTCCAGGCCAGGTCCTCCCTGGACTGGAAACAAGCATCCTAGGACCGGTTCCGGGGTTTCACCCCTCATCAGCCAGGATAGCTTGACTCCAGTGGCATGGAGAGTCGCAAAACACTCGCAGTTTATCAACCTTTTGAAAAGGGTGATAAACCATTCGCAAACGGGAAGGGGTCCCTAGGGGACCCCTTCCCCTTTGTGAATGGGTGCGAAATTATTTTTTAAGAGCAGGCAGTGGTCCCAGGGACCACTGCCTGCCCTTAAAAAATGAAACGGAAAAGTTTCATTTTTCTTTTTTAAATGCATCCCGTTTTCCTTTAAGGAAAACGGGATGCATTTAAAAAAAAAAAGAACTGCTTTATTGAAAAAGCAGTCACAGACATGGTGGTCTGCTGACCCCAGCAGGCCACCATCCCTGTGAGTGCTGCTAGCCATTCCCAGTGGGGTCGCAAATTGCGCTTGCCTCATGAATATTGATGAGGCATGCAATTTGTGACCCCATTGGGAATTGCAAGAAGTGTCTGAGACACTGTTGTACATTGCATTTTGCGACTCACAAATTGCAAGTCGCAACGCGACGCAATTAGCGAGTCGCAAAATGCATGCTTTGTACATCTGGCCCTCGGCCCTTTCTTGCTTCAGTTATAAAAAGCACTACTACTTTCTTGGATTGATGCGCTACTCACACTTGAGCCTTCCTCACTCTCAGGTACAGATAAGGCAGGCCTAAGTACAACTGTAGTTGTTTTAAGTTCTTCCAAGTATGTCCACATTTTGCCTTGTCAACTCAGTTTGAAAATGTAACGAGCATTAACACAAAGTTGGCGTGCGTGCAGCTGAGTGCTCTATAGAGTGATCAAAAGCCGGAAAGTGAGTGTCTGCGTGATGCTGTCATCTTCTCTGTGCCTTTCCTTTCTCTCATGTTCCACTATAAAGTGAATCAGCAGACTCCTAGATATCCATCATACTACAGGGAATGCTTTCAAATCCATTTAGTGCAGTTTTTTTGCAAATCACCCATTTTATGGATTAAATCACGTGTTGCTTTTACGTTGTTTTTTGTACAGCAATCATTGCATCTTTCAGCATCCTGCAGCGTTGTGCCAGAGAAAAAGAAGCATCTTCTGTATATGTAGCTTCAGGTGTGTGTGGTCTTGCAGTGGGTGTTCTTGGGTGATACAATGAGCGGCGTCTGCTCACTCTCACAGTAGCAGCTGGGGTTAACGCTGAATCAGTAGTTGCAGGAGAAAGTGTTAGACGTGCTACATCATTTTCTTACTCAGTATCCATTGGTATGCTTGTCTGACTTAATGTGACCCCTCACCTTGGACTCATATGCACCAGGGTATCTTTCAAATCCCTTTCCCTCCTGTGTCCAAAAATAGTTTTTTCCAGCTGTACTTTTCCTGTTATCACGATCTTCCAATTGTTGCTTTACCCTATTTGATATTATATTATGTATAGTCACACAGACCATAATATCTGATATTCCCTTTGGGTTTGTAGGTTCGACGAGTGCCTCCCAGTTAAAATGAGGTGCTCTCTTCATGGTACAGTTTATAATGTTCTCCGGTCAACTGCAACATCGCAACCTCTCACTCAGTGACTCTGAGTATGCTCTGAAATCTGTCAGATTGCTGCAACTTCTGTGAAGCCTCAAGAATTGCCCACATGATAAATTCTCTCATAGATGGTGAGTGTAAGCTGTTGAACTGTAACAGATTTTTAAAGGCAGTCGTTTAGTGGTGAGTTTTTCTATTAGGCTTCCATTTTCCTGGAAGATTCTAACGTCCAAGAACGTCAACGTTTCTCTGTTCATGGAGTGTGTGAACTTCAGATAGTCATTCCTTCAATTCAGCCATTCCATAAATTGTGACATGATCTCTGCATCTCCGTCCCAGATTACCAAGACATCATCAATATATAATTTCCAAAACCTTATATTCTGCCTGTACAGATGTTCTGTGGTAAGTATTATAGTCTCCTCAAAGTGGTGTACACACAGACATGCAATGCTTGAAGCAAAAGTACTCCCCATTAATGTCCCAAGCATCTGAAAGAATAAAGAACCCTATTATTCAAAAGAATTCCTGAATATCTTGGATCACTACAGTACCACCCTGATCCACTGGGGACCATTCTTGTGGGTGGTGTAAAAGTTGATTTTTTCCAGACTCCAGTATCATTCTCATCAGCGTGCTGTGTTTTATCCTACAAAAATGCTTACAGCTTTATCCTCCTGAAGAACTCAGAGAGTTCACACCTTAGTCTGAACTTATCTGGTGTGAGTACAAATTGTAACTTCTTATTAAGTGCCTGAGTTTTGGCTTCTGTTACTTCCTTCTTAGAAAGGTTGACCTGTAGGTCATTAAACTTGTCTGTCCCTGCTGTCATGTGCCTCGTCATTCTTTGGGTGTTTTTCCAGGTTGTTGTGTCCTCCCATTGTGCCTTCTGCTCTGGTTTCTTTCTGCCTCTTCCCCTTCCTTGGCCTCTCCCTAAAAAGGAAATCTAATTTGTGATTGCTGGAAGCCTGAGTTAAAATATGATGGATAAAGTTGCCAGTTCAAAAAGGGAGTATAGAATGTGACCCATGAGGGATGGGGGTATTCATTTATTCAAGTTCTGGATAGTTCCCTCTTGTGTGCCTATATCGGTTATTCCGTTCCCCCTCTGATCCTCCCCAGTACACCAACCCTCTGAGTCCGAAGACCAATTGTCCATGGATGATTTATTGGTTTTGTTGCCTGTCTCACCTACGGCCTTGTTTGTATAGACATTTACTGAATAAGGGTATACCTTCTTGTGGGCAAACTTCTTAACATCTTTGTGAAATTTCTGTATTTTGAATTGGGTTTTGAATTCTTTGTATTCTAATAAATCCTTATTTATTTCATCCGATCTCTTTGTATATAGTTGGAATTGTACATTTGTGTTCAAATTACTCTTCCGTGTTTGTATTTTGATCGGCATTGCATCTGACAACCTTTTGGCCGTTTTGATTATAAAAACTAATCAGTTGCGTGTGCACCTGCATGTGATCAGGGCCCATTCTTTTTTTAAAGTGACATCGTCTAAGAGGAAGAAGAAGATCCTCTTGGGACTGCATAAGTTCAAAGGTATTCCATTATTGCTTTCTGAGTAAAGGTTTTGAACTTTAGTACTAAAGTGGTTGTTGTCTTTTGTTTGTGGTCTATTGTTGCTTAGGGAAGATGAGATGACTGTCTATGACAGGACACTTCCCTCTGCCTCTCTTTTGGTTACGGGGTTACAAAATTAGGCATGTCTGGACCTTTGGTCCCACAGTATCGAAAATAAAACAAATAGGACCCTCTGACTGGCTGAGGGAGTTTTTTCTCCTCTCAGCCTTTTCGATATTGTGGAACCATTACCAGTCTCACAGTATCAACTGATCTGATTGGCTGGCCGCAACCCAGAAAAAAATGTTGCGGCAGCCACTATAGGACTGGTATTTGGTCCATGTGTCTTGAAGGTGTTTCAAAACAGTAGTATAATGGGGCAGGGTTGGAACACCCTGGCCTCCTGGCAAATGTAGGAGAAACCCAGAGAGACACCAGAGAGGCCAAAAACTAGACTAAGGGTTTTTTCGAGCTGCGCTGCCCTCCCATGAGGTACCATAATAGTCCATGGAAGCCATCGCTCAAGCTCTGGCCCCATGGTACTGCAGTACAGAGCAAACTTCTCCGAGGGAGGCTTGCATGGTGCCATGGAGGTAAAGCTTGAGCACCAGTACTAAGGGAGTACCGAGGGTACGTGCGCAGCAGACGGTTGGTGTTTTGTCTTATTTCAACAGCTAACTATACGTCATTTTAACTGTTTTTTTCAGTGAATCTATCTAATCTATCTATCTATCTATCTATCTATCTATCTATCTATCTATCTAACTCCAGGAACCATTCTTAAGAGCTCCTTCAAATCCAAAGAAACAGTAGATTAAGGCATGCTAAATATTCGCAAAGGAAATTGAAAGTCTTTCAAGAGATTCATTTATTTGAACAAAATGCCACTGTGTTTAAAGTTATTGCCATCATAGATCAGATCACATTTTGAAGGAAAGTGTAAGAAAATGGCAAATCATCTAACCTAAATACCAAAACTCAGACCTATGCCTCAACCTATGGGATGAGAGGGTCCTTCAGGGTTGAGTCCTGTCACCATGTCTCTATAACACATAGGAGAGTCCTTTGGCAGACTTACTGCATAAAAGGGGGACTCACTTATACAAGAATGCATGTGACTCTCATTTTATCCTACTCTGTCAAACGTAGCTGAGTGTTTGCTGAATGGTACGTGGTCCCAAGGGAACGCCTGCCTAACTCTAATGAGTTAAGCATGCAGTGGTATGGACATGGGAATGCCCTGCAGACCACTAATCATTTTCTTCTACATGTTCGACTCACATGAGTGACAAGAATGCTGAGGAATTTACTAACTTCCTACCTGCTCAAAGAATCTTTCTTATTGAAGTTTCTGAAGGAATTGGCTTTTTACCTTGTATTCTTGCCTAGCGCTTCAGTGGAAATTGGATTTTAATAAACAGTTTCACACATCTCTGCTATACCTTAAGACCAGGAGATTGTGCATAATTTGAATTAACGTCACTTCCAGCATCCATTTTTAGTGACTAAAGACTGCTTTTCACTTGCTCCTGAATCTGCAGGATTAGAACCCGATACAAATCGACAATTTCGATCATTTGACTATTTTCTTTTCGTGAGTGTAGGTACAAGCACTGATACATGGGCACATGGATTTTGTCATATGCTTTGGGCCAGTCCCAAAGGAAAATGAGCCCCATCGCTGTAGCCCTTTTTGTAAAACCAATTGCCTGAGGGTGAAGAGCAAATACAAACGCCACTGTGGTGCTTTTGAAATTTTTGTAATGTGGTACTTGTTGTTCTCCGATTAGGAAATCCAATAGCATCTCAATAAAAACAACTCAAGTTAAGTGGCATTTACAAACATTTGTACTAGATTACCATTAAAACTTAAAGTGTAAGATTCACAAAGCCATTTGTGGCCCAAACCTATGTCTAAGGTCAAAAAGGGCTCGATTTACACTAGGAGGCATAACTAGGCATACTTGAGAGTATTGAGTATACACTTATAAAGCGCATGGCTACCAAAGGCCTCCCAGCGCTAGAGACAGAGCCAACAACCAAAGAATAGCAAGGATGATCAAGGAAACAACAGAGTCTTCAAAAGTTTGCGGAAGGAGAGATGGTTAGCCTCCAACCGGATATAGTCAGGTAACTGATTCCAACATTTTGCCGCAATGAAGGAGAACAGACGTCCACCACTCCGTGCTCGGTATATTCTAGGAACGGTAGCTAGGAGTTTTTTCCCGGAGCGCAATGCTCGTAACGGGAGGTATGGGGAAATAATGGATTGCAAAATTGGTGGAGCCCTAGCTGACAGTGACTTATGGGCAATGCACAGAGCCTTAAACTGTATCCTTTCAGCTACCGGCAGCCAATGCAGAGCACGAATGTGTGGCTTAGCAGACTCCCGCTTATGAGCCTGCATAAGAAGTCGGGCCGCACAGTTTTGAACCGTTTGGAGTTTTTTAATAGTAGAGCAGGGAGCTCCAAGGTAAAGCACATTGGCATAATCAAGCCTTGAAAGAATCAGGGCTTGTATCAATAGCTTCCTTGCAGTAAAAGGTAAAAAGGGCAGAACTTTCCTAATCATTTTTAAAAGACCATAACAGGTGCCTGCCACCCTGCGCGCCTGTTCACTAAAGTTCAGGTTGTGATACAACCAGACACCAAGACTTTGCTATAAACCATGTGTAAGACAGGAGACGGGAGTGTGAGCTATTAAATACACTGCTCAAAACTAGTCTAAACTGTCTATATTGAGGCGAAATGTATGTACAACCAGGATTGACTCAAGGAAAAAGTAATTACTTTTCTACTTACGCCCAAGACAGTGCTTAATTTGAGCCAGTGGTTTCCGGTGCTTGGCACCAGCACTTTATTGTCAACACCGGGACCTATGACAGCCTGCCACATGGTGGCGCTGTTTGTCTCATTTTGTGATGAACACAACAGTTGTGTAAAAATTCTATATACATTAAAAATGACTAATACCTTTCACCCAAAGCTATAAAAATAGCTTGGGTGGCAGGTAGTAGTAATTTTTAGTGTACAAAGAGCCTGTAATGTCATTAGTAGTGCAATGGGGTGTGCAAGCTGCAGTGATCTCCTGACTTATGTCTTTGCAAATGAAGCACTGGCCCAAGACCTTGGTTATAGGTCCTAGTGGTTACGTGCACAAGCCGCCAGACCTCCATATAGACCATACTTACATGCTTCCTAGATTTTATAGAATGTCAGAAACACAGCAAGGAATCTATGAACTCCACAAGCAGAGACATACTGAAAGCAGCCCATGCATTCCCACATGCGCGCTGTTTGAAGGTCAGGAGAATGGATGACCTTCTCCAAAAAACTTACAGTTTGGTGTGGGTGCGCTTCACTGATTCACCACTGGACAGGCACAATTCCTTCTGCTGAGATCATTGGTGAGATGTGATGTATGATATAGAAGTCCTTAAAATGATTTAGATGTTTGAATATTCATGAGAAAAGAGTTTTTCAGGGACAATCAGTTCCTTTATGTGCCATATTATAGGCAAGTGGTATCTGATGGCGGTAAATAAGGGACTGCAACATATGGTATTCCTTTGGGTCGTAGGAGGACCAGTGCTTAATTTGTAAAATAATAAGTGTCAGGGCCCTGACCAGGAGGCCACAGCAGCTTGCATGACTCATTGCCCCATCATCGCTGCCAATTGTGGTACAAAACAACTACTGACCATCTCTGTGGCCTGCAAGTGCAACAGTTCCAATTATGCCAGGTCCCCAAAGCTAAAGGAATGGCTGGAGAGGCTGGTATTAATATTTTTTCATGTATATTGTATTCATAAACAAAAGTTGTTCCGATAATCTCTAAATTAAATAAGCAGCGCCACCATATGGCAGAGTGTCATAAGTTTGGTGATGACAATTAAGTGCTGGTGCGGAGCACCGTAAAATCAATTAAGTACCGGTGTGGAGCACCGGAAACCACCGGCTCAAATCAAGCACTGAGGAAGATCCTTCTAAACTCAGAATGTCCAATCTTTCGATAATCAAAGATATACAGGAAAGCTGAGAGCATTGGTTTTCACCAGGAGGAAGCTATCAAGGCCAGATGACCAAGTACATATAGAGTTGGTTCACCAAAGAGTTTTGTGATGGTTACCTTTTTTGTTTGCGTTTAATTGTCCTTTTAAGTTATGAAGAAAACAACAAATCAATGCTTTTAAACACTCAAAACATGCCTGGGGACCAAGCAAAGGGAAATGGGATAATTATTCCAGAGCTCTGCCCTCTATGTAACTTTACTGTTATGTCTTGGTTAGTAACAGTGAAACACACAAAAGGTGATGGGAGGCTGCCGGCAGTAATTCTAACCACTGTCAATATCCCGAGGTGGCACTTTATATGCAAATCAGTCTTGACCCTGCTTCTCATGGGAACAGTCCAGTCCGAACTGGCAAGCAAAGTCCTCTCTGAACTGGAACACAAGCAACTCAGGACCGGTTTCGCCCTGGTTATGGGCTCATCAGTCAGGTACAGCTTGGTTCCAGTGACTCAGTGTGCCCGGGACCCAAGTTTGGGAATAACAGGTGCACTTAAGGCGTCAACTGCACAAACAACACGGTGATGGATGGAATACTTACATTAATCTCAGCCACTTTATCTTATTTATACTGCTTCAGTGGTGAGCCCTTTCTCATCTAAGCTATAACAGCAATATTTGTATAAGCAGTTTGGGCTGAAGTTCCAGAAGCAGGTTAAGCTTTGCTTAGTGGAACCTATTCCTTTTTCGATCTCTCTTCATTGTGAATATGACAAAATGCACCCCTTGGATACTGATGCCAAGTGGCCTTTAAGATTGAAACAAGAATTACAACAAGGGTGAATGCCAACATACCAGATCTTGTGAAGGTATTCCCTGTCCTTTTGGGCTCACGCAGAAACCCAATTCACCCTGTCATTCATTCTGTCATGTCTGTCAGCAGTCTGTTAGCATTTTTTCAGTAATTCCTAAAAAAATTCAGTTAATCTGCAAGTCTATTGTTACACAGACGGTCTCTCAATTTGTTCCTTCACTGTACAAGTAAAATTCCTCGACCAGTTTAGGGGTCAGCCCTGCATGACATGCCCCTTCTGAGTCAAAATCTAAACAAAATATGGTATTTGCTACAGTGTGGGAGCTACGTGGAGCTGTGCACGTGCCAAGCGGAGGAGACTGGCACGTTGAAGGTCCGCGCCTGGGGAGTCGCAAAGCATGAGGAGAACAACGCCGCCAGAAAAAGAGTCCAGCGGCTGCGCAGGTTTGGGGTCGGGGTGCTTGACGGCCTGAGGTGCGGTTAGAATACAGCGTCCCGGCGTCCTGACAGCCGCGGGCCTCTGACACAGCGGCCTGCTGAAGGAGTGCGTCCAGTAATTGGCAACGTGCACTAGGCACCTGCAGGCCTCGTGGTGCACGGAAGCGGTCGGGGGGAGGAATGGTGCGGCTTGTGCCCCCGGGGAAGCAGTTTACTTGCCCCAAGCTCAGTGAATCTTCGCGGTTATTGCCTAGGAGCAAGGAGGGCGAAATATAGTGCATGGAGCGCAGGACGAGAGTGCGGAGTAACGAGCAGGGAGGCTAATATTGCAGGTTTCGATCAGAGCCGTAGTATTGCCTCTATTTTCGTCCATTTCTAGGTCTTTGGGCGTTTGGCTCTTAAGCTGCCCCGCTCCCCTCCTAACCCTCCACATAGACCCATATTGTTTGCCCTCCCTTATTGATAATTGCAGACTGAATTTCTGGTCAATTATTCATCATTCAGTGAGTTTCAAAGTCCTGAAGGTTGCATATCCTGAGAAGACAGTGCTAGGAGAGTTGTCAGTGTGGTGTACAAGAGCCACCTGTGTAAAGTGCCCGGTGGAGCGACCTTAATTATAACGGTGGGGGTGGAATATGGAGGATTCCGAAATTACCACACATGTATTAAGGTCTAATAAGATCCGTCCAGACTTCAAAGTGAAGGGAAAAAGCAACTCCTCTAAACTAAGACCGATTCTGTTGCGAACTAACAAAATAAGGGTACAGAAACAGGTATAACTAGTAGGCCTCAAAAAGACAAGGAGCCCAGTTCTCCGTTATCGGAATCAATAAAGAAGTTTGTAACAAAACACTTTTTTTGCAGCAAAAGATGGTAATGTAAAACAACAAACACCTCAGTCTAATAAGTCTGTGAATATAGGCAGTAATCTGGGGCCCCAGAAAAGTGTGGACAAAGCAGGATCATTTAGTGTAAACGAAGGCTCCCCGGTCCCAAGACTAACCTCTTTGCCTTATCTACAAGGGATAGTTGTGCATCCCTTGCTAAATTCAAACTCTGATACAGAGAGCACAACCTTGGCAGGGCTGGGGCTGCCAGAAAATCTAGTAGATATGTATCTATGTCAGGACAAGAGGAGCAAGGCTGAAGTCACTCTACCATCTTTAGTGACCCTAGGTGAACATATAAACCTAACAACTTCCTCTGCCCTATTGGATGTAATCCTGCTCATGTAAGTGACCCTTAAAGGAATATTGGAAGCCCTTGGTGTGTTAGATAAAAATCAGCAGTCCCACACCTCTTTATATTATTAATGTTAGTTTATTAGTCAATTAAAACCATAAACAAAATCACACAGTTTAAAAATACATTTAAAAAAATAGATAAAAAGGGGATTTGTCATACAACTAGTACAGCCTCCAATCATCGCGCTACATGCCCTTTGCTTTCTTCAACTTTCCTTCCTAGAAATTTCTGTCGGGATACCAAACACTAAGCTACGTTAGATAAAAGTGACTAAACAGGAGCTGTCGTTACCCTGATGTCTAAAAAAGCAAGCTTTCCACACCGATAACTAAAAAGTCCCTTTAGTAAATTAATATATGTAGTTAAAGTGCCTATAAGCGGGACTGAGGCAAGTATGAATAAAGTGCCAGATGGACTATGAGACCCAATATTAAAAAGCAATTATGCAAGAATTCACATCATTAAAAATACAGAAATAGATAAAGTAGTTATCTGAGTCTAACGGGATAGGGAGCTACTGGTTTCAATCCCTAGCAACCCGTCCTTCACAGTTTCTGTGCGTGCTAAGTTAACATAAGAGGTTTCCGAGTTATTACATTTTAGAATTACATTCAGGGACCCCCTCCAGATTACACATCGTGTATCCTATTAGCTGATCATTTTCTTAAAACAGATCAATAACTGAGTCAGTCTAATGTTCAGCATGGTGTTGTTTGGATCCATGGACTCCACCAGTGCATGCCTGCACGACCTAATTCCCCGTTCAAGGAACTCCCGCCTTAATAGAAATCTTCGTTGAACCATCAGAGCAGGACAAACACAGACAATGTGAAGCAAAGATTCAGGCCCCTGGTGGCATAGACGTCAGGACCGGTCTTCACTTAGACCGGACATCCTCCATTTTGGCATGAGGTCTAGCGTGGGTATTTCTCCGAATCTTAGGGCCAGAAATGACTGTTTGATCTTCCGGTGGTAAGGTGCAGCTAGCAGGGCTGATTCTCTTAGAGTGGAATATGATTTCAACACCAGCCACCCGTGGCAACGTTTTGACAGGGTTTCTTTGTCTGCCACCCAACTTTGCAGTTTAGTAGATTTATTTACTAGTTTCTTAAGGGTTTGCCCAGAGATATTAGAATTCGAAAGGTCACCCAGATCAAGCATCGTAATACTGTTTTTAGCGTCGTAATACACCTCTTTATTGCAAAATATAAACTGAGAATTAAAAAAAGTGAATGTTTGTCTGCCTACTCTCATAAGGCTGGTAAATGAATCTCAGGAGGCTGAACAAGTGGAAGCGCTGTTTATCTGTTAGTGAAAACGCTAACACAGCCCAAAAGGGAATTTCTGATACTACTGGAGAGGAGAAAGGTCCTGTATATATTTCTTACCAGCCTTTTGGTGATTAGACAAAGACACCAAAATTGTTTGATTTATCTTAGAAGGTCACTGCAGGAAAAACGCATGGGCTTACAGCAAAGGAAGATAAGAAAATGAAAGGAAAAAACTGTTACCCCGTCAACTGTTGTAATAACTAGAACAATATAGGAGACAGACTATCAGTGGAGTAATCTTGTACTGGGATTTGCCTGCTTGATGGGGCCGCAGGAAAGAACAAGTTGATTACTTTCAATAAACCCTTATCTGGTAGAGACTCTGTCTAGCCGCAGATTCCTTATCTTTTGAATTATCTCGAGTGTCAGACTGGATCCAGAAATTTTTCTCGAGCAGTACCCCTGCACGCCGGTATGTGGCGTCACTTGGCTCCACGTGGTGTAATCGGCGGCGGCCGTGCCGGTAGTGATATGTGTGGTGCCTATATAGATGCCACCCCAGCGTGCTGACGTCAGTTTCTTTTTGTGTCTTTCCACGCCAGGAGTGCGGTTCTACATAGAACTATGACCATCGATGTGGAAAACTAGGGCTCTGTAAGGGGAAAGCCCTTCCCCTAGAAATCTGTTTGCAGAGCAGGGAGGATGGGTGGGTCAGTAAGGAATCTGCGGCTAGATAGAGTCACTACCAGATAAGGCATTACCAAAGGTAAGTAACTCGTGTATCTGATAATGACTTCTAGCCACAGATTCCTGACCTTTTGAATAGATACCCAAGCAATACCTCCCCGGAGGTGGGTCTGCGGACCAATTTAATACGAGGAAGTCCTGCAGGACCGAACAGGCAAAGTGCTTGTCCCGATGGACCTGACTATCCAGGCAATAGTATTTTGTGAATGTGTGCAAGGAAGCCCACCTTGCAGATATCCAGGACCGGAACTCCATGTGCTAACGCAGTGGTGATAGCTTAAACTCTGCTTGAAAGAGCACACAAGTCCTCAGGGAATTGCTTTTTAGCCAATGCGTAGCAGATCTTGATACAGAGTGCGATCCATTGAAAGATGTTCCGCTTCTGCACGGCCCGTTCTTTCTTTGCTCCGACATACCCCTTGAAGAGTTGGTCATCCACCTGAAATTCTCATGTGCGGTCAAGGTAGAACGACAATGCTCTTTTTGGGTCCAGACGGTGAAGTCGCTCCTCTTCTTTAGAGGAATATGGCAGAGCATAAAAAGAAGGTGGAGTGCAGGACTGGCCTAGATGAAAGGGAGTAACCACTTTCGATAGAAAGGAAGCTCTCTTACGAAGCACCGGTTTGTCAGGGTAGATTTTCAGGTATGCAGGCTTGGATGACAAAGCCTGAAGCTCGCTGACCCTCTGGGCAGATGTGATAGCCACAAGAAAAGCCGTCTTGATGGTAAGGAGCCTGAGAGGACAATTGTTCAAAGGCTCAAAAAGAGCACACATAAGAAAAGTGAGGACAAAATTGAGGTCCCACTGAGGCATAATGAAAGGAGAAGGTGGGAACAAATCTAAACCTTTCAAAAATCTATTTACAATTGGGGATTTGAAGAGGGATGGCTGATCAGGCAACCACAGAAAAGCTGAAATAGCAGAAATGTAGCCCTTGAGCGTGTGCAGAGCAGAGCCCTCCTGGGCAAGGGAAAGAATGAAGCGAAGAACCTGAGAAAGGGAGCATAAAGGGGATAAATCTGTTTTTCTGTACACCATGCTTTAAATTTCCCCCAACAGCAGGAGTATATTATCTTGGTGGCGGGATGCCTAGCTGCCAAGATAACATGGCAGGCTTCGAAAGGAAGGTCGAAAGCTTTCAACGGTCATCGCTCAATCTCCAGGCAGGAAGGCAGAGAGTGGACAGTTTTGGGTAGAGGACCCTTTTCTGCTGCTGGGACAGAAGATTCTCCCGAAGGGGCAGCCTGATCGGAGGACCGATGGCCATGTTTTACAGCTCAGGATATCAGATTCTCCGCACCCAGTCCGGAGCCACAAAGATGACTTGGACCCGGTCATTCCTGATCTTGAGAACTCTGGGCAGGAGTGATATGGGCGGAAAGGTGTGCAGGAGGCCTGAGCTCCACTTGAGACAAAAAGTGTCTCCAGCACACAGACCTGCTGACATTGCTCGTTCTTGTCGGTGGCATATGGATCTAACCAAGGCTCTACCCACTGTTGAGAGACCATGTAGCTACCGCCTCGATGGAGACACCATTTGTGATCTGCTAGGAATCTTCGGATGCATTTGTTTGCCCTGGCGTTCACCACCAGGTGTGGAACCACCAGGGATATGCCCTGATGTTCCAGCCATGTCCAGAGATGTCGGGCCTCTTAACAAAGGGTCCACAACCCCGCCCGCCTTATTGCAATACCACATGGCGGTAGTGTTGTCCGTGAACACCTTAACTAGCCTTCCCTTGATGGAAGGTAGAAAGAGTTTCAATTCCAGCCGGATCGCCCAGAGCTCCAACAGGTTGATGTTGAGTCTAGATTCCGCCGGAGACCAGAGGCCTCTGATTCTCATCTCTCGCAGATGGCCGCCCCATTCCAAGAGTGACACATCTGGTTGGGGAAGGGAGAGGGGTGTGCCGCTGACCCAATCACAGTTCGTTAACCACCACTGCAGATCTTTTGCAGTTCCCGCCAAGATCTGTACCATGTCGGAGAGATTCTCCTGATGCTGCTCTCACTGGAACTTCAGGTACCACTACAGAGCCCGCATATGCCAGCGGGCATGTTTCACAAGCAGGATGCAGGAGGTTATGAGGCCCAGCAGACTCAGAGTCAGTCCCACTGAAATCCAGGATAGAGGCTGAAACATCGGTATCCTAGCCGAATATCCTGGACTCACCGTAAGGGAGGAATGGATAGAAATTGCACCGTGTCCAGAACAGCTCCAATGAAAGGGAGCATCTGAGAGGGAGTCGGGTGTGACTTCGGCACATTGATAGTGAAGCCCAGCGAATGCAGAAGGTCCACCGTAGTCTGGAGGTGGGAGACCGACTCACTGGGCAGGGAAGTTTCGTCAACTGTGGCCTTACAGTGCCACGTATGGTTGAGATGGCTAGCTTTTCTGGGGTTGTCCAAACTTTGCTTATGGACATGCCCTTTGATGGCTCCTGTCTCTTCGGAGACAAGGTGGATTCCGCGTTGGAACGCTTTAAGGAAAGTAGGGCTGTGGCCAGGTCCTTGGGCTTTTCCATGGCCCCTCGTCACCCCAATTCACCTTTTGCTTTTTTTGTGGCCACGGAAGGGGCTTCCAGCTGTGCCTATATCCATCCAGCCACATCGGCGTGCAAGTTTCCCAATTTTGCGTGGCCGAGGACTCGGTACCCATAGACCTTGTGGTTAGGGCAGCCAAAGGTCAGGCAAGTCCACCACTCCCCCAGCAGCCGGAGCCTCCAAACCCTTAAAGTCTGCCCTCTTACCAACATGGGCCCCCAGTGGACTGCAGGATCCGCTATCACCTGCCCCACTGGCAGTCACTGTTGACAAAACCGCTCTGCCCAGTGGGTCGGTGGTGTCCAGTGCACATTGGATCATGAACGTAGCTGCGCCTCTCCCGTCAGCAACCGCCTGGGAGAGACCGGGCCTCCTCTGGGACTGTTGGCAGCACCTGTGCAACCATATCCCACAGAGCGTGGGAATAGCGGCTCAAAAGGCATGCAGTACCAGGCTGTTGGAAGAAAACATCTTCTTGCCTAAGTGTTCAGTCTCTTGGATTCCCAATCCGGCGGTGCAGTTGGGAATGCGCCAGGATTTATGTCAGAAGTGGAGCCTTGGACCACCAAGCTCTTCAAGATAGGGTGTTGTGTGAGGAAGTTGGGCTCCCTTGGGGGAGCTGAGGCGGTGGGCAATAGTCCTTTTCACAGTAGCCCCTGTGTTGAGCTGGATCAAGTCCCAAGCAGAACATCAGTAAGAGCTTCATTAAATGGGAAAAGCGGCTCAGAGGGGGACACTCCCGGTTGAAGCACTTCTGTCAAGATGATTGTCTTGCCTGCCACCGAAAGCAAGCTAAGGTCCAGGACCTCTGCCACCCTCTGTAGGTACGGTAGGGGGACAAAGCATGCCAGTATCTGGAGAGGTATCCAGTCCCCTGGCGTCCTCCAGATCCTCACACCAGCCCATGTCTGTGTCATAAGGCTAGTATTCTTCTAGGTCCATCAACCCCTCCCACTCCTCCCAAGTCCTAGCCTATAAGAATGTTGAGGCTCCCTCGTCTCATCGGCCGACGAACGAGGAGAAGCCGAAGATCTCTTTGACATCCCCTTCTTGTGGTGTGACTTACTTGAATGACCCAACGACTTTGAGTGCATACTTGGAAGGTCCCGAGGGAATTCTTGTCCCTGGTTCAGGCATTGCTTACTGCAAATTGGACACAGGTGAAGATGGATGAGTCGGGTATAATAACTTAAAAAATAAAAATCAACATTGGCCTTTGACAAGGCTATGTGTTAGCCCCGATCCTTTTTAGACTTTATATAGCTGAACTCCCCATATGCCTGTGTGAAACTAACTCCTTTTCCCCAAAAATGGGAACAATTCATACTCCATGCTTGATGTATGCAAATTACCTCATTATCTTGGGCTACACCTTGAGAGGTCTCCAGTAAAAACTGGACACACGGACAGAATATTGTGCATTAAACCACCTGAGAATTAACTTGGATAAGATGGAGGTTTTAACTTTTGGAAAAAAGTACCTAATTTTAACTGGTATATTATTAACATGAAAATAGAAGAAATTGCATCCTATAAAAATCTGAGGTTTTCCTTTAATGCCAAGATGAAATGGAACGATTATTCTCAGGATATAAGATCGAGAGTATTGCTACAGGTGGGATCCCTAGTGAAGTGTTTGTTTTTTCATTTTATTTTTTGTCTTTTAAGCAATAAAGTGAAAAAAAGACATAGGACACAGAAAGGCAAAAGGGGACATACCTTGGGAGCAAAAATAGTATTTCAGTACATCGTTATAAGCAAAAAACACAACAAAGCAGTACACAAAGGAGCAGTGAAAATCAATGTATCGAAAAGACAGTAGTGAGCAGGTTCAGTAGGAGGAAGCTTCCTCCAAGATCAGCGTGAGCACAGCAGGTGACACACACGAATGTGGAGTGGTTGCCAGGATTTGTTGGTCGGCATGGAGATCCGGAGCGTTGGCTGTATCACTCAGCTGCAAGTACTCAGTCAATAGGCCACAGATATCTTTGGGTTGTGCCTGAACCGGAATAAGGTCCCAATAGTTAGTCAACTGTTCCTGATAATATGCAGCATCTCACAGCCAGTCTCTGACCTGAGGCGCAGGACACCGACCCTAGTAGAGTGCCACTCTAGCTTAGCCATGAGGAGCAATATAGCCGTGAGTATCCGTGCCTTAGAGGGGACATCTGTTCCATAGCCCAACAGTGCAACCTGCGGCACCCTCAAAGGATGATGACCAGTAATCTGAGCCACAGCTTGGAAGACAGCAACCCAGTAGCGCACTACAGCAGAACATTCCCAAGCCAGATGGATAAATGTGGCAGATGGAGCAGCACACAGAAGACAGCGGGTATCCTCCAGTAGCCCCATTCTAAAGAGTTGGACAGGAGTACAATATAATCTGTGAAGAATATTAAAATGGATGAGGCAAATCCTGTAATTCGGGGAGAGGGCAATGGATTGAGAGCAACAGAAATTCCACTGGACTTCCATAATGGGAGGTCTAGTATCTGACTCCCACACCACTCGAGCCCCAGAAACGAGCATGGGAGCCTTCTCCTGCCTCATTTTATATAGTCGAGTAATACGCTTCTTAGGGAAGAGTTGGGTATCATGTGGTAGGGAGCATGAAGTGTGGGGGGGCAGTAAATGTGTTGTGCAGGACGTGGCGTGCTGCATGGAGCTGGTGGTAGAGGAGGATGTAAAGCGTAGAAGGCGGGGGTGCGTCCCCCGGCATTGCACTGAAAGAAAATGCTCATCAGTATAGAGTTCACCCAAAGTTCGAAAGCCCCAAGCAGTCATCAGCCATCGCAGGAATCAAGGGGTGCTTAGCTAGCAAGATGGTGGCTGCGTACAGACAAGGAAGACCAGTTTGCCTCCACAGGTCACACCAAGCCCACCTAGCGCAGGCCACACATCTATCTCGGCCTGGGGTAGTCTGTTCGTCTGATAGAGGGAGGTAGCCAGGGGACACGGAGCGACCTGGTCAGCCTCCAACTCCATGTGTGGCTGGATTGTGGTGGGGTTTAACCAGAAGTGGATATATTGAGCTTGTGCACAGTAAGAGTAGAGCCGCATATCAGGGGCATTACGGCCACCCTGCTGGAATGGGAGTGTCAAGGTCTTCCAGGCCATGTGCAGCTGTTTCCTTCCCCACACATGGGCCGCAAGATTGGAGTGGAGCTGCTTCAGCAAGGCTTTAGTGAGTGGGATGGGATCCAGCCAGCTATGGAAAATGGCAGCCGAGACCAAGGAGTGATGCACTCCTTAAACCAGGCCATTATCCACCCATAATTAGCCTTCTAGAACTCGATCACTTCTCTGCTGAGCCAAACTCCCTGATAGCATACCCATTCCATCGCCCATTGCGGGGGAATTCCGGCACAAACTGCGCTGTGGTGGCAGCGGTAAGGCGAAATAAAATGGATTTTGAGCATTTAATAAGGATACCAGAGTAGCCACTGAACCTGATGACTTTCCAGATAATGGGAGATAAATTTTCTCTGGGAGTGCAGACATATATAGTGATGTCGTCTGCATACATCGAAATAAGATTCCCTGCACCAGGAAGTTGAGACCCTGAGCAGCATGGTGTTGATGCAGCTGGGCACCCAAGGGCTGCATCGTGATTGTGAAAAGGATCGGGGATAGCGAGCTGCCCTGTCCAGTGCCTCTGGTGAATGAGAAGGGGGTAGAGGTGGTGCATTAAGGCCCAGTCACACTGGTGGAGAGGTGGCGAGCAGACCAATCAGGTGCAAAAAAAGGGAGCTGTTACCAAGGAGCTGTAGAAGGCGAAATAGGTACGGCCACTCCAGGGAGTCAAATGCCTTTGTAGTGTCCAGTAAAACTGTGGCTGCCTCTATTTGAGGTTCTACCTTGTGCATAAGAGCAAACTTCGTGTGGAGGTTATGAGCAGTGGATCGTCTCGGGACAAACCTGGACTGATCTGGCAGAACAATATCAGGCAGGAGGGGCAATTGGCAATCAATTTGGCAAAAAGTTTGTCAACATCAATAATAGACAGGGGCCTATAAGAATTGCACCGATTAGCGGGCATGCCAGGCTTCAGGACGGTGATGATAACTGTCTCACGTAGTCAAGGTGGTAGAATACCCTAAGATAAGGAATCATAAATTGCCAGTAGGTGAGGAGCAAGGAGGGGAGCGTATTCTTTATAAAAGGCTGTGGTCAACCCATCCAGTCCCAACCCTTTGTCACCCAGCATGCTCTGTTTCACCTGAATTATTTCCTCTTTCGTAAAAGGGGACATCAAGGTACAGCCTCCCTAGTGAAGTTTAATGACATGTATGAGGGTCCGTCATTTTTACCACTTTTAAAGGTATTTTTGCACAAGATTCCTCCCTTAGCTTTGTATGGGCCCGAAATATTATGTATAGATCAAGAGGATATTTTAGATCATTTGGAAAATGTATGTATAAAACAAATTTTAAATCTCCCAAAAGAGTCCATGATACAGAATATGAGTTGCAAAATAAAGTTGATCTCTTGGGCATATATGACAAAACACAGTTTAAAAAGTTTTATAATGACCTTACTCGATTGGATAGCCCATGCAGAATAGCCCAGATATATTGGATGCAAGCCCAACGGAGTGAGTTAAAATGGGTTTAGGGGCTCTCAGAGGAACATACTCAAACCCAAAGACCATATCTTACTTGCAGAGGTTTTTGTTTTGCCAATTGGGAGCCCTACCCACATAACAAGTTAATTCGGGAAGCTTTTTGGATTCTGTCTCACTAGATAGATAAGGAGTATCTATCTCAGAAATCCTCAATCCAAATGACAGTGTCTTCACTTGGCAGTCTAGATATATACCCATATCTCTATCACTTGCCATATCCTTTAATTTGTATGAAAAGTAAAAAAATAGAATAGGCCTTAATCCTCTCATGGCTATTCCCTTTCTGGCTGCAAAAACAAGGGGAAATAAGGGGTATTGAATATGTACTTTACAAAGGAAATGTACTATTATTCATTTTTAATTGATTGTCCTCTTTTTTTATTTGAACATCGGAAATTTTTATGACCTTTATTTTCAAAATATGGTACATTGTTTCGCCTTTTTTGCAATTGATGTTCCAATGAGTATTAACTTTCTTGATGTAACTATGATCATGGGGCGTTTTTTACGATCTTTTAGAAAATTGGATTCTATGTCAGGACCGGAGACTCAGATTATGCCTTCTTCCTTCGCTTTATTTTAACAGCAGCATATTTCTCAAAACACAATAACCAGCTACATTTCCCATGAACAATAGGGAAAGCAAAAGTTCCAACAGGAGTCCTTCCTCGCTGTCCGCACTCCAGCCAGCCAGCATAGTCCCTTCACGCTGTTTCCTCTTCCTCTTTCTTCGCAGCTCAGCAGCAGATAAGTAGTTTTTCTTTATTCTCCTGTTGTGGGGTTGTGATTTGGCTGATTTTGTTAGCGTTTGCTGGCGCTTTGCACATTTTCTGTCTCCACAGATTCCCTTGAGTCACGGGACGTTTTTAAACGTACCTTACGTGACTGTTTCCCTGCGAGGTGCGGTGCGGTCCTCCCGCCGCTAGGGGGCATAGTGCACTCTCTATGGGCAGCGCGAGTCAGGCACTGGCATTAGAGTCCTGACGAGCGCTGCCCGGTGAGAGCTCAGCCTTGCCTCCTGCCACCCGGTTTACGCCCTGTGGGGTCTATATTTTCCCTGTTTTTTCTTTGAACGCCCTTTTGAGGGTCTGTACAATACCCTTGAACACCCTGCGGGGTCGCAATTGCACCGTGACTTGTGGTGCCTTTGGGGACACTGTCCCGGGTGGCTGCCCTGTGATCAGAGGGCTGGTGTGTCCCTTGGGCTCTGCCCTTTAATCGTGCGCCTTTGGCCACCCTTATTTGTCTGGGCTCCCTCCCAGCTTGTTAATAGAGCGCCCGTTGTGGCTTTAAAATAGTGCTTTCAGCACCAAGCTGCCTGTGCTCCTGGTCTACTTACCTGTGCTATTCTTATACTTACCTGAGACCATGCAGTCGGAGCAAGATCAGTATCAGGAGGAGGATCCTTTGGCGTACCTCCCCTGGGATGATGACTTTTACCAGTCGGTGGATGACTCCATCTATAGGGCTGTCAACCAAGCCATGGAGCCTTTGGAGCAGCGCCTGTCAGCGCAGATAGCGAAAGAGTGCGCCAAGTGGGCTGCTCCCGCGCCGGCTACCCCTAAGTCCCCTCCCGTGCCCCTACCTACGGGTTCGCCCCCTGCTAAGAAACCTTGTCCTCAAGTGGTGGACGTGGATGCTTTTGCCCGTCTGAAGCAGGCTTTCTTGGCGCAGGCGCTCCCGCAGCCTGACCCGGCGCCCCCTGCGGACTGTACCCCAACGCCTTCGCGCACCGCTTCACCAGACCCCTTTGATAATGCTGATTCTCCTGGGGACACGGACGAGGAAGCGGGTTCCTCTAGGTCTTGGCTCCCGACGCCCACTCCTGCCCCGGGGGGGGCCTCTGATATGCTGGATCCGGACGACATTGTCCACCCCAGGTCTACAGATTGGGTTCCCGGGGATAAAGTGGCCCAGTATGTAGTGAGCCGTCTGCGCAAACCAATGGACAAGGACGCTCGCAACTGCCTTCGGGCGGAGTGCCCCCGCCCCAGTTTGGAGGGAAAGGTTGCCCTTACCCCCGAGATAGACCCCAAGATGACAACATTCCTAGCAAAGTTCGTACGGGACCCTAAGAAGGGTATTGATCGCTCCTGGCGTACGTGCCAGGACAAACTGCTAGATGCAGTAGGGCCTGTCACTAAAATCCTTGACATGGCCGAAGAGGCCAAGGTGTCCGGTGCCCTTATCTCCCCGGAGGTCCTCTCGAACTGGGCACAGCGCACGATCGTGTTTATTGGAAATGCGAATTGCGCGCTCTCCACGAAGAGGAGGCGGTCGCTCCTAATTAAGGTGGACCCCAAGTTGGGTGACCTAGCTTCCTCGGAGGCAGGTGCTGTGGCCCAGGGGGGCTTATTTGGCGACCCGTTCGTCAAAGAGTTAGGAAAGTTTGTGGCGACCTTCACCTCACTCGACAGGGCCCAGTCGAACATTAGGAAAGTCTTTACTCCCCGGGTTGTCCATGGGGCCGGTCGTGGTAGGAGCCGCACGACCGGCCGCTTCTCCAACTCTGACAGGGGGCAAGGCTCCGGGCGAGGGCAATATCAAGACAACGCCCGCTTCAACAATTTCTATCCCACCACAGGTCAGAAGTTCCGTGGCCGTGGAGGCCAAAGAGGCCAGCAACAGGGTGCTGGAAGAGGTGAGTGTAATACCCTCGGCAGGCTTGCAGGTGGGGGGCGCTTGGCGCTGTTTTTACCAGCTTGGGTTTCCCTCACGAGCGATGCTTGGGTGCTGCAGGTGGTCCAGGGCTTCCGGTTGGAGTTTCATGGCCGTCCTCATCAGCTAAACAGGCCCGACCCATCTCCTTCTCGCAGCGCGATACCGAGCTGGTGCGCGAAGAGGTCTCTGCCCTCCTCCAAAAAGGGGCAATTTGCCGCGCAGCGGAGCATCCTGGTGGGTTCCTCAGCAACCTCTTCTTAGTCGACAAGGTCGACGGCGGCCGGTCATCAACTTGAAAAGTTTTAACGAGTGGGTGGTTTACCGCCACTTCAAAATGGAGGGGACCCATCTACTCCGGGATGTGCTGAGACCACTCGACTGGATGGTCCGGCTCGACCTGAAGGACGCGTACCTGACGGTCCCTATCTTTCCCCCTCATCAGCGTTTTCTGCAGTTCAGGTGGGAAGGGCAGGTCTTCGAATTCACCACGCTCCCTTTCGGGCTATCCTCCGCTCCGTGGTGCTTCACAAAGGTGCTCAAACCGGCGGTGGAGTTTCTGCGCACGCAGGGTGTTTGAATGATCGTCTTCTTGGACGACATGCTCTTTCTGGACCAGTGCCCCCCGGAGGCTGTCCAATCAGTTGAAGACCGCAGCCGATCTCCTTCAGGGGCTGGGTTTTGTCATAAATGAGAAAAAGTCCCTGTTGGTTCCGGTCCAGAGTGCAAACTTTTTAGGCTTCAATGTGGACTCCGTGTCTTCCACTCTGAGTCTTCCCGCCAGGAAGATGGCGAAGATCAGGCACGAGCTGCGTCAGACCTTGGCGAAGACGCAGATTTCCTTGCGCCAGCTGGCGCGTCTCATAGGTCTTCTCTCCTCTTCAATACAGGCCATTTTCCCAGGGCCTCTGCACTACCGGGCCATGCAGCGCCTGAAGGCGCATCACCTCAGGAAGGGTTTGACGTACTCCCAGTCGATACCTCTGACGGACGATGTGAGGGACGAGATGGAGTGGTGGCTCACCCACATGGAGGCGTGGAATGGTCGGGCCATATTCGGTTCCACTCGGGATATTGTCATCGAATCCGATGCTAGCCGCTCCGGTTGGGGAGCAAGGTGCGGAGAGTTCTCCACGGGTGGAGCCTGGTCCACTCACAAACAGTCATTGCACATCAACTGCCTGGAGCTGCTGGCAGGATCGTTCGCAGTGCAATGCTGGACAAAGGACAGGGTACAATCGTGTGTCCTTCTCAGGATGGACAACATCTCTGCGGTACGGTACATCAACCACCTAGGTGGCACCAGATCCAAGATGTTGGCGAACCTGGCCAGGGATTTTTGACACTTCTGCCTAGACAACCAGATCTCGGTGACGGCGGAGTACCTTCCGGGGCGGGAGAACAAGGTGGCCGACTGGCACTCTTGTCACCTCCTGGATGCCAGCGTGTGGAAGCTGGATCCTCGGGTTTTTTCCCAGTTGTCGGAGAAATGGGGCCCCTTCTCGGTGGATCTTTTTGCGTCACGGCTAGATCATCAGTTACCGAGATATTTCAGTTGGCCGCCAGATCCTTAGGCGGAGGCGACGGACGCGTTTCTCCAGGACTGGCAGCGGGAGCACGGCTATCCCTTCCCTCCGTTCTCCATTATCACGCGAGTGTCCGCGTTGCTGCGCCGCCAGCAGGCGGAGGTGGTGTTGATCACACCATGGTGGAGGTCTCCCGTTTGGTTTCCGGTTCTACTGGAACTTTCTTGGGATTTTCCAATCCGACTCCCCCACTTTCCTCACATTCTCCTCAATCCAGATCTCGTTCCCCATCGCCTGGTAGCGGACGGAATGTTGAGGATGATGGCCTGGCGGATCTCCGGCGTCGCTGGTCGCTCCCAGGCCTTTCAGGAAAAGCTGAAGACTTGCTCACCAAGGCATGGGTGGACAGCACGTCCAAGAGATACCTGTCGGCCTGGCACAGATGGCGTCGTTGGTGTGTGCGACGGAGTGTCGATCCCGTGGGGGCAGATGTGTTAATTTTCTGGCGGGTCTGGCCTATAGGTCAATCGATACCTTCCGCTCCGCGATGTCGGCCGGTCACATTATGGTGCAGGGCTCTCCAGTGGGTGAACACCCTTTGGTTTGTCGGCTTCTCAGAGGGATTTGTCTCTCTCTCCCTCCGGATCCTCGGTACTCCGTCCTTTGGGACGTGAACCGGGTGTTGAACCTTTTTCTTTCTTGGCAACCAAATACGTTTCTGTCCCGTAAAGAAGTAACAGCCAAATTGGCCATGCTGTTATGCCTGGTCTCGTGTAGACGCGTCTCAGACGTGAGGGCTTTGGACATATCAGCCAGAGTGTTTTCCCCGGAAGGGGTATCGTTCACGGTAAGTAGAAGGACCAAGAGTAATACCAGGGTCATTTCGTACCCAGCGTTTCCGGACTCACCTAAACTGTGTGTAGTTCAGTGCCTCCGTGCTTATGAGGAATTGACTGAAGAAACTCGCCCTCCGGGTGAGAAGCAACTGCTCATTGCGCTACGAAAAACGTACAGAGCAGTCTCGTCCCCGACCATCGCAAGATGGGTGCGTTGGGTGATGCAGGAGGCGGGGATTGATACGAAGCAGTTTGGTGCTCACTCGGCGAGAGGAGCAATGGCCTCTAAGGCTTTTTTGCTAGGGGCGCGCTTGGAAGATCTGATGCACGCGGCCGATTGGTCCTCGGACTCCACCTTCAAGAGGTTTTATTTCAAACCAGTACTGGAGGTGGCAAGGCTAGTAGTCGACAAGCTTTGAACTGGCATAATCTGAGCCTCCGGTCCTGACATAGAGTGAAAATTTGCCTAGCTGTTGTGCTGGTAAGTTTCAATTCTATTAAGGACACGGAGGCGAGGATTATCCCGCCCAATGACCTCTGAAGATGTGGACCCTCCCCGTTCTAATGTAAGTAAGCCATTCATGGGTCTTTACACAAGTGGTAATAAGTTGTTGATGTTAATCATATGTTGTCGTTGCTGGTATTTTACTGCAATTGGTTCCAGCACAGTCCTCTGACTACCTATTTTGCAGGAAATGATGGTTCCAAACAAGAAGCGTGAAAACCGACGAGAGATGGTTCGCGCGAAGAAAGAGGAAGAGGAAACAGCGTGAAGGGACTATGCTGGCTGGCTGGAGTGCGGACAGTGAGGAAGGACTCCTGTTGGAACTTTTGCTTTCCCTATTGTTCATGGGAAATGTAGTTGGTTATTGGGTTTTGAGAAATATGCTGCTGTTAAAATAAAGCGAAGGAAGAAGGCATAATCCTCGCCTCGGTGTCCTTAATAGAATTGAAACTTACCAGCACAACAGCTAGGCAAATTTTCATTGTCATGAATTGTGATTTTAATATTAGTTTTATGGTGTGCTGTTGACTTGGGGGTTTTAAAATGTTTCACGTCTTATGGACAATTATGGATTCATTTTAACAAAAGGTAATAGGGTTATTCTATTGTAGATGATTGGAAATGTGGCACTGATTTGTATTTGTTTTAAGGACAATTGTTCAAATAAACCTACAATTTTAACCTAAATTTTTTTTTAACTGCCACTTTCTCACATGGACTGCCAGCTAGCACTGAACATTATATTGTGACAGCACAGAATCTTGCCTGACAGCTAATGTGACAGCACCAAGCTTCTGGCTAAATTCTACTTGTCTAGAAAATCAGTCAAGCTGTATGAAACCTTAAACTAGGACATTTTATTGGAGATGTCTGCAAGTAGAAAGTCCCACTTCACACCAGCCAAACATATTTTCTAAACAACAATTCAGGGCACTAAACACTCATGTGTCAGAGACTAAACTTTGATCAAGTAACCTCACAGGTTGTGCTGGTTACAGATGGTGCAACTGTTTTTAGATAACCACACAAGTGTCAATCACTGACAAGCTTTAATATGACCCCAGTATTTAATCCATGCAGAATTCTGCAGCAATTCTGACGAGCTCTACTGAAAACATTATGGGGCCGATTCCGATCTCGGCCGGTAGGGCTCCGAATCGGATTCGGCTTAACCGGATCCGATTCGGAGCCCTATTTCCCGACCGATCCGTACGCGCGTCCGGGCGAGCGAGTACGATGCGAAATCTCCGACCGACTCGTCCGGGCGTCCCGACCGCTCCGACCGTCTCGTTCCCGGGTCTAACCGCACCGACCGACTCGCTCGGACTCGACTCGCACCGCGCAATGGAGACGTTCCCCGGCCGGGTAAGTACGATGCGCGCCGCGAGCAGTCCGACCGAGCCGCGCACTCCGGCTCGAAAGAGCTGTCGGAGCCGTACTTTGGGGGTCCGTGTCGGACCCCCTGTACGCGTAGCCGCGCGAGTCGCACACAGGGGGGACCCATGGGTCCCCCTACCTGTGCGTGTACGGCGCGAATCGCTTCGCCGCGTACACGCTGTAGGGGCGCACTTGTCCGCATCGCACCCATTGAGTCAATGGGAGCCCGCGTACGCGTTGTACGACAGGCTCCCATTGACTTCAATGGGAGTCCGACCGACTCGAGTCCGATGGCATACGTGCGCATCGTACTCGTTCGGTCGGACTGCACGGGTCCGATTCGGTCGGAAATCTCTCCGGGTCCGGCTCGGTCGGAGAGATTTCCGGCCCGAATCGGAATCGACCCCTATGTTTAGACATTGAAATACAATGGATGTTGCGTTTTCTTGATCAGATTGTGGTGCGGGGAAACAGTGGACCACATCCAGAAAGTGGATATTATAAGGAGCGGATGTCCACGTTTGGACAAGGAATCACTTAGAGCAATCTCAAAGTGTGTGTACAGATGCCTCGTTAAACATTCTTTAATAGCATATAATTGGCATTCTGAACTATGCCACAATACAAACTATGTGTAATAAACACTTTTTGATCATAATCAGGACCCAGAATAAAGTGCAAAGGCAAACGTTTTAGCACAAAAAAATATATTTTCTTTAAAAAAAGGAATGAATACTTGTGAAAAATGAGTGGAATTCTTTTGACAATATGATTTTTTACTGAGATAAGATCAAAGCTGTGAAAATTCTAGAAACAATAGAATATGAATGGCATTTCCCCTTCACTAATGTAAGTAATTTTTCATAAACATTTCACTGTATCCAGTGATAGGCAGAGTGTATAACCTTATTCCTGATCGCTGTTTTGGTTCAATAGCAATAGTGTTTATGCAATGCATAACAGTTGGCTCAATTCTCAACATTTTGCAAGTGGAATCAGCCCCCGTTTGAAATCCTGTGTAACAGAAACAGATCAAAACCTGTGTTTTCAGTATTCTTACTATTCCACACACAAGAGGGAGTGGACTACTAGCAAAACAGTCAGCCTCAATCCAAATGTGAATACGTTCATGGGTAGACTAAGAAACATGTCCTTTATCATATCAATAACTATTCGGGGCTTGAATACAAATGCCCCTGTTATTCCAAGGGGACAGGTACTGGCCTCGTGAAAATCAGATCCACAGATAATTTGGGAATTACCAAAAAGTTGTGGTACTCCTGATTCCTTCAGAAAAGTCTCATTTCCGAGGGGACGTTTGTGACCCAGTTGTAATCCCAAGAAAATCCCCTAACTCCCACCAGGTTTTTTTTGTGTAAATTTGTTTATTCAGTTTCCTGTCAGGAAAAATAATACAGTTAACATTTCAGTTTAGCACGTTTATGTACATAGATGCTCGTTTTTCAATGTGCGGTAAGCATCAAGGTAGAGCAAGAGGTTCTCAAGATAAGGCATAGGAAGAGGAAGAGACAGATCCATCAATCCTACATGCTACCAATATACACAATCTCGTATGCCGCCAACAGAGGGGGTCCTCAACATCACGCGCAAAAACCGGCACAATGTCTACTCAGAGGCTGAATCGTCGGGGCCGTACAGGACCAATGAATTTTCGCTATCTAGTGATTCGTGCGCATCTGGTGCAGTCCCTAAATTGTGTTCCCCAGCTGAAGCTGTGTCACCCTCCCCCTCCTCCATGACCTTGCCCTCTTCATCTCTCAGACCCCCGGTACATCTAGCATGCCGGACCAAATTTCAAGATCCCTTTCCGCATGTTCGTCAGTGCGCACCCTTAGGAGCCTGCATTCCTCCACCACCACCCACTCCACAAGGACTGTCTTCCACTTGATGAGAGCCGGGGGGACGGGGCTGGCCTAGTGTATCACTATGGGCGCCGCGCCAATAGGAGGCCCGGTTGGGCTAACTTATATCACATTCTTAGGAAGTGGTAACAGCCCCAACAAGGAGCGTCGTATTGACAGTTCCACGGCTACTCTTGTCATCCTGTGTGCCTCCCCGAGTACATCAGTTCAATAGGTATGGAGTTGCATGCAGGTTCATGCGACATGACAAAAATCTGCAGGTGATATCCTGCATCTAGCACATCCGGCTGACCTCGATGGGTACGTCCTATGTAAATGAGATGGTGTCAGATATGCTTGATAAAGAAAATAGAAGTGCACTAGCCTAAAGCGGACATTGCTAGCCACTTCACACACTTGCGCTTGAGCTCTACGTCATTCTCTGTACGATAATGGAGACTCTAATTCCCTATCCCAGGCTGCCCGTTTAAAGGCAACATTCGTCTGTCTATTGGCTTTTAGGGCTACGCTTAGTCGGGATATAATGCCCTTAAAGGTGCCAGGATCCAAAATTACCTGGAGGACCTGGGACTGCTCCGGCTCCCCTGGAAAAGTGGGCCAAATCTCATGGACTGTACGTGATTTGCTTGCATATTGCAGGAACTGTCGGTTATCAACTCCATAGTGCATCTCCACTTCTTCCATGGCCATGAAGTTACCATTCAAAAGCAAGTCTCCCGCATTCCAACAGCCCCCATCTATCCAGCCCTCAACGTCCATAGACTCATGGATATGCAGGAAGGGGTGCAACTACCAAAGCGGATGAAGTGAGGCCTATGGTGCCTTCTTTACAACTTTCCTAACAGCCATTTCCCACGCTTGCGTTACCAGTGCAATACTAAATGGGGTTCCCAGCAGGAAGCTCTGACCACTCATCAGCAAATGGGGGAGCCGAGCAGTCCCGGTGGATCCCGAAAGCAAAATCTTTTCCCTATTAGGGTCATCATCACACCACATTGCCGCATACTGCAAGAGGCCTGCTAGGTAATACAGCTGAAGATCAGGGAGTCCAAGACCCCCCTTCGTCAAGATCTGGCTTCAGGATCTCTAGTCGAACCCTACACAGTTTGCCCGCCTATATCAGGTCAACCAATAACTTATCTATCTGATGAAACATCTCAGATGGCAGGGCACAAAATTAATTTTGCATTGTATAGAGGCAACGGTGGAGGAGGACCATTTTACTCGAAGCCACTCTGCCCATTACTGACAGGCGCAATGTGGTCCAGAATCGGACAGAGTTCTTGAGGCTTTCCAGAACCCTCCCCATATTTAATTCATATTGGAGACGTTGGTCATGGGTGATCTGTAGACCAAGATACCGTAAGCTACGTATTTCCCATGGCATTCCCATTGCCGGGAGAGCAGCCTCATCTCTACCCGCCAGGGCTGCCACGGGGTAGAGTACCATCTTGTGGAAGTTGACGCAGGGTCTGGACACCCTGGCAAAATGCTCAAGTAGCTGTATAAGAAGAGGTATGGAGTGTTCAGGGTCTCTTACATATACCAACATATCATCTGCATACACTGACACAACATCATTATTATCTCCCTCTGGTACACCCCAATCTCGCAGTTGATCCCTCAGGTATATTGCCAGTGGCTCCCATTGCCATTGCAAACAGGAGCAGCGACAGTGGACAGCCTTGCCGTGCACCCCTCTCGACACTAAAGGCCTCGGACACTTCTGCACCTAACCGCACTCTCGCAGTGGGTGATCTATACAGTAATTGTACCCATGATAGGAACCAAGTTCCCAGTCTCATATGACGTAGGACTTCCCATAGGTATGGCCAAGACAGGGTGTCGAAAGCCTTCTATATGTCCAATGCTACTAAAGCTGCCCCAAACGTGGACGCCTGGGTTTCGTGCATCACGTGGGACAGTCGCCGCAGATTCATGTGGGAGCCCATCCCCAGCACAAAGCCACACTGATCCTCCCGCGCTAAGTGCATAATAACCCGAACCAGCTGGAAAGCTAAGACCTTTGCAAGCAATTTAACATCCACATTCAGCATAGAGAGTGGTCTGTATGAACTCGGTTCCACAAGCTCCTTGCCTGGTTTTGGAAGCATAAGTATAACCGCCTCCCTCTTATACGTCTGAAGTTCGCCGAGATCATGTGCCTCGAAAAGAGTCTCCAGAAGTGCTGGGAGCAAGGTGGCAGAATGGGCCTGATAATACTCAACCGGGAGTCCATCGGGCCTGGACATTTCCCCTTCACCATGACACGAAGCACTTCCCTCAGTTCCTCCAACGTTATGCCTCCCAGAGTCCCTCCGCCTGCGCCGATGTCAATTGGGGAGTACTCCCACCAGGGTTACCAGTGTCCATGGTCTCGGGAATAAAAGTAGGATTAAAACTACTGGACTCATAACAAGCCTCTTAGTTTCTGCAGTAAGGCTTAGTCATCTACAGGGACAGAAAGGCTAAAAGTCGTTATCCTGGTAAGTACAATACCCAGTAAAATCCCTTATGGATATGAATTGGTCATAGCTAAAACCATGTTGGGGTGCACCATGTGTTTCTGTGGCTCTACTTTGTATTCACAATGTCCAGGCCTCATTTCAAAATTTGCGCTACTGTTTTTATTTGTGCTATAACTTATGGCTCAACCACAAGCAGCCTTTGGTAATGAATTATTTGAATTAATTTGTTCTGGATTGAAATGTTTTCATCCATCTTCAAGTTTGTTCTTAACATACTCTCAAATTCCCAGATATTTGATTTCTGATTAGTCACATGCCAATCACTTCAGTAACCTGAAACAAATAGCCATGTTTAGTAGGGTTGCAAGTTGTTTAAAGAGCTGATCACTGCTTGATGTGTGTTATAAGCCACCATCTTTGGAAATGGATAACAGAGATGGAATTTTTGTTGGAAAAAACCTGAAAATGAATTAAGAGTAAACCTAAGAACACATATGTTACTAATCCATATTTGCAATGGTGAGCCCTGGTTTTGAAAAAAACGCTGACAGCTACATAGACAAATGGCACCAAAAGTACCCACCTGCACCAATGTATTAAGGAAAAATTTGAAGAAAAAAGTGAACCAATAATACGTTCACCATGCTACTGCTACTGGGCCCCAGCCCACAAAATCAGCAGTGGCTCTGGCATTTTCTCTCCTGGAGAGGAATCACTTGCCATACGTAGAGAACCCCTTCTTGCTAGTTGGGATGACTGTGTTTTCAGTGATTTTACCTGTGTAGCATATGAACTGGATGTATAGATAAGTGCCAACCTGCCACCTTGTTAGACTGGCGTGCTCAACATTCCTTTTATTGTTTTTCTGAAATAAATTCTCAAAGCAAGAGTTTTTTTCAAAAAGAGAAAAAACTAAATGACATGCACAAGGGCTATTGATTGTTCTCTGCCTTGATTCCTCATGCCAGGAATTCAGACTAGGTGCGCAGGGCATGTTTGATTTGTTCCACATTCCGTCCATCATTTGTTTGTCTTTTGCTTTCTTGCCCTAAGTGTGCCGGGTATGCCCAGACGTGTGCCACTGAATTCTAGCTAGCCTGGCTGATGAGGGGTGATACCCTGAAACTAACTGGTCCCAGGATGCTTGTTACTGGTCCAGGGAGCACCTGGCTTGGCAGTTCGGGCTGGACTGTTTCCATGAGAAGCAGGGTCAAGACTGATTTGCTTATGGCTGGGTCCAAACTGGGGTGGCATTGTGAGCAAAAGAATGATGGATTTAACCCAGATCTCTTGACTGGTGGTGAATGTTTGATTTGTTCTGCATTCCTTCCATCATTTTTGTGTCTTTTGCTTTCTCATCTGGGAATACAGACTCAGGCAGGAAAATCAGTGGTAATAGCCCCTTCCTAAATAAGGTGTAACTAAAGCCACTATGACCTGGTGGCGGTGAGGTGTACAAACTGCCAGGCCATGAATTGCCAGCCACTGAAAACCCAACCCTGCAGTCCTCTCACATGAGGTAGGGAAATGTCGAGATTTGCAGGCCAGGAACCCCGCCAATTATTGTAAACCTCTTGTTTTGCCAATCTCTAAATGTGTTCCAAGTGTACTCAAAGTGTGGCCCTAATTCCTGAGAAATTGGGGGGCTTCACGGATAAATACTGCACCCTGACAAGTTTGCTAATAGTCACAAATATACATATTTCCCACATAATATATTTAAAGAAAATTAATTTTTAGAAAGCACAAACTGTGTTGTGAATCATATGCTGTACACTGACCAAAGAGCAGTACTTTATCTTACTAACCAGTGGTGTCATAGGCGGGAAACAGTGACCACACCTTTTACTTGGTGCACAATTAAAATATTACCGACCATTGGCTATGTTTTCCAGAGATGCAAATAGCTGCTCAGTGGAAAAAAGAGCGTGTTTCCCAGAAATGTCCCACCAAGCTGATGAATCTTTAGTGTAGAGGAATGTGGGAACAACCTAAGCAATCTTTTTCATAGATTTTGTCATGTGGAGGTATGTCATCATGATTAATATAAGTAGTAAAACAACCAAAGGTGAATGGTGGAATGCTTGTAAATGTCTCAGCCACTGGCAATCGCTCCAGTCTGCATTATGGTTATTTTCTTTTAGCCCACTGGGTCACTTCAGACATGGAGGGGCAAATATATGCAAATCATTCTTGGCCTTACTCCATCAGGAACAGTCCAGCCTAATCCCGTCCCCTCAGAATGGGAACAAAACAATCTCAGACATGTTTTAACCTTTTGCAGTCTCATCGGTATATCACAGGAAAAAATCTAGTGTATTGTTCCGAATTTTGTATGAGATGGGTAAATAGCAAAAAAACTCTTAAGAAAATCCATTTAAAAAAACAGTCTAACCCAAATAATCTGGTTCATATTTTACTTCCTGAAACCGGGGAAGATTAAAAAACACAGGTCCAGATTACATTTGGGCTGTTAATCTCATTTCCGGTGCGATCTCCCATGACACTCAGACACGGAATTGTTAAATATTTAGCAGACACCCCATAAGCCAACTAAATCAGAAGAGGCCCTGGCTTCCACTCTTCTGGCAAAGAACTACCAACCATATTTAGAGACACAGACACACCGTCCAGCAGTGCTAGTGTGGGTGTGTATGTCTTGCAGTGACTCCGTCTGTGTGGCAGATGCACTGAATGTACAGATGAATGCTGATCTGCCACCATGTTAGATTTGCTTGCTTGTCATTCTTTTTTTGTTTTTGTTTTTTCTAAAACAAATTCACAAACAAGATTGTATAAAAAAAGAGGAAAAACAAAGTCCCAGATGTGTTTTGCCTACCCTGATCCGCCACGCCAGGCATGACAGACTCACATAGGAACATCAGTGGCAGCAGCCCCATCATAATTAGGTTAGGAGAATTACACAATGACCCTGTGGCTTTGTGTTGGTCAAGTAACCAGGTCATGGCTTCCTAGTCACCAAAACCCCAGCCAAACAGTCCACCAACTGTAAATGAGGCTGGGGAAGGACAACTTTGGCAGATCAGCAGCTTTGCCTATTTAGGTGGAGCTCTCATTCCGCCATGCTTTATATGAGTTTGTTTGTCTCCACTTGGAGAAAAAAGAAGGAGAGATTGCGTTGCTTAACCAGATTTAACCAGTTAGCAAGAAAGAAGGAAATGAGGAGAGAGGCAAGAACTTACAAACACATGCTGGATCACAATATAGTACAAATATCAATCAATCAATCAGGTTGTACTTGTAGAGCGCAACTTGTCTCCTGGGAGGGTATCCAGGCGCTTGCTGCAGGTCTCGGTCGAAGAGCCAGGTCTTCAGCCCCTTCCTGAAGTCAGTCAGCGAGGGTTGCAGTGGTAGAGGGTATTCCAGGCTTTGGCGATGAGGTGGGAGAATGAGCGTCCTCTGGCGCGGCAGCAGCGTATGCAAGGGATCTGTGCGAGAGCGAGGTGTGCGGAGCGGAGGTTCCTGGTGGGTCGATGGAAGTGCATGCAGGTCCTTGGTCATTGAGGGCGTTGTGGGAGAGGGTAAAGAGCTTGAAAAGGCATCTCTTCTGAACCGGGAGCCAGTGGAGGTCTTTCAGGTGCTGGGTGATGTGTGTTCTCTTGGGTAGGTTGAGGATCAGTCTGGTAGCTGCGTTCTGGATCGTCTGGAGTCTTTGCATTAGTTCAGTGGTGGTGCTTACATACAGTTTGTTGCCGCAGTCCAGTCAGCTGGCTATGAGGGCCTGTACTACCATCTTCCTTGTGCTGATGGGGAGCCACTTTAAGATTTTGCAGAGCATGCTGAGCGTGTGGAAGCAGGCTGATGAGACGGCATTGACCTGACGTTTCATGGAGAGTTCGCTGAAGAGGATGGTGCAGAGTTTTCGGGTGTGGTCTTTTGGCGTGGGGGTGGGTCCGAGTTCCGACAGCCACCAGGAGTCGTTCCAGAGGGCGGTGTGTTTGCCGAAGATCAGGACCTCAGTCTTGTCTGTGTTGAGCTTGAGGCAGTTTTTCTTCATCCAGGCTGAGACGTTCTTCATGCAGTTGTGGAAGCTGGTCTTCGTTGAGGCGGGGACAGCTGAGAGCGAGAGGACGAGTTGCATGTCGCCGCCGTAGGAGATGATGTTGTTGTTGTGCAATCCTACGATGTCTGCGAATAGTGTCATGTAGATGTGCACCTGTGCATAGCATATGAGATGAACAACTGATACAAATTCCTAAATCCATTTCCATATGCAGCTACATGTTTAAGTTCAACGTTTTGCTTCATAATTTTCAAAGTACTTCCTCAACATTTTACCAAATGGAGAGGACGAAACACAAACTGTTACCTAGTGTCTGAACAAAACAAAGGCCCTGATTTACATCTCGGCGGACGGGTTACTCCGTCACAACGGTGATGGATATCCTGTCTGCCGAAATATAAATCCCACAGGATATAATGGGATTTATATTTTGGCAGACGGGATATCTGTCACCATTGTGAGGGAGTAACCTGTCCGCCGAGATCTAAATCAGGCCATCAATCATTTAGTTATAAGGCTGTGCTGTGCAATAAAGATGTAGATAGAAATGAAGTGGTCCATGGAAATGTCTTACAAGCAAAATGTGCTCCTGCCATTTCTCTGGGAGCCTGATTCACAAAGATTTTTCTGTGACTTACACTTGTAATACTCTTTGATTGTTCCTGAATTCCAGCAGTAAGCTAGACGTAAGCCAGTAGTCCTGGCTTACAATTCTTGGAGACAGCTTGTATTACTACAATAATAAGCCACACTGACTCGTAGAATTCTCTTTGTGAATTGAGACCCAGGAATTCAATGCTGTAATAGGCGTCAAAGGGATAGGTAAGGAAATCCACATCATTCAGGGCAGAAACACCTCATAGAAGAAAAACTGTGAGGTCAAAGATCACTGCTTGATATACACAAACTGATCTGTAATGCAGTGACAGTGCACTCTGCTAGTCAGCCCAGGTAAACTTTATGCACTACCAACATCATCAATTAGAATGTTGCAGCTGAAGTCTTCTGCACTTAGGGCCAAAGTAAAAACTGGGGCATGGAATGAGAAATGTAAGATTGTCAACGTGCTTATTCCTTTTATTCACAAATGGCACCATGACACGTCTGCCACCAAACGCCAGCACACTCGGAAACTGCTAAGAGTATTAAATATAGTATATTATGCAGGAGCTGCATTTCAAGTAGTCCTGTATGATTCTACTTCCTGAGAATTGAATGACTTCACAAAATAAACACTGCACCGTAATAAGTTTTCTCATAAAGATTAACATACAGTATCTCCATTTAATATAATTAAAGCCAATCCATTTCTAGGGATCACCACTATCACATGAATCATATGGTGTTCGCTGCCCAAACAGAAGCACCTTACCATACTAACCTGGGGTGTAATGGTCAAGAATCTCCTGGCATGGCTGATACTGGGAATGCCAACAGTATAGAACGGATCTGGTGTTGTGTTTTCCAGAGATGGAAATACTGGCACAGTAAAAACAAAAAGAAAATTGATGACCTTTAGAAGTGTCCTGCTAAACTGAGAAGCTTATGCTGGCATATTTACTTCTTCAATGTATCGAAGAATATGAAACCAAATTACAAAGCCATATTTATAGCGATATTTATTGGGATAAGATGCGTTTTGCCACATGGTACTATATCATGATTATTATGAGCAGTAAAATAACAAAAGCTGATCGGTGGAATGCCTGCAAAATCCTCAGCCATTGGCAATTGCTGTTGTCAACTTTACAGTCATTTTATTTGTCAGCCACCACTCCAGCGGGATGGGCAAACGTGCAAATCAGTCTTGGTGCTGCTCCAACATGAACATTCTAATCTTAACTGTCAGGTCACATCCCCTCAGAGTGGCAACACAAGCAATCACAGACCATGTTTCAGCCTCATTAGTATGTCACAGGAAAAAAATAATGCATTGTTGTGAATTTTGTTTCAGAAAAATGCACAACAAAAACACTCATGATAATCTACTTAAAAATTAGGGTTTACCCTAAATATTTGGGTTCACGTCTAACTTCTTGACACCTGTGAAGCACGGGAAAGAATAAATAATAAGGCCCAGATTGGGCTATTATTCTGCCATATTTGGAGACAGATACACCCCCTCTAGCTTTGCTTGGTTGCCTGTGTACCTAAACATCTGGTAGCTTGGACAACAAGGACACATTCGCCACTCATTTTGTATGGATCTGTAGGTATTTCTGTTCCTGATGTTTCAGCCCACAGTCTGATCTTCTGCGAAGGAAAATAGGTTAAACATTTGAGTTTATAATTTTCCTACTCCATGGTCCAAAATCCTTTGTGCTGTTATTCAATTGCATAACAAAATATGAATGGAATCCTATGCAGCTGGTCAATCGAAAAATGAGTTGCACCTCATTTTAATCCTCTTCAAATGTAGATTCAAAGTTATCTCATTGGCCTGGGAGGTTGTGTTCTATCATTATGTAACATTGAATGATTTCAGATAAGTCAAGCTTGACTGTACCCATGTCAGAATGTTAAAATACACTGCTTTACAAATGTGTTAGCAGACAAAATAAAGTTTGTACTATATGTTATCAGTAACACAGAATAAAGCATACATTTACTGATACTTAGAGGAACTGACATGAATCTGTCATTAAAGAATTACGTAATGCTGGGTGGCGTGGCTACCAGCCGAGAAGATAGCCGCCTAGTCCCAGAGCACTGCTGCACCCATACTCACCTCGACTCTCCCCGCTGACCAGGGGCATCGCAGACAGGCATCGGATCCTATGCCCAGCGGGTGTGGTGCTCCTCATGTGCGACCAACAGCAATTGCTCACGGCCTCCCGACAAAGTACTGGAGGAGCCCTCCGAGCACCGCATGGTGCGCCGATGAATACTGGAAATACTGCCTGACCTCAAAATGCCTGCCTGCAGGACATATCCATTCAGTTTATGACAACCGTTGCTACTTTTTCCTTGTTACCTGAGTCTTTGACCATCCAAATCCAGCCTCTCGCTACCAGTAGGGTAGGTGCATGTTCTCTACATGCTGCACACTTGAGCTTGTTAACTGTAACAGCTCTATTTACATACTTTACCTGACCTAAATATGGATTCAGGCTAAATAACCCCCTGCTCCAAAACATGCTATCTCCCTCCCTAACCAGGTCCTCCAGTGATAAACCTACTTGGTTGCCTCCCATACTGTGAACAGCATCTCCTACCAGCGCTTCCACCACCATAAAATGGCAGGCCTTTCTTCCGACCTAGCAGTCAGGCGTACAACCTACTGCTTACTGCCTTCTACTGCCTTACTGCCTATGTAGGCTGATATAACGCCACATATGATACATGACATTGGTTACCTGACTGTTTCCCTCCTTTTTTGGTGACCTGACCCACCAGGATTTCCGAGTCCAGGACACATGTCTCCAGAGATGCCAAGGGGGGTCAGAAAGGCATAAAACCTGGCCATAAGATATCCAAACAGGACCCTCCTGTTCCGGACTCTCCAGCCAAACCTAAACTATGGACCGACTAATGATCTCATCATGAAAAAACTGAAAATCCTACATGTCCTGGCTTAATCTCCAAAAGCTAGCAAGGACACAATGCAAAATGACCTTACCTACATTAAACAAGATCTCCAGCTACTGGAAGGAAAAATGACGAAAGCTAAGTCACAAATAAGTTCCCTAGAGGACCACAAACAGAGCTTGAGCAAAGCCCTAACTACCACCTCACTGACACAACTGGAGAGAAGTCTTACAGACCTGGAGGACTGCCGTAGGAGGGGCAAACTTCGTATCTTTGGGTTCCCAGAGGGAACGGAAGACCATGCCTCATCATGTTCTGCCTTTGTGGAAAAGTAGATTCCCCAAGTCCTGGGAATTAACTTTATGAAAGAGTTCAAAATAACCCGTGCCCGTAGGATCTCCACGTACAAACCTAAAAAACAGCTCCTTTCCCGGGCACTAATCTTTAGACCTCTTCACTACTCACATACAGAATTGATCTTATCCCACATGAAAAAGATACAGAGGATCAACGGGCACGGCTCATTTATTGGAATTTTCCAGGATTACACTAAAGACTCTGCCAAAAGTAGGAAAGCATTCCTAACTAAGCAGAAGATAATCAAAGATCTCGCAATACAATTCTCCTTCATTGGCCCAGCATACCTAAAAATCACCTTCAATAGGAAAATATCCATCTTCGAAGACCCCAAAGACCGGACTATTTCATTGCTGATATTCAGGACTCAAATATGAATACTTGATTGTACCCCCACAACAGCTACTAACACCCGCTCTGTCTCGCTATTGAATGGTCAGCTAACCGGGTAAGTTACTAATTGGATTTATACTTACTAATAACAATTATCACTCTCTTTCTCTGTCTAACAACTAACACTTGTCACATAGCTAGAGCACAATCTTACCGTTGCTCATCCCTTTCGGGTTGGAACCCAACTCAGGGGCCGATTCTGATGCGGGTTGGAAAAGCTTCCCGACCGAATCGGTTGGGAAATGGTGTCCGACTCACTCGGATCGGGAAAGTCCGACCGGCGGAGTAGGATGCATCCGGATGCTTCCAGATACGATTTGGTTGAACTCCCATTGACTTCAATGGGAACATTTGTTCCTAACCGCATCAGAATTGGGCCCTCGGTCGGGAAGACACGTTCCCGATCCGATTTGGAAGGAGCAAATGCCGTTAGGAGGCCTTCCTAACCGCATCAGAATCAGGCCCTCGGTCGGGAAGCTTTTCCAACCCGCATCAGAATCGGGCCCTCAATCTTAACCTTGCCATGGTCCGACCTCACCCGGACTCCTCCGTACAGAGCTCAGTCAATTCCCACCCAAACTCCAGCACCCATGTCACATCCCCATATAACTACACAGTGACCTGTAACTCGTCAAACTAATGCCAGACTTCTTTAACCCTCTCACTTACTCCACTCTCATTGTTGCTGATCCAGCGGTATACCAACAACAGATACTCTAATACCATATACTCACCTGGGCCCATAAACACAACACACTCTGAATCAAGTAGACCGCTGGGGTTTAGTTTATAATTTCATATTTCTCAAGATTAGTTATTTAACATTCCTAACTAACCTTTCACTGCTCAAAAAGTTCTTTCCTCTGGTCGATGGACCATTAGTTGAACTAATTGATGGTGATAATTAACATAACTCTTAACTGTTCTTTAATTAAAGTAAATAACCACAGACTCTGGAAGTTTTAAAATCTTTATCTAAATTAAATGAATGTGAACCATCTCAAAATTTCAGTACAAAGCACCCTCATTCGTAAGAGTGTAAATTCAATCAAATAATCATTAAGCAAAATACTTCAGACTCATACAATAACTATGCTTAGAAAGGAGAGGACAGAGAGAAAAGAACATCTACAAATAACATGAAATAATAATTACCAAGGATGGTGTGAAGACCAACCCCCTGGCCAAAGGGCTGGTAAGGGTCCCCCAGGATAGATCAGGAGACAAAGACTTCAGGACAGGAATCAGGACAGGATACTTAACCTCTCTAAATACCGACGATTGCGTAGCACCCCTCTCTGACACTCTCTTCCTCCTCGAGATTCTTTCACGATCTTCTTATCTAACCCAATTAAATTAGGATAGAAGGTTCTGCATTCGGCTTCTTTATCAGCATCTCACAGCGTCTCTCCCAGCATCAGCACCACCCACAGCACCGACAGCATCCCGAGCTCTCGACTAGCTAACTAACTAAAGCTACCTCAATTATACCTTTCGTTCATCATGTACCACCCACTAAAGTTTCAATATCGCAAAAATACGAAATCTAATTGGTCAGACAAGGGGGGATGATCATCACACCATGCTTACATATCACTTTATTTCACTGAACCACTGTTCGCAAAACCCATCCCCTTAAACTTTATTCATTTCTTTCTTTCCCATACATATCCAAACTTTATTAGTTACATTTATTTCAAAATCATGAATAAGAGTCTTCTTGGCTGAACTCTTCACCCTTTGTTCTCAGGGCACATCATTCTCGTCCTTGGACGGCTGTCAAAAGCTTGGTCATCCTTCCGGGTTAACTCTCATGTAGGCATGCGCAGACTTGAATCAGTCGGCTCAATTCAGATAAACGTGAAAGGCCCAAATGCGCACTAATAATAAAGTCAAAAGAAGAAATATTAATTTCACAAAATAAATGATCACACTGTATACCACCCATCTGTACTCTAACCCCCTTTATTTATTAATACTTTTCCCGCATTAGCATTAGTAAAATAGCTGGTTTTCATTCCGGCTAAGCAGATGCCATGCACGTGAGTCTTAAAGACTCCATTTTAATGCCTTCTGCACATGCGCTAGAATTTCCCTCCAAGCGTTACCTCGTCATATTGCGTAGATGCAGTTGACGCATGCGCGGTAAAGATTTCCCGTTAAAGCTGTATTAGTCCGTTTTCATTGTTATTTACATTAGTACACACATATGCAAGCTTCGCTAACCCGCGTGTTTTCTGTGGTGCGTGTTATTATTTACAGGACATTGTTAGTAATTCGTTAGCGAGTTAAACGAGAGGATTATTTACGAGCAAGTCTCTTTCTTTACGAGTCCTTGCTCCATCATTGCTACATGCATCAGCTTTGCATGCTCTCTTTCCTCCAAGACCAGTTCCATGCCTTATGTTGACCAGTCAAGCTCCTCTAAGGATACGCTCTCAAGCATTATCTCTTTGTCATAGCTACCTGATACAAGGTATAAATATCCACCAATTGCATCACATTATTGGAAGCTGATACTGCCCTTAATTGGAGGTAGCTTCTTGTGTTTAGCTAGTCCTATTTGTTGTAATTTCGGAAGAGCTATATCAATTATGTGTACATTACGATAGTAACCCATTTTATAGGGTTCCGGTTGCCCACCAGTGGTGACCAAATTCAGTTACAAATTGCTTTTAACGCACTTCAAATTGCATTACTTATTTCATGATGTGCTTGTTCTTATCTCAAGATGTGTCTGTACTTACCTCAAGATGTGCAGGTACCTACCTCTAGGTGTGTACTCATCTCCTTACCTCCAGTTGTGACCAAACTTGGTTACAAATAATTTTTTATGCAATTTGTGAGAAGTTGGCCTGGTATATGCTGTCCACTAGTTATAGTGGGCACCTTGCACCAGTCCAAACGACCTTTATTGATGATAGGTTTAAAGACAACCTTTATTGAAAGCTATCCTAGTGGTAGCTATGGAGAGCAGCCTTCAGGCTAAGTCTTGAAGGAGTGTAAAGCTGTTTGTTTTACCAGTCTATAATCTCTTGAATGGCTAAATGAAAGGAGACCATACCAAGTATATATATAAAATATATGTATTTATTTCTAAACACACCCTACTAGTCTCTTTATGAGGCTAGAGGTCAAAGCACATATGTTACACTTCAAATATCACAGTAAATTAGCACAATATACGATAGGCCCTAGGGGCGAACCAAACCATATATTAAGAAAGTGGTATAAGAACCACGACTGGACTAGACACAAGGCCTAGAGCCTGTAGAATCGCTGGGACCCCAAGGAACCACCCAAAGTAGTGACACAGGGGACCCACGGGGGACGTGTGACTGAAACCAGGAAGACCGTCACCCAGGCACTCGTCACCAGCCGACTGGACTATGGGAACACCCTCTACGCCGGAACCACAGCCAAACTTCAAAAAAGACTCCAGCGCATCCAGAACGCCTCCGCACGACTCATCCTGGACATCCCCCGACACAGCCACATCACCGGACACCTGAAAGACCTGCACTGGCTCCCCGTCAGCAAGAGAATCACGTTCAGACTCCTCACCCACGCACACAAGGCCCTCCACGACCTGGGCCCCAAGTACCTCAACGACCGCATGACCTTCTACACGCCCACCCGCCAGCTACGATCAACCAGCCACGCCCTCGCCACCGTACCACGCATCCGCAGAGCCACCGCCGGGAGGAAGATCCTTCTCCTACCTGGCAGCCAAGACCTGGAACTCCCTCCCCACTCACCTTCGGCGAACCCAGGACCATCTCTCCTTCAGGAAGCAGCTCAAGACCTGGCTGTTCGAGCAGTAACTTACCCCCTCCCCCAGCGCCTTGAGACCCTCCCGGGTGAGTAGCGCGCTCTATAAATGCCGTGATTGATTGATTGATTGATTGTTTGAACACAGCCGCGAGCTCCGTTAGCTTCTATGGGGAAAGTCGCGGTTAGAGTTTTAAAGTTTAGGGACACTCCGGAGTGGACTAGGAACAAACCCTTTTGGACTTAGATGGTTCTAGGGCCAACACCCACTGGAGCACCGGAGTACTCGTGTTACCTCACCCAGGGAAGCCGGGTGCATAGGTGTCAAATGGTGTCGGGTCGCGCCGTCGTTTTCAATGGCAGCTGGCTGGAAAGTGCTGCTGCCGGGAAGGTGAGAAGTGTCCGAAGAGATCCAAGCCTGGATCGAGGATGGGAAGAACCTGAAAGCAGAGGGGACAGAGTCTGGGTCACTAGCCAGTGACCAGAGGCACGATCGTCGAATGCCCACCGATGTCGGGTGCTTCAAGTTCGAAGAGGTGAAGATTGTCTCTGCAGCCACGAGGAACAGGAGGCGTCGACGACGACCAGGAGCTGGATTCGAGCTGTCCCACGAAGGAAGTCGCTTGCTGCGGTGTCGGTGTCCGGATTGGACACCACAAGCCTTGGCAACAGCAACCCACGCAGGAAGAGAACAAAGGCTTCGGTGCGGACCAGCGAGGTCTGAGGGACTCCCCAAGCGAGGGAGAGTCAGGGCAGGCCTGGAGCAACCAGGGAGGCCCGTTGAAAGTAGAGTTGTCCTTCTGAGGGACCCACAAGTCGACGGACAAGGGATCGCGAAGGGACCTCGAGCGGAATCACAAAATGGCGGCCCACGGGTCACTCGGAGTGGGCAGGCCAGCAATCTTCGGTGGATTCACTGCTCGGGGTCAGGGCTACAGGTAACCCAAAGCACAGCCTCTAGGATCGACCAGAAGCTTATGCACTTGCAAATGTGCACGGTGTCCAGGGGTTCCGGTTCCACGGTACCCACGAGGGCTACGGGTCTCAGCTTTGCTGGGGACTCGGGTCAGCCTCTGGGAAGTCTGGAAACCCACCTCCTGGGTTGCAGAGTCGTCGGCGTCTGGCGGGAGCTTCGGAAATGCAGACCGGACAGATGCGTCTTTGGTGCCTGCCAAGCAGGGGAGTAACTCCTTTACTCCAAGGGAGATTCTTCAGTCATCTGGCGTTGAACAGATCGTCGAAGGTCCAGGATTCAGTTTCAGAGTTTCGTCCAGGGATATCTAAAGTCCTGTTGCCAGGGGTTCCTATCTTATACCCAAGGAAGGGGTTGGACTAACTCAGGGGACCCACCTATGGGAGGGATTGGAAAGAGGGGTGGCTACACCCATTTCCTTTGTCCAGTTTCGCGCCAGAGCAGGGGCTGGTAGCCCCTGCAGCCGGTTTGAACTGGGCTATGCACAGGGACACCAAATGTGCCCCCAGTGCAGGACTTCAAAGCACTTTGAGAGTGCACCCACCCAGCCCCAATACACTAAAGCCTGTCTGGGAGGTGGTAACACCTCCCTGTGACAGGAAACCTATTGTCCAGGCCTCCCCTGCCGGAGTTTCGGTCAGCAGCAGGAGGCCAGACTCATGTCTGTGGCTGCAGCATCCATTTTGTGATGCCAGGGCTCTGTTAGCTGGTACCGGGTATACCGGTGCTGTCATGTCTCTCCCTCTAGAAGGGTGGGATCATACTCCCACACCAGTTACTGGTGTGGGGGTATGATTCCAAGGTGTTTGACACCAAACACGACATGTTTCCGTGCAGCCACTCCAAAGTTAGCATTTACCGTTTAGTTATAATGCACTTAAGAGTATATGGTCAGGCTGCATCACAGACAACCCCGGAGAATAGATTTCGAAGGCTGCAGAGGGGCTCTGCTCATGCAGGGGCACCCTCTCACATAAAACCAAGCACCCTGCCTTCAGGATTGATAAGGCCTGCCATAGGGGTGACTGATAGGTTTCTATGTGCAGTGATAGGGTGAGATATAGTGAACCTATATCTCGGTAAGGGGTGCATGCACCACCTCACTCAGGCTGCAGTATCAGTCCTGTGGTGTCATTTGGGCAGTCTGCCCAGGGGTGGCAAAATACATGCTTCAGCCCCTGGTAGGCCTCTGGGGTACCTATGCCCTGGGTACATAGTATACCATATACTAGGGACTCATAAGGGCACCCCAGAATCCAATCTGTGGTGTACCTAAGGTACAGGGAATCAATTTAGAGAGGAAGCAGCTAGGCTGGGGTCCTGGATAGCAGGGCCCCAGCCAGACTAAAGTCGAAAAACAGTGAAACATCAGCAAAAAGTGGGGGTAACCATAAGAAGCAGATCCTACTCTCCTACACAATCCCACCCCCCAAACGCAGGGACATTAAACTAACCTTGACCAGTTGAGTCTTCATGTTCTAAGTGGAAATATCTGGAGAGTCCATCTGCATTGGCATGGCTACTCCCAGGTCTATGCTCCACTGTATAGTCCATCCCCTGTAGGGAAATGGACCACCTCAAAAGTTTGGGGTTTTCACCCTTCATCTGTTTTAGCCATAAGAGGGGCTTATGGTCTGTCTGAACAAGGAAGTGAGTGCCAAACAAGTATGGCCTCAGCTTCTTCAGAGCCCAAACCACAGCAAAGGCCTTCCTCTCTATGGCTGACCAACGTTTCTCTCTGGGGGTCAGCCTTCTGCTAATAAAAGCTACTGGCTGATCCTGACCTTCATCATTCAACTGTGACAGTACAGCCCCTACCCCCAACTCAGATGCATCTGTTTGTACAATGAACTTTTGGAGTAATCAGGACTCTGCAGAATGGGAGCAGTGCACATGGCCTGCTTCAGGTCATCAAATGCCTTTTGACAGCTAACTGTCCACTGAACCTTTTTGGGCATTCTCTTAGAGGTAAGGTCATTCAATGGGGTCACTATGGATCCATAACCTTTTACAAATCTTCTGTAGTACCCAGTCAGGCCCAAGAAGGCTCTCACCTGAGTCTGGGTAGTGGGAGCAACCCAGTCCATGATGGTCTGGATTTTGCTCTGCAATGGTTGAACCTGGCCTCCACCCACAAGGTGGCCCAGGTACACAACCTGACTCTGCCCTATCTGGCACTTAGTAGCCTTGATAGTTAGGCCTGCTTTTTGCAGGGCCTCCAAAACATTCCTTAGGTGGACCAGGTGATCCTCCCAGGTGGAGCTAAAGACAGCAATATCATCTAGATATGCTGCACTATAGTCTTCCAGGCCTGTAAGGACTGTATTCACCAACCTTTGGAAAGTGGCAGGTGCATTTTTCAAACCAAAGGGCATCACCACAAATTGATAATGCCCACTAGGGGTTAGAAAATGCTGTCTTTGGCTTTGCATCATCAGCTAGTCTGATCTGCCAGTAGCCAGCTGTCAAGTCAAATGTGCTCAGAAACTTGGCTGAGGCCAAAGTATCTATAAGCTCATCTGCCCTTGGGATGGGCATCAGTCCTAGTGACTGCATTGAGACCCCTGTAGTCCACACAAAACCTCATTTCTCTCTTGCCATCTTTGGTGTGAGGTTTAGGCACAAGAACTACTGGACTAGCCCAAGGGCTATCTGAGGGTTCAATGACTCCCAAATCCAACATCTTTTGGACCTCTGTCCTTATACAATCCCTGACATGATCAGGCTGCCTGTAGATTTTATTCTTGACAGGCAGACTGTCCCCAGTGTCCACTTCATGAGTGCACCAGGTAGTCTGACTAGGTGTCAGGGAGAACATATGCCTGAACTGGCTGACAACTTTTCTGCAGTCAGTTTGTTGCTGGACAGTGAGGCTGCCTGCCAAGGCTACACCATCTACTGATCCATCATCAGGGTTCTGAGAGAGCAGGTCAGGGAGTGGATCACTCTCTTCCTCCTGTCCCTCATCAGTAGCCATGAGCAAGCCCATGTCTGCCCTGTCGACATATGGTTTCAGTCTGTTGACATGAAGTACCCTATGGGGACTCCTGGGAGTTCCAAGGTCTACCAAGTAGGTAACCTCTCCCTTCTGTTCAACAATTGTATGGGGGCCACTCCACTTATCTTGGAGAGCTGCTGAGGCCACAGGCTCCAACACCTACACCTTCTGTCCTGGCTGGTACACAGTCAGCACAGCCTTTGGTCATGCCAGGCCTTTTGTAATTCCTGGCTAGCCTCAAGGTTTTTAGTTGCCTTTTTCATATACTCTGCCATCCTGGAGCGGAGACCAAGTACATAGTCCACTATGTCCTGTTTAGGGGGTTTGAGAGGTAACTCCCATCCCTCCTTCACCAGACACAAAGGACCCCTAACAGGATGGCCAAACAAAAGTTCAAAAGGGCTGTAACCAACCCCTTTTGAGGCACCTCCCTGTAGGCAAATAAAAGGCAGGGCAACAGGATGTCCCATCTGCGCCTAAGCTTTTCTGGGAGACCTTTGATCATGCCCGTTAAGGTTTTGTTGAACCTTTCAACTAAACCATTGCATTGTGGGTGATAGGGTGTGGTGAACTTATAATTCACTCCACACTCCTTCCACATTGCAGTCAAGTAACTAGACATGAAGTTTGCAACCCTGTCTGATACTACCTCCTTAGGAAAACCCACCCTTGAGAATACTCCCAAGAGGGCCCTTGCCACCACAGGTGCTGTGGTGGTCCTAAGTGGAATTGCTTCTGGGTACCTAGTGGCATGGTCCACCACCACCAGGATAAATCTGTGCCCAGAGGCTGTCTGAGGATCCATGGGACCAACTATATCAATCCCCACCCTCTCAAAGGGAACCCCCACCACAGGTAGTGGTATCAGGGGGGCCTTTGTGGTTCCACCTGCCTTCCCACTGGCTTGACAGGTGACACAGGAGCGACAAAACTCCTTGGTGTCTTCAGACATGTGGGGCCAATGAAAGTGAGGAACAATTCTGTCCCAAGTCTTGTTTTGGCCCAGGTGACCTGCTAGAGGAATATCATGGGCTAGTGCCAATAGGAAGCCCCTAAATTTCAGAGGAATTACCAACCTCCTGGAAGCACCAGGCTTGGGGTCTCTACTCTCTGAATATAGGAGTCCATCATCCCAATATATTTTATGGGTGCCACTAGCATTCCCAGCAGCCTCATCAGCAGCTTGCTTTCTGAGGGTTTCAAGAGAGGGGCAGCTCAGCTGCTCCTGGCTCAGATCTGCCCTGGAAGGGCCCCCTGTCCCCAAGAACTCAACCTGATCAGGTTCAAGCTCCTCTGGGACAGTTCCTTCTTCAGGACTAAGATCATCTCCCTCAGGAGGCTGATCTGTATTCTAAGTCAGGGGGGAAGGCTCTGCCTTAACCCTACTGCTCCTCCTCTTGGGAGGCGCCTGGTCCATTCTTCCAGAATCCAGGGCCTGTTCAGTGTTAGACTTTTTGGCCTGTGACCTGGTCACAGCAAATACATGTGCAGGGATCCCTAGCATTTCTGCATGTGTCCTGAGCTCCACTTCTGCCCAAGCTGAAGTTTCTAGATCATTGCCAAGCAAGCATTCTACAGGGAGGTCTGCACTTACCACAACTTTCTTGAGGCCAGTTACCCCTCCCCAGGAGAAATTAACAACTGCCATGGAATGTTCTGTCCTGACATTGATAGCATTGGTCAATTGGTACATCTCACCAAGTATAATCTGCCCAGGAGCCACAAGATCTTTTGTCACCATTGTGACACTTGCTCCTGTGTCCCTGAATGCCAAAGCCTCTTTTCCATTTATCAAAGTCTGCTGTCTGTATTTGCCCAAGTTACTGGGACTCACAAAGGAGGACATGTCCATGCCTCCATCACAGACCAGGACAGCCTGAGTTGGAACTCTGACTAGGCCAGAGCCCATCTCAGAACCCAGGGTTAACCCTACTACACCCTTATTCTGAGTACCACCAATTGTAGCTGCACTAGGGGGAACAGTTGCCTTAGGGGCAATGGTGGCTGGACTTGAGTCTTTGGACTTGGTGCAATCACTGGTCCAGTGTGTTTTCTGTTTACAGATCTTACACCATGGTTTCTTTTGGCCTTTACTTTTGTTAGATTGGGATTCCCCCCCAGATGAAGATTTTTGGGGACCTTGAGAAGACTTCTGGTCTTTACCCTTTTCCCCACCCTTGTCAGAGTTCTTAGAATCTTGCTTCTTTGGGTCACCACCTTGGTTCTGAACCTTCTTCCTCACCCTGGTTCTGACCCATTTGTCTGCCTTCTTTCCCAATTCTTGGGGAGAGGTCAGATCAGAGTCCACAAGGTAGTGATGCAACAGCTGATTTTGACAATTATTAAGGATCTGCTCCCTCATAATTAAGTTGTACAATCATGTGAAATCACACACCTTACTGCCAAGTAACCAGCCCTCCAGAGCCTTAGTAGCACGATCTACAAAGTCCACCCAGTCTTGATTTTGTGCCTTTTGGGTATCTCTGAACTTTATCCTATACTGTTCAGTGGTTAGGCCAAACCCCTCAATCAGTGCACTTTTCAAGATTTGGTAATCATCAGCATCCTCTTCTCTTACAGTGAGGAGCTTATCTCTACCTTTGTCTGCAAAGGAGAGCCACAAGATTGCTGCCCACTGCTCCTGGGGGACCCTCTGAACTTTACAGGCCCTTTCCAGTGCAGTAACCCATTTGTGGATGTCATCCCCACTCTGGTAGGGAGGGACAATCTTGCTTAGGTTTCTATGGTCATGAGACCTTTCCCTAACACTAGGGAAGTTGCTGCCACCATGGGACTCTAGTCCCAACTTTCTTCTAGTTTTCTGAAGCTATAGGGACTCCCTATCTAAAGCCAACTGCTCTCTTCTGATTCTAAGCTGAGCTTCTTCATACTTGAGCAGTCTCTCTTTCCTTTCATGAGAGGATTCCCTCCTATGAGAGGAAACAGAGGTCCCTACTGAGGTGTCAGAATGGTTAGACTCCTGAGAAGGAGATCTTGACCTTCTAGGCACACTCTCAACTCTCCCTGGTGGGATAAAGAGGGAGCCATTGTGGCCATCCTCCTCATCTGCAGGGGGAGCTGGATCTCCCAGGTTAAGCTCAGTGTCATCTTCCTGGTCAGCTTCAGAGGTCAGGTCATGGGTATCTTCACCCCTTGGCCTTTCCTCATCTGCTGCCCCACCCTCTCTGCCTACCCCATCAGACCCTGAGGTCTTTCTGAGATCATCTAACAGCAGTACCTCTATGAGGCGTTGGGTGTTTGCAGTTTTTCCTGTCTTCAATTTCCTAGTACTACACAATGCTCTCAATTCCAAGAATGGGAGGTTGTCATACTTGGATGGTGGAAGCCCATTGGCTTCTGGCAGGGACCCACTTGTTCCTGGCCTTGAAGACATCACTAGTGAGGTGTGGTGTATGCACTACCTACTCTAGTGTGGCCTACTAAACTCTCTTGAGTTGTAGAAAGGGTGTGCTAAGCCCTTGACACACAACTCTAAGTTCAGTAGAACTTCCTGTAATTTTAAGCTTGAATTATATGTACCTCAGGTACCTTTAGTGGTTTTCAGTTAGTCACTCACTTGAGATTATCTGGTAAAACAAAGGCAAGCTTGAATCCAACCGCTGCACACCAATGTGAGAAGTTGGCCTGGTATATGCTGTCCACTAGTTATAGTGGGCACCTTGCACCAGTCCAAACAGACCTTTATTGATGATAGGTTTAAAGACAACCTTTATTGAAAGCTATCCTAGTGGTAGCTATGGAGAACAGCCTTCAGGCTAAGTCTTGAAGGAGTGTAAAGCTGTTTGTTTTACCAGTCTATAATCTCTTGAATGGCTAAATGAAAGGAGACCACACCTGGTATATATATAAAATATATGTATTTATTTCTAAACACACCCTACTAGTCTCTTTATGAGGCTAGAGGTCAAAGCACATATGTTACACTTCAAATATCACAGTAAATTAGCACAATATACGATAGGCCCTAGGGGCGAACCAAACCATATATTAAGAAAGTGGTATAAGAACCACGACTGGACTAGACACAAGGCCTAGAGCCTGTAGAATCGCTGGGACCCCAAGGAACCACCCAAGGTAGTGACACAGGGGACCCACGGGGGACGTGTGCAGTGTTTGAACACAGCCGCGAGCTCCATTAGCTTCTATGGGGAAAGTCGCGGTTAGAGTTTTAAAGCTTATGGACACTTCGGAGTGGACTAGGAACAAACCCTTTTGGACTTAGATGGTTCTAGGGCCAACACCCACTGGAGCACCGGAGTACTCGTGTTACCTCACCCAGGGAAGCCGGGTGCATAGGTGTCAAATGGTGTCGGGTCGCGCCGTCGTTTTCAATGGCAGCTGGCTGGAAAGTGCTGCTGCCGGGAAGGTGAGAAGTGTCCGAAGAGATCCAAGACTGGATCGAGGATGGGAAGAACCTGAAAGCAGAGGGGACAGAGTCTGGGTCACTAGCCAGTGACCAGTGGCACGATCGTCGAATGCCCACCGATGTCGGGTGCTTCAAGTTCGAAGAGGTGAAGATTGTCTCTGCAGCCACGAGGACCAGGAGGCGTCGACGACGACCAGGAGCTGGATTCGAGCTGTCCCACGAAGGAAGTCGCTTGCTGCGGTGTCGGTGTCCGGATTGGACACCACAAGCCTTTGCAACAGCAACCCACGCAGGAAGAGAACAAAGGCTTCGGTGCGGACCAGCGAGGTCCGAGGGACTCCCCAAGCGAGGGAGATTCAGGGCAGGCCTGGAGCAACCAGGGAGGCCCGTTGAAAGTAGAGTTGTCCTTCTGAGGGACCCACAAGTCGACGGACAAGGGATCGCGAAGGGACCTCGAGCGGAATCACAAAATGGCGGCCCACGGGTCACTCGGAGTGGGCAGGCCAGCAATCTTCGGTGGATTCACTGCTCGGGGTCAGGGCTACAAGTAACCCAAAGCACAGCCTCTAGGATCGACCAGAAGCTTATGCACTTGCAAATGTGCATGGTGTCCAGGGGTTCCGGTTCCACGGTACCCACGAGGGCTACGGGTCTCAGCTTTGCTGGGGACTCGGGTCAGCCTCTGGGAAGTCTGGAAACCCACCTCCTGGGTTGCAGAGTCGTCGGCGTCCGGCGGGAGCTTCGGAGATGCAGACCGGACAGATGCGTCTTTGGTGCCTGCCAAGCAGGGGAGTAACTCCTTTACTCCAAGGGAGATTCTTCAGTCATCTGGCGTAGAACAGATCGTCGAAGGTCCAGGATTCAGTTTCAGAGTTTCGTCCAGGGATATCTAAAGTCCTGTTGCCAGGGGTTCCTATCTTATACCCAAGGAAGGGGTTGCACTAACTCAGGGGACCCACCTATGGGAGGGTTTGGAAAGAGGGGTGGCTACACCCATTTCCTTTGTCCAGCTGGTAGCCCCTGCAGCCGGTTTGAACTGGGCTATGCACAGGGACACCAAATGTGCCCCCAGTGCAGGACTTCAAAGCACTTTGAGAGTGCACCCACCCAGCCCCAATACACTAAAGCCTGTCTGGGAGGTGGTAACACCTCCCTGTGACAGGAAACCTATTGTCCAGGCCTCCCCTGCCGGAGTTTCGGTCAGCAGCAGGAGGCCAGACTCATGTCTGTGGCTGCAGCATCCATTTTGTGATGCCAGGGCTCTGTTAGCTGGTACCGGGTATACCGGTGCTGTCATGTCTCTCCCTCTAGAAGGGTGGGATCATACTCCCACACCAGTTACTGGTGTGGGGGTATGATTCCAAGGTGTTTGACACCAAACACGACATGTTTCCGTGCAGCCACTCCAAAGTTAGCATTTACCGTTTAGTTATAATGCACTTAAGAGTATATGGTCAGGCTGCATCACAGACAACCCCGGAGAATGGATTCCGAAGGCTGCAGAGGGGCTCTGCTCATGCAGGGGCACCCTCTCACATAAAACCAAGCACCCTGCCTTCAGGTTTGATAAGGCCTGCCATAGGGGTGACTGATAGGTTTCTATGTGCAGTGATAGGGTGAGATATAGTGAACCTATATCTCGGTAAGGGGTGCATGCACCACCTCACTCAGGCTGCAGTAGCAGTCCTGTGGTGTCATTTGGGCAGGCTGCCCAGGGTTGGCATAATACATGCTTCAGCCCCTGGTAGGCCTCTGGGGTACCTATGCCCTGGGTACATAGTATACCATATACTAGGGACTCATAAGGGCACCCCAGAATCCAATCTGTGGTGTACCTAAGGTACAGGGAATCAATTTAGAGAGGAAGCAGCTAGGCTGGGGTCCTGGATAGCAGGGCCCCAGCCAGACTAAAGTCGAAAAACAGTGAAACATCAGCAAAAAGTGGGGGTAACCATAAGAAGCAGATCCTACTCTCCTACACAATTCAGATTGTGTTACCTGTTTCATGATGTTCTTGTTCTTATCTCAAGCTGTGTCTATGCTTCCCTCAAGATGTGCCGGTACTTACCTCATATATAGGTATAACCACACAGTTACTGTGCAACACCCTACTATAATCTATTTGATTCCCGACACAGCCAGCTCCTGGGGTTAGCCCAACCATATGACTTATCCCATAATGCCATCCAAATGGCGTAGCTTCTTACTTCGATGCACCTAGGCTCAGCCTCTCGTGGCCTTCACCGCCAAGCTGAGTGTTTATATCTCTATGATTCCCTCCACAAAATATGGGTTCTTTTTCTCTTTTTTCCTATACCCATTCTCTCTCGCTCTTCACTGTCTTCCCTTCCCTTATCCTCCTACTCCTACCTCTTCCCCCATTCCCGTTTCCTCCCCCTCCCACACCTCTCCCTGCCAACCTCATCACTCCCCTAAGTGTGTCCCTCTGTTATCCCAGACAAATCGAGAATGATTGTGAGTGGAGATTTCAACCTGCCCTGAGATGGTATCATACACAGAAACTCTTCCTGTTCCTTCAGACCAAACACATCTCATTAACAGCTGCTTAACCTATGCAATACCCATAGGCTGAAAGATATATGGAGATAGTTGAATTCAACTGGAAAAGACTATACATTCTCTCTCTGCCTCACAACTCATTGTCTCGTATTACCTATATCTTAGTGGACAAATCCCATGTCCCCAATACATCCAACCCCACTTTAGAATCAATTCTCATATCAGAGTATGCTTGTATATCCCTTTTGAATGATGTTTCATAGCCAAACCGAAATCCTGGAGAATGAGCAATCTACTCACAGAGACCCTATATTAAAGGATGCAATAAAAAATGAAATCATAAAATTTGTGGAAATTAATAGGAATTCAGGATCCAATCCCCAAATAATATTGGACGCCTTCAAATCCACCATCCGGGGCCACATGATTAAAGTGATGTCCTGGAAAAACAAACAAGATAAATGTCATCTAGATAATCTAGAGCAGCAATTCAAACTTCTTGAAAAAGATCTAAAACAAAAAACAGCCAAATCACGATTAAACCAGCTACTGAAACTAAAATATGACTTCAATAAAATCTTAAGCAACAAGGGACACTCAAAAACATGGGTCCAAATAAAAATGGGGGATGGTCGAAGACTAACACAAAATCACGACCGTAAACGGCTTAAAACAGGGGTGCGTCTTGGCCCCGTGTTTATTCAACATCTATACAGCCGACCTAGATAACAACCTTCGTCTAACACAAGGGGACCCCCCAAAATTGGGCAACGTCCGAACAACAAGCCTGCAATATGCTGATGACATCGTGTTGCTCTCTCAAACGCCTATAGGACTACAGCGCTTGATAAATCAACTAGCACTATACACAGCTTCAGTCCAACTAGTCATAAATTTTCGAAAAACAAAGGTTATGTGTTTTTCAAGCTCACATAAAAAACAACCGAAATTTACCTGGACAATAAACAGCGACCCCTTGGACCGGGTGGGAACATACAAATATCTGGGTGTACTGCTAGATCAACATCTCAATTTCAAGCAACATCTAGAACTAGGGAAAGCCAAAGCAAAACAGCTACTATTTGCATTTAAAATCTTGCAAAAAAAACTGAGCGACAGTTCAACAACCCATTTATTAACAGTTGTGGCAGCAAAATTCTTGCCATCAATTACGTATGGATCTGAACTTCTAAATACAAAGGACGCATTAGCCTTAAACACCGCGCAAACCAGCCTCTTTAAGAATCTATTTTTAATTCCGCGCTATATTCCACAAGCCTTGATCAGACTGGAATTCGGGTTAAAAAATCAGATTCCCACAAGACACGGGCCCTTGCCAAATAATATTGGAGGATGAGGGCAGCGGAGGAAGACTCTTTAGCATACTACTGCTGGCTGGAGGTTGAAAAGCAATCCAGATCGACTAATGGAGTCTGCTTTTCCTTAAAACAATCCATCGCAGCTCTAAAACTAGAGGACGCTTGGAATACAATATCGTCTTATCCTGAATTCAAACAAATAGTTAACAAAATCATCAAGATACAATCTCAGGTAATAGACAAAGCCTCCTTGACTTCAAAAACCAATGCCTGGATGGTAATGCCAACATATAAAATGCTAAAACCCCAACCATACCTAACAGAACATTTCGCAAATCAAAAAAAGCAGAAACTGATTTTACTGAGACTGGGTGTTTATTCATCAAAAGATCTTACTCCAAAATGGAAACGGGTATGGCCCACAATGGATTGCCGCCTTTGTGGCCAAGGAGAAGAGTCACTACTCCACCTACTATGTATTTGTCCGGCATTACTACACATACGGAAAGCCCTCCTGCGGCCACTAATGAAAAAAAACCAAATAAGGACTTGCAGATCTGCCGTAATAAAATGCCTAGGAGGCTCGACAGTACAATTGGCATGAAAGGGAATAAAGTTTCTGAGTATAGCGGCAAAGGAACTAGAAAAGAGTGATAGACATCTCGAACCGGCTGGGGATGCAAGGTGATAAAGTTCAATTGATCATTTAGTAGTCCTTTTACTTACAGCACCACGCACTTTACCTTGGAGAAATAATAGGAAATTACCAATGGTACTAGTCTTCACTTTAGGAAAGTGCAATTGAACATTTTTTTCAGTCCATTTGCTTACAGCACTACGCACTTGGAGAAATTACTGGACTTACCAACGGTACTAGTCTTACTAGGACCCAATGTATTCCTTCTTAACTTGTTTTAATGCAAAATTTTAATGAGATTCATGTTAATTAATGTATTTAAAGTATTGATATAATTGCTTGTGTATTTTATGCATATTGGTGGATGTGCCGCCCCTTTATGATTTAAATCAAATCAAATAAAAGTAATTTTTCTTCTTCTTCTTCTTCTTCATCATTGTAAACAGAAGCAAAGGTATTGCTTTCTGTGAGCGTAACAAATCAGGGAAATTGCTAGCGTCCTCCCACCAAACAAAACTACAGGCGCTCAAAGATAACATCCATTATCAATGGACATGGTTCTCTGTCTACATCCTCTCCTCCTTCGAACGATTTTACTGAAACCTTTACTCTAAAAGTAACCACACCCCTTACAAAACATGCTTACAGTACCTCAAAATGATACCTATAATCTATCCTGGGTGTCCCATTTGCTGCAACCCACAAAAAGTTTCAGCGTATGCAGATGACATTCTTCTCTTCACAACTCATGAGGACTCCACAATACCCCATATTATATCAACCATTAACGACTATGCTCAGGTCTCTGGCTATTCCCTTAATAAGGACAAAACATAGATCCTCTCACTAAATGTTCACTGCAATAGCACAGCCATGGGTGATTACGGCCTCAAATGGGTATCCCTGACAAAATAAAATACTTAGAAATGTGGTTTAGTCAAAACCTTAGGGAATCTGTTGCTCACAACGAAAAAATTGCTCTTACTAAGATTAAAGACATATTAGATAAATGGACAACTATATTTATCACATTAACTTCTTAATAAGCATGTCACCGATCCACCTGTCAGACAACGTTTTCACTAACATAGACCTCCTACTTAACAAATTTCTATGGCAACCTAAAAAGCCAAGAATTGCTCTAAAAAAACAATGGCTCCCAAAAAAGCGTGGTGGTCAGAACCCTCCAGACTACCGTAGATTCCAAACGGCATACCTAGCTAGCTAAGGCCTCTTCTTTTTTAACTCACTCAATGCCTTGTCACCAATTTGAATCACCATTGAGCAAAATCTCGCCCTACCGCTCACCCTCGCATCTTTAATCACCACCAAGAGAACAATGACACACCAATCCTCAATCATTTTTTTGGGCACAGCACAGGCTTTTTGGAAAATCGACAACAAACTTCTTAACAAAATAAAATACTCTACCTTAGACTATCTATGGCATAATAATCACCTCAAATCGAATGGTAGGACAATGTTCCTTGAGAAATGGGCACAAAAAGGCATCCTCTTTGTAGGAGACCTGGGCACCCCCTCAGACCCCATTCCATTCTCCCACTTCAAACTCAACTTCAAGCTAGGACAAACAGACTTTTATCACCTACTAAGCATCAAACACATCATTGCCAAGCATAAATCCCATATATAAGGGACCTTACAGACACACTGAGGAAACTGTCTAGAGGGTGACACATTGCCACTGAACTTTACTGCATTTTAACACCAAAATCCACCACCTCCACAAAACCAGTTCAAAGTAAATGGCCCTCCATTTGGTCGAACCTGAAGGCTAATAAGATTGCACCCTCCCTTGCACAATGCAATTTGTGGACTGCATATGTGGCCCACTGGACCCCTTCCAAACTCTTTCAACTCGGTCTCTGGGACTCAGTCATTTGCTAGAGCTGCGGAAAAGAGATGGGCGTTCTTTAAAACATGCTTCTCGATTGCGCATTCTCTAATAAATTCTGGTCTGAGATCAGTGAAACTATCTCCCAAATTCTGCATACCAATTGGACTCCTGATCTCCCTTCTATAGCACTGGGTGAAATTGAATTACTGGTTGAGGGGGTTGAAACCCTTCTCAAGCAGAAATCACAATTCCTTTCAGGGTGGAGTCACAAGCAAACCCTACATGAACCTGTGCACAACCCTCAGGTAGCTTCGCACAGAGCTGTCAGGTTTAACTCAGAGGCAATGTGTAAAGTATTTGTGCAACACTTCAAGCTGTAACACAGTGAAAACACACCACAAAAGGAGCCCACAACAGAGTTAGATAAATAGAGTAATTATTAATAGATTAAAACAAGACCAGAATGACATAAATCCAATCAATAGAACTGAAGATATTCAATTTTAAAGGTTTTAGTAAAAACAGAACCAAAAGGTATAAAGTCCCAACTGTGGATATCTGGTTGCGCCGGACCAGGACAAAGTCAGAAGTTCAGGCCGACTGCGATGGAGCCCGGGCCGACTACAAGGACCCAGTTAGGCCCGCTGAAAAAAGTACCTTAGATCCTGGTTTGCAGAGCGTTGTGAGGATCTGCGTCGAAGATGTGTCGCACAGCCAAAGGAATGCGTCGGTTCCGAGATGCAGCGAGGCTGCATCGTCGCTGAGGATCCATCGGTGGGACTTGCGATGCGAAGTCTGGCATTGAGGATACAGTGCGCAGTCAGCGTTATACATTGGTTCCGAAGAGCTGTGAGGCTGCGGTGCAGAGTCCGTCGCCGTCGTCAAGGCTGCCTGTGCTGCGGATGCGGCGCGCAGTAGGGGTGGTGTAGCAGTTCTGAAGGGCTGCAATGTGATGCAGGTTTGACACGGGTCTAATCCGCGCAGCAGCAGTGATCCGTCGGTTCTGCTCGGGTTTGCACCGAACAGCAGAGGAGATGCTGGATCCACAGAGGCTGGTAAGCATCTCAATCCCACTTACAAGGGACCAGGACTGGAGTGGCACCACTTGGCAGGGTAGATTAATAATAACAAGAAAACCACTTATAAAGAACCTGGTTGCTCTAGATGGGGTGTCAACCCGCTAAGAGGCAACCTCAGTACAGGCCCCAACAAAACATGCCTGACAGGCCCTTAATTTTCCTAAAGAACCAGGTCTTGAATTTCTAGCGAAAAGCTGATTCACAGATGGCAGAGTACAGGTGCAAGGTTGTTGTAAGCCTGTTGTTTCCCTGAGGCTTCAGATCAGGAGGCCAGCCAACTAGCCCTTGGAGTCACTCTGGGTTCAAGAGATTCAGGTTCAGTCATTCTTACCCAGGCAAAGGGCAGCAGGGCAGCCCAACAAAGCAGCAGCACAGCAAGACAGTAGTCCAGCAGAGTGCAGTTCAGCAGAGTGGCAATCCTTCAGCAGCACAGTATTCCTTCTTCCTGGCAGAGTATCCACAGGTCCAGAAGTGTACTGACGTTGTGGTGTCTGAGGTCCAGTATTTATACCCAGTTGTGCCTTTGAAGTGGGGGAGAAGCTTCTAAAAGTTCCCCTTTAAAGTCCGCAGGCATCCTGCCTATCCTGTCCTGGCTCCAGACTAACTACAGGGGGTATGCAGCTTTTTGTTTGGAGGCAGGACACTGCCTACTAAGTTGTAAGAGGGGCTGTGCCCAGCTCCTCCCTCCCATCCTGCCAGTGATGACCCATCCAGGCACACGTAAGCTCCCTATTTTTTTTTTTGTCAACAGATTTTATTAGTTTTCATACATCATGTATCAGGAACAGTGCAGTCAGAATTTGTCTGTTCAATCATATGCATACAGTTCAACATTCAACTCCCTCCCTCCCCTCACCATTACAGCATTTTCGAATGAAGATGCCTGGCATGTGCTACAGAGTTTTCATCGCTTCTGGTATAATATGGAGATTATATACAACTAAACATAAAATATAAAGGTCTAATGAGAAGGGCACTCAGTGCGCAGTAGAAAGGACGGCATGTCATTAAGCAGAATAAATCAGGGCGATCTACGAGGCGATCCCTCGGGCGTTTCAGGCTTGGGTTGGATATGCTATCCACCAAGACACCCCAAGCTCTGGCCACTTTGATGTTTCCTAAGCCTCTTTGGACGTCTCGTAACAGTATCCTCCCCTCGCAGCCCGCCCATTTAATCAGTTCTCTTCGCCATACTGTGATTCAAGGCTCCCCCTGGTACTTCCAAATTCTCGCTAACTCTCGTTTGGTCAAGATAAGGGCTAGGTCTTGAAATCTACTGGTAACTTTTGTTTTAGATGTATGGGAAAACCATCCCAGGAGCGGACGGAGCGAGGAGCGGTTTTTCGGACTCGGATTTAGATCACCCGGTTCACCGCAGGCTTCTGGGTTGCTGCGGTAAGCTGCGGAGAGCTGCGGATTGGTTTGCGGCTCGGGGCTTCTGGCTCCTGGTGCTTGGGTAAACAGCAGCTGGCATTCACAGACGCCGTCACTGCCAGCAACATACCCTCCTCTGCAAAACCGCTCCGCTCCGCATTCACACGCCTACACGAGCATGAGCAACAAACGTGCGTTTGCCTGGCACAGTGACGACTCTTTTGGCGGAACCCCGACTGTGGCAGACAGCAGGTGATCCAGGGCGTGTCTCAATTTGCTGATAGTAAATAGCAACAGGAGTGTAACTCATAGACCAGGTTGAGATCTGGGTACGTAAGTGAAAATTAACAACAATGTCTCAACTGGATTCAATGAGGAAGACAAATTCTTTAGCATGTGCACGACATTGCAAGAAAGAAAGAGGGAGACTCCTGGTTTGTTCATACAAAAGTGCTCATAGCATCATATATTTAGATAACACAATTTACATATAACAGTTCTAACAGCACTGTGAGTATGAATTGTGGTGGCAATCACAAGATGGAGTGCACAGTTGTGCTCGTGACAAGAGAAAGTAACGGCGCAGGTGACTAGTGCAGAACACAGCGAGCGGCGCAAAGTGACAAAGTGGTGAAAAAACTATATACAGTGTTCAATGGTTCAGTCTGAGTAATTATATATAATGGCTGTACAAGGTATTTTTGTTTTTGAAGAACCAAAGTCAAAAGGGCGCCGTAATTTGCGCTGGGAAGGAGGTCGACGACGTTTCGGTCCTATTCATTCAGGACCATCATCAGGACCGGATTGCCAAAGCTTAAAGCGTGCTGTAGGGGATGAAAGCTAGCTGCCAAGTAGGGGATGAATCAACTACAATGGGCATGCAGGGATCGCGATACAGTTGCAGCGTGATGTGGGAACCAGCGATGTGAGGACGAGGTGGAACTCTGCAGACAGGCCAGGTATCAATGTGGCTGAGTGAACCTGGAAATAATGCTGCGTGGAGTCAGTTGAATTGGGTTGAGGAGGCAAATGGCTGCAATGTCGGAGCCCCGATCAGCTGCTGTGATCAATTCTGTGGTGTCATGTAGACAATACGTGGAATTTTGGGTGGAGTCAAGGCAGGGTCGGAAAACGATCCGCTGTAAGGGTCCAAATAGTGGTACCGTAGGAGTTGGGATTGAAGTCTTCGAGTGAATCGGAAGGCTGTGAAGGTACGGAATGAGTCAGCACAGCACACATCGCTGGTTCTCACATCACGCTGCAACTGTATCGCGATCCCTGCACGCCCATTGTAGTTGATTCATCCCCTACTTGGCAGCTAGCTTTCATCCCCTACAGCACGCTTTAAGCTTTGGCAATCCGGTCCTGATGATGGTCCTGAATGAATAGGACCGAAACGTCGTCGACCTCCTTCCCAGCGCAATTTACGGCGCCCTTTTGACTTTGGTTCTTCAAAAACAAAAATACCTTGTACAGCCATTATATATAATTACTCAGACTGAACCATTGAACACTGTATATAGTTTTTTCACCACTTTGTCACTTTGCGCAGCTCGCTGTGTTTTGCACTAGTCACCTGCGCCGTTACTTTCTCTTGTCACGAGCACAACTGTGCACTCCATCTTGTGATTGCCACCACAATTCATACTCACAGTGCTGTTAGAACTGTTATATGTAAATTGTGTTATCTAAATATATGATGCTATGAGCACTTTTGTATGAACAAACCAGGAGTCTCCCTCTTTCTTTCTTGCAATGTCGTGCACATGCTAAAGAATTTGTCTTCCTCATTGAATCCAGTTGAGACATTGTTGTTAATTTTCAATTTGCTGATAAGCACTGGGGCCAGAGGGGACCGCGAGCGCTCCACCATTAGTTGGTGGTAGCTAAGAGTGTGCCCGGGCACTCCATGGAAGCGGCCCTACTAGGTATGGTGCGGCTTGTGGCAGCTCTGGTGGCCCCGCTCGCCGGGTTCCCTTAGGGCGACAGGGCCAAATACAATAAGTACAAGCACAAGATAAAGAATTGGCCTAAGTAACGAGAATGTTGCTCAATAGAAAATTGTCACACGATAAGGAGTCAGACCTGGCAGAGGCCGAACATGTAGGACTTGCCCAAAGGAGGATAACAAGAAGCATAGCAACCCTACAATCACAAGCATTAAACAATAGTGCTATCTCCCACCAAGGGCTCATCACTCAATTCTTCCAGGTCCCTGGTGGCCCAACAGACATAACAGATATAATAGACAGACCTGTTAGTCCCTTGCTAGGGGGGAAAGGCAAGGCCGTGACCCCCCTCACTTTGCCAGGTCCCTCAGGGGTGTGGAGCGGTGCTCACACCCGAGAGCCTGACGCCATCCAGACAACAGGATGCCCGGTGAATACCTCAACGCTCGAAGCTAAGGCTAAAAGTCCAATATGGATTTCGGCAGCAATTCATAAATGGCCGATAGAGGAGGAAGAGGATGACAAGGTTAAAGAGCCCAAGGTGGGGTTTGTGGCTAACCCCGAGATAAGCATAGAGAATAGATCCGCCTCAACAACATCAGCCCGGAGGGACCTTCAGCAAAATTCCCCAGTCATGGAAAATGCAACTACCTCCTTTTTGCAAAAACTAGAGCCGACCATCGAAAAAACGCTGAATGCTACCCCAATAAATTTGGGAAAGAATTTGGAAGGGAAAATTCACCAAATGGACGGCGGAAGCCCGACGGGTCAAGAAGCCCACCAGTATGCATCGGAAGCAGTAACTCATGCAGAATTAAACTTGTCAGCATTGAGGGAAACTCAAGACACAATTGCCAGGGCCCTATTATGGCAGTCTACTAAAATGGAAGTACTTATTGATTTACTTCAGTCAATTGCTCAGCATCTAGTGCTCCAAGACGTCAAGCTGGCCAAAATAGAGGTTTCTCTTGACACCCACAAAGCTAAATTAGCTCGCACCAATTCCTGTGCCCACATTATTGACAAATGGGCAGGCCTACCTGCAGTTCTAAAGGACATTCTGGCACTAGCCAAGGGACATAGGGAAACGCCTACCTTAGAACAAAGTTCCCCAACATCATTAGAGGGGGAGATTGTGCAATTAGACACCTCAATACCCCATCTCCCTGAAGGCTACAAAACATCCAAGGATCCCCAGGCAGGGCCAAGCGACAGGAATAATAAGATCACGCTCGAAGCTTTGGGGAACGAGGACTATGAGGTCAGCAAGTGTGATATAATAATCAAAGTCCCCCAAGAAGAAGTAGTCCAGGTGGCAAAGGCGGGAGGTGCAGGGGCGGAAGCCCCACTGTCAAGGAGGGCCAAGAAGAAGCTGAAGAAACAACAGAAAAAAACTAAAATCACACAAAGAAGATCTCTACTAGTAACAACATCGAACCTGGGCGACAAGGAAACTACCAACAACTCAAAACCACTTTCCCCCATTTTCAATCTTAGAAAGTCAATAAAATTAAAAACGACTAACAAGGCACCCACCAGAACAGATGAGAATCCAAGCTTACAGAACTCCCCCCCCAGAGGAGGGCCCTAAATTGGTAGGGCACACAACACTGGAGATCCGAGAAAAGGCCGTTCAGCAGCCTATACCTCAGGAGATCGCAGGCACTCAAACAAGGGCCACCACCTTCTCGGGCTCAGAGCCCCAACACAGTGTGATGCAATATTCCACATCGAATCGGATTACGCAGCATGCAGATCAAACACGGGCAGGTCAGTCCATATGGGCAGCAGATAGACGGCAGGCAAGTGATACCCACAATAATCAACTAAATCCGCCCTGCCCGAGGCCCGCTCTGTGGAAGGACGTCTTGACCTCGTGCACCCTTAAAACCAACAACGATCAAGCAATCTATGAGGTGCTGCTCACCCCCAGATACAACGCCAAAGGCTCTTATGATATTTTGAATAGGTCTAATATTCTACGGCTTCTGGGTCACCTCGACGCATTGGCATCAATCACTTCAGAGAATATAGAGTGGGTAATGTTTAGAACTCTGGAGAGGGATACACATGGGGACTCCACAATAGTCGGCTTTACTCATCAGCAAATTCAACAGGCCGTCCTTGGCAAAGCCCCACGTCTTGCAGAATGGGGAATCGAGGTTACCGCACTTAGCACGCCAAAATACCCTTACATTCTAATACCCAAACATGTTCAGGGGGAATCTACATCAATCCTCAAAGGCACTACGAACAAAAATTTGGGTGAGAGAGAGCAAGTCGGTCGACCTAGAACACCAATAAAAATTCATATCACGCACAGGGATACGCAGCGCAGAGTGCAGCCGCTTCAGTTAGAGTAGGCACACAAGGTGGAGCCTCGGCAACAGTGTCCCTAACCAAAGAAACAAGAATGCCAGTAGAGGACATCTAACCCCACGCACTGGAGAACAAGATAACCTAATCCTTATTTCATGGAACATCGCAGGGTTAAGAATCAAGCTCAACGACAAGGTTACACAGGATTATCTTGCAAAAGGGGACATTTTGTGCTTTCAGGAGACCTGGGCCAAGACAAATACTCCAATAAGTGGCTTCTATGAACATTACAATCCTGCTACTAAAAATAACATCTTTGGCCGCCCGTCTGGTGGCCTTTCCATATTCATAAACCATGCATGCAAATTTAAAACGACAGTCATAAAAGTAGAATCACCTGACCTCCTGGCCATCACAATCGAAGGGCTAAGAAAGGGTCCACAGCCTCAGTTTCTACTACTAATTAATTGCTACATCAACCGAACAAAACTTCAAACTCAACAGGCATTGGAATCCTTCATTAACACGTTGGAAGACATACTCATAAGATTTGAGAAACGCATCGTGATAATTGCGGGTGACTTTAATACGAGGGGTCTAGAGCAAGTTCAAGTGCTACCCAGCTGTGGGAAGAAGGCGGGCTTGCTGCTCTCCCTTCTCCAAAACTTTAAGCTTCAATCTACTCACAAAATTAAAAAAAACAGCTGTCCCGCATGGAGGCCATTGCCGACTTTCAGGGACATATCTACTATAGATTACATTTTTATCAAAAGAGAGGAGGCACTTAAATTAAGTGACTTGGCAGTGGATGACAGAGAGGAAAGCGACCACAGGCCACTGTGTGCCACTTTTAATCTGGCCCTGGAATTAGCGGATGTCCTGGAATCAATTGGTGCATACTCAGGTGAAGAACGACATCTGGTACTTAGAAGATTAAAATGGACCGCCAATTTAAGCTCCAACCTCCTGGATTATCTAGCCGGAAGGGAAATGGCTCCTTAGATCCAACAAACTAAGAATATCGTTGAATTCTGGGAAACGCTGATAATGGACCTACAGCGCTACCTGGGAAACGTAAACGGACCAGATAGGAACGGCAACCCCACTCAATTGGTGCCGGAACGTAGAGCACCGAAATGCTTGAAAGTACGCAAACGTGAACTCAGAAAGGCTATTAAGGCAAAAAGGAATGGTGCCTCTCTGCCACAGTCGACTTCAATCTCGGCCTTGCGAACCGCATATAAAAAGAAAGTGTGGGAGCTGAAGAGATCTCACTCGGAAAGGAACTGGACTAAAGTGTTTGCACTTATCAAAGGAAAAGACAACGGCAAGCTATGGAGCTTCATCAACAGCCTGAGTTCTTGCAGCCCGCCCAAAGAAAACAACATTGCGGGCTACGTGTGGGACCAGTACGTGAAGGGGCTGTATACAGGCGCCCAGACCAAGGAGGGCCCATCCAGCTTAGAGTGGGCCCTGGTCGCAGCAAAGGTTAATAAGCCACTAAAGACACAGGGAGAATCTACAGAGCCCAGTCAGTTTGATGTATATACAGAGGGTGAGATAGCCAGGACCATCAAAGCCATCAGAACCAGCGGGCCCCAGGACCGAATGGCATTCCGGCCCAAGTCTTCAAATCGGCTCCCATCTATTTTGCCTCCACCCTCTCCCCACTATTCAATCACTCATATTTCACTGCCACAGTTCCACAATCTTGGAAAGGCTCTATTTTGTTTCCTATATACAAGAAGGGTGATCGTTCAAACCCGTCCAATTATAGGCTCATAGCCTTGCTTGACATCGAAGCAAAGATCTACACCCGCCTTCTAAGAGATCTAGAAGACTGGGTGGACAAGAACTGCATCCTCCCGCCTCATCAAACCGGCTTCAGTGCAAACAGCTCCACCATGGATAACATCTTAGCGCTATCCTACCTCTCGAAGCAAGCGGTAATGAGCAAAAAACACCTTTACTTTGCTGCTTTATAGACTACTCAACGGCCTTCGACAGTCAATCGCGGCCGACTATGGGCAAAGCTTGAAGCCTGGGGGATCCAGCCCTCCCTTTTAAAAGCTATAAATGCCCTCTATGAGGGGACATGGGTCTGGGTCAAACTAAGCCGAACATCGGTAACTTCAAGAATCAATACTAATACTGGGCTAAAGCAAGGCTGTGTTTTGGCACCTCTATTATTCAATCTGTACACAGCAGATTTTGGGCACGCTTTGAAAGACTCTTGCCTAGCACCTCCAAGACTGGGACAGATGTCTCTGGGTATCCTCCAATATGCAGGTGACACCCTGATCATGGATCACACAAGGGTGGTGCTCCAAAGAGCATTAAAAAGTCTGGCAGTCTACAACCAGGCAAACAGTCTGCTAATTAACGAAAACAAAACAAAGATTATTATCTTTGGTAAATAACCCCATAAAAAGCAAGCAACCTGGTCCCTTTGTGAGCATTGAATTAGAACATCTACTGCCTATAACTACCTGGGGGTATGGTTAACAGAGCGGGCCACAGCTTTCAAACATATAAGGGAGCTAAGGCCGAGAATCAACAAAATAATTTTGGTCCTAAAACGCCTCAGTTACCGACTAGCTAGCCCATCGCTAGAGCCCATGCTGACTGTACTCAGGGCCAAACTAATGCCTGCAATTACGTATGGTCACCTAGCCTTTCCAGGCGCCCTAACGAAGGTTATCAACGCAGCTCAGGTAAAAGCTTACAAAACAGTACTGCAGGCACCCAGACATGCTAGAAACACCAGCCTAAGGTTGGAGATAGGCCTAAACAGACCGGACTTGGCTCTTCAGGGGGACCTAATAAAATACTACATCGGAGTATTGAAAGCGCCAGAAAAGACCCTCAAAAACTCTTTAAAGCTGATTTTCAGGTCCGAGGGTTCCCCGTGGCACGCTAAGCTGGACCAAGCTATACATCGCCTGAAAATAGAGGCAGAGAGCATCCCCCTCCACGAAATTCCATACTCCGCTTGGACTAAAGATGTGAAGCGCCAAGTTCAGACTCTTTCCTTTGAATTGGATCAATCCTCACTCCGATACAATTCTTTCACATTGCCGCTAAATAACTCATATACTCTCGGAAAAGCCGAACCTTACATGCGCGATGCCATCTCGGCCCAAGCCAGAAGGAAAATTTTGTTTTTTCGTCTCACCGCCCTTAGGATTCAGGACTTCAATCCAAAATGGGCGCGAATAGACAACAATGTTTCTTGTCGGTTATGTAATTATCACAAGGAATCCTGGCTACACCTTTTATGCTGCTGCCCAAAACTAGCTGCGGATCGTCATCGTCTGTTGCGCCCAGCCCTAAAGGCCAAGGGCCTCAGAACGTGCAGGGACGCTTCGGATTGGTGTTTTTCGGAAACAACTACTTGCCTACTGGCCAGAGTCGGCAAGTTTATTCATCAAATAAGAACAGCACTCGACTCCCAGCAACAGGCTGCTGACCTGTGAGCTGCATCAATCCAGTAATTAAATCAGCTGGCTCCCCATCTTTGGTGGAAGTTGTCTACCTTAAGGACCCGCAGAGTGGCCAAACAGACCACAAGAGAGAGTTGGTCCTCGAATGTGGTTTAACCAGACCTGGAAACGATGATTGATGAAGTTCATGTAAATAGGGTTTTTTCTCGTTTTACAGGTCCAAGCAAAAACTGGGGTGAATTGGAGCATATATGTAATTTTAAACCTATGGTAACACAGTTTCTTTCAGGAGCATATTGCTAAAAACTGCGCCCATGCTGGCATGGTGCATTTTATTGTATTTTAGCTATTTATTGTGTTTTACTGTAAAGATTTTAAGTAATCGTACGGTTAATAAAGAATTTAACATCCCAGTAGACAATGTACAGGGGTGCGAGGGATCTCTTGTTCTATAACATCCCCAAGTGTATGAATGACATCATCCCAGTATGTATCCAGAGGGGAAATGACCAGAACATGTGTAGGATATGAACTCCTCCCTCCCCACATCTAGGGCATGCAGCATCTGTTAAGTGAAAGTATCTGCTCCCTCGTTCTGGGGTTAGATATGATCTGTGTAGAACATAGTAATTGATGAGTTTGAAACGTGAATTGTGTGAAACCTTGGGTATTCTATCAAGGTTGAAGTTCCACTCCTAGTGGGGATAGGAACACTTAAGTCATCTTCCCATCTGGAGTGCAGTCTTTATAATGGGTGCTGTAGGTATGTCCGTATCGCTCGATATAGACAGGACACTGCCTTAATGGTGCCCGCTCAGAGGGCTATACAGTGGCGTAGCTAGGGGGGGGCGAGTTTTGGGGCGGCAGCCGGCCTCCCTTCCCCCCGCTCTTACCTGCGCCCGCAAGAATCGGCCGCCACCACCCCCCCCGCTCTTCAATCGTTTTGCCGTGGGCGGCAAACGCAGGGGCCGCCACGGGCAGCCTAAGGCCTAGCTACGCCCCTGGGGCTATATATTGGCAACTTTGAGATGTGGGAGGTTCGGTAGTCCCTGTTTTCCAATGTGCGTGCATTGCTGCCGTGAGTGCTCTGTGCAATAAGAAATCTCCCTGCGATAAGTTGAATTCTGAGCGGAGCTCCTCAAACGGGAGCAGTCTGTATCTCTAGAGAGGTCTCCTACCTTTGTCACCCCTGCCTCTATCGACATGTTAATACCTCTCCACCTGCCCCCATGTGGTAATACCCTCAGGAAATATAGGGGTAGGTCAGGGGAATAAGGGGTTTTAGTTCTTGTTTTTTGAAGACCTCTACCCCAACATTTTGCCATCACTCTCAGTTCTTGTAAGTCATTCACAGACGATCTCTTCACTCAGAGGAACACCCTAAGTAGGTTAGTAAAAGGTGGTACAAAGGGACCCGGGGTTCAGTCGGGATTCCCATGATGTGCCAGTACCTGAATCAGCCATTGCAATTGGGCCGCAATATAGTATGTCTCAAAGTCTGGAACTGCCAATCCTCCCGTGGTCACCGCTCGCTGAATCGTTGCCAACGCAACCCGTCATCGGCCCCGTCTCCAGAGGAACCCAATGTGTAATGAGTCCAGTTCCTTAAAGAGGGCCCTCGGGATCCATAGAGGTACAGTGACAAAGAAATATAAGATGCGGGGTAAGGCCACCATCTTCAGGAGCGCTATCCGGCCTGCCACTGAAAGTGGTAGAGTCTTCCAGAAATCAATGGAAGTCTTCAGGGCTCGAACAGCTCGTCCCACATTCCCCTTTAGCTGGTCAGCTCGATCATGATATATCCTAACCCCAAGGTAAAGTAGACAGTAGGGTTCCCACTGTAGCTGGGCCAGCCCCTCTGGTGGATCAATACCCTGCAACCCAGGAAAGAGCCTGGACTTTTGCCAGTTGCCTTTCAAGCTAGATAATGCCCCAAACTCCTCCAACATGGGTCTGGCCCTCCTCAGGTCTTCTCCCGTATTGTGCAGGAAGATAAGCAAGTCATCTGCATAGAGCACTATACGATGGTGATGTCCACCAATACTCAAACCTCTGTAGTATCGTCCAGATCTAGCTGATGCCGCCAGGGGTTCCATAGAGAGGGCTAACAATAGGGGGGATGTAAGCTCCCTATTGTATGTGGCTGTCTAGAAGGAATACACAAAGCCCAACTGTCAGCTACACACAGTCATTTTACCACAGATAGGCGACGGGCACTAAATGGATAAGGCAGGAAGATGCCAGCTTTCTAAAAGGTAACGTTATTCCCTGAGGGGAAGGAATTCCTTTTTCTTTAAATAACCCTCACCCACCAAAAGGCCCCTTGGTGGCATGCTTCATCATCGGGTTCTTCCCGCCCCGCTGCGGGACTGGCATGCTGCGACCGACGGAGACGTGGGTGCACTTTTTGGGAGGTGTGGGATATATTACTAAAAATAGGAGTGGAAGGGTCAGTGAGATTTATGAATTTTTTTTTTTAAATACCTGACCACTAGGATCCAAAATTTTATTTAAACCTGTGGTTGGTATTGTTAAAAAAGGGGGTGTTTGGAGGTGCACAATATAATGTATGTGTTTGCTCCAGGTCTACATGTTTCAAGCCTCCCCTGCAGCTTTTCGTCAGGACCAACTGCAGTGATCCCTTGATACCACTCCTGAATTGTAACTGATATAATTACAGTGTCTATTCAAGGTTTTTACATATGTTCATACAATACCCAGTTGGTATGTTGACTCAGTACTACCTATTTGGTAAGTTGTCTTAATACAATTTTCAATGATTCTAACATTGCCCCATGAGATGTGCACGGTAGGGGAGGGATGCTTGTTGTCACACTTGCATCAAAGCTACTCCCTCGCTCAGCATTCGCTGCCTACCCGTGGATCCGTGGGTCGCAGCATGCCCCGTCCCGCAGCGGGGCGGGAAGAACCAGATGATGAAGCATGCCACCAAGGGGCCTTTTGGTGGGTGAGGGTTATTTAAAGAAAAAGGAATTCCTTCCCCTCAGGGAATAGCGTTACATCTGGGATGTTATCAGTTTTTACTTTCTAGTGGATTTCTCTTGATTGTTCTATATCGTACAGGAGGCTAGGTCCACTACGTACCTCTCTCTCCTCCCTTTGATTGCCATAAAGCTTTCTAAAAGGGGCATTTTCAGAATTGCAATTTAAAATCCGACTTTACCATAAATAAGGATTTAAAATTGTGATTTCAGAAACACCAAACATGAACTGGTGATCTCTTCCTATTTGGAAATTACTCTTATGAAATGTAATAGGGCAACTATAATGTTATCCTATGGGAGAGATAGGCCTTGCAGTAGTGGAAAATGAATTTAAGAGTTTTTCACTACTAAGACATATCAAACTTTAAAGTACATGTCCTACTTTCTAAATACATTGTATGCTGTCCTCTGGGCTGTCCAGGGCCTTCCCTAGGGGTAGGATTGTCAGAGGTCCGGGATTTGCCCGGCCAGTCCCGGTTTTTCAATGACTGTCCTGGCGTCCCGACACTTGTTAAAAAACATAAATTTACCGGGTTTGAGAGGGTCGAGTGAGCCCGCATATTTATCACTGTGCTCAGTAGGCTCACGTTCACACGGGCCCTCTCATGACACCATGGACAGAGTTTTGTTTGAAAGACTCTCCTGCTGTGACTTCAGGCAGCACACCAGGATTTAATGGGGGTAAATCAACCCCTGCAGAGCCCATCACCTGAGTCCAGAATCACAAAGCTCCCCTTACAACACACTGCAGCATGGCTGAGGAAGTCTTTAATTTTCATGCCTCAGATGTGTTTGTTTCTGTGGCAAGAAAATGAAAGACTTTCTTGGCCATGCTGTGTTGTGTTCCATTTTTTTTTGTAAACAAAATTTTATTGCATTTTCAATTAAGCATTACAATCAAACAATAGCAGGGTACTTTTCTCATTTTAGCATTTCCATGACACTGTAGAGAATATACTTCCCCTTAATGTTCTTACCGGGATCAGGTGCTCACCGGTCAATTCCATAACCCCACTTCTGGAACAGTTATTATTTACTCATTATTAATAGTGCATGTGACACTGCAAGTTGTAAATCAGATGACTCGGACATATTATCTTAACCGTACCCCAACTATACCCCCCACCCTACCCTCCCATCCAGGCGTGTCTCTATAGTCGGCAACCTGCTCAGTCGTCTGCCGGGCCTCATATTTTTTACTTTGAGGGTCACTAACATATGCTCAAGGGACTTTCCCTCTGTTCGGGGGGGTATCTAATATGGGGTCACTTCGCTCAGTAGGCCCAGCGCAGGGAAATCAGTCAGCCCCACCTTCGCCTCCTTCCTCTTGATCACTCCCATCCGCAACATTTGGATTTTTAAGTATTTCAAGCAATGCTGTCCAAGCTCTAGCCACTTCCAGCGACTTCTCACTTCCCGTTCGTTTAGCTATTCTCAGTCTGACTATAGTTTCACATTCAGCCCATTTAATGAACTCCGTTTTCCATCTAGCGAAACTAGGACCAATTCTCGATTTCCAGTGACTGGTAATGTCTCTCTTAGCTAAAACTAACCCAAGGTTTTGGAACTTACTCGTTACCTTGTTTTTAGCAGTATGGGGAAACCAGTGCAACAGACAGTATTCCGGAGTATTCCCTATTTCCTTCTCAGTCACTTCCGCCAATATTAAGGTTACCTCCTCCCAGAAGTCCCCTATGTTCGGGCAGCTACAGAACATATGCAAAAAATCAGCTCCTATTGTATGACATCGTGGGCAGGCTGCAGTTTGCATATTGAAATAGTTATTAAGCTTGTCTGGGGTAAGGTAGGCTCTGTGTAGCACATAGAAGTTGATCAATTGAAACCGTGCATTTCTAGTACTCTTCCATGCCCTCGCCACCAGTATCCCCCCTTCTTTATCTGCTATTGGCTTGCCCAGGTCTGCTTCCCATGCTCTATGGATTTAGGTCAGGGGGGGAAGTGTCGTATATGTAAGTCGCCTGTACAGACATGTGACTGCTTTAAAGGTGCCCGCCGTAATAACTAAGTATTGGCATCCCATCGAGGTACCCGGCTCAGACAGACCCTCACTCCAATGTTTCCTCAAGGCTGCCGTAAGGGCTGTATGTAATAAAAAGTCACCCCCCGGTATATCGTGACGCTCCCTGAGTTCGTTGAATGGGATCAGTGTGCCCTCCTCATAAAGGTCCCCAACTTTAGAGATACCCAGATCCGCCCAAGTACTCAACCTACGCCAGTCACCGCCATGGGGGAGTGCCTCACACATAAGCAAGGGGATTTCTGGCGCATATGGACGTTTGATCTTGGCTCTCCGCAGACTTCTATTCCAGCATTTACGCGCTGCACTGAGGTCCATTGGGAGGTCCACTTCATGGCAAGGAAGTTTCAGAATTATTCGCGACAGGAGCCGCAAGTCTGGAGCCTCGCCCCTCCTTTCCACTGGTCCCCTACGTTTATCCGCCACCCATTTCGTGAGCCATTGTAATTGCGCAGCTATGTAGTAGTGTTCAAAGTCAGAAATGGCTAACCCGCCTTCTATTCTAGGTCTCATAAGTGTGTTAAGTGCTACCCGCCGCCTACCGTGTCCCCATATGAACGCCGTTACCAGTGATTCAGTTGGGTGAACATTCGGGTCGGGATCCAAACCGGGAGAACTCCATAATAATAGAGCAGCCGCGGGAGCGTCACCATTTTTAGGAGGGCCACTCTACCCGTGACTGACAAGGGCAGAGTACCCCAGAAATCAAAGTTGCTTTTAACTCCCCGTAAAGCCCTCCCTACGTTCCCCTCCAATAGATCTTCAGGAGAGTGATAAATTTGGGTGCCCAGGTAGGCCAAGCAGTGGGGTTGCTATTGCACGCCTTCCGTTGCTAAGGGGACAACTACATTTGCCCTGACCGGGAACAGGGATGATTTTGCCCAATTCACTTTTAGGCCAGCTACTTGCCCCAAACCATGAAGGAGGTCCTTTGCTCCCCTAAGTGCGTCACGATCATCCGCCAGAAACAGCACTAGATCATCCGCATAGAGCGCGATGTGGTGAATCTGACCGGCCACCTCCAATCCCGGGAAATATTGTCCCGTGCGAGCCCTAGCCGCCATCGGCTTCATGGCCAATGCAAACAGCAGAGGCGACAAAGGGCATCCCTGCCGCGTGCCCCGTTCTATTCTACAACTTTCAGAAATCAGTCTGCCCGTCTTGACCCGGGCAGTAGACTCCGCGTATAGCAGGGCCGTCCACTTAATATATGATGGGCCTAACTCAAACTTCCTCATCACCTCGAAGAGGTAGGCCCATTCAAGGCTATCAAAGGCCTTTTCAATATCCACTGCAAAGACGATCTCACGATTCTCACAGTCAGATCTCGCCTCTAAGATCCGAAGGACTCGCCTAACGTTTAACGCGGTGTTCCTGGTGGGAATAAAGCCCGCCTGATCCTGATGGATTAAAGTTGACATATGGGGAGAAGCCGAGTCGCTAGTATCCTACTCAAGACCTTATAGTCCAGATTCAGCATAGACAGTGGCCGGTAGGCTGCTGTGTCCCATGCTGGTTCCCCCGGTTTTAGTAATGAATGCTGTGGTGTGTTCCATATGGCTGTCCACAGGCGCGCAACGCCCATTGGGCTCAAAGGGCTTCAGCCCCCCCCCCCCCTGTCGTGTGTGGCAGCCCGGGCTGAGACAGCTTCCCAGGCACACACACAGCCGCACCCGAGTACTTCACAGGTCTTTAAAAGACCATTTGCTTGTTAATGAGGCTTTGTTGTTTTTCACCCCTTCTTAGAGCCCCTGCATCTACACTCTGCCTATGTCTGGAAAAATTACCCCCGAATTTTTTTCTTAGCACCCCCCCGAAATTTGGCTCTAGTTGCGCCACTGGCTGTCCACAAGTATATATATATATATATATCGTAAAAATCATTAAACTAGAAATAGGCCTAAATGTTGGCACTGGTCAGTGCAGTATCAACATTTAGTTCTATCTCAATGGCTGTCCCAGTTTTTTGTTGGGAAAACCTGGTCACCCTAGGTAACGGGCCCGGCTCGAAGTTTCAGAAAACTTGCATCGCCTCTAAGTTAACTTATGCAGGGAAGCGGAGAGACAATACGACTCGATCTAGGTGTTACCTACGGAGAGAAGGCCAACCAGCGCTAACTACTGTGTGCTGTCGCTGTAGTAAACGAGAACACCTAACTTCTCACCGATAAGTGCAATGATGCGCCATATTGCCACTACGCATGCTCAGGTTGAAAGTGTTACACTGAGCATGCGCTTTAGAGCATCATCTCTGCTCCGAAAGCGCCCGGTTAATTCCAGACTGAATGAGATGCAGGAGATGCACAATAGATCGGAGCTGGCAGGTGTAAGAGCCCGTTACTTTTCGGATAATTATCAAGGCGGAGTTTTTCGAGTTTGTCTGTCTAGCCTAGTTTTTTACGCTCTCCGTGTTGCTCCTCCTAATCCGTTACCCGGACGCTCTCAAATTCGTCTTGAAAATTCCAATAAGCAAGAGAGAAATGAACGGCCAAGATTCAGATGAGGTGAGTGTGATTGATGTGTGAAAAAGCTTTAACATAATAACTTCAGAAATGACGTGTCAAGCGCTGCCCACTGTACTCGTAAAACACCGGGGCAGGCGATGGCTAGTGAGTCGTTGAAGGCATTTATGTAACGCAAAATAAGCAAATAAAACCCCTTCCATACGACTGCCGAAAAGACTGAAAAGCAGAAAAAAAACTATCCTAAATTTGACAATTTCGCGTCTTTTTTTTTTTTAATAAAGACCTTTACACGTAGCCCCCCATTTCGTTGTGTTACAACCTCGGCAGTGCATTGCATATATATCTGATTGTAGCGTGCTTTCCACTGGTCGCGTATCTTTGGTTTGTAGCTGTCTGTCAATTTTTTTATTATGATTGGGCGTCGTCCAAATAGGTCTTTCGGCAACAGCACCTGTTTTTTGAAGTGTCAGTGGCCGGACCCGGCAGGACCAGCCGCACTTCAAACTTGGTAGCAATGTAATATGTTTTAATTTGAATATAAATGCCTCATCTTTACATCGCTGCAACGTCCTGGAGGCACTTTTGGAAGCCATTTAAATCAAAATAAAGTGTAATCTATCAAGGAGAACGTAGTTTGGTTACTTTCTGATAAAGAAGGACAAGAAATTGAGAATCTGTTGGCCTGGTCTGTTAAATAGCATAAGTGCACACTTTGGTGAGCTCTATAGCTCATATTTTAACATCTAGTTGCGCTCTTTAGTGTAGACTTGCTGTGTAGTCATGCTTCGGTTGCAGTACTCGTTTCTAATGCTCCATATTCAGTTGACCTAATATGTGCACTGTCACCTTCACCACTTAGTTATGTGGTTATGCTATCAGCTCATGCTTTAGATGATGATGATGACCTACTCATAGTCAGGGCTAAGACGCCTGCTCCACTTGGTCTGTGCACAACAAAAACATCGCAAATAATTATCAAAATAAATACTAAAACTTTACACTGGAACACAACTCTTGTCGGCAAACATTGTCTACCTGTGGGTCAGTAAGTCTTTTGAGAGTCTGGCTGACAACTCTGTTTGTTGAGGTGCTGGAACTTGGGCCACATTCAGTGGCCCTCCGTCAAAGAAGAACTTTTCAATTGAGCTCTGCTTCATTTGATAACAAACCCTTGTTAGTTTACAGACATTTAAGTACTGTATAATCAGCATGCGATATTCCACAAAAAAGTAGGACAATAAAATGACAAAAGTGTAAACAGTTGAGCATACAAAAATCAGCAGTGAAAGTGTGTTCCATCATCACAAAGCAATAATAAACCAAAGGACTGATTCTGCCATATGCAATTTTTATTTTCAGTTTTGACTATTAGAAAATAAATGCAAACTTCCAAACATTGGATAAAGTAGTTATCAGTTCAATCAGACGTTAACATCTCGTGGTCTACCTAGTTATTAAGTACTTGAGCATGGGAGAGAAAATTAGTTTAGCACTTTCATTGTAGCTTTGGAGCGATTCCGTAAAAAAATTAATGTATGTTCAATGCTACATCTGCTGATTGAGTCTCTATGGTAGTTTAAAAAATTGGTCTCAACACCATCTTAGGTTGACATGATAGTATTTTGAGTGGTCAGTGAATGCATACACCCTGAGATGAGCACTGTGAAAACATCCACAAGACACTTTTTTATCAACGCCTTGACTTCTCTATATAAACATAATTTTGGGATAAGTGAAATTCCATTTCAGATAGATACTGGGCTTACTTCTGATCTCATGTTTTGCGGGCTGCATAAAGATATTCCTAGAGTAAATATTAGGAAGGAATTTTGAAGAACTTCATTTCTGTTGTGTTGAGTAACCCACTCATACTTTTACGGCTATAAAAAATGAGTGAAAATACTTTCGCTTAACATATATTTTAACATGGCATGCAAACATCCGTTTGATTTGTACAAGAATTTTGGCAAACAACTGTCAAGCCATGTCTGAAGGTCCTAGAGACCTCTAGGGTATGTGGGCAGTTGTTGTGACAAGTACTGTCTGTTGATTCCGAATCCTCTGGTACTAGGTACTTTTGTAAGCTTACTAAAATCCCAGGTGCCCCCTTCTTAGGCTTTGTGTTTCAAGGTGTGACAAGGCCAGACAGTTAAGACTTGCTATTGGATTGCCATGATGTACGTTTAAAAGCTCACGTACAAATAACACTGAACTAATGCACAATTAATTGGTTATCCAGTCGATGCTACATCTATATAAAAGAGTAGGAGTTGTATTCATGTAAGGTTTAGTAGCTAAGCAAAATGTGAAAATTTGCTAGTTAAATGAAATCCATCTTTTTAGAAGGTCTGCAGGTGAAGTGACCGCACAGTCTTGCTGTTGTTAGAAGTCTGCAATGGGAAAAGCACAAGAAGGCCCACAAAAGTATTTGAGGAAAAAAGGGACAAGCAGGCCAAAGGGAGGGAAGAGCACCCGGTCAGCCTATTGAAAGACACTTGTTCATTCAAGAGCATCTTGAGCTCTTGTCTAATTCTGAACTGTCTCAGGTGCAGTAGCCCTGGGGCTTTATCTAAAAGGAAACATTGAAAGAGGCTGCAAAAGACTATCTCTGCCTCACGGCGATGGTTCTTAGGTCGGACTGGGTGGCAGCAGCACCCATGGCAGGTGCGGAGCGGCTGATCTTTCTTTTTTTTCCAATTATATTTTTATTTGTTTTCAAGTCAAGTCAAAAAAGCTTTATTCGATATAAATATCATAAAAGCATCGAACATTTCATCAGTACCAATGATAAAAAGAATGCAATCTATTATTAGAATAAAACACTTCGGGAATTCCTAACAATCGAAATATAAGCTATTTACAGAATAAAATTGACTCGTTTAAAGATAAAATACCGAAGTAAAACAATGAATAAAAGAATAAAACCAGTATTTCATATCAGTTACAAAATATAGCAGGTTGGGATGACAATACCCTAATCATTAATGTCACTTAGCAGAACCCCATAAGTTCGGAGGCAAAATCAGGATATTCTTTGTAAAGTCTTGCATCTAATTTTCCATGCACAACCCAGAAACTTGGCGGTTCCGCACACATAGAGAAGTCTCGGATCAGATTTTAATATACGCAAGGCTACATTGTGGTCATAAGTGCCTAGTTGTTTGCAAATGGGCACAAGCCACATAGACCTAGCTTTAGCATACCCCGGACAGGCGAACATAAGATGTGCAACACTCTCCTTAGGAGACCCACAGGAAGGGCATTCTTCGATAGTTTGGTGCGGAGGGCGCCACTTTGCGGTAAATTCGTGGACTGGAAGTGTGCCATATCTAAATTGAGTATATAGTGCCCTATCCCTTGGGGTCTGGATAACATCCATAAAAGGTTCAAAGCCTCTAGAGAGTTTAAACTGGAAGAATTCTTCCGTAAGTCTGCCCATATTTGGGTTACTAACATCTCTGGCATCTACCCAGTCCCAGTAGATCCGTTTAAGTTCTGTTTTGCTAGGCGAAGTTTGAGTGTCCCAAGATTCCTTAAGGCCAAGCGTTACCATTAGGGCCCTAAGGTTAGAAATCCATTTAATACGCATAATGCCATCCATACGCAAAACTTCTGTGAATGCATCCGCATAGTTGGAAAGTTCCGGGGTTCTTCTGAGACGTGCCCAAAAGAGCAATGGGCGGAGTTTGGCCAGATCTTTGAAATGGCGTATGCCCAGATCATACAGCAAGGGGACTAGGGGGACACCTCGGGGCAACGAAATCAGGTCCCTAAGGAACCTGTGTTCTGACCTGCTGATCTCGTCTAAATTGTCAAAACCCCATAGCTCGGCACCATACATGGCCGAGCTAACTGCCTTTGCTCCATAGACAACAAGTGCCGGGGCAACAGGTCTACTAAATGATGATCGATGTTCTCTGCTCAAAGCCCCGACAACATGTTTGTGGTTCAAGAGCATTTTGTCAAGGTGCGGTCTCCACTGCATTGTTTCCGAGAGCTGTATCCCTAAATAGTCAAATGTAGTGACTCTCTCAAGGGGCGACACATCTAGTATGATGTTATTCCTGAACGATTTATGGGGCTTAAATGCCATAAATTTTGTTTTAGACGTATTTATTAACAGCCCTCGTATATTACAAAAGGTTTGAAACCTGTTCAGGAGTTTTTGTAGACCCATCGGGGTCTTGGAGATTAACAGAGTATCGTCAGCAAATAGGAGAGTAGGCACCTTACTGCCAGCCAGGGCCGGGGCATCGGATAGTTTTTCTTGAAGAAAACTAACCACCCCGTTCATATATAAAGAGAACAAGGTGGGTGCCATCACACAGCCCTGGCGTACTCCCCTATTTACTGCGATCCTTCCAGTAAGTTGCCCTTGGGACCCCCATCTTATCTGGGCATAATTATCCTCGTGGAGTCTTACTAAAAGGTTGAGAATTAGTGGGGAATGCCCATCCCTTGCAGTGTTTCCCATAACCTAATCCTAGGGACCAGGTCGAAGGCAGTCTTTAGATCAATAAAGGCAAGGTAGAGACTACCCTTGCCTAGCACTATCTCTTTCCAATGAATCATAAAAAGTCTAAAAACCTGGTCCATCGTACCTGTATTAGCCCGGAAACCCGCCTGAAAATGCGAAAGAATATCTTCCTCCTCTGTCCAAGATAAGATTCTCTGTAATATGACCCTGCCAACTATTTTCTGCATGCTGTCAATAAGGCTAATTGGCCTATAATTAGAAGGGTCCTCTCTGGAACCCTTCTTATAAATTGGGACTACCTCCGCGCCCTTCCAAGACTCTGGGACTTTACACCCTCTGGAGATGGAATTAATTAAAAGGAGGACATAGTCAGCCCATTTTTCCTGATCAGCTAAAAACAGGTCTCCAGGGAGACCGTCTGGGCCCGGAGCCTTAGCCGGGACTAGTCTGCTTATTGCAGAAAGAACTTCATTATGAGTGAATAGGTCACTACCGATGTTCCCAAAGTTAATAAGGGGAACACTGTGTTGCCCATCCACGTCTGCATTAACAGACCCAGAGTAAAGACCGCTAAAATGGTCATACCACGCCTGAGATGTAATGTGGTTGGGAAGTTGGTCTGCTTCCCCCTTGTTAGCCCGTCTTACCAGAGTCCAAAAGCGATTAGAATCTCTTGCAGAACAAGCATCTTTAAGATCTTGCCATCTGGTCTCATCCCAGTCTAACTTTGCTTGACGCTGGGCCTCTTTGTATTCTTTCCTACTGAACTTGATAGCCATGCTATTCTTGGCCCTACAGGCTATTGCCAAGGCATTCCTCGAGTCTGCATTCTTTGTTATACCAGGAATGCACTCTCCTCGGCTGTGCTATGGACTTAATGGGCCTATTAGAAACTAGAAAGTAAGAGCTAATTTGTTCAATGGTACGAGTATGAATAATAGAAGCACTTGAAGGATTCACTACAGATCCTTCCAATAACTCGTTAGTGCTTTTATATAAAATTTGGCTAATAGCCTTAAGATTTGCATCCTCTAAGGCAACTTTCGTCCATTTTAAGGCTCTTCTAGACTTTGTGGGGACCACCTCTTTGGTCGCAAAGTAAGTCTGAGAAGACGAAGTAAGGCAAGTAGAGACCCAGGGAGACCTTAATGACATACAAAGAGGGTTATGATCACTATCTAATGTATTCCCCACCTTCATATCTACAACATGCCCCCAAAACCTGACATCTACTAAAATATAGTCGATACGAGATGGACAGGTTACTCTATTGTAAGTAGGGGCACCCTGAGGATCTGACTTGGTCCTCCCATTCACTGCCCTTAGACCATATTCCACAGTTAGTGCATTCAGTTGAATGGCCAGTTGTGACCATCTTTTTACTGGCGGTAAAGTTAATAGGGGAACACCCCATTGGCTGTCTTCCTCCTCTAGCCCGATTATGTCCTCAGTACCGAGTGGCTCGAAAGTGCTATTAAAATCGCCTATGACAAGTACTCTGGATTGGGGCGGGCAATCAGACAGACCATGTTCCAGTAAAGTAATAATGGGGAGGCTCTACCCCCAGCTGTTCCCCTTATATAAACATTGAACAGATCCATCACTAGCCCCCCACTTAATCCCTTAATTGTAAGCCTCATGATGTCAGGGCTTAAAATTTTATGAAAGATGATTCTGCAGTTAAGAGCAATTTTGACCCAAACAATCAAACCTCCAGAAGGGCGACCCTTCCCTATAGTGGTAGCAGGGATGTGGTAACAGCTATAACCCGATTTGTAGATAGGAACAAGACTCCACGTTTCCTGGAAAGCGCAGATGTCGTGTTCCTCTACTAGATCATTCCAATGAGGCAGGGATAGCTTGCGGCTAATACCTGTAACATTCCAGGAAATGATTTTTAGCTGGCGGGGAGGGGTTATATCCTGGAGATCTACTGTAATTGGCCCAAAAGGGGAGATTTGATCCGTAATGGGGATATGCTCAGGGGCTGGGCAGCAAGCCTGTATCTGTGGCACTTTCGGAGACAAATTAAATAGTCAATCATTAGAATCCAGTGACGACGAACCTTTTGAGACCCCTGTCGGATGCATATCTATTGGGTTTACGGCGGATGACACTACCGGATAACGTCTAAGCTGTATAGCTGAAGAATTAGGGGAGCAGGAACGAAACTCAAGCAAAAGAAGATTTTCTGCCAACTCTGTATTGGACAAAGTAAGCTCAATATAATCCTGTAGCTTTGTGTGTGATATACACCTTTTTGCTTTAACAATGTCCTCTCGTATGAGCGAGCGACATCCCCTGACATGACGAATCCAGTGGATAGATTTGTTTATCAGAGAATCATCACTTTCGTAACCTGCACTAACGTTTAATTTAGGAACATTAACCATAATGACCTTTCTAGCATCGGGGTACGGGGTTTGCAGTAACTGACTCCTGGCAAAGGAATTGGTGGGTGTCAAGCTTGGTAATGTTGGCATAATTAAAGAAGTTTGACGATGAGCATAAGTTTGTGAAGGAACTAAGTTCCAGGACCGTGGTTGTATGGTAGGGAGCTGTTCTTTACTAGGAAATTCAGGTGCAATATGGTGTACTGATGAGGCAGGAGCAGACGTGCTGCCACCTATTTTGTTTCTTCCATCCTGGATAAGGGAATGTGTACTTTGGGCATATTGATCTTGGTCAGGGTCAACCACAATACATGGGGATTCTTTTTGGTTATGCGAGATGTTATTCTGGGTGAGATATTTGACCGTATTGGAGAGCTCATCTAACTTAGTTCTCATAACACCAATATCCTGCCTGAGCAAAGCAATAAGTTGGTAAAGATCAGACAGTGAAGGGGCCATCTCCTCACTACCCCCTGTTTGAGATAAAGGCAGAGATGGTGCAATCTGATCTTCCTGACCATCTACAAGGTCTGCCAAGGGTGCAAACCTATTCGTGCAGGGGATAAGAGAACCAGGTCTTTTGCTGTTAATAGGCAACAAGGAAGGTTGGGAGGTTAAGTTATAAATGGGGCAGTCTAGCTGCTGTGCCTCAGGAGATTTCCGTGAACTCTCACTGCAAGGCTTCTGGACTTCTTTCCTGGGCTGCTTACAAAACATTGAGGGGATTGTTAGTGCATGTTGAGGGCTAGGGTTATGGGATAATGACTGCGTGGGAGGATTAGGTGATGTTGGTTCTGCACCTAAGATATCTTCACACTCGTGGATGAGGACGTCTATCCTATCCATCACACAGTTGTTGACAACACGCTTATGAGACTTTTAGCTTTTTTCCCCTTCCCTGCCCCCTCGCGCAAACCACTGCTCAACCCAACTCCCTCCATTGCTTTCCTTTTGCCCATTTAAAATTACAATTAAAAAGATCCGTAACACAATAAAAATATAACAAAAATAAACCTTATGAGAGTGACCCACAATACACAGTCTCAGATGTCCGTAAATGCCAATTCCCCTCAATAGACCACAAGACTAAATTCGCGCATAGCACAGTACCTTCCAATTGAACAAAATGCGGCCACCCTGAGCAATAAACGAAAGAGAGAAGGCCCAGCCCAGCCACTTCCTGGCATTGACGGGCAAGGACGGGCCCGCCCTTGGCCCGGGCTTTGCCCGCGCTGCGGGAGCCCGCCGGTGCTTAAGTGCGCCTCCGGGCGCTGCTGGCGTAACGAGGCGGTGCAGGGGAGCCTGGGAATTGGAGTCCTGTGGACCCGCTGCGCGTGGCTCTCACGCCGGTGCTGCTGGCGTCTGCGGTAGCGTCCCGCACTGCGGGAGCCCGCCGGTGCTTAAGTGCGCCTCCGGGCGCTGCTGGCGTAACGAGGCGGTGCAGGGGAGCCTGGGAATTGGAGTCCTGTGGACCCGCTGCGCGTGGCTCTCACCCCGGTGCTGCTGGCGTCTGCGGTAGCGTCCCGCACTGCGGGAGCCCGCCGGTGCTTAAGTGCGCCTCCGGGCGCTGCTGGCGTAACGAGGCGGTGCAGGGGAGCCTGGGAATTGGAGTCCTGTGGACCCGCTGCGTGTGGCTCTCACCCCGGTGCTGCTGGCGTCTGCGGTAGCGTCCCGCACTGCGGGAGCCCGCCGGTGCTTAAGTGCGCCTCCGGGCGCTGCTGGCGTAACGAGGCGGTGCAGGGGAGCCTGGGAATTGGAGTCCTGTGGAGTCCTGTGGACCCGCTGCGCGTGGCTCTCACCCCGGTGCTGCTGGCGTCTGCTTTAAATTCTCTATCAACCAGCAATAAACATACATAATATGACAGCCTTTATGTGCTCGGTCTACAGTATTAGATACAATCCCCGCTGTATTTCCCTCTGTTGCGGATGCATGATTTGCCCGCAAATGCCCATCAGCAATGTGCATCGCCTCCCGTTCTGTAATCAAGGATGCCTGGAGCAGTCATTTTCAAGCCCCCACTACCTATTCCACCACACTCATCTCTCAGTTCCCTTCCACCCTCCCCATATTTTCTCAAATTCTTTCATACACCTTCTTGCTTTATAGATTTCTTTTTCCATCACCTTACAAAAATCCATTCCTGTTTCCCAATTACCGTGTGCCGTTGGAGTCCCTGAGCCCCACCTTCGCGCTATATCACGTTTTGCCACCATGCATTCCATATTTATCAGTAGTTTATGGTATCTTGTTTGATCCGTTGGGTCCCACAGCCCCAGGATTACCAGCTTTGGCATAAATTCCAGTGGAACCCCTGTCGCTTCTTCCAATGATGTGGCTATCGCCTCCCACTATGTTTGAATGCAGGGGCCGCTGCTGCTGATCCTTCTTGAGGTTATTTAGGGGAGGTGCCCGACCCACTAAACAGTCTGAATTACCGTATCATCAGAGCAACAGTAGACTCTCTTTGTCATGCATACTCTGTGCCTGACTCCTAAAGAAGGCCACCAATTGAACCCTGCCCCTGGACCCGTCTTTACTCTGCAGTTTTGGCTTGAGCTTCATCTTCAGGTAAAAAAAGGTGAACCGAGAGCCAGGCTCACAAGATCAGTGCAGTCTCACGGTAACCAATTTCCTCATAATTCTAACAGGGTCCCAGAATCTTTGATAAGGATAGACAACCCATAATGCTAGCAGGGAGTGTGAACTTGCTCGAGATGAACTGCAGCTATTGCACAGGCTGCACTTCTCTTGAGAGAGCTGTACGCAGGATGCGGGAATGGGTAGGGAACACGCCCAGTTGTCACAGGTGAGGGTAGAGGGGATGTAGCTAGCCATTTCTTTTGTGCTGTATCTTCTTTCAGGCCGTTCGTGAGCTTGCTGAAACCAGTGGGGTACCCCCTCTGTGCCCCTTTCAAAGGTATTTTGATCCACACCAGGCATTTTGCTCTTCTGGCCATTCGGTGTAGAGGACTGATAGTACCACAGCATTTTCTGTTCCCTGTCCCAGTGTTAAACATGATTTCACATGGTCTACGGCCCACTTAATCCACTGGGATTGTGAACTTACTGTGAGATGTGAAGTAACTTGTCCTAAGAAGTACATCCCTCATCTACAGCCTCCAAGTCTTGATATATAAACATCTACTAATGCTTCTCTGTTCCTCACCCAGTGTCCCTACTGTGTGATGGTTGCATTTATATAGTGCTTCATGCCCAAGCAGTTTCAGGAGTCTGGTAGCGATATACGGCATGGGCTGTGCGTGGCTGGACGGGTGTGGCTTTGTAATGTGGTCTGTGTGAATAGTATTTTGCTGTCACGCATGCATTTTATTGTTTTGCATGACGATTGGCTGCTCCTTTGCGGGTTTTGGTACCTCTGCTGTTATGCTAACAGAGCCCTGCCCACTGTCCTTCTTTGGGTATGCTACTCAGACAAGGGCTGGTGTCCACGTGATTGATCTCTTCCTCCACCTTCTGTACTTCATTTGACAATGAAATGTGTGACAGGCAGTGAACCGGCACGACGCTGGGACCTGGTAGACATGCTCACCTAGTCAGGTAGGGAGTGGTGTGAACAACGATTCTACTGGACATCAGGGTTTTTAAAAGTTTGTTCTCCATTATTAATGTGTAAACAATACTACAAAATGTCCTGAAAAAACAGTTTTCAAGCCTGTGAGCTTTCTGCAGACTTATTTTCTTAGCCAAGAGTTCATTGTGCTCCGATTCATGCAGGGAGCACAATGTAAATGCTTTTGTACTCGCCTGCCCCTACAGTTTGACTTGACCACCCTTCTAGGGCACTCACGGTGCCTTCATTGTCGATTTACGATGTTCCTTTTTAGTTCACATACCCTTATGTGAGGGATCATGATAAGGCATACTTATAAAATCTATAGAAATATTGAACACAAACACCCATAGGATGGCAGTTTGCTAATATTGTGTCATTATTTTTTAAATGTTTATTTGTCACTCATACAAGACATTCTTTATTAAGAAGCTGATTAGAATGCTGTTTTTGCTGACATACATTTGGAAAGAACTAAAGTGATTGAAAGACTTCAGTCTTCAGTTTTGTTTTCTGCTGGTGAAGAAACACATTCATCTGCTTCCACGGAACCTGACTTTGACCTAACATCGTCTTCTGATTAGATGGCCCATGTAACACCTCGAGTTTACCCACATCTTACATTTGCTTACTTTGACCATTAATCCTTTCTGACACATAATCTTGAGCACATGTTCTAGTCTTCAATTTTTGGCCTCAAATATGTAATGATAAACAAATAAGCAAAGCGACTCCATTCCCCTTCTCCACAAACTCCTCTGGTCGTTGCTCTCTGAAATCCAGTTGAAGCCAGATGGCCTTCTTTCAACTTCATCAGCATCATCAAGTGTAATGGGTGGAAGAGAGATATGAATTTATGGAATTTATTTAATTAATAATGCGGTCAAGATTTCATACGTGAGCCTTCGGATGGCAGTTCTTTAGGCTGCATGGTCAAGGTAGACAGATGATTTCTTTGTAATTACTAAAGAGGCCAAACTTTCTTATTCATCACTGCAATCTATGATGGTAGCGGCACAAAGTTTCTATTTCTTGCCCTAATTGGGATATTTCGCTAATAACCTTGGGGGCCACCCCTTTTAAATTGCCCAGTTTCTCTGTGTGAAATTCTGAAGCCTTTCTCTTCTATATAACTCATCCACTCCAGACTCCACCTGCATAAGCTGCTGGTTTTCACCACCTATGGATTGCGTTTATATTAGGAAGGGATTCCCTATTGGTTACACTTAAGAAATGAAGCACAGTGCTTTCGTCTGACAATACGGATTCGGGTATTGGATTGGGGGAAGGATAGTTGTCCCCCTGGAACATTTTAATTGATTTTGACATTTATTCACGACGGTGAAATACATATAAATAATATTCACTACAATTGATGGACGATCTTTAACACACGAGGGATGCTCACAAATATACAAATATGAGCTCTGACGAAGTTCAACACTGCTTGAACGAATCGCGTTGGCTGGAACGTTTTTTACAGATTGGATTTTACGATTATGAATAAAGCTGGAACCTTCCTAATGGACTGAAGGATTCTTTGATTAGTGTGTTTCCGGGTGCACCATTCCACTCTTTTGTGTTGTCAAGACTTTGTCTGCTTTTGCAGTAATACTATACAACGGCTGGTATTGGAAGAAGAGTGCACCGTATTCTACTACTTTGAACTTTATGTTAGGTGCAGCGAGCACAGGGAGAATAAAGCACAGTGAACATGAAACCCACAGAATAACTCTTTCAAATGAATACTAGAATGTGTGTCACACTTCTACAGGTCCCTCTACCTTGTCCTCTCCTTCAGCATGCGGGCACAGCCATGTTTAGTCCATCTTCGAATGACATCCATTGGGGTCAATTCACTGTTTGACTCCATGCTGATGCAAGAAGGATTGCTCAATAGTGGTTGCTAGCATGGAGGCCTGTAATCACTAACCAGATTTAAATGCCAACATGCACAACTCAGTCAATGAAGAGGTATGTTTGTGAGGGAGGTCTGAGCACTCTTCCCCTTAGTGGGTTCGGTGCAAAACATATTAGGGAAAAGTGGATGCGCCAGTGGAAGCCGTGGTACCTGTCATGGTACTTCTAAAAATGTATGCTACATAAGACCTTGAGTTTGATTCTGGCCTCTACTGGGTGTCGGTGGAGAGTTTGAATTGTAAGTTTGCTGTCCCACCTAAGGAGGCCCTTGCAGATGGTTTCTTGATTGTGTTGAGTGTGGCAATAAGGTTGTTGGGAAAACAAGAGTAGATGATATTACCGTAGTTGAAATGTGCCCTGACAAAGGCTCTTGTTGACTCAACTCTGTGGTCGATATGGAGAAGTGGAAGGATTGTTTGAGGAGTGCTGCACGTTTGCCTCCTTTATCATTCCACTAACTTGGGGAGCAAAAGTGGGATTGACATCAAAGTATTCACAGGTCCATTATTTTAGCTGAATTGGACAGAGGGGTATGGACATCGAACTGCAAGGCAAGGGGCAGTAAGTTGGGCTTTTTGTTACATAGTACTAGGTTCTCAATCTTGGAATCATTCATACACAAAAAATCTGTGCTTCAGTCAGCGGAATATATGTTCCAAACATGGCATAATGTTGGTTGGATTCTCCTTTACTAATAAACCAGGCTTCTTTATCCTAACACAATCACCCATACAAACACTGGGGCTCCTGACAGCATGCGCACTGTCCATGCATCCCTTAGTTTATTTTTTATGACTATTGTTTGTGGATCTTAGCATTAAATCAAGGCCTAAACATTCCACAAACAGGATGTTGTAAGAAACCCCCTGTTAACTAATATAACACAAAAACTTGCACAGTCTATCCCAAACATCCCACCCATGTACCACATGCCACTAGTAAAGCCCTTGATCGGATTCAACATTAGACACCTTACCTCAGTTTCTCATGTCTTGGTGCCATAATTGAGAATTTCAGCGTCACGCTGGGGGTCAATGGAGCAGACCGGTGCGAGAACTAAACCCTTGTAATTGGCCCATCTCTGCCAAATTTTGGAGTGTTTTGGGGGGCGTCCCCTCGCCTGGAATACTGCCACTTCGAGACCCATACTATGTTCCATCCCCTTCTTCCAGGCCCGACGGATGGAGTTGTGTCCACTTTCCATAGTCTATCTATGTCTCTTTTTTGCCAACGTGAACCCCAGGAACACTAATTGTCTTTTATACCTATTTTGCCCTATGTCCTCTGTACTGTGGAGGAGGTTTAGCTTTGGGTCAAGAGGAACCACCAAGGAGAGGACCTCCCCCAGGCAGGACGTCACCCCTGCCAAAAACGAATCAATGCCGTAAAGCTCCACACGGTGTGGAGGAAGGTACCATCATCCGTCCTACAGCGGAGGCATATGGCTGAGTCAATCATACCCGTGTGCCAAAGGCGCAAGTCTCAGATTTAGTATTAAATCTGTTTTTATTAACAGAACACAACAAAGATACATAAGCAGAGCGCCTACAACCTATCAGGCCGGCTGGCTGCTTGTTGCTCGTACTGTCAGGCAAAGAGCAGTAGAAAGGCTGTTCAGTATTAACACAGCAAGCCGCCTACAACCCAGTCGGGCCGGCCGCGTCATAAGAGCATAGCCCCCAGGGAAGGGAACCTATGCGAGGGACTGTGTCAATTTAGACGCAAGGCGCTCAGGGCAGAGGAAATGGGGTCCACTGTGGACCACGGCTATGAGGAGTGTTCCAACAGTGAACAATAAACTCAACATTAAAAGGAAAAAAAAAGAAAAAAACACAAAAAAACCCTGAAACCCCCCCACCCCCTACCCCTCTCCTCAGTGTGCAAAATAAAAAGAAAAAAAAATCCCCAAAAAGATCCAAACGGCAGCGTCAACTCACAAGTGCCCCGTGATGTATTGGGGACAGCGCGCCATGGTAACTTGAGTCGCTAGCAATGTACATTCTAAGGGGTGGATGCAGTAGTGTCTGGCACCAGGTTTAGGATACGGAGGTAACGCGTGCAAGTCAATTCACGGAATTCAGTGGAAAGGATAGTGAGGAAGGGAGCCCAGATTTTAGCATAGTCCTTGTCCTTCCCCGCCGCAACCATAGAGAGCCTCTCCATTGCAAGCAGGTTCCATAGTTGATGTAGCCAGTGAGTGTGGTCGGGGACGCTGTCTGATTTCCATCTAGCTAATATGACCCTGTGTGCAGCGTTTAGTGCAAGCGCCATCTGTCGCCCCCTAGTCGAGCGCAAAGGAAAAGTGAGCGCATTAGGGAGGCCTAGGAGGGTGTAGGCGGGGAACCGGGGTATGGTGGTGTTGAAGGCCTGGTCGATATCGTTATGGATCTGATCCCAGTAGCGTGTAAGCTTCGGGCAATGCCATAGCAAGTGAATGAGCGTCCCAGGGTTACTGCACCCCCTCCAGCAAAGGCCATCGCATTGCGCCTGCCATTTAGAGAGTCGGTCAGGGGTGTAGTACCAATACGTAGCAATTTTGTAGGCTGTCTCCGTATGACCCGTGGAATACGTAGTATGGTGTGCCCAAGTCTCAGATTTAAGCTGTCTTCTAAACATAGTTTTATTGGTTTTCCTTTTTTCATTCATTTCTCTTATCAAATTTCCTTGAACATGTGAGATTAATTTTAGCATTAGGTCTGTGTTTTTTTTAAATTAATTGCAAATAATAAGCAACTGGTACTAGTTTGTAGGATAAACCCACAGCGTTTCCATCAGTTGGTCCTTGACTGTCATTCCATTGACTAGAGCTGTTTGAACTGCTTCACATCCCACCTTGTAAAATCACACCATTAAACAGTTGTGCTGTGGTAAATACAATTGTGCTTTTTTTTTAATTAACTCCACTTTTATTCAGAAATTCTTGTATCTATATAGACGGAAATTGCACACTCTTATCTATGGTTACAAATACTAGCAACCCGTCTCTGTAAAACACATCCCTCATAATCTGGAGCACAACATCTGTGGTAGGGTACCTTACAAACCTCAGGGCCACCCACTTTGAAAAATAATCATTAGTCACTAGGATGTATTTCATGCTACCTTTGATCATTTTGAAGAGACCCAAGTAATTCGTAGATAAATGGTATCATGGACCATTAGGAACTGCACACGTTGTAATGGGAGTGCACAACACTCCATGAGATACCTGCATTTAATCTGTGGTGTTCATATGATATATACCTAATACACTCCTTGAACTATTTTGCTTCTTAAATTCACTGGCGATCATATGTCATTTAAAGGATAAGTGGTTATTAGTGGAGACAAGTCTTACTGAACTTTCCAAAAGATTTGCAAATCGGATATGGGTGGGTCACTACTACACGTTTATTTAACTTCTGTTAAAAATTTATTTGCCAGCATGTTCTTCCTTAATTCCTGATCACTTGCTTACTGGAAATATCTACATCTGGCATCACCATCCAGAGCAGGCCCAATAGGAATACAAACCTTTGTTCTGCTTAGGATGTTCAAAATTAAGCAACAGTACATGAGGAAGGACCCACATGAGTCCAGACAGACAGTGCGGTTCATAGGGCAGAGCAAGATGATCCATATACCCATTCAGAGATAAACATAACGACGCATGCTCTTGAGCCTTGAGAGCAACTGTAAAATGTCTTTGAAAAAGTTAGCCACGGGGCAGAAACATTGGGATACTGCAAATCAACCCCTCCTCTAGTGTAAAAATGGGCCTTCTGCATTGCCTAGCTAATTTTGGTAATATGTTTCAAACTTTACCCTTAATATCTAATAATTGAGATGCTAAGTTTCATTCACAACTTGTAGCTAACTGGTATTTAACAATTTATATGCTGTGTGAGTGTTTGTACACTCCACAAGGATACACGCAGGGAAGTAATTGGTGATGGTCGACATATTAAAGAAAAAAAACAATTTGCATTGCTTACAGTCTTGTTGTATGTACACACAGTTTGTGTGGCATAGTTGGGAGCTTGTCCCGGAAATCAATTAACTATAACTATTACATTAGGCGAGTCATGTATTTTAAGCAGATGTTTTTTTTAAAAAGTATTGTTACTCTTTTCCTATGTATGAATAAGATATTGTACTTAGTTTTCTACAGAGTTTTGCCATGTCTCCATCTGCCATATTCCATGATGTGTATTAAGGTATGTATGTTGTATGCTTTTAAGGCTGTATATGGTGTGTGTTGTCATTGTTGCATAAGAGGCGGGGACCAAGGTTCAAATCAGTGTGTCGTAACTTCCAGGGTCTTTCTGACACTTTCTAGAGGATGCCCTTAACCATGGTAAATAGTCTCTTGACCAAAGCAGGTGGACAAGAAGTGTATCTCTCATTTTGGAAAACCGTTATAATGGCATGAAAGACTGAAGTCATGGGCAAGTGATGAACAGGATGTCAAAGTGCCTTGTGGCAGATAAAAGAGGCCAATGGGATTGTGATCATTTCATTCTAAAAGTGAATAAAATGGTGATGCAATGATAAACAAATCATTTACTGTGAATGGAATGGGGTAGGAAAAAAGTGAATAAGATAAATAGAAAATTAGATACAGATGAAAGGGGGAAAAAAAACAACTGAATGCTAGATTTCAACAGGTATTTCTTTCGTCTCGACTGAATTATTGAAGCAGTGCCCTTTGAAGAGCGCTCGGCCCTTCTCCTGTCAGACTTCCTTCTTTGTTCTCTTGCTGATAGTCTTCATGATGCTGAAGTGGGTTCCTTCCTGCCTCTTTGCACTGGTCCCACATAGTTTGTCCTAGCATTTAAAGTGACTATACTTGACGAAAGGAGGGTAGGCTGATGACTTCAACATTGAAGGTATGACAACTTGCCCTTGCTCTTTGTCTCTCCTGTTCCACTCCCAGATATGTTGCCAGGCTTTTTACCGGCCCTCAGAGGATGTTGAGCAGGCAGGCGCTGGACCTCCAAAGTCATTTGGAAGAGGTGACTGCATGTACTCGGAGGGTAGCTCAGATGTAATCATGACAATTACACAGAGGAATGGCAGTCCTATATCCTTTTAGAAAAATTACTAGTTCCAACATGCCGAGCGTTCTTAAAAAAGATGATCATGCTGACCCTTTCAATGTGAGTTTTCTGACCATCTCCCTTCCAAGTGGGTAAAAGAGGACCCACAGTTAGAAAACTGCAGTTTGCACATATCTGCTTCATTCTGATTATCTTTACTTATTGACATGAGGAGACTCATTCGGAGATGAGAGCTATCCCACAATTCACCAGTCGCCCATGTAAAATCTCAACATGTTGAATACAGGCCCAGGAATCAGGGAGGTGGACACTTTTTAAGGCAGCATTTCAACTGTCACATGATTTTTGTACTCTTCCTACTCCTAAGCACTGGCTGCTCTAGTGACAGATCTTCTGTGAGCTCACCAACTAATTGTTATTCCTTTATTTTGTTTGTCTGAGTGAGGTTAGTGATATTGGAAGCTCTCAAGCTGTAGAATGTGGTGTGAATGGATGCTTTATTTGCCCTCCAGTTGTAAGCTGTTGATAACTGTGGCTGGACTGCTAACCGATCCGTGATGTGTAACTATTAAGAAGATACTGGAGTGGAGGTAAATGCACACCAATGTGATAAACTGTGATTAAATGTTCAAACTATTCTGCATGCGACCAGGGTATCGCTGTCTGATCAACCAGCGTCGAGGTCAAATAAGGATGAGAAGCGTTATCAAAAGTGAGCGCATTCACTTTCGATAACTTGAAACGTGTTAGATGCTGGAGTCCCAACATTATTTCCTCTGACGAAGAGTCCGCCTGAAATGCATTGGGTTTGAACTACCATCTGGTTTGAACAACTACCCCGTTGAAGGAATCTGAATATGATCTCAAGCTATAGTGTTGAATGAACATCACTTTAATGATCACTGCTGCCTATTCATTGAATAACATTGGATGAACCTCCCTATCGGAGTTTGGCTGTGCAATCGGGGGACGTTAACCGACAGGATAACGCTTCTCATCCTTCATTATTAAGAAGCTAATTTTATTGAATTCCTGATGGAGGACACTTAACAGCATTGTGCTAGCAATGCATTAAGAGAAGAAGGATGAGATGGGAGTAAATGACATGTAACTAATCCATGTAATCTTATTTATGTTTATAGCTGAGGGAAGTGACTGAATTTTAACATGAAATCTGTTGTTCTAGGCACAAGTCAAATTCCGTGACGTTGCTGCATTTTTCACTGAAGAGGAATGGAAGCTTTTACACAGGTGGCAGAAGGAGTTTTACAAGAATGTGATGAAAGAAATTCATCAAGCCCTAATTTCGCTGGGTAAATTCTTAGGCGTTTATTTTTACATTGCGCTGAGTGGTATTATTTAGTGACTCCAGTGTCTGGTTCCTCTTAGTGCATAGAAACACATAGGTGAAGCCCAGGCTGTATACCATATTTTACCTGGTCTACAGTTTATCTCCTGTTTCTGAGAGGAGGCAGGGTGGAAGCTGCCCCTTATCATTGGCAGGCCAAGGATACCAGGTTCAGAGACGGATAACAGTTCTGAGGCCACGCGGTCTGTATTTGCTTTAGCACATCCTCCCTAGAAGAACGGCTAAGGAACCCTCAAGGGGAAAGGAATCTTCCATAACTCACTCTATGGGAGGGGGAGACCTGAGAGCCCCCTCAGAGACCAGGATGGGCTAGTAGCGGACCGCGAGTTTGCACAACAGACCTTCCTAGGGAATCACATTCAGATGGAGACACTACGCTATTAGATGCATCTACCATAATTAAAACTGCTCCACCTGTAGCAAACAATATCCATGCATTGCAGCTGCCCTTCCCGATAGCTATCAGAACAAATGTGGTTTAATTGACTACATTTTTTGTCTTTTGTTATCGCTAGTTGTCTCTTGTGTTTTCTTTGATTTTCATATATATTATCATCTTCATAACACCAGTACATAGATGCCCGTTTGATGGTTTATTGAAAGAAACTTTTTATGATGTTTAATTTTTCCGTTGTATTGAAGGACATTTTTTTATGATGTTTAATTTTCCTGTATTATTATCCTTCTTTATTTTAAATAAGTATACTCTTCATGTGTTATCACTTTTGTCTTATAGGTATTAGATATAATATAGAATACTTTTTGCACAACATATACTCTATTTTGGAAGAAACCAACATTGAAGGGGAAGGGGGGGGTCATTCCTAGCAGAAAATAGGAAGAGGTCACCCATAGGGGTCATAAGAAGGAAAATTGCACTACCTTTTGGAATCGCAAAGGCCTCTTGGACTGGTTGCTCTCTCAGTGTTACCTCCATCAAGGCAACCACACCCTGCTTCCTAACAGAGCTTTTCACTCCCGCCTTCTCTACTTCTTTTTTTATATCGAATTGCCTAGCCACCTTCCACACCCTACCTTAATTTCTTTCCCTTTTGTCCCAGTTGTGCGCAATCTTTTAACTTCTTCACTACTCCCCCCGCTTTAACCTTCCATTTTCATTTCTCCTTTTGTTCCTTCACTGCTCCCATTTCTTACCCTCCACAAAACCTGCACCCTCAGCTTTGCTTCATTTGCCTTCCAACTTTCTTCTGTCCTCTAGCCTTCCATCTGTCCTCTTTCTACCTTCTCCATTCCCCTCTGCTTTTTCTTCCCTGTCTCTCTTTATCTCAGTCTCTGCCCCGTCATTCTCCTCCACCTTCCTCATTCTCTCTTTCTCCCTCGCCTTGCCTCTGCACTTTCCCCTGTTGCTCATCCGCCCATCTCCCTTCCAATCCATCTCACCCTGCCCCCACAATGTCTTTCCCCATTTCCCATCTCCTCCTCACAGTACATCTTTCTTATGGATTGCAAGCCAGATACTTCTCCACCTTCACTCAGTGTCTGATCTCCCTTATTATCATTCAGTTGTTCTCACCAGCAGCTGGAGACGGCTTCTTCAAGACATGGTGTCCAACTCTACTCTGTAGTAGAAGTAGGAAGAAGCACAACCACTTTGATGCATCAGTATCCAGTAACTCCACCTAATTTGCTCCCTTCTCCACTCCTCAACAGTCCTCCAGGACTGCCACACCTGCCTCTAGTCCACTTTCACAGAGTAGGAAGTACTTAACCTCACTTTTCTCTCTTCAGCAAATCTTGGAGGTTGAGGGCTCTGCTTCTGCTGCCTCCTACTTCACTCACTTTAGTAGGGACTTTATAATGTCGCTTCCATTTCTATTGTGAGCCTCAAGCAGAGCACATCAGTACAGTCATCTGGCTGGCCTCACTGTCTGAGGGGCTTGCTCACATTGACTCCTATGACTACCTTCATAACAATTCACAGAACAAGTAAAACTCAGATGTACAGGCTCTGAAAAATTCAGATAGCTTGGCTACTATGCAGTTTTACCTCTTGGTGTTGGATTCTGTTGGATTCTTTTTTGGAAATTCTGAGTGCCATACTGATGTCGGGTGACTTTGCACCAACTCCATTCTGCTGTCACTAGATCATTCTGACACCAGTACTGTGTCTTGCACCAGTGAACACGGATCCAACCTTCCTGTCACGGGTGATGGTACTGTCTTTACACTTGGCATCAATAGTATCAGTACCTGTCCTTCTGACACCAGACCCACCTTTGGACGCGGCTATTTCCCCAATATGCTGTCATGTCCATTGGATATAAAAACTGACCTGGTGGCTGCTTCCAATAGCTTAAGAATGGCATCCAGCAAGCTTACCTTAGCGTTGACACTTAACCAAAGAGACTAATTCACAGGACCTGAGTGAGTCCTTGAACCCGGACTTCTGAACTCTAACAAAGGAGTAAGTGGAGTCCTTTAAACTCAGGTTAACACAGCAGTCATAGTACTGGCCAACAGGTTACTAGTTTATTAATCCTAGAGAACCGTACTGTAACTTTACAAGAGGATCTTTCTGTAATATTTAAAAATCATGCCTGGAAGTTTAATTGGGATTAGGCATTATCAACAAAAGCCATAATTATTCCTTAGGAAACGTCAGCAATCATTGCGTGAGAATGAAATTTGACTATTTTTCTTTAGTAAGATTGATGAAAGTCTGAATGCAAAAAGAAAGATATTGGTGTTGGAATAAAGCAATTTACCTCACTTTCATTTGGCCATTTTCCTCCATCAAACAATGTTACATTAGTCTTGCTCCTTTGTTGGTGAAGAATTGGTCACCAGCTGGGTGTTCACACCAGACCTGACAGACTGTTAGCAGTTTTAGGGATGATCCAATTCCATTCTTATCCTGTGAACTCTTGGGTCTTATAACTAGTTCTTTGGACTGTCTTAGATCTTGGGTTCATTGTGAACTTCACCAAATTCTCTTTGGTTCCATCAAACGGCCTTTCTGGACACAGGTCTGGGAAAACATTCCATTCACTAGAAAGTGTCATCCATGTGACCTGTGATCTTTTATTGGGGGTAAGTTATATGTTGGACCATAGTTCTTGAGGCTTTAGAGACGGGCCACCTGTACATAAGATCCTGCAGCTTCACTATTCTGAGTGAATTGGTCACATGCTCAACAACTAGTCCAAGGGTACTCCAGCCCAGCCATCTTCGATACTATATCTGTGGTGGTGTGCCCCTGCCACTAGCCTGGGAGTAAGTTGTGCCTTATGCTTTTCCATCATGACAGACATATCTGAGTAGAGGTTAGGTGCACACTGAAGCAACCCACCATTGGGCATTATGAGACTGATCATATTTAGCCTTCCACATAAACTTGTTCTTCTTACCCTGAAAAACTTCCTTCCAGTGGTCAAGCCCAAGGTGGTTATGGCACATTCTTACTCCAGCGGAGCCCTCTTCCCTATTAGGAAACAGGAGGGTGCAAACGTACCATGCTATGGCAGTGCTATTGGATTGGGCCATTTACCCAGAAATGCTCCTCCTCGTCTACTATATTACAGGGTTTCTCGATTAGCAGGCAGCCTGAGCTCACTTTTTCTAATATGCCATGAGCTCGAACTGTACTAGAGACATCAATTCCATCTACAAAGTCTGAGGGGGGCAATGTATCTGATCTAAACGCAGCAGCTTGATTCCTGGATGACAGAGAGCCCAGGGAGTGTCTCCTGCTGGGATGCCCCTATTCCACTGGTTGAGAGTCCTTTGATAACGTCTCTGAGACCTCGGAGTAGTTTGATTGTACTAAGTAGGGAATGCTGCTCCAATCAGCCCTTTTAGTTGTAGGTCCCCATGCCCTATAAGCCACAGAGACATAGAGACAGAATTAGATAAAAGCTGCCTTTAGAGTGTAAAGTGTTACAAAATGCCTTTGCCAGTGAACGATTCTTCCCAGTGAGTAAACCAATCCACTTGGCAGAGAGTGTTTAGCAAGATGTATGCTGGCCTAAGCAGAGACTTTTTTCAGCTTCACAGGGCTCTGTGTGTGTTTTGTTAAGTGCTACGGATCCACTCATGACCTAGAATTCAAGGTAATGTGTAAGCAGCGACCCAGGGTTATGATTCGGACCGCAGGACTGTCAGAAAACCTTCCAGGAGTTGACAAATGTCTTCTGCACAACTCATTTTTTTAAAGCCCCTGACTTCAGGAAAGAATGCATAGTAAGGGCAGGCCACTCAAAGTCTGGAATGCAAGCAGTTGTTTTGTAAATTAATTACAAAGTACCCAGCCATCCTGCCTTTCAACAAAAATGTGTATTTCAGATGGAGAAAATCGGCAAAAATAGAGCAGAATGTTTTATAATGCTTAGGGCTTTGGCATGTTTATGCCACATAATTGTGGTCGCCATTTTACTGTCTTCACTGTATACTTTGGTTTGAAGAAGTCAATGTACATGAGGAGAGAGAGACTGCAAAACATGGGAAAGTCTGTCCATGCCTGTATTTCAAAGGTGCAGTCTTGAGCATTTGAATGCTATTGGACTTTCTGGGGCTCATTGTTGATGAGGTTCCACTTTGAGTAGGTTCAGTTTGTTACACAGGCCTGTGCAGGAAGTGAGGAATGTAAGAACTCCCTCTGTCCCTCCACACCTGTCTAAATCATTTCATTGTGTCCGTACTCCATAAAATCAGTACATTCTTTTCATATAGATAAAGGTGCCAGTGCCCTCACCTTTGTCAACTGCTGGCCACGGGGAACTTGAATGCTGCCTGAAGTGTGGTATTCCGGCACATAATTTTCAGAATTCCCTTCACAACACTTTAATTCTGGAATTCCCTTCATTTGTGTCTAGGAGCTGAGCTTTGTTTGTTTGATACATTTTCTATGTATCTCTGATGGCCCTGGTAGGTGTAGTTTCCTCTTCTCTTTCCAGACCCTTTTTCTCCGTGGCTGGGTGAGACTGTTAAAGTAATTCAGTTTCAGTGTCTCCCTGTTGGGCCACAATAACAAGAGACTTCCCACATTTCCCTCATTCAAGTTCCCCACTTTCAGGTCAGGGTGGGAAATTTGATTTGAGAGAACCCATGTGTGCCCCTGACTGAATTTTTATTGGCATGTCTCCTCTCCAGTTGCATGTCCAAGTTCCATATTTGAAGGTTTAGTGTATCCCTAGTTGGAAATCAGCTGATCCTGAGTTAAGTCTTAAAAAGCAGTGAGAAGCCACACGGAAATCTATTTGGGGGCAAAATGCCAAGCAAGCAGCATTTTGTTGCCAGTCTTATAGTTAATGCCTCTTTGGTCCCACATAAGTGAGGATTCTTGTTGACCCTGACCAGTCTTCAGAAGAGGTTAGGATGCTTTTGAGCTACTCTGTCACTTCCCCAAAGGCAACTGGGCTACTTACCCTTGGCCATAGTTCCTGTGTGAAGTGACCCATGAATGACATATAAATGCACCTCTGCATATAAGAGAACTGGAAAAGGCACTGCCACACCCCACTGCCCCCTATGAACGTTCCATGCCATTACTTCTACAGTGACAATACAAACCAGCTGCCCTCCACCTTGACAAAACCTTGCCCTGTCTCAGATAGTTTCCCCCTTGCCCAAGGTTCTGTTTGCAGGACCTAGGGTGCATTTTCATACAGAGACTTTAAGAATGAAAATTCTAATACTCATCTGTTCTCTTTTTTAAAATAACAGGTTATCAGATTGTCAATCCTGATACTTTGCTCAAGATTTATAAAGGGAAAGAGGCATGCGTTGAAGATTCCCTTGATCCAGAGAGAACAGACATTAACGATGCCATCTTGTGTAAGTAGGACTTTTTAATTGTTTGCATGCCTGTAAGCTTGCTACTCAATAATAGAACTACATAATTATTATCAATTTTATTAAGTGAAACTAGCTTTCACATTTCCATTCAAGCCATTTTTGGATCCTTCAGCAGAAGAGTCATTTGCAGTTTGTGCACTCCCTTTTCATCTAGCAGTATGACCATTTTTAGGACATTGTTCCAATCCAACCTTCTATTGTGGCTATTTGTGGTGAGGCTGTAAGGCTGGTGCCTACAATAGCCGCCCTGATTTTGTATTTGGTTGTTATCTGCACTGGGTTGAAGAAGACTATTGTATTGTTTAGTGATTAATTATATTAGAGAGGGGTCGCCTAGATCTTTTTATTGATTGATGTGGAGCATTGTGTATGGATGAATGCATCGCAGCACATTGCTGTTTGTTTTGTTCTACTTTGGTGTGCAATTGTCCAATTCTCAGCTTTAGATTACCTATGTTTTGCGGCGTCTTTTCCTACAAAGTGGCTTTGATGGCATTCTAGGTGTATGCGAGCATGGTAAGATTAGATTAACCTCTTCAGGTTGGTCCCATTGGTTTATTGAGAGGTGCCAGTATAACCTGAAGTTCTATTGATGTGGCAGATATTTAGTGTACTTGTGTAGCTTGGAGCTGTGTTAAGCACATGATGGTGCCAGCTGTTGTGTTCATTGTTTACTTTTAGTGTAGTGCGAGGTGTGTGAATAATTTGATTTTGATGCACCATTGAGAAGGCAGAGGCCTACCAGTTATGTTTATGTTGCACAAATGATGGGGCTGGGTGTTATCTAACTGTACTGTTGCTGTAGGGTAATATGTAAGAATAGCTTGATCTGAATGTGCTATTATGGATGCCAGCGCTTAGCGAGCTATATGGTTTGGAGCCATGTGGTGCCTGGAGTAGGTTAGTGTGTAATGTTGTTGAGCACTGTGGCAGTAAAGCTTGGCTTAGATTGTGCTTGCGATGTGGCAAACTTAGCCAATTGTATGGCTTGGGGCAGTGTTGTGCACCAGATGTTGCCAGGAGTTGTGTTTTGAGTTCTGCTGGTGTGGTGCAGGTGTTCTGTCCACTTAAGTCCGAGAGATGCAGGACCATCCTGCGCAGTGTGAGAGGCACAAAGATACAATGCAAATTTAATAACTGGAAATGCATAGATTCCAGGGAAGTCACCTGCTTGTGCCCAAGACATCAGCACAGACACCAACAAACACAGAATAAGTAAATAACCTAACTTTAGGTGCCCTCCTTTGGACTATGGTTCATTTAAGTAAGAGAAAAAGACATGCGAGATCAACTTGCTGGTTAGAGGTGTACACTATCCATCACTTTTAGATGTGTAATGGTGACATACCTCCTTGTTTCTCTCTTCTGTTGTGTAACTCTTCTCAGGGAGTGGCTTTGATGGGTATTCTCGAATACTGATGGCCTAAGACCAACACAAAGAGTTGCAAATGTAGAGTTTTACTCCCCATCCACCAGAATCTAGCCCCCTCACTTCGCCAAGCAGATACTTTTGTTACGTTATTGAGGACTTTTCATGATCATGACCTAGTAGATCCACCTTGGCCTTTAGGCAAACAAACATTTGTACCAAATTGCCAACTTGAGTGGGAGGAATAGACAAGTTATAGACCATGGATCTCTCTAAAATTACCTAGAGAGAGAGGGGGGTGTTATGCATGTAACAGAACTTGCCAGGCAGTGTCAGGCATTTTGATTTATTATTGCAAGATCTGCAACCTTTCGTCACAAATGCACACTGACTGCCGCCTAAGCGGGGGGAGTCACCTGGCAAGCACTTGATGGAATTTTTAGACGCCTTAGGTTTGATTGATGTATGGCGTGTATGTAATCCAACATCCAGGCAATACACTTTTCACTCCGGGGTACACAGGAGTATGTCTCGCATTGATTATTTGTTTTGCAAGGCAACCCAGCTTCCACAATTTGGAGAGATTACTTTTCTTCCGAGGGGTATTTCCGACCACTCACCTATTGTTACCTATTATGGAGGCATTTCCCCCCCCAACAGCCGTGAAATGACGCTCCCTCCTTGGTATCTTCGCGTACCAGCGGTACGCGCCCAATTGCTGGACGCCACCGAAAATTACTTTATTGATAATGATGGTTCTGTCGCCTCTGACATAATACTGTGGGAGGCATATAAGACTGTGATCCGTGGGTGCGGAGTGGCAGCTGTGGAAGGGCATAAGAAGGAGAAGTGTAAACAACTACAGGATATAGAGAGGGAAGTGACAACTTTAGAAGCCGATATGGTCGCCTCCGCATCCTTGGAAGTCTCCCATTCATTGGCTATAAAGCAGAAAGAATACTGAGACATAGCTGAAGACGCCGCTAGGACCCATTATCAGGCCACTCAGCACCGTCTTTACGATGTTGGCGATAAAGCTAGTAAGTTGTTGGCGTGGCTGGATAGGAAGGAGTTGGCCAATAGATGGGTGGCGGAGATTTTAGACTTGCAGGGTGTCCGGCACCATGATAAGCTCGGAATTGCAGAAGCCTTTGCCAGTCATTTCAAGGTAGTTTATACCCCCTCATCCACTTCCACCCAGGCCGCGGCAGCTGAATTGCTTTCCACGCTACCTTTACCACAACTAGATCCGCAAGAGGTGTCAGACCTCGACGCCGATCTGACCTCGGAGGAGGTTTCCAAAGCCATTGGGGCGCTACAATCTGGGAAGGCCATGGGTCCGAGTGGCCTCCCAATCGAACTTTACAAAATTACCGCCTCCGTTATTGCGCCCTTTTTGGTGCGTATGTATGACGAAGGAGTATCCCTCGGTACTTTGCCAGCTACACAGAGATTGGCCAATATTGTGGTCATCCATAAAATGGGCAAACCACCGGACCGCTGCTCCTCGTATAGACCGATCTCTCTTTTAGACCCCGAGGTCAAGATATTGGCCAAACTCTTGGCCCTTCGCCTCTCCCCATGTCTTCATAAATTGATCCTCCCGGATCAATCTGGCTTTATGCCAGCCAGAAATACCGCGCTCAATCTGCGTCGTTTGTTTGGGGTGCTGGGCCGGGCCTCCACTATTCAGGAGGATTCAGTGATAGTATCCTTGGATGCTAAGATGGCCTTTGATATGATTGAATGGCCCTTTTTGTTTGCGGTGCTGGAGAGATATGGGTTTGGCGCTCATTTATATATCCTGGGTGCGCCTACTTTACGCCCGCCCTTTGGCCCGGGGTACGGTAAACTGAGGCGGGTCAGCCGTTTTTGAGCTGGGTAAGGGCACGCGACAGGGATACCCCCTGTCGCCTCTTCTTTTCGCCCTAGCCTTAGAACCCCTGGCCATATGGATTAGAGGTGACCCCCTGATTCGCGGTTTGACTTGGTTACCAGATTGGACAGACAGAATTTCTCTCTATGCCGATGATATTCTACTTTACTTGGCCCGACCCCGATCTTCAATCCATAGAGTGCTACACATTTTCGCCCTCTTCCAACAATATTCCGGCTACACGATCAACTGGGATAAATCTCTGGTTTATGTCTTGAGGGGTGAGCCACCGATCCTCCCATTGGGTTGTCCGGCCCAGATCGTCACTGAGGGTTTTCGGTATTTGGGTATATATATCACCAAAGATGAAGGCGTTTTCCACCGTCAAAACTTAATCCCTCTGCTCCACCGGTTCCGTGCGATGTGCAACACTGGAAATCTTTACCTCTCACACTCCTGGGTAGAGCCGCTCTTTATAAAATGATGGCACTTCCCCGCTTTCTTTATGCATTGCAGAATACGCCTTTTTTGGTGTCTTCCCAATGTTTTCTCTCTATTGATTCCGAGGTACGCTCCTTATTATGGAATAATGGTACACCCAGAATCGCTCTTGCCAAGCTCACTAAAAGCTGGTATGATGGGGGCATTGCCCTGCCGGCCATTAAATATTATTATTGGTCCTCGCATCTGGTGGTTCTCAACCGCTGGATGCATCGGCCCATAGCGGATCCGGCATACACAATGGACAGGTATAATATGTCCTCAGGTAACTTTCTCAGGGCTTTGTATGGCGGGAAGAAGTATGCACCTAAGTACACTCCGACCTCTACTACCGTCTCTTTATGGTACTCGGCCACTGCGGCGTTGGGATGGAAAGGTAAGATTACTAAGGCCACACCGCTGCTTGAGTCTCTTCAGCTAGGCATGCTCTCAAGGTTCCCAGGTTTGACAAATGGGACTTAATTGGCCTCTCGACGGTGGGTGACCTTTGGACTAGGGGGGGGGAGTTGTCCCGTTTAGTGATTTACAACAGCAATACCATCTTCAGGCGGGGGAAACTTTCCGGTACCTTCAGGTACGTAGTGCATTGCAAAAGGCGCTACCTAGAGGCTCCGACCTGCCGGTTTCCTCACCATTAGAAGATAGATTACTGGATGATTACCTCCCAGAACGAGCGATTTCCCTGACATATCGTAAGATTCTTAATAATATACCCGACTCCATGGGTAAATTATGGGCAAAATGGAATGATGAGGTGGGAGAGCTTGATGACGAAGAGTGGAGGGAGGGGAGGCCTTGGCATCACCTCGGGAGGTGGCGATCCGTTCTCGTTTTAAATTGATACAACTTAAACTGCTGCATAGGGCATACTACACCAGTTCGGCACTGGTTAAGATGGGTCTCTTGTCTTCTCCGGATTGTCCCCGGGGCTGCGGACAGCTAGGTACTTTCCTACATCAATGGTGGGATTGCCCCGACCTTCAGAGATACTGGGAAAGAGTGGTTTCCGCCATGTCCCAAATATGCCATAAATCAATTGATGTATCCCCACGTCTCTGTCTTTTGAATGTTTGGGAAGCCACTGACCTAACCAGGTTTGAACGTCTCTGGGTTACACTGGGATGTATGATCGCCAAACGCAATATTGCTAGAACCTGGAAGGAAGGGGTTACACTCAGACACGCGGATTGGGCATCGGACATGGACTGGTGTATGCAAGCGGAGAGGGCGGTGTATGAAAGCAGAGGTTGCCCGGGTAAATGGACCAAGGTGTGGGGCCCCTGGAATGAAAGTAGAGGTTATATTTGTACCCCACTTGATGAGACGATTGATGTTGTTGACAACGTAACACCATAGGCTGGCTGTCGCAGGGATTGATGATATCATTGTGTTTTCCTTTGACCCAATGTATTCTTTTGTTTCATTCATATTTCCTGCTGTCCTCAGGAACTGTATTTTGTTTTGCAACTGCACCAGTTTTGTTTTATTTGATTTATGTTTATTTTCAATAAACAGTTATTAAAAAAAACAAATGCACACTGACAGTAAATCTACACAGTTATTTTTAAGGGTTTATTCTAAACAACTTTAGTGCAGAAAAAATGCAAACGTATTGTTGTAGAAATTAGTACAATTGTAACAAATGCAATACCACAAAATGTGAAAATTATGAAAATGGACAACATATTATATAGTTCATTTTGAAGATCGCTAAATGTTTAATTGTAGCATCAAACGTTTGTCGTTGTGATGATTTAGTATTTAAATATAGTCATCACACATGCATATATGAACTCCATTTATTTTCCTCAATCCACAGCATCATCGTTATGAAGACGAACATGAGTTATATATCTATGAAATGATTTTTTATTTGACAGTGACCTTGGTGCAGTTACACGAGGAACTGCACTGCTCTATACTTAGCCTGAAATTGAAGTCTCCCTCTGTGCCCGCAGTGCTGTGAGCATCTAATTTGTACAGTCCAAGCCAATTATTTTGAGAAAAATAAACCTTGTGGCCAACGATGTCAGGTGGGAGAAATAACATGTGAATTCACTTACACATTCAAGTTAAAGCCTAAAGCTATTATAACTTTCAGTCATTGAAAAGAATACATGAATATATGAACTAGAATAATGCTATCAAACTGTATGATAAATGTAGCACACATCGATGACCATAAATGCATCAGTCATTCCACACAAATTATTACTTGTAGGCCCTACAATCTCAATAAGCAAATGAACAAATACACTATATAGGGGAGGTCCTAAGGCACATGTAAGGCAAAATATATATCACTCTCCATGTACCAACCACCCTCTACCTTTCTTATGCCCTTACCTGCTTGTGCTTGACCCCCTTCCTCGCAACTATGTCCTTTCATTTCCCACCTCACTTTCAACAACCTGTCCCACCACCCTACCTTTGATCTGTACAGGCCTTCTATTCTTCCCACCAGATCATCAAAGGATAGTATCCCTTTCACTTCATGCAGCATCTGATACTCCGTTGTCTTTGCACTGCGCTTGCAACACCTCCTGTGTTGGCATTGTAGGCACTGCACTAGTGTCCGTGAACCACCTTCATCTGCACACCTGAGACTTCCCCATAACATAACATAAGATGTGTATTTGTAAAGTGCACGTTCACCCAAGGGCATGTTGGTGCAGAATAACAGATATTTATTGTTACCAACTCAATGGTACTCATTTCATCGACCTCCGATGGATGAAAGGCTGAGTGGACCCACCGGGATTTGAGCCTGTGACCATGAGGTCGAATACATGCCCCTACAGTGGACGCATTAGTCCACTAAGCCACCAGACCCAGTGTGTCTGATTTTGTTTAGTCCATGTCAACCCCTTTCCCTTCGTTTTTCCTCTTGGGCGATGGAGAGATGTCACCAGTTTCCCCTGATGCTCACTCTTTTCTCTGGAGTCACCTTACTCGCAGTTCTGCCAGCTGCCTGTTACTGGGTGGCAAGGTGGAGAGCATGTCAGTACTGCTGTCACCACCCCCGGCGGAGGCCACCTTCCTGGTCAGCTGACCAACGTGTACTTTAGACCATGTCACTCTACTCTAGGGCTATCGGGTTGTCATGCACAAGCCGCGGGAGCACATGAAGGGCCCTTAGTACTTCGATTGTGATTTCACCCTGTTCCAAAACACACTAGCTGGCTTCACATAAATTTATGGCGAGAAAGCAAAAGACACACAATTGATGGACGGAATGCAGAACAAATCAAAACATTCACCCCCAGTCAAGAGATCTGGGTTAGATCCATCATTCTTTTGCTCACCATGCCACCCCAGTTTAGACCCGGCCATATGCAAATCAGTCTTGACCCTGTGCCTCATGGGAACAGTCCAGCCCGAACTGCCAAGCCAGGTCCTCCCTGGACCGGAAACAAGCATCCTAGGACCGGTTTCGGGGTTTCACCCCTCTTCAGCCAGGATAGCTTGATTCCAGTGGCACAGTGAGCCCAGGACCCACGTCTGGGCATAAATTTATACCACTCTACACCCGATCTACTAAGCGAAATGCAAATAACATAAAGGCCTACTGCATAAAAACTATTGCTCCGTGGTTAACTGATTGGTGTTCAAGAAAAAACAGAAAGAGGAAGCCTACCTGATCGTTATTAACAAAGATCCTCACTAATCCCACCCTCACAGATATCCCGCCAATCCGATGGCAGAGCAGCCATCGGACTGTCCACCTTGGCCTAAAAGCCTTTGGGTGGGAAGAGAAGTGGTGCAGAGGGAGGATTGTGAGAATGCCCTAACCCCTTCCAGGCTCGGATAATGAAACTCAGGACTTCTGATAGTGACATTTGTAGATCATTTTTCATGCCTCTTTCTGGAAAGGGATACAAATGATCAGATTGTTTTATCAGGATCGTTCTTAAAAGTCAAGTTTATGTCTTCTCTGTTTCTGATCCCACATGTGTGTAATTTCTAGCACACTCAATTATTTATATTATTTTCTGTTTCTTTGTGCAGCTTCTCATCCCGTAGTCTTTCCTGACATATTATTCAGGATCACACAAGAGGATTCTTTTTGCAGAGATGAGCGCAGCCCCTTGGAAACTGAAATCCGTAACCGTTCCAGTGCATGTGAGTTTAAGGATTGGGCATTACCAGTAAATTGAATGCTGAATGGAAGAAGTGTATGAGTTGTATGAGCTACTCCCCTCTATTAAACTAAGAGCTACAACCCGCTGTATTAACTTTAGTTTTATTTATTATTATTCATTTTTGCAGTTTCATGCAGTGTAAACATTACCCAGGGTTCATTATTATTATTATTAATTAGCATTTGTTAAGCGCATGGCTACCCTTAGGCATCCCAGCACTAGCAGCAACAAGCAAATGAAGGTTGGATGGTTAAGGCAGATTCTGGAAGAGCCAAGTCTTCAGCTGCTTCCGGAAGGAGAGGTGGTGGGCAGTTGAGCGCAGCTGGATCGGAAGAGTGTTCCATAGTCTGGCGGCATTGTAAGAGAAGGTGCGGCCCCCTGAACGGGCTCTCTTTATTTTAGGTACTGCTGCCAAAAACAGGCTGGCTGACCGGAGGCATCTTGAAGGGCGATGGAAGCCATAAGAGAATGGTTTATCTTTGGACCGATCCCCCAGAGCGTTTTATGTGCTATGCACAGTGATTTAAACCTTATCCGTTGATTTATTGGGAGCCAGTGCAGTTTTTTTAGCTCCGGCTTGGTCGAATGCGAGTAGGGGGTGTGATGAAGCAGCCTGGCTGCGCAATTCTGCACAACCTGCAGTTTCCTTGTGGTAGACTTTGTGGTGCCAAGGTAAAGGGAGTTCCCGTAGTCCAGACGGGAGAGCACCAACGCCTGGACCATCACTCGAGCGGGTGTGGGGAGAAGTGGGATAATTTTTCGCAGCATTCTGATGATACCAAAACAGGAGGCGGCTAGCTTGACTGCTTGGCAGTTGAAATTAAGGGACTTATCCAATCAGACTCCCAAACTTTTGATCTGATCTTTTGGGGCTGGTGGAGGGCCAAGACAGGCCAGTTCAATCCAGCTGTGGCTATGGGGTAGTTACCCAAGATCATTAGCTCAGTCTTGTCTCCATTGAGCTTAAGACAAGACTGGTCCATCCACGTGGCCACAGTTTCCATACAGGATTCTAGATTGGCTGGCATATTCTTCGGGTGTTTTAACGCTACCACTAGCTGCGTGTCGTCCGCGTAGGTAATGATCTGAATCCCATATGGGAGGACTAGCTCGGCAAGAGGTTTTAGATAAACATTAAATAGAGTGGGACTTAATGATGAGCCCTGAGGGACTCCACACGTTAGTGGCACGCGCTTAGAGGTGCAGTTGCCCTCAAATACCTGAAATGCTCTATCCTTCAGGAAAGACTTGATCCATGCCAAAACCTTGCCTGAGACTCCCACCATTCTAAGTCTGTCAAATAAGATATTGTAGTTGACAGTATCGAATGCGGAGCTCAGGTCAAGTAGGATGACAGCCACTACACCTAAGGATTTTCCTTGATTCCTCCACTACTGCTGACAGAGCTGTTTCCGTACCATGGTTAGGACGGAAGCCTATAAATAAATAAATAAACAACATGATCCAGCACTCCCACAATGATAAAACACAGTTCCAAAATAGTGTCAAAGTAAGTAATCAGATCAATTCATTCAGCTGGTCTTGTTTCAAATATGTTCTTTATTGAGTCTTCTTAAAAAAAAAATTTCATTCATTGCTCGTAGCCGACGCATTTCGTCCCATAAGGGACTTCTTCAGGGCAAGATTGAGGGAGTTAAACTTTTCAAGTTACAAATCCTAATGCAGTCCAATTCTCACTGGTTAATTAAAAGTTCACCTGATCTCAAACAATCGTATTTGTCCTTTTATCATTAATTTTTTCTTCTTTCACAGTCCTTATATTTCGTTCAGAATTTTTTAAATTTGTATTACAGGAAGTGCTGGATCATGTTGTTTATATATTTGTGAGGGATTGATGTCCCAGGAGGTTTAGGGGTAGTGAGCCTCGGATCCATAGCACCCGAGTAACAACTATTACTTCCAACCCCGTCACTGAGATAAGTGCAGTCGCCATCACCTCATCCCCTGTGCTTTGCTTTTTCATTTAGGACGGAAGCCTGTCTGGGAGGTATGCAGTAGGGAGTGGGTTTCTAGGTATTCTGAGAGAATTTTGTTGACATATTTCTCCAGTATTTTGCTGGTCCCAGGGAGGAGAGAGACTGGACGATAGTTACCCCATGACTCAGGGTCGAGGTTGTTTTTTTTTTAAGAGTGCTCTTACCATGGATTGTTTCCATGACAAAGAATGCTTCACATGAGAACCAGACATTTTATAAGAGTGCCAGACTACAGGCTGCTTTTTTAGGCTTGGGGAGGTTAAGTGATTTGCCCAGCTTAGAAACACAGGATGTTGGGAGTTGGCTTCTTTAGCCATTAGGCCACATCTCCTCCTCCTCAATCATGAGGTTAGACAGGGAGGGTGAGGATAGTCTGAGAATTGGGGAGTTGGCCAATTTTTACTTGACATGGTATCACAGAGCTTGGGATTGTTCTAGAATGTATAATTGGTAATATCCAAAATATTTACTATGGATCTTTAAAATCCTATTTATTCACTTTTTGAAACAGGTTTTCCTGTTGTGAGTTCAGTCTTCTCCCTAGCATCTGAAGAAAAAAAGCTGCGTCACATGAACTACCAGAGGAAAAGAGAGAGTATTAATCATTCCTCAAGTAAGTGAGAAGGTTGCATGGGTAGGAGATCACCGATGCTCAAGATATATTTTGGGTTATCTTCCCTGGAATCCTTTTGTTTGTAGAGTACAGAGAGATAAGGGCCAGTTTCCCATATTGCACATGAGGCATGCGATTGGAGGAACCACCTTCTTGGAGGCTCCATGGCTTCTGCAGACAGACCATGGCATTGTAGTTTGACCATGGCTTCTGGCTAGTTGCAGAGGAAGACAAACGGGAGAGTAAAATAGTAAAGTAGGGGCATGCTGAGAATGATGAAGGGCTGCTAGGTGACCAGACTTTGGGGGGTGGGGTGGGGGGACTGCAGTGGGTGTTCAGGATGTTCGAGGCAGTCTACATTTAATAAGGGCACACTAGAACCAAGTGGCAGTGGTAATAGAGAAATGGTCAGCACCTCCGTAACGTTTGCAATACGTTTGGTTCCTAATGTATAGGCGTGCTCAATGTAAACACTGTGCCACCCAACCAGTGTTACCCTGTATAGTAAAATAAGACTTTCCATATACACATGAAATCAAAAATTATAATACAGAGCATAATCTAACTGACAACAGGGTCAGTCTAAAAACTACCTTGATGCTGTGCTCTGTATTATAATTTTTGATTACATTTAATAAGGGGTGGGCAGTCGGAGAGGGAAGCAGTCTGAGAGAGGTAATAGGTTTACATTAGGAGGACAGGAAATTGGGCAAGTATATTTGGGGACAATCAGAGAAGGGAAGGCAGACTTAGAAGATGAGGATATAAAATGAAGGCGAAGCATGGCCCAAAAAAAGACCATATAACCAGTTTGATGAAGTTAAAAGGATCAGGAGCATTTAGCAATGGTGTCGTAGCATGAGAAAGTCACAGCAGGTAAGGCTTGTCAGCAGGAGTTAGTGGCATAGAGAGCAATTTGTGGACAGATATCAGTATGTTTCTATTCAGTTAAGTTTATCTGGGTAACCAGTGAGCTGTTGGTCTTCATTTACTACCCTGTGCAGTTTAACCACCTCTCAAATACTCACTAGTAGTGAAATCCAGGGTCGTCACAGAGGTAAGAATTTAGGGTTTTCAACCCAAAAAATATTTATATTTGAAATGTATGAATCCCATGAATGCCATCAGTGAATAAGAGTCACTCCCTGTAAGTGACACACATGCTTGTGCCTCTTATCAAATGATTTGGTCCTACTGTGTAAGGCTCAACTGCTGTCTAACCCAGCGGGTAAAAATATAATTTAAAAACATCATTCTATTTTGATTGTCTTGGTAAATGGGTGCTTAGTGCCACAATTCCCATGGGAGTTTGAGCAGTAAATCTAGCCATGTATATACATATATTTGGGCTGGGGGTGTAGCCCAGTGCCTTTATTTTCTTCACCTATGTCTTTCTATGTTACCAACTGTTGGGACTGCATGTCATCTATTAACAGAACTGGAGTTTGTACACAAAAAGGATTTCAACATTTTCATGTCACTTCCTTCCATCATGCTCCTTGGCCAAACGCAATGATCCTAATTTTTCAGCGACCAGATGGGACTGCAACCTCTGCATTATTTTGTTTCAGAGAGTTTCCCATTACCTACCTGGGTTGGTGAGTTTTCACTCCATGTATTATTAATTTGCTCATTTATTACTCCATCTATGTCACAAATCATTCTTTTTAAGTACAAGGGTTTCTGTGACCAGCTGTTCTCTGATGTTGACTCCCATAAGACAGGTATTTAATTAGGATATTTTTCTGGGTTCACTGTAAACATCCTTGGCTATCCCTCCGGGTACATTCAAATACAGTGCAAGGAAGACATACATCCACTGTCTTGAGCGACAACATCTGATAGGTTTCAAGCAGTTCAATTCACTGATAATAAGCTGCTTCCTGGAAATCACCTCCAAAGTTGTGAGACTTCTAAGGAAATGTCCAGAAGTAGAATGAGTATTTTGTCTTGACTCCTTGGAGACTTGTATGTTCCTTTAGCGTGCCTATGCATACAGTCGATCTTCAGGAGCATAAGGCTGCTTCACCCCATGAACAGTTTTGAGGTCATTTGATCTAAGTGTGAAGTCTAGTCTTACATATTTAAAAAAAAAATTATCTTTATTAACATCAGCTCAGCCAGTATTATCGTCAGGAGATAGTTACATCGCATTACAGTATGTCTTATTACAAACACATGGACACAGTTAACTTTACAATGGCAACACAGTCTCTGCCTACACTGTCCCTCTCCCATCCCCCTTATAGGCTTCTGTAGATCTGCCAGGCACTCCATATCTTTTTCCACTTTTTCGGGCACTCCTTGCCCTTATATATTGTCTGTTCCGCCTGTCTGCACCAGTCTAAGTCAGTTTTCCATTCTTTTATTGTTGGCAATTCTACCGCTCCCCATTTCCTCGCTACATTTCGCTTAGCTACCCCCAGTGCAAATCTTACCCATTGTCTTGTGTATCTAGGCCAGTCTTCCTCTCCCGCAGTTATAAGTAGCACCCATTTCGGCATCAAGTGTACCTCCGCTCCTGTAACCGCTGTTAGGACCTCCCCCACTTTGTTCCAAAATACTTGCAACCTTGGGCAATCCCAGATGAGGTGGTAGAAGGTTCCCTTCATTCCACATCGTCTCTGACATTTTGCGTATTCACATCTCTTCATTAGTCTTACATATTTATGGACAGTTCTCACTTGCAGGATTTATCTAAAGAATTTCTTCAACCGAACGCTGCCTAGTCTCCAGCCCTTTCTAAGGGTCCAACAGATAAAATAGCCATCTCTTTATCAGTGGTATTCTTGACACCCTGGAGGAACAAGAGCTTTGAACAGGAGAAAACGAGAGCTCAAACCTTGACACACATTCTCAAATAACCCTATGGTTCTCACAACCACCCCCACCCCAATCCCATCTTCAGGGAGGAAATAATCTCGCCACCACAAATTTCCCTCATCAGCTTAACTTAATGGTTTTCAGGTTTCTTGCCAGGCTGTATTCATGATGGTTCCTGTTTCCCAGGAGAAGCTGAATGATCTGCTTTGGTGGGTTCAGGGGGCCAGCCCCTTTGTGTGTCTTGCCTTCACTTTTAGAGACTGTCGAATTTCAGTCACCACCTGTTCATCAGAATATGGTTTAGAAACCTCCATTGGTTCTATTCATGTGAATAACCTCAGGCTCCCAGTGGACTTCCTACTCCACATCAACATGCAGACATAATTCATCCAGTCATGTTATGGACAGAGGACATCTTTTCATTTTATCAGCAAGTGGTCCTAGTGCTGCTCCAGTGCCTTCAGTTGCTCACTTTGGCTCCTAGTACTTTATAGTCTGACATTTGGGATCCAGTATGGATCAACCAAGCTCTGCTGCCATCCTGCTATAGCTCTGCTTCCATATGTGTGTATGTAAATTGTTAAATGCGTTATTCTGAAGCACACTTGGAGATGCATCATACCGGCTTTAAAGATAATTTTTGCTTAGGTTGCATCTGTAGCCACCACTAGGGCGACAGGGTTGCAACTCTACTTTTCTTACATGGTTAGTTGATTAAAAACAAATATTTGCAATGCTAACAGATCTGGCTTTAAAGTGTTACGTAATACACTAATGTAGCGAAAGAGGATCCTCTCACTACTTGAAGGGCCGAGAGAAACTTTGAAAGAGGAGTACACCCTCCCGTTTTATAACACTGATCCACAAAAAAGTACTCCCCTGTTATCCTAACCGTGTAAATCGGTTGTTAACTACGGACAGATACTGAATGACCAATGGTGGAATATCCCTAAATGAAACTTTTAATTTTACACCACTCCGAAGTGGTAAAGGAGGCAACTCCTTTTGTTTTATATTCCCTCACACACCCTAGTGGTGTCATGCTTCATCATCGGGACACCCCGACGCCTATAAGTCGGGGTGGGCTCAACCATATTGCAGGGAGCTCTTGAAGAAAGGTTTGGCCAGGGGGATAAAGATTAAAAATCCACTGGCAGATCCCGGTTTCCCTTTATTCTTGGATCTGTCAGGGATATTAAAATAGAAAAGAAATAGGGTCGTTGGGATATTGTGGTCCTAGGACCCTAAAGCCAACATGTTTCAGTCCAATTGTTGCCCAGAAATTGGTGCAGGACTTTCTTCAGGGCGATAACGTTGTCCCCCTGGAAGGATAGTAATATGGTAATTTCCCTATACTAATTATAAAAAGGGCAGAAAGCGGCTCCTTTATTTGTCACAACCTTTAGGTTTCGTTTTGTCACTCCATCTGTAAAAAGATAAAGATAACGAAAAGACAAAAATCCACACCATTGTTTTAGCATGTATACAGTATCCAAAATCACATATAGTGAAGAGTGACGTCACCCTCTGTGCCAATTATGCCCGAGGGTGATTAGACACAGCAACAAGCATGCTAATACCATATGTGCAACGTATGCTCATTCGTAGGTCTATATCACACTCTAAAATGTGTGCACAATTGTGTCGTGGCGGCTAATTGTCGCATACTAACAGTACTCAAAACATTTGTGTGTGTAGAATATTCGTGAAAAGAACGGATCATTCACTCTCACTCATACCACTACAAAAGTTGCCATAAAACTTCATACAGGACTCACAACACTCTGTTTCTTACCCCATTTAGAGAGAGGCTAGACTTCACATGGAACCTCACATTAAAGTGTTACACCCTGACAAAGGCACACCTCACCCTGCGCTCACATGGGCACATTACTTGCACACAGGCATCACTTTGGCACACCACTCTGCCTTCATTCACACACCACTCACACTATACTCACCCTGCACTCATGATGATGTGAAGGAGTTCCCAGTGTATGCCGACCAAGTGGCGACATTCTACTGTCCCGGTGCCGATTTCTCGGACATATTTTCAACGCACCATAGCCTCGCACCAATTGGGCGATGTACTAGCTCCCACGCCAAGACTGTTTAGAAAGGACATTAGTACAGGCATTGTCCTCGCCGACCTTGCAGTGGTTCTGGTATGGACTCCGATTGAGCCTTGGGTTCCAATGGCCGGAGATCCGCCTGCAATACACTATGTATTCCTCACAGTGTTTGCACTTCTAGCTTTCCATTGTCCTGACGAGGCCCAAAGGCATCAGGGCCGAAACGCGTCAACACCTTTATTGGAGGAGTTTCTGAAAATTGAAATTACCTGTGAATGAAGGCCGTATTCACATTAAAAGCGCGGGGACTAGTGGGTCCTCAATGAATGTTGACCCGAGAAAGAGTACCTCCCAATTGTGGACTGTAGATTGATTTTTTTGAAGACAGCCACATAACTCTCAAACAAAGGAAGACTGAAGTTTAAGGTTCTGAGGGGCGTGGCCAAGCCGCGGACCAAGATGGCCGCGCGGCGTTGAAGCTCCGTTTGGTCGCCCAGCACAATCCTGGCTGTCTCCGTAATTATGGCCCGTTGAACCGCTGCAATACCAGGCACGTATTCCGCTTCCGATTGTGCCACGATGGAGCAGTTTCCAGCCGCTTGCATCACCCACAGCCTGCAAAAATCCGCTCCGAGAACTGGGGAGGCGGAGCCTGTGGCGGGCTGCGACACGGCCTCCTGGAAACCCGGCGCTGAAGATCCCGGGGCCCGCCTGTATCCTGGGGCGAGGACCGGAAAAGGTCTCCTGGCTGCAACCCTATCAGCGGTGAGTGCACCGTCAGCTCCCCCCTCCCGCCACCCATTCCACAGCGGCCGTCGCGGCACCCCCCCCTTTTTCAGCTCCCGCGGGGGGGGGGGACTTACATTTCATCAGTGGCGCTTCCGTAGGCCTCCAGGGAGACAGGGTCCTTTGGAGTGCCAGGGAGGCAGCCACCCGGCTGTGCTCTGTGGCAAAGGGGGGGGGGCTATTTGGAGCACCGCGGACCCGCCGCTGCATGGGCGGCGGCCCGTCGGAGTGCGACCGCGAGCGGCCCTGCCATCGGCCCTGTGGAAATACTGCGTTGATGAGCTGCCTCATATTTGCCCTGCGCCTACGGACTGGCCTTGAGATTAGTGGCCTGGCCCAGGGGGAGACGCTCCACGCCCTACCAGGTCTCCTGAATTCCCCATTGCAAAGATCGAGGTGGCCGGTTGGGGCGCAAGACACCTTGGGCCAACCTACCTGCTTCCACTGCCTGGGTCCAGGCCTGTCCAACACAGTGGGGCTCACCCCCCGAACCTTGGCTGCTTGACGACCAGGCCAGCTAACACTCTCTGCTGAGACGGTCCAATCGCTCCGCAGCTACCCCAACGGTCATAGGCCGGTGCCTCCCGCCTTCCACGGGGCGGACTGCGGTGCGCCTCCGAGCTAACCTAGGAGCCGCCACGACACACCATCTCCCCACGCTGCACCTGCTGGAGTTGCCTGTGGCGAATTGCTCACCAGGGTTGGGGCACTCCGATATGGGCAAAAAGGATCCCAAGCAGAGAATACTCCCATTCCCTGCTGTCACGGAAGGAGCACAGGATCGCTGCGCTGACATGGCGGAGGGTGGCCAGGTCTCGACCGCTGCTTCTGAAACCGCATCATCCAACCCCGATCTACTTGCGGAACTCAGAGCTGGGTTCAAATCCTTGGACAACAGGTTCGACATGCTGGAGAAACGCCTTGACACTCTTGGGGCCAAACTAGATATCCACGACCGACGGTTGGACACTGCTGAAGGTCGGATCTCGGACCTTGAGGACGGCGCCGCTCAATCTACGAAAAAGCTGGAACGCATGGAGAAAATCCTAAAAGACATTGCAATTAAAAACGAAGATTTGGAAGCACGTAGCCGCCGCAACAACCTCCGTATTATTGGAATTCCGGAGTCGACGAACACGGGTAGAATGGACACTTTTGTGGAAACATTGCTGATAGACATATTTGGGAAAGAGGGATTCACCCCTGGATTTGTGGTGGAGAGAGCGCACCGATCCTTGGGCCCTCGCCCGGCTGTCCTTTCTGGCCTATCATAGCTCGCGTAATGAACTTTCGGGACAGAGACACTGCTCTACGGCTCGCCAGAGAGCAGGGTGCACTAACCTGGCAGGGGACCACGGTATCAATATACCCGGACTTCACACTCATGGTTCAAGAGGCCCGCTGCAAGTTTACAGGTGTCAAGGCAACACTGCGGATTTGGGCCTCCGATACGGAATGTTGTACCCGGCCCGACTGCGGGTCGACGTCAACGGTCGCTCCCGCATATTTGACAATCCCGCTGACGTCCAAGCATTTTGTAAGTCATATAGGAACTCGGATGGCCAACGGAGGGAGGCTGGTCATGTCTCTTCCCCACCACATAGCGGCTCTGTCGCCAGTGTCAAACTTTTTTCAAGTGAATGATCATCAGGCATGCTCTGTGATTGCAATTGTCCTCACTTTATGCATGTAACGATTTTTGGCTCCATGTTTGCCATCAAAATAATTGAGACAGTTTAAGTATACTTCAGTATTATTTTTCTGAATATGCTGGGCACCACCGGAGCGTTGCCTCCCCCCTAGGTGCGTAGCACACTGTTGTTCTTACAGATTACAATGCATCAGTCTACGTCTTTGTATTTCCAAATAGGATGTTTACAGGATGCATTTGATACTTGGTTATTTGGTTGTTTGCCTTGCGAACTGGGTCGCGAGGTTGGGTGGGGGGTGGTGGGAGGGGAAGTTACCCGACACGTTCGATGTTATTTCAATTCCAGCTCCACGCATGACACTCACATATTACCCGCCATTATGTACTTTTTCATTATACTGATACATGTCGACAAATGATCGCAGCCCCTGATATAGTTGACCATTCGATCCTCTCGCTCATCACCTGGAACGTAAGAGGACTCAATAACCCTAAAAAATGCAAACACGTGATACATTATCTGCAGCGACGTAACGTCGATATAGCTTTCTTGCAGGAGACAGAGTTGCCCAGGTCAGACACCACACATTTCGCGTCGGGTTGGGGAGCTCACCGCTTTTTTTCCAACTATAGTAACTATGCCCGAGGCACTGCGATTCTCATCCACAAGAGGCTCTCCTTCTCCTTGACTTGTTGTCACACTGACCAAGAGGGACGATACACTATTGTGGTCGGCAAGCTGATGGGCCACATGGTTACTCTGGTGTGCGTTTACGCCCCAAACGTTGACAGCCCCGACTTCTTCCACGACCTTGACGCCAAACTAATGCACATGGGCACAGGCGGTTTGCTGCTGGGTGGGGACTTTAATTTGCTCCTAGATTGCACCATTGATGGTTCATCCAGCGCGGCGGACTCCAAGCCCCGGGCGCGGCAGGTGTTACTGGATACCTGCGAAGCGTTCCAGCTCTCAGACGCTTGGAGAGCCCACCACCCGGTGAACCCGGGATACACGCACTACTCAGCCCAGCACAACACCTGGACCAGACTGGATTTTTGGTTACTCTCCCCCAACCCCATCACCTGGTACACCACACTGGAGATACTCCCGCGGACCTACTCCGACCATGCCCATGTCCTGCTTAAGCTTCGCCTCCCCAGACCTGAGGGACATGAGCGGCAGTGGAGATTCCCAGGAAGGGCGTTAAATGACGACCTATTTGTCTCCGAAATTAGGGAAGCCATTGAAGACTACTTCGATTTGAATATGGCGTCGGTGGACACATGGGCCACTCTTTGGGAGGCCTTTAAGGCGTACATTAGGGGCATTGCTATCGCAAAGCATGCTGGGGTCCTGAAAGATCTGCGTAAGACCCTCGCCAACATTGAGCAACAGCTCCTCGCCGCTGATGCCTCCATGCTTAGCTCCCCTGACACTGCTGAAGGCGAACGTAGCCGTTTGGCATTACTGGTGGAGTTCCGGGAGGCGGCGGAAAGAGAAACTCATTTCCTCAGCAAATATGCTGTGGCACGCAGGTATGGCGAGGGCGAGAGACCAGGTCGCACTTTAGCACAGCTACTGAGACCCCCGTATTCCAAATCATACATTACAGAACTCCGGTCTGACACAGGGGCTATCTTAACAGATTCATCTGACATCCGGGACACATTATTAGCCTATTATGAACGTCTATACGCTTCCAAAATAACACACACCTCCACTGAACGTGAAGACTATTTTGCGGAAATTGTGCTAGTTTACATGGATAAATACATGCAGGACTTCCTCGCAGAGCCATTTTCAAAAGATGAAATAACAGATGCCATTGATGCGCTAAACGGCTCTTCTGCCCCGGGCCTTGATGGCTTCACAGGGGACTTTTACAAACAATATAAAGACATCCTAGCCCCGAAACTCATAGAAGTTTATCATGAATCTTTAGAACGAAATCAGATGCCGCCCACTTTGCGAGAAGCGGTGATTGTGTTATTACCAAACCTGGCAAAGATCCCCTGCACTGCGGGTCTTATAGGCCCTTATCACTACTGAACTTCGACTACAAAATACTAGCGAAAACGATGTCGACACGTCTTCCTCTGCTGTTGGACAAAATAATATCCCCAGTCCATTCGGGGTTTGTCCCACGCAGATCTACTTCCCTAAACCTCCGTACACTCTTCCCGGTCTTGCATAGAATCAACCCGGCTACTCCGGCCGCAGCGATTCTGCTAGACGCGGAGAAAGCATTTGACTCCCTCGAGCGGCCGTTTATATGGACGGTCATGCGCAGGCTGGGCATGCCCTTTGGGTTCATCAACCTCACGACGCTGCTGTACTCGGCCCCTACTGCTAGACTGCGCTTAAACGGCACGCTCTCCCTCTCCTTCACCTTATCCCGCGGTACCAGACAGGGCTGCCCCCTGTCCCCATTGCTTTTCATATTAGCGATGGACCCACTCATTCGTCATTTCCAGGAGCGTCATCTTCATAGAGGACTCCAATTTAACACAGGGCCACTACTGGCTTCCTTATACGCGGATGACATTATCCTATACGTCAGGGACCCCCAAAACAACTTGGATCCTCTCATCCGAGAGAGTATCAGATTCGGCGGCTTCTCAGGCCTTGGTGTAAACTGGCACAAATCTGTGATATTCCCCCTCACTGAGAGCACGGTCCGCTGGGAGTGTGACTACCCGCTAGCTTGGACTCCGTTAGGTATTTGGGAATAAACTTACATTTAAATACCAATGAAATCATATTATCAAACTATGGCACAGCGATTCACACACTAGAGAAACAGGTGGATAGGTGGCTCAGACTTCCGCTCTCGATTGCTGGGCGTATCGCGCTGATCAAAATGATTGTCCTTCCCAAATTCCTGTATTAGTTTGTTCAATAATATTCCGATTCCACTACCGAATCGTTTTTTTAAATCCATAAATACTCACCTTATTCGGCTGACTTTGGGGGGAAGGGGGGGGGGGCAAACGCCCCAGAGTCCGCTGGGAGATCATGACACTCCCATACCACAAGGGTGGTTTTGGAGTCCCTAATTTTCAGATATATTATTTGGTCGCTCAGTGCAGCTATGCTCACGCCTGGTTCCACCCTGACGCCAGAGTTCCCTATTTGCGCCCTGAGGCAGACTTAGTCCTTCTGGATACATTACGCACTGTCTTACCCTTGGGCTACCCTCGCGACCCTCTCGATATTCAGACGGTCTCCACTACCAGCTGGGCTTGGCTCAAACTGGTTCGGATGTTGGGCTCACCGCCACTGTACTCTCGGAGTCTACCGATTCCGAATCAACGGTGGATACCCATCACTGGAGAAAGGATAGTGCAGCGCACCCTTTCCCGATTTGACATGACTACAATTGGGGACCTTTACATTGATGGCCAAGTTTTTTCTGTCTCTGACGGAGACCAGTTTTCCGAGGCATCGTTTATGGACAAATTTGTGCTTACCCGACTTCGTGCCACTGTAAGGGCCAAGAACCCTGGTTTCCCTGTTAAACCCGACCCGTTCTTTGTCCACAGTTATAGACAGTGCACTGGGGACCACCTGATTTCCAAACTATACAGATCCTGTGTGGAGCTGATACCAGTCTGCGATGCTAAGGTGCGGGCCGCGTGGGAAGCTGATCTAGGCCACCCAATTACTGATGACCAATGGGCTGCGTGCTGCCTGCAAACCAAGGCTGTTTCTCTGAATAGCCGCCACAAACTTATCCACTTCAAATTCCTGTGTAGAATTTACATCACACCTGCGATGACCCACAAACTTGACCCTGACAGGTCCCACTGCTGCCTAAAATGTAAATCCCCACACGCTGATTTTGCGCACCTCGCTTGGACCTGCAACGGAATCGGCATGTATTGGACCGAAATATACCGCATACTCGGGACAATGATAGGCTTAGACATTGTCCCCACACCGGAAGTGGCCCTGTTAGGGTATGTGAACAATATCCCAAAGTCAGTCCGGAAATTCATCGCCTTGGTGTTGCTCCTAGCAAAAAGGGAAATAGCGTTAAAATTGGGGAGGAAGGTGGCACCGACGAGCAAAGACTGGCTACACAGTTTGGCATATTGTAACCTAAATTACGACCTGTACGCCTCCACTCTGCCCAGCACATCCCGCCCACGTGACATTTGGGGCCCTCTCAAACAATACACGGCCACAACACAATCTCAACCTGACACACGGCTCGATGCCGGCCTGGTACCGGCAGGTATTGGTTGATCTCACTCCGACTATACAATGGACACAGGTTCGCGTTCTTTTCATTTTTTAAAAATATGTTTGTTTCCCATGTTGTGCATTGCTGGTATCGTGGGCATCAGTACTGGTGGGGTGATGAGTGAGTTGGCATATAATGTACATGCAACTTAGTTTGAACGGTCTATCAATCTTTATGTGATACTGAATGTCATGCATCATACAACCAAAGTCATATGTATTGTCTCTTGTTAACTGTCATGGAACTGGAGCTGGAACAATATATTGTTTTCATTTTGAAACTGGTAAATAAAGTATTAAAAAAAAAGTTTAAGGTTCTGACATGATATTGCCTGTCCATAAACATACAATGTGTTTATGAAGATTGTTAAAAATGTGCTGTCATATATGTGTCATTGTTTATATATGTGAATGTGTCAATATGTGTATCTATCTTCAGGTATGAGTACCGAGAGCACCAGTTATTTAGCTTGTCCTTGCTCGTAATAAAAATGAATTTTGTAATAGAAATAATTCTGATCAGTGATTAATTTGTGTCTTCACTGTGATAGACTTGCGGCTCCATTATCAGTCCTCATGTTATACCATTTTGCCTTTCGTTCAGCACCCTGCACTCATAGGCACATGTTTCACCAGGCACTCATACAGTCACATTGTTCACCCTTCACTCACATTGTCACCTGGGCAGACTACTCATCTTGTATCCACACACTACACACCACTCACCCTGAACTCACTGTTCTCACCCCAGCACTTACAAAGCACAGCCTACAGTCACACCGGTACTACATACACCCTGAACTTATACAAGAGCACAAAAGAGGAATGGCAGGAGTGTTCCAGGGGATACCGTGTAGGAGGAGCATTTTCGTGCCCGGGGACAGGGTAGGTGAGTGCCACAGAAGAATGACAGGTGAGTGCACCCTACCCGTAGGGTGACAGAGCGCTTTATAAGAACATATTACAGTGCAGCAGTAAATACTCGACCCCACTAGGATAAGGGTGAAAGTAAAAAAAGATGTCCACAAATAATGGCAGAGGGATCCTACTGTGGGAAGCCTCCAAAGGCAGAGGTTAAATAGGAAGGTGGTACAGTATCAATAAAGGATATGACACACGTATATCTGGACAAAGAGCAAAGGAGACACACTATCAGGAAGGAGTGCAGCAAACTGTACTGATGGCAGAAAAAAATTAAAATGGTAGTAAAAGGAACAGTGCTATTTGTTGGCCCAAGACCACAGTGTCAGTGCATGAAAGTGAGAATGCTGGAATTAGAACCACTTGTCCTGATGTTTCTGCAGCAAGTAATTTACATTTATAAGTGTCTCTGGCAGTGCGGAGCACTTTGTGAACTGGAACACACTGTAGTTTGCTCGAAAATCAATCCTTTTGCAAACGTGGGGCAACATATGATTTTTACGGGTTAAAATTATTAGTGTCACGTACTATAATATTTTTATATGACTAGAACACCACTCGTATAGCAATGTACATGTATTTTCAATGGACCTCTAATCATTGTAGAAGAACACAGTACCAGAGCTAACGTACAATTCACATAACATATCAAAACATAGCATACACTATAATGTAGTGTAATGCAATCCAACATATCCTAAATAATATTACGATTTTTCCTCCTGCTCAATTGGTAGACTATACAATACAGCACAAAATAGAAAAGGTGCTATGATACAATAACAAAAAAGTTTGGCGCTAAACATATGAATTACATAGTATAGCCCCATCCTTTGACAAACTGCTCTTCTAGATAGTATTTGTAATTGGGAGAAAATAATGCTGTGTTCACGTTGAATATCTGTGAATCTGTTTTGTGTGTGTGTGCGCATATATATGTGCATGTATTTATGCAGTCAGATTAGAAACTGAGAAGTAGACCAGTGAACAGTGGAAGCGCACCTTGAATACGGAAAAAAAAACATGGAATAGGGGGGAATAAGGAGATAATTGAAAGAGTTTGGTGTGCAACTGGGAAAACAACAAGAGAAAGAACACAACAGAAGAGAGGGTTAAACGAGAGACAGAATGAAAGGGGCGAGGAGAAATGTTAGGAAGGAAAGAGAGAACTAAGGGAAAAGGGTAAAGAAAATAAGTAATAGGGTGGGGATGGAGGCAGGAGATTGAGAAAAAAGGAAGAAGAAAGAGGGTTGAAGGCGGATCCAGGAGAACAGTGAGCGAAGACACCAAGGAGAGATGACGAGAGAAAGAAAGAAAAGTGATCAAGCATTGGCAAAGCCAATAGCTCTCATCTTAGGGACCTATGGGTTTTGCCAATAGTTCTGGCCACGATGTTCAGCATCCCTAATGCTATGTAGCTTGGTTTTTAAAAAAGAAAGAAAAAGCCGTATGCAGGCAGCCACATCATTTTGTAGGTGCGTGAACCAAGCCTACAGGCTTGCGCCTGCATCTTCTACAAAATGATGTGAGCGCTTTTTTTCTGTGTGCGTTCCAAGTTGGATTTGTAAACAGAAAAAAAGTATTGCTGGTGGGTGGAAGCAGCATGAGGAAAGGGGAAGCAGCGAGGAGGAGGGGGCAGTACTTTAGGGGGAAGCCACAGGAGGGGGTGCGTAAAAACAAACCAGGGGGTGTGGATGAGGGAAGCAACACAGAGGGCGTGGGGAAAGAACACAGAGGGGTGAGCAAACGGAGAGAGGGGAACATGGAGGAAACAAACAAATGAGAGAGAGCGCAACACAGAGGAGGGGGGAAAAGCACACAGGCAGGGAGCACAGCTAAAAGGAAGATAGATACGGAGGTAGACCACAGGAAAACATACACACTCTCGTAGAGTGCTTAAACAAAAAGTAGCATTTGGAAAAGCAGCAGTGGAAAGATACTAGTAATGGGTCCATGCTCCGTGGGAGGGATTAACCCAAGAAAAAGAAGTGAAGCTCACACGCCCTAACAATTTAGAAGCAAGCAAATGAGGGCGACAATGAAGCTCACAAATGGTACGTAATGTGCAGGCTATAAGCACACTGTAAGCAAACACAATGTCTCACAACAGACAGCGCAACCAGTGTATTAGGCTAAACCTAAAAATGAATGAGACCTGGGCGTAAGAGGGAAGACGGGATAGGTGAATGGAATAGAGAGATGAAATGGGGACACTGCCTGTACTGATGGATCAAAATTTACATTGTGCATAGGGGTGAATAGTTGACCAGTTTCACATTTACAAGGACCATAGGTACTTAGTTCAGAATTAACCCAACTGATATATCTAAAAGACAGAAGATCCGGCTTACGTTTTAGGAAAAACACTCATTCTACCATGTAATTCTTGAAGATGAACCTCAGGTAAATATTAAAACTGTTAGGACGTGTGCACTGCTGCCGAATAGCCTTGGGTCATCTAACTGTGTGCACTGCTGCCGAATAGCCTTGGGTCATCTAACTGTACAAGCACCAGGCAAATACGGGCTACGTTGATGAATCTACTTTCCTCCACGTCGTGGCTCCAAAGGTAAAGCCCCTTCCTGTGGTGGTGCCCCTGTGGTCACTCCCAAGGTGGCAGTGCTGGCACCGAATAAGAAGTCTGTGGCCATTCCCCTAGATCAGCTTATGTACCACGCAATACATTTTCATAGAGCCATATGGTAACCGCAGTTTAAGTGCATCAAACTTTTTTCTCCCTAGGACGACAGACCGTTCCATCTTAAGTAGGTTTCTCCGGCCTTTCTGTAGTTTGTCTTGCTCCCCGGCAGTGAGCTGGTGTGGGATGGCAAATGTCCTGCAGCTGGCCACATCGCAAACCACCAAACACCCTAGAAAGCATATGACTTATTACATGTACTCATTGATTAAAACAACTGGCCTCAGTTTAAAAGATTGGAGACACAATGCCTCCTCATTAGTGCCTAAAGAAAAGCAGTTTCTTACTAACCGCAGTAAAATGAATGCAAATCCAACTTCGGAAAGGGTGGGGTCTAGAACAGAAATTTACACGGTGGCCAGATAATGCTTTGTTTTCGGAAATCTATCCTTACTGTAGCTCACACAAATGAAAACCCAATCTGAAACAAGAAAAGGATTACGTTTCTCCAGCACCTGAAAACGCATCTGGAAACTGCATGAATCAAAGCGTTAAGAACCCAACCAAATTGCAAAAACCATGCATTTAAATCCCTTGCACTCAGGCCTAAAAGTGCCAGAATTGCATACAAAACGAAATTAAAATAGGTTAAAGCAAAAACAAATGGTGAGGGACCATAAAACCATTATCCAAGCACACTCATCATGTTTCTATGTGACATGCCTAGACCTCCTTGTGCTTGAATATTGAAAATCATGTGGGTGACATAATGGGTTAATTGAAAAGAAGAATGGAAACATTCCCCAGCCAGTTTATAATGATGGCAGGAATTTCCCCAAGACAACAATTGCAACCTATTGCAGGATAGATAAATAAGATTAGCACATCAGAAACATGAGGCTAGATGATGCAGCTTGGCAGCCCAGCGAGCCATCAATCCAGTAGGAACGATGTCAAAATATATACTAAAACTTTCATCTAATCATGTGACGTAAATCACGTAATGCGCTGAACAAAACAACACTAGAATTTACATAACTACGCAGAATGATGGAAACCTCCAAATACCTGGACCGAAAAATTAAGCTAGAGTAATTGTTAACAAGAGCCCTGCCTAGCGTTTGAAGGCTGGAAGCTGTTTTTTTCCCTCACATGCAAATGGAGTTGGAACAGCTCAAGCAGCGAGGATCAAAACTTGGCACACAAGCAATGCATTGACTGCCCTAGTCACCAGCGCAAATCCTGGGACAATATTTACCCAGACAAAATCATGCTAAGCACCCACACTAGATTCCCAATAAACTAAATATTTAAAAAAAAAAACAGAAGATGGAAAGGGCACACATCAGTCCTCAGAAACAACACCCCTTGGTCAAACAATGACCCTTGAGTTGATCATGCCTGATAAAAACTGAAACTATCTCTAACTGCATACAATCTTCTCCCCTCGGGTGGCAAGTGCCTTATGAAGTCGATGTCGAGCTACCATGCCTAAAGGTATCTATCTGTATTATGAGACTTCTGCCAGCCACTGTGCTTTCCGCTCACACAATATTGTCAAGAGAAGACCTTTCAGACAATGATATTCAGCATGGAGGAACATTTACTTCTCTCACGCTGCCGTATGGTGTATTAATGCAATGGCCATGTTAGGTGAAAGGAAACCCTCTGCAAGCCAATAGAAGTGCAATTTAAGTACTCTTTCTGTGAAAGCACATAGAGTTTGACAAATCAAAAGCTGTACTAAGGTCAGCCAAGATCTGGGTGGAGCCACAGCCCCTCTTTCTGTAGCACCCCCTAAAGCTCTTTTTGGTTGATCACATAAGGTCAAGCCAGGCCTAAAAATGGACTGATACCTGGTTCATCCTAAAGGGCCTTTAGAATTCTTTTCCTTAAAAAAGTGTTCCAATAGACTACAGTTTATGCATGAAGAATCGGATGGAAGCCAGTATGAAGTTTATTTATCATTTACATGGTACAGTAATCTGGGAGGCTTGCTGCATATAAAACAATAACTTTGTACAATTTCTGCAGTAGCATAATAAAGAGAACAAAGCAAAAAGAATTCTTTCAAGGTTAGATTCTAGTTGTAGTATTTGTATGAGTTAACATTGTATCCTCCTAGTTTGTGCAGGAAATGAGGGGGATCCCATCGAAGCTTCATTCCGGCAGCTATTTCCGTGCTGGATCTGGGATCCGGCCAAGCCAGTAAAGTATGCTAGATTTTTCCTGGAGTAATTTTCTTAGACCAGGACACAGTTCAGCACTGGCCGCACGTTCACTGCTTTCTGTTTGGAGTGACAACCTGCAGGCCGCAAGGGGGCTTTCTTTTTTTAACTTCCACTTGGGCCCAAAATAAAGTCCTGATTTAAAGGGCCATCAGCCCTTCTTTTCTTCTAGTATGATCCTGGCTGGGAGCTATCTGAAGCCTAATACCTAGATGCTAATGCAATGGAGGGAAATAAAGGCACACAGCTTGTTAGCACTTCACTAGCACTTAAGAGGAACTATTAATTAGAGGGTGGTTGTTTAACTAGGTATGTAAGCTATGTGCATGCACTGTAAGAATGGCAGATGTATCTGTGTTTATGAGTACACCAATAACGATTTAAATGCCACTTACTAATTTGTTTTTTATTTAATACTTTTATAGTCCTAGTCATCTCAGTGAAGGGTGTCGCAGAGCTTTACATCACACAAACAGACATTAAATCATACAAGTGTGTGCATCAATGTACAGGAAATAGTATATAAGACAATGAGGGATATAAGGTGTAGTCGTCACTGTTAGAAATGGGGTTTCTGGTTGGCTAAGGTATACACCCAGGTCAGGCAGAACCCACCACTCTAGTCAGGGTAAGCTAGATACACAACTAAGGTAACCTATGTTCACCCTCTGGTAGCTTGACACAGAGCAGTCTGGCTTATCTAAAGGGGCAATGTGTAAAGTATTTGTGCATCATACACACACAGTAACACAATGAATACACCACAAAAAATACTCCACACAGGTTTATAAAAATAGGTTATTGTATGATAAACAAAACAAGACCAACACAACAAAAATACAATGTATACTTTTCAAGTTATCACATTTAATGTCCATGGTAATGACAGTGCAAAACAAAACGGCAGTCATTAAGGTAAACCCCATGCTAGTAGCACATACAATCGTGTGGTTACTGAGAAGTATTACTTCCTTACCGTGGCTGGGCAAAGCAGTGCGCAAAACTGCACAAGAGGTTCCTTGTTATACGGGTTCCTTGGAAACGGGGAAATTCAACAAAAGGCGAACTGCCCTAGAACGAGCGGTTCGGGTGACTGGGACCTAGGATGTCCGACTCCTAAGGGCAGTACCTTTCAATCGAGTTGTTGGCAGGCCTCAAGAGCGGGGCCCGCTTTGTCGGCTGGTGTTGATCACAACAGCATGCACGTTGACGAAACTCGAAACTTGCACACGCCCCTTGCACACGCCCCTGGTCACCCGGGCAATGTGTCGCAGTAGAGCTGCGTTGGAAGTCGCTTCAGCTGCTGGGAGTACGGTGGTGACTTGGATCGGCGAAAGCACAGCCGGAACAACTTGAGACTCGTAGACAACGCCGGTTGTAGAAAAGCAGAGCGCTGAATCCTCGGCAAGAGGGAAGTGCTGGTCTTTGTGCTAAGATTGAGGCAGCAATCGGCTCACATGCAAATCTGTGTCAAAACCCACTCGCCGGATTCACCAGTTACAGAGTCCTGCTGCAGTGGAAGGGAGTGAGGTCTTTAATGATCCTGAGACCTCCTGAACAGGGGGCAAGCCCTTGGAGAACACTTGTAGTTCAGCACAAAGGTAGCAGGCAGCAGGCTAGCACAGCAAGGCAGGTCGCAAAGTGGCAGTCCCTCCTGCAGCTCAGCAAGCAGCAAGCCAGCACAGCAGAGCAGTTAGCAAAGTGGTAGTCCCTCCTGACAGCACAGCCTTCCTTCTGGCAATGTGCAGAGGTAGAGCCAACAGTGTCTGGTTGCAGTTCTAATGAAGTGTCTGATTTTAGGGGGTCAGAGACCCAGTACTTATACCCAAAAGTGCCTTTGATGTAGGGGGTGACTTCAAAGGAACTCTCTGAAGTGCACAAGAATCCCTTTCAACCCAGTCCTGTCTGTCAGCCTAGTGATGGGGGGGGGTAAATCAGCCCTTTGTGTGGGACAGGACACTACCTATTCATGTGAAGTGCTAGCTCCTCCCCTCCCTCTTGCTAAGGAAGACCCATCAGTGTGCAGATGCAGTTGAATGTCCTGTGTTGTGGCTGTCTAGAGAGAATGCACAAATGTAGCTGTCACCCAGCCCAGCCCGGACATGAATTAGAGACAGGCTGCCAGGCACACAGAGCAATAAGTTCAGAGAAATGTTCACTTTCTAAAATTGGCATTTCAAAAAATAGTATAGATAAATCCAACCTCACCAGTAAGTAGGATTTATCACTACCATTCCAACCGTATGAAACATGAAAATACTACTGTATTAAGGAATTCCCAATGCTAACCTAGGAGAGGAGTAGGCCTCACAGTAGTGACAAACGAAATAGTCATTTTGTCACTACCAAGACATGTAAAACATAAAGGTACATGTTCTACCTTTTACTTACATAGCACCCTGCCCATAGGGCTACCTAGGGCCTACCTTAGGGGTGACGTACATGTAATAAAAGGGGAATTTAGAGCTTGGCAAGTAGTTTTAAGTGCTAAGTCGAAGTGGAAGTAAAATGCGCACACAGGCACTGCAGTGGCAGGCCTGAGACAGATTTGAAAGGCTACTTCTGTGGGTGGCACAATCAGGGCTGCAGCCCACTAGTAGCATTTAACTTACAGGCCCCGTGTACAGGGGGTACCACTTTACAAGTGACATAAAAGTAAATTAAATACACCAATCACAAACGTGTTTAGGGAAGAGAGCACATACACTACTTTAGCACTGGTTAGCAGTGGTAAAGTGCTCAGAGTCCTAAAGCCAACAAAAAAGTCAGAAAAAAGAAGAGGAGGAAGGCAAAAAGTTTGGGGTGGCCCTTCAGAGAGGGCCAGTTTCCAACAGACACATATCATCCATGCTTGTATACACGTTAGGTTAGGAGTGCATAGTCAGGAGAAACACAAAGTCAGGATTTAAAACGTAACACAGTGATTTTGGTTGTCTGTACTATACAGACTTTAATATTAGCCAAAGGAACCCTTCTTTGTTATGTTATGTTATACCGTGTCATGCTATGTTATGTGCATTTGTTTAGTGCACAACTCACCCGGGAGGGTATCCTGGAGCTAAAGCAGGCAAACTTAAAATAAGAACAGATTGAGAAGAAAACAATAAGGATCTAAACCTATTACTCACTGTTTGCAAGCCGCTCCTTGTTTCTAACTCATAGCTCATTGTGCTATATTAGTTGGATTGCAACTTATGAACTGGAAATAACAAAATAATCTCTCTGTCCAAAGCAGAAACCCACTTATCTACATAGAAATCAAACCTGTGATATGCATGTTAAACGATGTGCTTTGGAGCAGGCACATTAACATTCTGTGCTACTTTAGGAGTCAAAACTGTGAATGAACAAAACACAGAACTCTCCCGTAACTGCATTAACCACTAGAGTTATCTTACAGTTCTATAAAACTCTTGAAAATTGCTGAGCACACAAAGATCTCTGCAGCAGGTGTTTGAACCCTTTAAGATAGTGCTTCCCAAACCTTTTAGAACAACGACCCAGTTGTTAAAACAATAAACGTTCGGGACCCACCTAGCTTTAGAAGCCAAGAGGTAGGGCCGTTTTTTAAGGTAATAGTGGACATGCTTTCAAAATGCTGTGAATTACCAAAATAACATACTTTTTACATTTGTTTGCATTTTTCACTAACAGAAATTGTATGTAAATGTCACGATCTTAAACACACCCTTCGAAATGTCTTTATCGAACTATGGCCAAGATATTGATGTGCCGATCATGAATTGCACTGGAGCCGGGACACTTTTCAGAGTGAGGTGCCGGCTTTTGGCATCTGTTCACTAAAATCACAAAGCTTCTGAAAAATCTTGGTGTTGGCACCAGTAATTTTAGTGTAAAGCCCCTTCTGCAGCTGAGTTTTTTTGTAAGGCCTCATATCCATTTGTATGCTAGAACAAGGCAGAGTGGTGCATTGTAGACTGTAGATATATATTTTGCAGTTTTATATAGTCATGCATAAACGAGATGATTGAGTTTGATCACCTGTAGTGGGCACATTCTCTGTTCAAATGGCATTGTAAAATTATAAAACGGCTACAAACCATACTGGGAGGTTCACCCATAATTGTACTTGAGAATACTTCTAAGGGTTTATTGTAAAACTGGACTTTAAGACATAGTTCAGCATCTTTGCACCGGTGGTGCCAGAGGAATTGTAAGACCAGTGTTGCTGACATCAATGTTATAGACTAACTGAAGTCATAGGGATTGTGGAAAATCCTATCTTCACACTAAGTGTTACAAATGTATTCAGCTGGAAAGAGGTAAGGGTGTAGTATGTAGCTGGTGGTACATTGTGGAGCACTCAGTTGCAAATATATTACTAAAACATTGTACAATAGCACACTGTCATTTACAGACAGCACATTGTTTTGCACAGACATACAGTTTGACTGATAAAACTATACAGCACACAAATAATGTGTGGAAATCGGGTTTGTGAATATTTTCAATTTGTGCTTCACCAAGTAGTGTCTTGATTTGGTTTGATGCTTTTAAAATCTTTGTTTCCATCACACTGCTTCTTTTTGCTTTCCTAAGTGCTGATATATTCTGAAATACGGGTACAGTTCATTTAATTTTGTTTGAGTCTTTCAAATAAATTACATCCTACTTTCCTTTGACACTCCTTGTACCCCAGCAAGATTGTCACATAGTTCACTTCACAAAGTATTCTCACTTTGCAGCCAGAGAAAGAAAAATAAACTCTAATCCTTATGTTAAAAGACATAGCCTGACATTTAACCTCTGCCTTTGAAGCACAGCAAATGTGACAAAATGTAAAGGCCTCTTTATTTATTGCTCTTTGCGACCCCCTGAAATTTGGCTGATGACCCACAGCTTGAGAAACATTTCTTTAAGCTATTTAAATTCAGCCTTTTTGTGACCTGTTGAGTAAGGTAGAACACATTTACTGTATCATTTGTCCTTGTTGCCAATTTCTTTGTAGCATATTTCTTAAAAAAATGTTTAAAACGAGTGTCGGAATCTGATTTTCATAACTCCACCTGTCGTGATTTCACCCCCTTTCCTCTGCCACACTTTGACCCACAATATATGGGTTCTTGGAGTGTTTTTCTAATTCCAGCACTGCTCCTAACTTCTTTTGTCGGGTTGAAGAGCTTCATATGACAACTCAAAGCCTTGAAGGATGGGCGGGAATGTTTTTGCCTTGGTTTGGCATGAGGAAGATGAGGAGTGTACTCATCATCTTGCCCAGTTTTGATGTTGCTCTGGTTTACCTTGCATCAAGGTAGAAATTGGGAAAGTGGCATCCTAAGTGCACAATAGCATAAAAGAAAGTACCTGGGCAAAAAGGAACACACTTTCACTTCAGCTCAACAGAGAAAGAATTTAGAAGTCAAAAACTGGGATCGCTTCATGTTCACAAAAATCATAGCACAATGGGTGAGATTTACACATTTTTACATCTTTTCTGTAGACAATTGTTGGATACAACTTTGATTCCCATTGTTGATGTATGATATTCTGTCTTTATACAGGAATTCCATTGTTCCCGGCGAACTTCTGCTCAAGAGATGAAGATGAGCCATCTATGCATTTGATGAATCACTCTGGTCCTAGAGGAGGAGACCGCATCGCTGCCTCCAGCTCAGGCAAGTGATTCTTGCTTGAGTCATCTTAGGTCGATGATAGACCTGGGACATCTTAAGGGTTTTTGTGACACTAGTCGCAGATACTACTTGGCACCCAAAAATCAGAACATGTAGACTTAATGAGTAGTAGAAATAACACATCTCCATGACCGATTTAGCCATGCAGAATCCAGAGTAGGATTAACTATTTCCCCACAGACACATTTTGAAATAATGAATTTTGAAATTATTGTAGGGTAAGACAATATAAAAAAAATTGGATTGGAGGGAATAGTTGTCAGAATACTGACATCTCTTGGAAATACATGTCATTCTGTCATCATATGTGAAACAAGTACTTTACCAAGTGACTGACTTACAAAGCATTACTGACCTTCCAGAAGTCGTGGCATATGAAGACTGGCATGTGACTAAATCTGCTTCTGCCTTACTTACATTTTAGAAACACCAGCTTCTCTTGTGTTCTTCCCATACACCGGTCCTCCTCTGATCTAAACCTATGATATGTAGTAGGAAGGATAGTTTTTCTGTTTTGGGACAGACTCCAAGCGCTGTCTACGTTAGGATTAGCTCTACACTCTGCGGCCCGAGCATTTCATATCTGTGTAATTCAAGAGATAGGTCTAGTGTGCCCGAGAAAGTCAGGTAAACAAAGGGTAAGCTCTGCTATGACCTAAGAAATATCAACCTTTAAGGTATAAGTAACCCTAAAGGACCAGCTATGCTGTTGAAGGAATAAGCTTGCACAATTTATAATCTGAGTTTCTTAAATGGAACTCCTACCACAACCTAGCGCATCATTTATGTTTCTGTGCAACACACACTCCCAACTTCTCAGTTCTGAGACCTAGAATTGGCTTTTACTTTCTATTTTGTATCTTGTCTTTCCTAGCAATCATTTCTTCTTCAACACTTTTTAGTGGGAAGTTGATTGACTTTTTACTATCATAAAAGGTTTTAAGTAGATATAATTTCCTCTAATGACCAGGCGCACATACCCCTGACAGAAGGGACTTTTAATAGTTAGTTTTAAAACAAGGCTTGGGGCATCCTATGGCATTCCATAGTAAAATGCTCTCACAAAAAGCAAACCACTTTTCGAGCTTTCAAATACAGCCATATTAAACATGCAGGTCTGAGTAGGACAAAGCAAAATTTTAGCTTAACATGCATTTATTTTCTTAAATCCAATACCCCCAAAGTGGTCCTCATGTGTAAATAAATTACCTTAGGTAAGTAAGGCACAAGCCGAATTGAGGGCAGCAGTGTGTTTTGCTTCCTTAATGTGTCTCTGCAAGAGAGAACAGACTCTTCTTTGGTCACGTGACCTCTACATCCAGTCACATGCTACATATGTTCTCCAAAATGGATGCACCCAAAGGCCCCTTTGATTCATTGTTTTAAGCAGTCCAGAGGAAGTGGGCTTCATGTAGTGCACTGTTGTGACAGAATCAGCCCCAAAATTGTTGCAAACCACACGGATTAGGTCGACATGCACCTCAATTAAACAGGTGGATCAAATCACTTTTTGTGCACAGCATTTGTTTCCTTTTTACCCTGGAGAACGAGACTTACTCCTGTTTCCAAATCCGTCTTTGAAAGCCAGTTACCACTGTCATTCTTGCCTCCTGATTGAGTTGAATGCATATGCATATTTCATCACTAAGCATGTTGCTGCTATTTTGAAGTGTGCTCTCTATGTTTTTTTGCCACTGGAGCCTATTCCTTGGGCTGTCGAGTTTACCATAGCTTCAGTATACACCTGTCCTGTTGTTCATAACTGTGGCAAGTGGCACTTTTCAGCACTTTGAGTGGAATATCACAATATGACTTTTCCTGTATATGTAGTTCAAAAGAAAATAGATCTTAAGGCTTTCATTATTCCTATCCCCTTATTCCAAAAACTGCAGCAGTCTATGACTCAACCAATTTACTTAGCCATTATTCACACACCCTTACCACCATTTGTGCACCCAGGAAATCTGTGTATATTCCTGCCTGATTTGGGTGTTTGCTCCCCTGTCCTTGTCCTGTTACAGGCTCGGCTAGACAATCTTTGACTCAAGTTCTCCATGAACCTTACTAATTACTGACTTGAGACCTCTTTATCCTTTAACCATAGTGAAGTTAGCCCTAGGTCTGCTTTTTACCTCCCTACAAGATGTTCTGATTCCTCCGGAAAACAGTGTCTTGCCTCCATATTTGCAAACCTGTATCTGGCTGTTCATTCCAAACCATCCGGAGATTATTTACTTTAGCATGGGGCACATTGATAGCACATTCTAGCTATGGTTTGATTAAGAATAGCTTTATTCCGGGGAATTAATAATATCTATAGCTCTTCTCTTGCATCTTTCTTGATGTGCAGAAAAAGGAAACCTTCCCAAAGGGTTGGAGGCCACTCAGATGGAAGGCGGTTATGGTGGACTCTGCCAAGACCAAGTTGCTTGCCAGTGGAGCTCTAGGAGCGTGCTCTAAATTGCAGCAACTTCCTCTTCACATTCTATCTTGCAAAAAATAAAAAGTATAAACTCAACATTTTTGGTACCGAACCCTGTAGTGTACCAGTGGAAGGTGTGCACTTGGGTTCTTTTTAAAGTTTTCCTCTTAGACACATTGGCAGTGTGAGCTCTGAATAGGCAAGTGTCAGGTTCCTTGGTTATTCGTCCCATTAGCACTGGTCAGGAATGTTCTTGCTTTCATTCCCCATTCATCGAAAACTTTAATAAGTCATCTAAAATTTGGTCACAATAGCAGCTAATTAGACCTGTTAGATTTAATTTAGACGTACTTGTAGCTGGCCAGAAGCAGAATCCTGGAACTTCCATAATAGACCAACTTTTAAGTTGGGATACCAGGAAAGACCACTTCCTTCTATTCTTTTCAGAGCATGAAAGAAAAGCATGCTTTCAATTGCCTTAACCAGTCCCATCAGAAACCTGAGAATCTTGATGTTGGCCAGAAACGATTCCACCAGATTATAGTACTTCATTAAAAGGCTCCAAATTTTCTACTGAGATCTTGAGAATAATATAAATGTGTTTACGAGTACTGTGGATTCAGTCATATAATTAGCTCTGAACTTTGCTTGCATGGAAATGGAAATGAAGAAGGGTCCCTTGTTCAAAACATACCTTCTCCGTCTTGTATTGCCCAGTTACACTGTGTGGCAACACTCTTTGCACTGATCAGCATTGCAAGAGTAATAAGGTCCATTGCAAACAGATATTCCCAGTCCTGGGTATGCAACACCAGATCCAGCTGTCGTGCCTTCCCCTACCTCGCTCCTAAAGCCTTGAATGTTCCTCCCCTGCACATCAGAGCAGCAGCCTCAGTTCCTGAAATCCGTAAGAAACTGAATACCTGGCTCTTTACCTAGCTCGGCCCATACAGCTCCTCCTTCAACGCCAGGATACCCTCCCTAGTGTGTTGTGTGCTGTACAAATATACATAACATAACATTCAGAGCTGTGGCTACACTACTTCCTCATGAGAGTTGCTAGGCACCCGTTGTGAAATTATGGTTGACTTATTTCCCCTGCTAGGACGGTTAGAATATTTCACCTCCCTTTCAGTATGCATGTGTGGTCTCTATGAAGTAGATAGGCAAGGGTTAAATTGCTTGCCCCATACCATCGATTTAGGCTTCCATGTGCCTTCCCTCTTTCTCTGCCTCTAATTTCCCCTCCTGCAGCGCATAAACTTATGAGTAGAGTCCTGGCACTATAGTTGGGGATGGATGTGATCTGCTGTTCTAGCCAAATTTGTTCCTAACAGCGAGGCTGACTTGGTGTAAATCCTCCCATAGTTTGAGAATTGTTTACACATTGCCTTGTATAGATAAGAAGGAAATGAGAGAGGTGAGATTGTCAGGTCAAGTTGCCTAATCTAACAGAATAAAACGTGACAGACATCTGGTTGTAGAGCACAATGTTAGAAGGAAAAATAACCTGGACCCGAACTAGGCAGTGTAGAACCCCGCTACTTTTCAGCATTCAGGAGTTTTAAATTGTTCCATTTAGAAGCACAGAGGTCTGCCACACACACATGTGCTAAGCTGTCCACCCTTGTCTGTCATTGTGTTCCCTTCTTGTCCACTTGCTCAGCAAATGCAGGATCTTGCTTTTGGTCTTGACACTGGCTTACTTCTCCATATTATCTTTGGTAAGTTTAATGTCCAGTTTATATAAAACAGGATTGACATACACAAGAAACCCCAGGGAAAAAACACATTTCTAAAGCGATTCGGTTACCAGTGGTTAGGAAGAGAGTGTAAGATCTGGTAGATTGTCTTTTCACCTCACTCACATTAGAACTAGCAAGAGAGACAGTATGTGTCAGTTGTAGGGAAATATAGAAATTCTACTACAGAGCCATACATTTTTGATTTTGAACACTGGTGAGAGTGAAATTCAAGTGAGTTAAACATCTGTTGTCTCTTAAAACAGCATCATTCTGAATGGCACCTGGTCATTATCCTACTGATGGTAACCATACCCGTGGCTCCCTTAAAAGATGAAGATTTATTGCCTTAGATATGTTCATCTTGATAGCCACCTCCTTGGCCTGTACTGTTAGTGAACTCTGCCAGATCCATTAATGGGCTGGAATCTTACATTCTTCAAACCTAGAGATATTTGAGATTTTCTACTGTTGGGCTCAGACCGCCATCGCAAAGGCAAGGCAACTGAAGTGGGATGTGGTTTGAGAAGTTACACTGGCCACACTGATCAGTATAGCTACCTTTCTAGGCTATGAATTTTGTTAGAAATTTGCCTCTAACAAAAGCTTTGCCGGTCTCCATTTCCCATTGGGCTGTGGCGTACGTCAGTCATTGGTATAACATTCAGGGTGCCTATGTTCTCGATGATATTGATGCCTCTCCACAGGAGCAAAGGCATTTCATAACCATGTTCTCTTTTTTTGTAAACATTATTTAATAGAGGCTTCATGGCATTTACACGTTAGGTCTGATCCTTGAGAGATATCTAGATAATCTGCCTGTAAGAGTTAACTGTGGGGTGCATGGGTTCAGAACTGGTGCCATAAATGGGAGACTTTAGACCAGACACTAGGTAATGTAGGCTCCAAGCAATTGGTAAGAATGATGGCCTATTATATTATAGAGCTTATTCACAAAAACATGTATGAGTATGGCAAGTAGTACTATCGGAATACTATTTTAGGTACTATTATATGCCTTTGTGAGTTGGCCCTGAAACGTCCAACTTTCTATTACTATAAATGCAAAGAGGGCGCAGTCCTTTCTGTTTGTGCTGTATATGGCTATTCCTTCTCTATTCCAATTTAATATGTTTTGAGGCCAATTTACAATGGTATGTAAGAGTACATAAAATAGTACTACAGCAGTATTGCTTTTCATACTCCAAAAATGTCATAGTGAATATACCGCTAAGAGCCCCTGGTTACTACATTTCTTTTCTTTTTTTGTTAACTTGTTTTTTATTCTAATTAACAGGACGTGCCGTTAGTCCAGCAACCGTCGTAGTGTGCATAGACGAGGATGAAGAGACCAGTTCCACAGGTCACCCCGATGTAGAGATAATAGAGTCCACTAGTAGGCCAGCAGGTGAGTTAATAGAGCTTACCCCATCAAATCTATTGCTATGCTTCATTTGGGCACATATATATATATACAAAGCAAGGCAGAGCCATTCTCTTTCTGTTGTGGACTTCCATATGTAACCCACTTGGGCACATGCTGTAACACTGTTTGATTATCTCAGAGATATCATTGATTAAGTACTGACCTCCAAATTAAACCACCATGTCATGTTGTGGTACTGGGCACTTGATAAACCTTGATGTCTGTCACAGTGTTGTTCGCTATTGGCAGTGTCGTTCTCAGTGTAAGATCTTTGCCAAAGGAGTGTGTGTTTTCTGATTATTACTTTTACAGACTAGCTATAGGTATCACCTACTGAAGTTTTAGCTACTCAAGTGCTTCAAAGTAATTCCCTGAAGAACTCGCATCACTTGCTGAGCTTTTGATTACTTCATGATAGGGCGATACAGATATTCTTTATCAGAATTGTTTAGCCAGTTTAAAAATCCAGATTTCAGTCAGTCCGAATTCAGCTATGAGGTGGAAGAAGGAAAAACAACTGTCTCATAGCATGTGTTGCTGTAGATACACCTGCTCTGCATACTCCTGCCATCTAGTGTTTGACTCAGACGTTAGCAACTTGTTTTTCTTCAAAGAAGTCTTTTGAATTATAAGGTATACTGATACTGACTCCTCCCTTAATTGGCAATTGGGTATCGAGTCTTTTGTTGGATTGTTTTTTTCCGCCATCGGGTCTGGATGTGAATTGACATGGCTCCGGTGTTCAGCACGAAGAGCACAGTTCTTTAGGCCTTTTCTTTTCATCTCTTCGACCCCGGTAGCATCGGAAAACACTTTGATGACGAATGACCCAGTTCACCGCACTTCACCATATCAGGCATCTAAAGCCCTTGGTGCTCACCAGTTAGGGCCTCAGGCCCTTTTTAAGGCATTTGGCCCTGTCTCTCTAACTTTCTAGATGAAAATGCACCTAGAGTGTTGGAAAGGACGCTTTTTCAGTATTGTCCACAGTGACATTCCAAATGGACTGATCACCACCAAGTCTGTAACCAGTGTCTCTCCCCTGAGCATGACTACTTCAAGTATTTGGCCTACCTTACTTTCTGGTCCAAAAAGATCCTCGGCACCGACGTGAGCACAAGTAGGGCCATCAGAGGATGCAGCACCAGGATCAAGACATAACTGATATCTTCGGGGAGTAGTACGTTGAGGAAGAACAGTCCGGGCCATCGGAGCCAGAGCTCCTCCATTTGTCTCCGAACGTTGAGGTGGAATTCGCCTCGGAGTCTAAGGAAGAATAGCAGCAAGATCCTTGAGATGCTTACACAGCAATCAAAACGTCACACTGAGTACCATCTCGTCTGAGGGCCACCTCAACACAGCACAGCAGCCACGATTTCAGGGCGACCACCTCCATCGTAAAGGCCAGGCCTCTAGCCTTGGGTCTCAGTGACCCTCAGCTGGACCACTAGTGCCTTTGGGCCATTGGTGGCGCTGAGCAAAAACTTCGGAGCTGAGACGGTCTCTGTCTTCGGGTAAGGAACCGAACCAGCCTTCTAGTCTGAAACTCCTCACAAGCCTTCGAGGCCGAAAGACCTTTCAGTGGCGGCTAACACACCAAACTCTGTAGCAGTGCCAAAACCTATTCCAGCATTGAAAATGACCTTGAAGCCGAAACCAAGATCAACGCCAAAACAACTCTCCACTCCAAAAGCCCAATCAACACCAAAAAGAGGCTTGTCCACTGCATGGGATGACTCCGAACAACCTATTCTTCAGCACCTGCAGGTTGAGCTTGATGCTCGGCAAAAGATCTTGTTTATTCACCCCCCATGGGGGGAAATCGGAACAAAGGCTCCAGCAAAGTCAACTGACACTCTGCTTAGGAAAAGAAGGCTGCCATTTGAAGAGGAGATTGATTTTGATCCTGCACCACCCCCAAAAGCAGTAAAAGTACAAGGACAGGGGCACCAGCTCCCCCACCTAATCAACCTCCATCTCCTCCTCATGTTCTCCCCCACGTTTACCTTCTCCTCCTCCACCTCCTCTGCCTGCTTCTCCTCTGCCTCCATCATCATCACATCTTTTGATACCCCCTCTTCATGCTCTCCAGAGGGATCACCTCAATCTTCACATGGGGAAGGAGGCCTGAGTTACCTTTTAGACTCTTGAGCCTGGCTTAAAAGAGGACCCTTGGGAGGACCAAACTGTCGATCCCCTGGGTGACACAAACCCCGATGTGTACCCAGTTAAGCCATCCCCCACCCTATGACACAGCTTCCTACCATGAGGTCATCCAAAGGGCAGCCACCTGACACAAGGCGGGCATGCACATCATCGAGGAAGAAGATGACTTCCTTGTTGAGATTCTGTGTAGGAAACAGCACGGTTCAATTCCTTCTCATGTAAAAGCGAATGCTAAAAACAATCAGCAGAGACCACGGGTTGACAAAAAATATAAAAACTCCCCAAATTATCCATGTACATTCAGAGACAGTTACCACCTGGCACATTAGTTGCTCAGCCGCGCAAGCATGCAAATGCCCAGGGTACAGGAGGCACTTCCCCCCCCCCAGACAAGGGGAGCAAAAAGATAGATGCGACAGGGAAGAGGGTGACTGTACAAGCAGCTACACACTGGAGAAAGGGTAAAACAATGTTCGAGGCATGCGAGCTGTAGATCACATGCTTTGCATACTCCTGACATCTAGTGTTGGGTCTGGATGTTTGCAATTTGTTTTTCTTCGAAGAAGTCTTTCCAGTCATGAGGTAGGTGACTACTCCTTTTGGTGATAGTGCGCATGGGCATCGACTCCATTGTTAGATTGTTTTTTTCTGCCATCGAGTTCGGACGTGAATTGCTGCACTCCGTTTCGACACCGTTCCTCCGGTTTCCCTCGGTGCACAAGACACTCACCCTCGACGGTATTGTTTTCGATCACGTAATCCCATTCTCCGCGTATCGTATTTACTGAAAAACCCTCTTTCGATCTGATAGCTCGTAGAAGGCCATCGGGCCTACCCGCGTCAGTCCGCCTCGCAGTCAATGGAACAGACTCCATTTAAATTCTGCCCTCGGTGCCACGCGAAGTTTCCGCGCACCGACTCACACAAAGTGTGCAACCTGTGCTTGTCTCTGGAGCACAGCGAACAGGACTGCAACGTGTATAAGGCTTTCCAATCGAAGAAAACGCTTCGCAACCGTCGGGCTCGAAGTCGCAACATGCAGAGCCAACACACAAGTTCCATTCCGGACCTCTTCGGAGAAGATTCGGAACAAGAAGCCGGAGACGCCATGGGAGCCGAAGAGGAACAAGACCCCATCTCCGACTACGGCTCCGAGGGGGACGAAGACATCCCGCAAGGGCAGCGTACCGTGAGTACCGATCCTCCCTTGCCCCAAAGTCCACCTCAGCCCAAGAAGAAGACTCCGGTCCAACCCCCGCCTCCGGGCCACGGTCGGCACCGGGAACATGTTTCTGACGCCCCGCCCTCCGGCTCGGCTCCGAAACAAAAGCCTTCCAGCTCCGAACAGAGCCGTTCAAAAACAGGCACCGAGCTGAAAGCTTCAGGATCCAAGTCAAAGACAGGCTCCGCCCCACCCCCTTCGACAAGTTCGGATCCGAAATCCTCGGCATCTAAAACCCCGGCATCCAAAACACTGGCACCGAAACTTTCGGCACCGAAACAAGCGGATGTGCCGATTCCATCTAAAGAACAACATTTCGATGCTCAGCCTTCCAGTCCGGATCCGAAACAAAGGGGGCTATATATCTACCCAACTACTGGACATATCACCACAAAAGTGACAATTAAACACAAACCTGATATAGAAGAGGTCTACCACATTCCTTTAAAAAGGAAAAATGTTGGTACTGATCCTTCTCCTCCTCCCCTTCCATCACCGCCTTCTCCTCAGTTTCAACCCTTATCGACCAAAGAAATACTCTCCCTACTCCGCTCCTATGATCTCCTTCATTACACCTATAACACAGTGCACTCAGACAACTTGCATAAACATTCCCTAATCCAAACCATCCCCTCCAATACTCACAGAGTTACAAAACATAATACTAGAGGTATAGTCGAAAACAACCTTATGCGAGTCCCCCTCACACAGGAACCCAACCCAACCACCATCAAGGCTTGTCTCAAATGTATACTTCTAAACTGTAGATCTGCCTCAAGACATGCAGCTGATATAGCTGACCTCATACTCACTCATGAACCTGACCTCCAAATTTTGACCGAAACATGGTTAAATGAATCATCTATGCCCATCCTCGACATACTGGTACCCCCAAACCATGATATCACCAGATTAGATAGAACTGATTGGCCAGGTGGCGGTATTGCTTGCATACATCGGAACAATCTCACAGTGAACCGCTCCCACTCACGGGTATTATCCTCATGTGAATACCTTTGTTTAGACATCACTAGTAATTACAAACCAGTGTGTTCACTGCACACATTCTACCACCCACCAGGGGATAACCTCATCTTCATCGAACATCTCATGGATATTGTAACTACAAATGCTGGACAACAAAATACTAAAATATTCCTCGGAGACCTCAATCTCCATTGGAATGACCTTAATGATTCTGCGGTCAATAGCCTCAAAGCTTTCCTCTCGGACCTTGACCTCTCCCAAATCTGTACCAGCCCCACACATGACAAAGGCTCAATCCTAGATTTGGTCATTTACAAGGCTGAATCCATTCAGCTTGAAACGATCCTCCCCTGTGATTGGTCTGACCACCACATCATCACATTCTTCATCAATGAACCAGTAAAATTATACTCTGCTCAACCCACAAGAACTAAAATATGGAAGAGGAATCTAGAAAATGCTGGTGCCGACTTAATCACAACCTCTAGTGCCAACCTCCTGCTTCCCCCTGAAGGCCTATCCAATGTTCAAGATCTGACTAACCACTACTTCTACTCCATGACCATGGTATTAGACACAGCCGCTCCCTTACAATTGAAGAGAGTCTCCACAAAAGACTCAAAACCAAGGTACGATGGTAGACTCAATGAGGACAGACGAATGAACGACGATGGAGATCAGCACCATCCCCTGACCACCTCAAGCTGCTAAGAACCACGAGAAACTCCTACTACAGAAAGATCAGGCGATCAAAAGCAGACTTTTTCATTAATCAATTAGACCAAGCCAAGAACCGTCCCAAAAACTAATGGAACTAATCAAACACAATCTAATGGTGTACCTCACCCCCTCCAAGCTAACCCAGACACACTACCCAATTGCGAAGAATTTGCCTCCGTCTTCACTATGAAGACAGAAAACATAAAGACGGACCTGCTTAACGACTTAATAATTCATACTGACACTCACATGGACACTTCATCTCCCCCTCCAGGAGCCCCAATCATATGCTCACCAAAGTTCGACCTCAAAAATAACGCCTCCTGGTCCTCCTTCAATACATACAGTGAAGAAATATTAAAAGCGCTCATGGCTTTGAATCCCTCCAACCACTTCACAGACCCTCTTCCCGCAAATTACATAAAAGACTTCATACCACTGTTACAGCATCTATGGACCAAGATTATAAATGCCTCTCTGCTTCAAGGAATCATCCCAGAAATCCTTAAATCTGGGCAGGTATCCCCCATCCTAAAGAAGCCAACGGCTGACCCCTCGGACTTAAAAGATTACCGCCCAATATCCAACATCCCAACTCTGGCCAAACTCTTAGAAAAATGTGTTCACATACAGCTTGGCAACCACATAGACCATTTCAACCTGCTCAACCAATACCAATCCGGCTTCCGTGCAGGGCACAGTACTGAATCAGCCATGACCCACATAATAGATGACGCACTAAAAATCCTAGACCAAAACGAAGCCTGTTTGCTAATCTTGCTTGACCTATCTTCGGCCTTTGACTCCGTCAAACAAGGCAACTTGCTAGATCTCCTGAAACATAGAATGGGATTATCTGGATCAGTTCTAAATTGGTTCACCTCTTTCCTTCAAAACAGATCACAAAGATTTAAGGTTAATCAATTCTTGTCAAAGCCCGTCCCAGTCTCTTTAGGAGACCCGCAGGGATCATCCCTCTCTCCTACTCTTTTCAACCTATTCATGGAACCGCTCACCGAAATTCTCAGCTCCTCAAACGTCCATTATCACATGTACGCAGATGATACACAATTATATTTAAAGATCCACTCGCTAGAGGACATCAAATCTCTCAACTTAACACTCAGACCTGGCTGGCCGAAAACCATCTGAAACTAAACACCCTCAAAACTGAATTCCTCCTAATCGCTCCTCCCAACCAATCGACCATCATTCAAGATTGGTTGAAACATCTAACAGCACTCAACTGCCAACCTCTTATTATCAACTCAGCGAAATCGCTGGGAGTAACTCTTGACAGAAATCTAAACATGCAGAAACACATTAGCGCCGTTACAAAAGGAGCAAATTTTCAGATGAACACCTTGAGAAAACTAAAACCCTTCCTTCCCGCAAATGACTTCAAACTGGCAGTTCAAGCACTAGTAATCCCAAGAGTGGAATATGGGAGTGTCTCTCTCTGCGGTCTTCCCAGATCGACGACGGCCCCTCTAAGAGCTTCAATCAACGCAGCAGCCAAACTCATCACAGGCTCCAAAAGAAACTGTCACATCTCCCCTGACCTTAGAGCCCTTAACTGGCTACCTTTCGAAGCTAGAATTCAACTAAAAATCGCATGTATGACGCACAAGGCCAAACATCACAACACTCCGAGTTATCTGGCACAGAAATTGGTGCTTTCTTTTGGCAACAGATCCTCCAGGAGCTCTAGTAACCTTCTACTGAAACCACAACGATTTGCCAAGAAGAAAACATACAACCGTGCCTTCTCGGGGATGGCTCCCAGGATTTGGAATGCACTGCCCCCAGAAACTAGACTGAATCCCTCTACTGCATCTTTCAAAAAAGAAGTGAAATCTCTTCTCATGTCTAAATTCACATGAACTATGTATATAACTTGTAATACGACTGTTGGTTTGTATTGGACATAATTATATCTCTCAATGCTTTTTTGTTTCAAATATCTGCCCTTGTAAAGCGCTCTGATACCCGCAAGGGTCTTGTTCGCGATATATAAAACCTTCAAAATAAATAAACCCTTACTAATTTCACCTGAGCACTCACGACCACATACACCTGAAGATCAGGATGATGGGGATGGGGCTGGGGACAATGAGCCAATACCCGCAGACCCATGGACAGACTGTAATACCAATTCCCCCACAGGGAATGATCCTGATCTGTACCCTACCAAGCCTTCTCCACCGGACGACAGTGTAGGATACATAGAACTGTTGGGTAGAGCTGCTAACTACCATGGGGTTCAGCTGCATAAGGAATCCCTAGAAGAGGATTACCTTTTCGAGACTCTTAGCACCACACAAAAGTCCTCGCACACACTCCCCATGCTCAAGCGTATGATCAGGCACGTAGACGATATTTTTAATGACCCCGTCAGGGCACGTATCCTCACCCCTAGGCTAAACAAGAAGTATAAGCCGGCACCATCAGATCCAGCATATATAAGGGGGCAGTTACCATTGGATTACTTGGTAGTTTCCGACGCACGCAAAAGGGCCAATTCACAAACAACAGGAGATGCTCCACCCTCAGACAAAGAATCTAAGCTGCTAGACGCTTCAGGGAAAAGGGTAGCCTCACAGGCTGCGAACTTTTTGCGCATCTCCAATACACAAGCTATGTTAGCTAGGTACGACATTGGGATGAAATGGAGCAGTTGCTCCAATTTCTACCTGATGAACACAAGTCCAAAGCGCAAGAACTAGTGCGAGAAGGACAGCTCATTTCCAATAATTCTATCAGGTGTGTCCTAGATGCTGCAGACACTGCTGCTAGAGCTGTCAACACCAGCGTCCTTTTAAGAAGGCATGCCTGGTTACGTATTTCAGGATTCAAATCAGAGGTTCAGACTTCCATCCTGAACACACCATTCGACAAGGAACACCTCTTTGGCCCTGTGGTAGATTCCTCATTAGAAAAAATGAAAAAGGACACAGAAGTGGCCAAATCTATGGGAGCCCTTCAATTAACACCAGGACCTAATTCCTTTCGGCGCTCCTTCTACCGCGGAGGGTCCAAGAATACCTCCTCAGATAGTACCACCACCACGTATAAAGGCAACAATGAACCCTCTGCCTCTAAGGGTTACTTCAGAGGGGGTTACAGAGGCAACAATGGCAAAGGTAGAGGTAGAGGTAGAGGCTCCAATACACGCGCCTCCCCCTCCAATACCAAACAGTGACTTCCCTACACTCCCCCCCGACCATTTAACACCGGTCGGGGGCATCTTTCACATTTCCTACCCGTCTGGCAGTCCATAACTACAGACAAATGGGTACTGGAAATTATCCGTTCTGGTTATTGCCTGGAGTTCACCAACAATCCTCCAAACATTCCTCCACGGTCACACAAACTGTCACCAGATCACTTACACCTCCTCAAACAGGAGGTTCAGTCTCTCCTTCTAAAGGGGGCTATAGAGCCCGTACCACTACAATATCACGGGTCGGGCGTATACTCCTTTTACTTTCTCATACCCAAAAAGGACGGTTCTCTCAGACCAATCTTGGACCTCAGAGAACTAAATCTTTACATACAGTCAGACCATTTGCACATGGTGACACTTCAACAAGTGCTACCACTTCTGCAACAGGGCGACTTTCTGTCTACTCTAGACTTAAAAGACGCCTATTTTCATATTCCAATACATCCTGCTCATCGCAAATATCTCAGATTTGTGGTAGCGGGCCAACATTACCAGTTCAAGGTACTCCCGTTCGGAGTCCCCACTGCTCCCAGAGTCTTCACAAAGTGTCTGGCAGTAGTCGCTGCTCACCTGAGGAGACAACTGTTGTATCCTGAGTTAAATGCTATTCATGTCCTGCCTGTAGAATCTTATTGTGATGACATGTTGTAGAATGTTGTGAGTCAAAGAGTCACAGTTGACTGGGCTGAGCTGCCTGCTGGCTGCTCCTGGTGGGGTCTTGATATGGTCTTTATTGGGTCTATTGTACCATCTTGAATAAAACTACCTGAAACCCATCTTGCGTACCTGACTCAATCACCACAAGTTTTTGGCGACGATCTTCAAAAGAACCTGCTTCTGTCACCTCATCAAACTTCAAGCAACATTAAGGTACAGATCAACTCAACTTAATCTATGGCAACTGGCATCTCTGACCCCACCAGTGACCTACCACCGGTCGCCCACACCAGTCTGCCAGTTGTTCCTGTGCGTCTGGGGAAGTGCTACTTCAGGAGCTGCCCTTTCAGTTTTGGGCGTCTACTCCCCATCATCACTACGCCTCTGTGCTGCGCCTTCAGTGAGGGTAAGCCTGCCATTCCACGGCGTCTGCGTCCTGTGCTGTGCCTTCAGTGAGGGTAAGCCTAATCTAGTGTGTTCACCTGCCACATATCTACGTCTGCACACTGTCTGAGGGAGAAGTGTGCTATTATATGTGTGCGCCAGCCAAGGTGTCTCTACTATCTGGATGTCTGTTCCACTTTTCAACGTCTATGCTACCTTGGAAGAAGAGTGCTCGTGGGATTGTGTTATCTCAAGACAGTTCTTCCTGTGGCTACACTATCTCCTCAAACGAGGTAATTGAACTGCCTGTCGTATCCTGTGTGCCTTTCATCAAGAGGAGGTGTTTTCGCTGGAGCATAGCTGTTTACGCATTTTCTTGTGCACTTTAAAAAACGGACCCGTGATAGCAAGGTCAGCTGTGGTCACGTTTTTTTTTTAAACTGTGGTAAGGCCGATCTCTTGTGGAGTCGTGTTGGTGAGGAGTTCTCTACTGGCCTTCCACGTCACCTTTTCTCTTGTGAACTTATGGTGTTTAGTTCCTACGTCTACCGGTGAGTGCGGGCATTTTGTTTTGGTGTTTTGGAGGCCGGTGGGGGTTGGCGATGCACCATGGCTGTTGGGGTGTTTACATTTGAATACAGCACGAGCCCCTCACCGCGTGCACATTCTTAACAGGCGCAATCTTACCTCACTGCCATTGCCTCCCTCCTTCCTTTTGTGACGTCTGGACACTTTTCTATCGCTGTGCTGTGGGAGACGTTTCAATGCACGTTGTTGCTGCAAGCCATCCGGCGCGGCGCCTTGATGCGTGCCGCCATTTTTGGATTGGCGGATTTGCGCCGTGTCTTTCCTTCTCGTTACCAACCACGTCTCACTTTGGGAATCACGCTTTTGTCTGGCATCGCGTGAAGCATCCTACAAGCTGTGCCAACCACGAAGACCGTGTTTTCTATAAAGTTATTTCTAGTTTGTCACTTTTCACCACGATCGCGGTTGGAGGATCTTTTCGTATCGCATTCCTGCATCGTTTCACCAGTTTGTGCGATTTCAACTCTTCTTTTGGACGGTGAGTTAAACTCTTCGTTTGATTTCGACACGCGCGATGATCTGTGGAGTTTTTGCTGTGGAGTTTTTGCTGCTCCTCCTTGTTACCAGTGATGCCTTTTGTCAAGGAAACGCCTTTTGACCTAAATTAACTTCCTGACAGTCTCCGAGTGTGTCTATGTATGGCGTTTACTTGGTCCCGACACTTCGAGGATTTATTTACGTCTGCCTGTGTTACCATGGTGATGGGCACACCAATGACTTCCACTAAGTTTATGGTGCAGTTTACTTGCATTCAAATGTTTGTTCTCTACAGTTTTTCTTGTGGTGTATGATTTCTCACAGTAACGCATGTCCATTGGGAGTGAAGTTATTTTTCCATTACATGCAATTTTTCTCGCTGCCTTTCCTGCTGCCAACTTTGTTTGCTTTACACATTTTAGTCTTCCCTACCTGGGATCGCAGGGGGTTTTAGTCCCTTCTGCACATGGTACATTCGTACATTTTTTTTTTTTTTGTGTACTACAATTGTCTACCCTTCATAGGGCATCTATGCAAAGGTTTCAGTCCTGTTGCGTATGTAACTTTCTCTAACCTAGAGACTGCTTACGGGTTCCTACCCACATTTGACTCTCGGGTTCCTACCCATGTATTCGGGTTCCTACCCGTATTTAAGCCATGTGTTCCTACCCATGTATTCGGGTTCCTACCCATATTTAAGTCATGTGTTCCTACCCATGTATTCGGGTTCTTACCCATATTTAAGTCACACCCACATTTGGTATACAGACACAGTCTAGTATACCCCACACAGGGTGTACGCTATGGGCCTTTGTCCCATCACAGTTATATTCAATATAATATTCCTTTCACTGTTTGGGATATGTCATGAGTTCCTACTCATATGTGCTTTATTAACACAGTTACATTACTCCAGTGCATGGTGTGGAAGTTTCACACAATGTTTGTCCTTACAAGGTTATCGTTACCCTACATAGGGTGTGTATGGGGAGTTTTCCCATTTTGTGCACGACTCAGTTCTGGTTTCAAGGGTGTCATTCCCTTTTGCATGTATATATATTTGGGTTCTTACCCGTATCTTCTTGTTTACATCGCTCAACCCCTTTTCGCTTTCACGGTGTCAACTTTAAGAGGGGTATTAACTCTATGTATGCACTGTTTATATTTATTGTTCATTGCTATTATACACTGTTATTTTTTATTATATTTTGTCATATTGTATTGATAATGGTGTTGGGGTGAGGAATCTCCTTTCTCTTTTCCTCATCTTCCTTGTTTCCCTCTTAATTTCTGTTTTCCTCGTGTTGTCATCTTCCTTGTGTCTCGTGTGGATTCTGAGCTTTCCTCTGCTTTTCTGTCGTGTTTTCTTGCTCTGTTGGTTTTTCATTTTTCAGCCTCCTTACAATCCTGTTCTGGCCAGTGGGTGTGTTTTGGGGCAGTCGTTCGTGCTTCCTCTTCTCCTATTCTCTGACTGTTATTTCTTGCCTTGTTTTTGTGTGTAGAAGGGAGGATGGTTCTTAAGTTCTTGTTTTTCTCGTGTTGTCATCTTCCTGGTGTCTCGTGTGGATTCTGAGCTTTCCTCTGCTTTTCTGTCGTGTTTTCTTGCTCTGTTGGTTTTTCATTTTTCAGCCTCCTTACATTCCTGTTCTGGCCAGTGGGTGTGTTTTGGGGCAGTCGTTCGTGCTTCCTCTTCTCCTATTCTCTGACTATGTTATTTCTTGCCTTTGCTTTTGTGTGTAGAAGGGAGGATGGTTCTTATGTTCTTGTTTTTTTCTCATCCTTTTCTGTTGCTCTCTTCTTTCATTGGTTCGTGGTTCTTATTTCCTCTTTGTTTCTCCTCTTAATCTTTCTTTTTTTTCTCATTGTTGTTCTTTTGTATATTTGGAAGAAAGGGGGATATGTTATATCCTGAGTTCAATGCTATTCATGTCCTGCCTGTAGAATCTTACTGTGATGACATGTTATAGAATGTTGTGAGTCAAAGAGTCACAGGTGACTGGGCTGAGCTGGCTGCTCCTGGTGGGGTCTTGATATGGTCTTGATTGGGTCTATTGTACCATCTTGAATAACACTACCTGAAACCCATCTTGCGTACCTGACTCAATCACCACAACAACCCATTCATGTCTTCCCCTACTTGGACGACTGGCTCATCAAAACCAGTACGTATCCAAGATGTCTCCAACACACTCATAGGGCACTGCAGTTACTACACCAACTGGGGTTCACAGTCAATGTGTTGAAATCACATCTCCAACCTTCCAACAATCAAAACTACCTAGGAGCCACTTTAGATACTCAAAAGGCTCTGGCCTTTCCCACCACAGCCAGAATTCGAAACATTCAGGCTCTAGTTCTCCGGTTTCAATCCAATCACTCGCTTCCAGCTCGAGTGTATATGCAACTACTGGGTATGATGGCATCTTGCATCATGTGGTATTTGTTGTGTGTGTGCCACGTGTGGGTCGCGTGGAGTGTGTGAATGCGGAGAGTGGAATGTGGAGTGTGGAATGTGGAGTGTGATATCGAGGGATTCGAGGAGTGGGAGTTGGAGAAGAAGGGAAGCGGAGGAAGCTGTCTCCGGTGTCGTTGCATCTGTATTTCTTACATTAAAGATCTTGACCCACTACCTACCGTCTGGATATCCTTCTTTCCCACAATGGCGACGAGCGGGAAGCATAACGACACCGGGGACTTCTGACAACTACCATCGTTTTCCTTGGCCTTTCGGACATTTGCCGGATTTGGCCGAACTACTGCATTGGATGCGGCTGAACTCCTACGTTACTGGTTGCCCTTATTCTGACTGACTGATTCTGGTGAGACCCCAGAGAAACGCGGATGAGAGGAGGATCATGACGCAAGCAAGCACGGACCGTCGTTGATGCGTCATCGTTACCACAGCAACGGATGAACGCTGACGTCCGTGGCATTTTGATCCTGTCAACTGGAGATCGTCTCGACGCTTGCGCAATGATGTCATCAAGCGCATGACCGTAGCAGCCAATTTACACCAGTCGTCTTGCCATCGGGAGTTGCACATCTTCGAAGAGGGGCGCAGGGAAGTTTTTTCCTTCTTGCCATCGGGAGTGGTGCTTACTACTTATCTACGGAGCTGGCTTTCCATACAGGGGAGTTCATTTTTGCTATTTCTCAACGGAGGCTGCCCTTCATTAAGCTATTTGTTCAGGTAACTGTTGTTGGTATGGTATTCGAGACAGTTACACCTGGGTCCTTGGCCGTATTCAAGTAAAATTAAATGTGTTTGTCGATTTCGGTGACAGGCACACCTGACTATTTGTGTTAGCACTATTGACCTTGATGAACGTTTGTTTTTAACTATATTCGTGGACCCCAGGACAAGTGCATTTTTATTCTTGTACCACTGACTTTGGCGAACTTTTTCTGCAAGCATAGAGACTTCTTAGTATTCTCTTTAACCACCAGTTTTGCATTATGGCAACTATTCAACCACCGCCGTTTTTTTAGCCGATTTGGGTGAACCTCCTATTGCTTGGGATCTGTGGATTGATTTGTTTGAAGCGTATGTAGAAGTTATTGAGAAGGATGAGTGCTCAGAAGTAAGGAAATTGTCACTTCTTAAACATAGATTAGGTGCGGTGGGGTTGAGAGAATTTAAGAATTTACCATTGATAGAGAATGCCGGTGACATTGGTGTTTATCAATATGCAATTAAACAAATGCATGAAAGGTTTGGCAGGAAAATCAACGTAGTTATGGAGAGATTTAAGTTTTATTCAAGAGTGCAGAAGGAGGAGGAATCCATTGATCAATTTGTCTCCGCTTTGAGAGGTTTAGCGGTCACATGTGAATTTGATCGAATGACCTATGATCAGGTTTTACGTGACCAAGTTTTGATGAAGACAAAGTCTAAGAAGATTCAAGAGAAGTTATGGTCATGTGGCAGTATTTCATTGAAAGCTGCTGTCGATGTAGCCAGGGGTGTTGAGGTTTCAGATCAGTGCATTCGTGAGGTGAGGAATGAAAAGAGTGTGTTGGGGAGCGAAAAAGTTATAACCAAGTTAGTGTTGTGAATAAAGATTGCAAGAATAAAAGTAAAGGTGATAGTAAAACTTTGGAGAGCATTCCTAACAGGAAATTTAATGAACCACGGAGATTTTTGTGTTACAGGTGTGGTTCCAATAACCATTTAGCCAATTTTAAATGGTGTCCTGCGTTAACAAAAGTGTGTACCACGTGCAAAAAGAAGGGACACTTTAGTAGAGTATGCAATAATTTGGGGAGGAAGGTGAATTTCATTCAAGACGATGTGTATGATGATGATTTAAGTGTAGTTGGAGAGGTATCTAGTGTTCATGATAAATCAGTTGTTGAGGTGGACAAAGCTAAAAAATTGCCCACGTGCACTGTGCGCATTGATGGTGTGGAAGTGTGTGTTATGGTAGACTCGTGTGCATGGTATACCATTATGGGCAAGGAGTTATTTAGGAAATTGTGGCCTAGTAGACCCTTGTTGGAACCTGACGTGAGTCCTGGAAGTTATTCAGGTCATAAAATTCCACTGGAAGGTTTTGTATGGGCGGATGTGTGCTTTGGACGCAAGTCATGTCGGGGCAAAGTGTATGTTGCCAATAAGGGGGCAACTATTTTAGGTTGGCCACATATCATGGATTTGGGTCTTAAGATTGACGCGAGTTTGGAGTGTCCTGTATTTGCCGTACAGTGTGAGAATGAGTGCGAGAAAATACACACTTATGCTGATTATTCTGAGCTTAAGAAAATGTACCTTGATGTTTTCTCGGATGATATAGGCAAAGCGGCGAATTTTAAACACAAAATTATATTACGAGAGAGTGTGTGCCCTATAAGACAAAAGCTTAGGAATGTTCCTATTAGTTATCGCGAAAAGTTGGGGGACATTCTTAAAAAATTGTGTAAGGATGGAATTATTGAGCCTGTGGAGAGTTCTGATTGGGTTTCTCCAGTAGTAATTTCCCTTAAGTCCAATGGGGATTTACGTTTATGTGTGGACTTGAGGTGTCTGAATGAGGCCATTTGGGTTGATACGTTTCCCCTTCCTAACTTACAAGAATTAACATCTTCTGTTGGGGGTTCTTCCTGGTTTTCTAAAATAGATTTGGCGAGTGCGTATCACCAAATTGAATTGGATGAGAACTCAAAGCATTGCACGGCCTTTATTACTCCTGAAGGCATGTTCAGGTATCGACGTATGCCTTTTGGATTAGCAAGTGCTTCAGCTGTGTTCCAGAGGGAAATGTCAAGAATTTTGCATGGGATTAGTGGAGCAAAGGTTTTCCAAGATGACATTCTGATCTTCGGGAAGAATAAGGAATCCCATGACAAGTATTTGCATACGGTTTTGGAAGCTCTTAGGGAACATGGGTTAACTGTTAGGAATGAGAAGTGTGTTTTTGGTAAATGTGAGGTGGAATATCTTGGTCATGTTATATCCAAGGATGGTATTCGACCTAAAATTAGTCATGTGGAAGCAATTTTGTCGGCTCCAGAACCAAGGAGCAAGGAACAGTTAATGTCCTTTCTGGGCCTTACTGAATTTTATTCTCGTTTTATTGAAAACTATGCATCCAAAGTGGAACCATTGAGGGCTCTACTAAAGAAAAATGCATTATTTGTATGGGAGCAACAACATCAACAATGTTTTGAAAATGTTAAGAAGGAGATTTCCGTAACTCCATATTTGAAACCCTTCATGCCTTCAGCTATTTGCATGTTATCTGTTGACGCTTCTGGGTATGGAATTGGTGCTGTGTTTTCACAACATATTAAGAATAAGAAATGGGTAGTAGCATATGCGTCTCGTACGTTGACACCATCTGAACGGAATTACTCGGTGATTGAGAAAGAATTGCTTGCTGCTGCGTGGGCTGCTGAAAGATTTCGTATGTATGTGTGGGGGAGGAAGTTCAAGATTTGTACGGATCATAAGCCGTTGGTGAACATTTTGAAACCTGAAGGAGGGAGGAATTTGACTCCGAGGTTGGCCCGGTTGGCTTCTAAATTGCAAATGTTTAGTTATGAAATTGAATACATTCCTGGGAAGGAAAACCTGGTTGCTGACGGACTTTCACGGCTGCCTAGTTCGATTCCTTCTGATGGGGCGGATGTGAATGAGTCTGATGTTGCTTTTACCTTCAAAGACATTTTGTCTATTGAAAATGAGGAGCGGTAGTATGTAATACTCTGTCTGAAGAATCGTGGTTGCATGAAACGGACAAAGACGTTGTTCTGAAAGAGGTTGAGAAGTATATTATGGATGGTTGGCCGAGGGAATCTGCCCTACGAGGAGAGTGTTCTGCATTTTGGAAAATTAAGGAAGAATTGTGTTTGTCAAATGGTATCATTTTGCGGGGGGACAGGATTGTGCCTCCGTTGGGCATGCGCAATAGTATTATTGAGAGGAGTCACAGGGGTCATGGTGGTATGTCAAGTACTAAAAGAAGAATTAAAGAATGTTTTTGGTGGCCTGGTGTTGATTCCATGGTGGATCGTTGGGTTAGGGATTGCAAGATCTGTGGTGCCAGTGATAAGGTGGCTAAACCTTTGTGTATACCTTTGACTATGGTGGAGTTGCCTGAGGGACCATGGCAAAAAATTGCTATTGATTTTATGGGTCCATTTTCTGCTGTGTCAGCGAAGGATTGTTATGCTATAGTTCTGATCGATTACTACTCCAAGTGGCCGGAGGTAAGGATGGTCAGTAATGTAACTACGGACGTGGTCATTGAATTTTTGGAAGACATGTTTTCAAGGGAAGGCGTACCTGAGATCTTGGTGTCTGATAATGGTTCCCAATTAATATCGGACAAGATGCAGGAATTTTTAATGGAAATAGGTATCAAACATATACGGTCATCATTATACCATCCCGAAGGGAATGGACAGGTAGAACGCTTCAATAGGGTGGTTAAAGAAGCAATTCAGTTGGCCCTAAGTGCAGGGTTACCTTGGAGGAAGGCTTTGCAAGAGAGACTTATGGCATATCGCGTTACTCCCCATTCGGTGACTGGTAAAACACCTTTTGAGGTGTTGAGGGGGAGGAAACCTTCAACTGTTTTGGTTCCTTGGTGGTTGAGGAAAAGGAATAATAGAATGAGGCCTAAAGGTAGTGCGCTTGATGAAGAAATCAAATCTAAAGTTAAGGAGTTCCAGGAACGCACGGTTCGTTCTCATGGTGGGAATTACCATTGGCCTGTTGTTCATGTTGGTCAGATGGTTCGTGTGAAAAATCCTAGAGGGGTCTTGAAGGGTGAAGCTGTTTGGTCAGGGCCTTTGGAAGTCCGGAAGGTGTTGGGTAGTGCGGTTGAATTGGAAGATGGTAGGAGATGGAATTTTCGTCAGTTGAGTTTTTGTAATGATCGGAATAGTGTTCCGTGTCGTAGGGTTCCAAGTGAGGAAGGGTGCAATGGTTACATGTTGGGGGAGGTTTGTGATGTAGAGTCACGTAGTAGTGGTGTGGTGTCACGCGGTTGGAATGATGGTTTGGTAGAGGGTGCTAGTCATGAACCAAATCTTGACAATGAGGTTTTGCGTCGTGGTACCAGGTTGAGGAGAGTTCCTGTTCGTTTTGCTGATTACAAATTAGGATAGTTGTTGGTTGAGTAATTTATTGTGTGGTGTTTGATGTATGTGTGTGTGTTGACGTATGTGTTTGTGCGTTGTGAAAGTTTGTGTGTTGTTGGAAAGGGGGAAGGTGTGTGGTATTTGTTGTGTGTGTGCCACGTGTGGGTCGCGTGGAGTATGTGAATGCGGAGAGTGGAATGTGGAGTGTGGAATGTGGAGTGTGATATCGAGGGATTCGAGGAGTGGGAGTTGGAGAAGAAGGGAAGCGGAGGAAGCTGTCTCCGGTGTCGTTGCATCTGTATTTCTTACATTAAAGATCTTGACCCACTACCTACCGTCTGGATATCCTTCTTTCCCACACATCATCATCGTTCCTCATGCCAGGCTTCACATGCGTCCCCTACAGGAATGCTTAGCGAGTTAGTGGAACCAATTGTAGGCTCTTTTAACCGATCTAGTATTGGTAAGCAGCCGTACTCATCGCTCTGTGCAGTGGTGGAACACACAAAATTTATCAAAAGGACGGCCCTTCATAGACATAGTTCCACAGACAATGCTACGGGCGGACGGGTCCCTCACTGGCTGGGGAACTCATCTTCAGCACCATACAGTGCAAGGCCTGTGGAGCCAACAGCAGAAATCTCTCCACATAAACCATCTAGAGCTGCTAGCAGTCTTTCTAGCGTTCAAAGCATTTCAGACTCACCTGGTTGGCAAAGCAGTCCTAGTTCGTACCGACAACATGACAGCTATGTATTACATACAAAAGCTGGGGGGGGGACACACTCTCCAACTGTCACACTTGGCTCAAGACATTTAGAGGTGGGCCGTTTACCACAAAATCGGAACACCTCCCAGGAGTAAACAATTAGATTGCCGATCTCCTCAGCAGACAGAGACAGCACATACACGAATGGGAACTACACCCTCAGGTTCTCCTCCCATACTTTCAAAGTTGGGGAGTCCCTCACATAGATCTGTTTGCCACACACCAAAACGCAAAATGCCCAAACTTCGCCTCCAGGTACCCACACCCGCTCTCTAAAGGCAATGCACTATGGATGAACTGGTCAGTGATATTTGCCTACGCTTTTCCGCCTCTCCCACTCATTCCATTAGTGGTTCGGAAACTCAGGCAAACATCCCTCACACTAATCCTAGTAGCTCCCACATGGGCCCGTCAACCGTGGTTCACAACCCTGTTGGAGCTGTCTCTGGTTCCACATCAAAAGCTGCACCTCACATCCAGTCTCCTCACACAGAGCCATGGAGAAATCAGACACCCAGATCCCAAACAGCTGAACCTCGCGATCTGTCTCCTGAAGTCATACAGTTTGGTTATCTAAATCTCCCACCAGACTGTATGAACATCATTAGAGAGGCCAGAAGGCCTACTACAAGAGCCTGTTATGCAGCCAAATAGAAACGTTTTGTTATCTATTGCAATAACAACAACATTCATCCTCTTGATGCTTCCATACAAAATATCATTTGTTACCTGTTACACTTGCAGCAGTCAGGATTAGCTTACACTTCTATCCGACTACATCTCGCTGCAATAGCTGCGTATCTACAACATAGGCAACATTTATCGCTTTTCAGAGTGCCAATAATCAAAGCTTTCATGGAAGGACTCAAAAGAGTTATACCACCAAGACTTCCACCTGCTCCAGTGTGGAATCTTAACATAGTCCTCAGAAGATTAATGGGCTCACAGTTTCTCTCCTGGAAAACTGCTTTCCTCATTGCAATCACTTCACTGAGGAGAGTGGGTGAACTACGGGCACTAACTATAGAAGAACCCTTTTTCCAACTTCACAGAGATAAAGTGGTTCTTCGTACTAACCCCAAATTTCTATCTAAGGTAGTATCTGCCTTTCACATCAATCAGTCTTTTGAATTACCAGTATTCCTTCCTCAACCTGATTCTGTGGCAGAACGAGCTCTACACACCTTAGATGTCAGAAGAGCCCTTTTATATTACATTGAAAGAACAAAGTCATTTCGTAAGACTAAACAACTTTTCGTTGCTTTTGCTCCGCCACACAAGGGCAATCCCATATCCAAGTCAGGTATTGCCAGATGGATTGCTAAATGCATTCAAACTTGTTATGCAAAAGCAAAGAGAACTTTAACAATACCCCCTAGAGCGCATTCCACTCGCAAAATAGGAGCTACTATGGCTTTCTTAGGAAACATCCCCATAGATGACATCTGTAAAGCTGCAACATGGTCTACTCCGCACACATTCACCAAACACTATTGTGTAGATGTGTTAGCGAGACAACAAGCTAATGTGGGCCAGACAGTACTTAGAACACTATTTCAGACTACTCCAACAGCTACAGGTTAGCCACCTCTTTGGGAGAATACTGCTGTATAATCTATGCAAAGCATGTGATCTGCAGCTCACATGCCTCGAACGGATAATGTTACTTACCCAGTAGGCATCTGTTCTTGGCATGTAGAGCTGTTGATTCACATGCGCCCAGCCGCCTCCCCGGGTACCTGTACTTGTTGCAGTTCTCTCTCTTACTCTATATACATACAGATGGACATCTCTGTTCTTTACTTACTAACTCCATTCTCACCCTCTGCGGGAAAACAATCTAACAATGGAGTCGATGCCCATGCGCACTATCACCGAAAGGAGGAGTCACCTACCTCGTGACTAGAAAGACTTCTTCGAACAAAAACAACTTGCAAACATCCAGACCCAACACTAGATGGCAGGAGTATGCAATGTATGTGAATCTATAGCTCTACATGCCAAGAACAGATGCTTACTGGGTAAGTAACATTATCCTTCCAACGCCACTATCCGCTGTTTCCTGGATGCTGCTGACACTAAGCCAATTTGTATTAATGCCAGTGTCCTAATTGGAAGACAAACTTGGAATTGTGGTGTCGGCTTTAAGCCAGAAGTTCAACAACATTTACTCAACCTGCTGTTTCATAACAAACACCTCTTTGGACCCCAAGTTGACCCCAAGTTGGTGTAAAAAAGATACAGACATGCGAAGGCCATAGGTGGTCTTCAAACAGCTACTCCAGGGGGCTCCTTTCAGAAACATCAAAATAGGACAAGCAGTAAAGCCACCTTCCCAGACACCCCCTCATCATACCAAAAGCAACAACAGAGTTACCATCAGCAGTCTCCAAGGGAATACTCTAGAGGGGACTATAGAAACACCAGCAACAGGGGTAGAGGCAAAGGAGGCTGTGTGAAAAGAGTCTCCACTAACAAACAGTGACTCCCCTCGCCTTCCTCCGATCATCTAACACCTGTTGGGAGCAGGCTTCAAGATTTCGCATTCCACTGGCAGAAACTCACGTCCAAGCTGCGATCACCAACGCCTACTGCAGGAAGAGGTCTGAGTGCTTTTTCAAAAGGGAACAATTAACCCTTTTCCCCCACGTTCAGTGGGGCAAGGCAGTTTACTCACTCTAAATCCTCATCCCCAAAAAGGACAGTTCACTCAGACCCATCATGGAACTCAGACCATTCAACAGATACAGCCTCTCAAGACTTTTTCACATGGTAACGCTACAAGATGTAATACTGCCGCTCCAGCAAGGAGACTACATGGCAGTGTTAGATCTCAAGGACCTACTTCCATATCCTGATTCATCCCACCCACCAACACTAACTGCGGTTCGGGGTAGGTGGCAGGCATTACCAATTCAAGCTACTTCGTTTCGGTGTCACCACTGCCCCAAGGGTCTTCTCCAAGTACCAGATGTTGGCCGCAGCCCACTTAAGGAGAAGGAGGATTCATGTATTTCCCTACCTCGACACCTGGCTGATCCAGAGCTCAGGCTATCAACTGTGCCTACAGCACATACAGCAGTGTCTAATCAGCACCAGCAATTAATTGTCAACACGGGTGCTTGTGACACTCTGAAACAAGGTGGCACTGTCTGGCTAATTTAGAGATGACCACAACAGGTAATTATTAATTCAATATACATTAAACATAACTATTGCCTGTCGCCCAAGCCATTCTTATAGCTTTGGGGGCCTAAAATAGCCTAATTTGTCACACTTGTAGCACTGTGATGGTTAGTAGTTATGTTGCTACTGTCATTGGCAGCGCTGGCAGGGGCAATGCGTGGCGCAAGCTGCAGTGGCCTCCTGACAAGAGCCCTGGCACTTATTTGTTTACAAACTAAGCACTGACACACAGGCAACCATATCACTTCTCCACAAATTGGGCTTTACCATTTATGTAGTCAAATCCCACTTACAACCACTCCAGATCCAACATTTTCTCAGAGCGGTTCTAAACCCAATCACCAGTCCACAAAGAGTTGCAGCCTTTGGCAATGTTACCTTTTTTCAGCCACAAATTCACCTTACTGTAAAAACGTTAATGCGTCTTTTAGGCATGATGGCTTCGTGTATCACATTTGTTCCCTATGCTCTGCTTCACATGCTTCCCCTGCAACAGTGTCTACCAGCACAATGATCACAAGTGCAGGGTGACATGGAGGTTCTAGTGTTGGTAACGGTCAGGGCCCATCGCTCTCTGCAGTGGTGGAACAGCAACAATCTGTAGTGGGCCAGGCCTTTTCTGGACCTATTCCGCAGATCACCATTACCACGGATGCCTCACAAGCCAGGTGGGGAGCTCACCTCAATCACAATACAGTTCAGGACTTATAGACTTTGAGACCAGCAAGCTTACCATATCAACTAAGAGAGCTTCTGGCGAGCTAACTTGCTTTCAGAGCCTTCCTACCGTGTATTCGCGTGAAAGTAGTCTTCATCAGGACCGAGAAAACGAGTGTCATGTACTACCTCCAGAAGCAGGGGGGCAACCCATGAGCTTCCTCTCTGTTTCCTGGACCAGTCAATTTGGCATTGGGTGATTCACCACCATATTCACCTGTTGGCAGAATACTTACTGGGGTGCACAACAAATTTGTGGATCTCTCAAGCAGGATACATCAACAAGTCCATGAGTGGGAACTCCACCAGCAGTTCCTACAACGGTACTTCGACAGCTGGGGCACTCTGGACGTGGATCTCTTTGCCACTTCAGAGAACGCAGAATGCCCAAGCTTCCCCTCCAGGGATCCACACCCACGATCCTTGGGCAATGCCTATGTATCAGTTGGTCAGGAATATTTGCCCATGTTTTTCCACCTCTCTCGCTCCTTCCACAAGTGATACAGAAGGTGCAGCAAGCTTCACAAACCTTTAGACTACTGACCCTCCTGGGCAAGACAGTCCTGGTATTCTGCTCTATTGGAAATTGAGAAGCAGCCAGACGCTTTATTTTTGACGGTAACATGGCTTACTGAGTCTTCGTCACAGAATATCCTAGATGCTGTCCCGCTAGGCTATGGTATATTAAGACAGGACCGTCCACTAAAAAGGGGAGGAGGGATAGCAATAATTCATAAACTGTCACTGAAGTGTGCCATTAAGGCCACGAACCTCGCAAATCTCGAGGACATTTCTTTCTCTCTCACCCTAGCAGAAGATTGCGACCTAACAAGTTATTTAATTCACTGCCCTCTGGGGCCAACGGCACAGTTTATCTCTAGCTTCACTGAAAATATTGTTCAGCCAGCGCTACATCACTACAACCTGATGGTTCTAGGTGATCTTAACATGCACTTCGATAACATCCTCAACTCGGAGGCACGATCCCTAATCAAGGAGCTCGAAACTGAACTTTTTCAAAAAGCGCTCCCACTCATCAATCCGGTCACATTTTAGACCCGATATTTGCTAACTTCTCCACCATTAAGGTCGATGCACCGCTAATAGTTCCCTGGTCAGACCACTATCTGGTAGCTTTCACTATGCCTTTACGCAGACCCCCTGCCACCATCACGTCTAATCAGATGATTACCACAAGAAAGTAGGCAAAGATAAATTCTGAGATTTTTTTCCAAAACTCTCTCTGGAACTGATCTTAAGCTTGGGGAGGATGTTAATATTGCTAATCTGAAACTAGAAAAATGGATATCAGAAGCCCTTGATAAGATAGCTCCTATGACTACTAAGAACAAATCCAGGTCACAAAACTCCTCCCCTTGGTTTAATGATACCGACAGGACTGTCACCTGCACTCCCTCCCACCATCATACACTACAAAATGTATGTATATTCCACAATCATGCTCCTAGCACTCTCAGCATACTCCACAAGCACCAAACACACAAAACAGGGGGGTGGCCCTTCAGCAAGCCGGAACCACTGACCAAACATTGTATTTTCATTTGCCCATCACATGTCACCTCCTGGGGCCCTACCGGACCCCTGCGAAATCAAGAGTCTACAAGAGCGCTGATCTCTCTGTGCATCAGTTCAGGGTTAGATGCTGCACCATCAGAGCCACGGCCCAGATTGTCCTCCGTTGTCTGTCGGGCTGCCATATCATCGCCACCGATCAAAGAAGGCTGGCTCCCCCGAAGAAGCACCTCTCTGTCTCAGTCTGTCGACCTCTCGCCTCCAACCCGGCCACGAGCCTCACCTCGTGAGGGTCTACCCCCACCTCTCCCAGTCCTTGCTCTCCTCTTCGGTTTCGAGGACCAAAGTTTTGGCCTGGCCCCCAACCCACCTTAGCCAGCTGTCTAACGCGGCTGTCCCTGTGATGTCCAAGTCTGGGGCCTCTCCTCGAGCCAGTGCCAGGCGTCCTCAGGTGTTAGAAAGAAATGTGCCTTGTCCTGAAATAAGACTTTCAGTTTGGGAGGGAAGAGCAACATATACTGCAACTGCATGGACTGCAGCTTGGTCTTTACTGCGTCAAACATCTTCCTCTGCACCTCCTTAGAGTAGTCCAGAAACAACATAATGGTGAATGCATCGTGTTTGAGCACCCCTTTCTGCCTTGCCTCTCTAAGGCTCACATCCCGATTCTGGAAGTTCAAAAATCATGCAATTATCGGATGCGGGGTTGCACTGGGTGGCGGCTGACCAGAGAGCGATCTGTGTGCACCTTCGATAGGTGGAATGGAACCACTGCCCCAGGAAGTCAGTCATATTGGTTCTTTCGGCCCCCTCCGGGAATTGCTCCAGTCTCAAATTTTTGCACCGCGCCCGGTTCTCCACGTTGTCCACCTTCCATACAAGGTCCTTAGTGATCGCCTTCACCTCCGCCAGATCTTTCCCAAGGGAATGCGTTGTATCTTCACATTCGGACAACCTATCCTCTGCAGCTGTCACATGGTCCGTGACATTGCGGAGAGCTTGCCTCAAAAGTAACACCTCGGACCGGACTTCACCAATCCTGATTTCTGGGGCTGTCCTAGAGGTTTGAATCGCCACTAGTAGAGCTGTATTATCAGGCAATGAGGGGGCAGCACAGTCATCTGGGGGAGGGTCTACCGCCTTGGTATATGTCAATTTTGCCTTGGCGAGATGGTTTGGAATCCTCATCTTTTTGCCATTGTGAAAAATAAAGTAAGGCGCTCCCTATTTCATCTGTTGCCACAGGTGTTCACGATGGCATGGTATAATGGGGGAAGAAGGGAAGGACAACCCTCTGTAGATTGTGTCTCGGGAGCGATAATGGACAGTATTCCCTTAGTCATTGGAATCCCACGGCTCCCTATCTGGGGGCAAGAGGGGCAGGGGAAAGAACTATCAGCCAAGTCTTCGTATAGCAGGGGAAGGGGACCAGGCAGGCACTCTGTCACCATACAGCTGCCCCCTCCCCCACAAGCTATCCACCATGGCCCACTCCAAATATGCACCCCGTGGGGGGAGGAAGAGAAGAAAGGAGAAAGGGGGTCGACTGGGCCAATAAAGGTTCGGCCCTCCGGGCCGCAGGAGGGAGGATGGAGGGGGACAGTAAGAAAGGGGGGCCTCTCCCCCATCTCAGCAGCTCCAATGCAGTAAGCAGCGCCGGCGTTCCAACTTTCATGTCCTCCCGGGGTCTGGCCCCTCTCCAGCACTCCCAGATTCGCCGGGCAGGGCCTATTCCCCCCCCCTGCCGCCAGCAACAATCGCGGCTCCGACACCGCGGCTTATGTGCTCTGCAGGATCAGATTTCCTGCGACCTCCACGCCGTCATACACATGCTCTGCTCTGTGGGGGGTTCTCAGGAGCTGAGGCGGTGCTGCATACGGTAGTTCCCCCCAGGGCTGTCTTTGCGCAGTCTCTTCAGGGACCTACATAGCGTGTTGGGGGCACTCCATTCCTCGGCCGCATCCCCGCCTTCAGACCCCACCTCTTGTCACACTCCACCCAGGCACGGTCCAGTGGCTCTACCAGCTGGCAAAAGATAGGGGGGCACAGTCCAGGTACAACAGGTTCCATATACCCCAAAGTGTGTAACAGGTGGACGGGGGGGCCTCGACTCTCGTCATGACCAGATCTGACACTGGCAGCCGCCATCTTTGAGCCTACAGGCCGCTTCTCCACAGGCCATGACTCAACAGGCAGCTGCTGCGGTCCTCATGGAGCAGCGGGATATACCCCAGATCTCACCCTCAACCCCGCCAGGCACGATTCCCAGCAGTACACAGCTTCCCCAGGGCCTGGGCCCGCGTGTCCTCCTCAGGGGCCGCTGCACCGCACCGGGGAACCCCACTCGCCGGCCCTCAGGACAGGCCACTCACCGCACCCCTCTCAGACATGGTCCCATGTCTCTACCGGCTATCGGGGGAACAGATGGCCACAGTCTAGACACCGCAAGCTCCACACCCCCGGGGTGTGCACCAGGCAGGCAGAGGAACCTCACAGCTCATCTCGGCCAGGATCGATGCCAGCAGCTGCGAACTTTAGGTTCACAGACCGCTTTCTCAAAGGCCGCAGCTCAGCAAGTAGCCTTTGTAGTCCGCATGAGGCAGCAAGACTCACCCCAGTTCGTGCCCCCGGCACTGCCAGGCACAGTTCACTGAACTTGGGGGACCGAGGGCCCCCAGGGCAGCAGGATTCAGGCAATATGTCTTAGGCCAGGATGGAGCTCCACAACGCTATGTCTAGCGCGGCATCTTGCTGGCTATGCCCACCACTCTTGATCACCAGACCAGGCACAAGGATGTCACCATGCCATTCGGTCTCACTCCCGTTCCACAGTAGAGCCGATTCCAAACCTGGCCCTGATGCACCCTGACTTTCAGGATCCTTCAGCGATGTTGCAGCAGATCGAATCCTTTAGGGAAGCCATGCTGCATATTTTTGGCATGCTCCGGCTCCCTCTGGGGCACCTTCTGGCACCAAGAGTTCGCAGGGGCCTCCAGCCGGGCTACCACAGCGGATCTGTCCTCAGCACCATCAGAGCCCCCGAAATCCACTTTGGGTTCTGCGCTGGGTTTGGTGCCGACTTCGTTTTCGGCACCAAACTCTGTGCCAGTCCCTTCGACGTGAACACCAGCACCGATGGTGCTGGTGCCAGAGGAGGATCTGTAAGCTTTGTGGTGTTCAACTCTGAGCTGAATTCTTGTTGACTAAGTCCACGCCCGATTCCCGACATTGCACAACCAAATACTCAATCCTTCAAACTCAGACACAATACCATTACAGCGCAGCCGCGAGCAGACACTGCAACAACTTTTTGTCTTGACTCAAACTAGAGTCAGCCTTATCGAGATGATAAATGGGTTGATGGGGACGAGTTTGCCCCATTCTGTTACAATGAACTGGCATGTGGACCTACCTGTAAGAAGTCAGTGGACTAGATACCTTACCGGATGCTAGGTTGGCCCCCCAACCCCCACGGACCAACAGCTAAGGAAGGTGCATCTTTTACCATGGGATATCAGAAGAGCTGCTGAAGCTTTGGACTTGCACCTCCCCACTATGGAGGTAAAAACTAATGTCCTTACTGAGGTCTTTTAGCCAGGCCAGGCACCAACCAAACCTCTTCTACCCTTCACCGAGGCACTCACTGACCCGCTACTGCGCACTTGGGCAAATCATGTTCTGCCCTCAGGTCAGTGGCAAAGTCACACCTAGCCATAGACCAGGTTCAAACGGCCCTGATTTTTCAACTCAGTATCCAAGCCCTGAGAGTGTGGTGGTGCAGGAATCCAACAGCAGAGTGAATCCTAATGCCTCACCAAATACTCCTCCAGACAGAGTCTAAACATATGGAGACGTTTGGGAAAGAATGTTTTCATCAGCTAGCCTTGCCTTGAGGTCGATCAATGCTAGCTGTCTCCTGGGATTTTACACCCATGCATTCCGGGACATGGTTGATGAGATCTTGCAGGCTTCCTTGGCCCAAGCCATTCAGGATGGCTGTGTTGTGGCCAAGTTTGCTTACTGATTAGGCCTAGACACCATTTGTAAGTAGAGCTGACCCACTGCGTGGACCTTGGACCTTTCAGCACCAGTTCTGCAATCTCCCCAACAGTTTCACCCTTTTCAGGGATATGCCACAGAACAGGACTCCCAGCCCTTTCCTGATGACTGGGGCATTGCCTCAGTCTCCCGCCCCTCCGACAACAACCTCAAAACCTCTTTTGTACTAACTTGGTGACATATAACCACCTTGTAGGAGGCTGGATACGCCACTTCCTCCTAGGGTGGTAGAACTTCTCATCCGACAAATGAGGCTTTCAAATCATCCAGCAGGCCTCGCCCTGCCATTCCTTTTCGACCTGCCTCACCTTCCACATACATCAGAGCAGTTTTTGGATGACCGTCTGTCTGTTTCACGTCAAGAGTTGCAGGCTCTTTTGGTTCGATGAACCATAGAGATGGTACCGGCCTCAAAAGTAGGGATTGGATGTTATTTCCACTACTTCCTTGTGCCTAAGAAGGATGGAGGCCTTCATCCTAATGTGGCTCTTCACCCTCGAAATGCCTTCTCAGGTTCTGTGTGTCCTGGATCTAGGTGACTGGTTGGTGCATTGGACCTGCAGGATGCATATTTTCATGTGCCTCTCCAGCACGATCACAAGCACTAACTGCAATTTACAGTATCCCTGGGCATTTTCAGTTTGCCCTGCTCCACTTTGGCCTTATCAATGCTCCTCAGGTGTTCACAAATGTGATGGCAGTGGTGGAACACACCGTTAGAGATCGGGTATACCAGTCTTCCTAACTTCAGCAACTTGCTGTGAAAGGCGGAGTCACCACTGTCAGTCAAAGATCACCTCCAGATGCCGCCGAATCTTTTGACATCATTGGGGTGCACTATTAACGTGCCGAAGTCACATCTGACTCCTTCGCATAGGCTCCGATTCATCAAAGCCATTATGGATATGGAGCAGTTCTGGGCTTTCCATCAGAAGCAGAGTCCAGAACATTCAGACTATGATCCTGATGTTTCAGCCTCTGCCCTGAAGAGAGAGTGGCTGTGAGACTTCTTAGCCTCATGGCCTCCTGCATGCCGCTCGTTGACCATGCCAGATAGTGCATGCAGACTTTGTAGTGGCACCTGAAGTGGGCTCAGCACCAGGCAAACCTGCTGGATTCCATTCAGGTTTTAGAGGAGACTGCAAGAGATCTACTGTGGTGGCTGCTCAACAGCAATTGACCGGTGGCAGACTCCTCTCTCTACCCCACTCAGAGTTCTGGTCATACCTTCCCTTTTCCATGAGGGGAGAGATAGCCCTGTCCCAATGCCTATACGTAGTTTAAGAATGCTAGACATTCAGAAAGCTTGACAGCATAATGATTACCCTAACATGGCCAGTAGATTAGGTTTGGACAGATTGAAACCTGGCTAGGAAGAGAGGGAAACTACAAGTACCTGCAACTGAAAGCTAATGTATGTATGTATGTATATGGTATTTCTATAGTGCGAACCTAGTCAAAAATCAGCAGCAGACTTCTGTACATCGTCAAAGACCAACATAGAAGTAACGAGTAAGAGAAGAGGAAGCTCAGTTGAAGATGGTTAATGCATTGTGATGTAGAGTTCTTTAAAAAGTGATTTTTCAACTGTTTCCTAAATTGGAACAGTGTTGGGGTGGTCCTGATGGACAAGGGGCTGTTGTTCCATTTCCTGGGTACATAGATGGAAAAGGCCTGCTGTCTTGTTCTTTGCAGTCCGTTGATGTGCTGGTTGCGGGTGTGCTGAGATCCACTGTAGATTATGGGCTTGTTTGCAAGATAAGCGGTGGTGCTGGTTGTGATAACTTTGTAAATGATGCAGCTGGTTTTGAAGATGGTGCTGGCCGGTAAGGGGAGCCATACAGCTCCATCAGGATGGGGGTGAAGTGAACATATTTCTTAAAGCCCTGGATGAGGCGTGCTGCAGTATGTAGGTGCCACTAAGGGGGAGGGGGGGGCTAGTGTGGAATCTGGGAGGCTGTGGAAAAGGGCATTACCACCATCCAGATGCAAGAATACAAGGGCTCGAACAGAAGTTCTTAAGTAACTTTCTGGAAGAATGGTATGACTTTCTTTAGAAGAGAGAGCTGGTACGAGGCCATCTTTGTGTTTTTGCAGTGTATTCCAGGGCGAACCCAAGTGACTTGGCATTCGGTAAAAGTTGGGGTTTGAAGCCCTCAAGGTTCATGTCATTGAGCTAGATTTGTACTGTATCTTTTCAGTGTTCTTGTCAAATAACAGGAATTCATTCTTAGTTGGGTTGAGCTTCAGGTAGGCACTGGACATTTAGGTCTGGGTGATGTGCTACAGTGTTTGAGGCATTGGATGTCTAAAGCAGAGGAGACTTTCAAGTAGAGTTGTGTTTCATTGGCATATTGGTATAGGTTGAAGATGACCGTTGACAGATTAGAGCTTTGGGGGACTCCACAGGTGATAGGGATCTTTTGTGACTTGGATGTGCCCATGTGAACAAACTGGTGTTGGTTGGAAGGTAGGAGAACCAATGAAGAACATTGCCGGACAATCCCATTAGAGACTCCAGGGGGCCTATGAAGGTGGAATGGTCGACTGTCGAAGGCAGCTAAGAGGTCCAGCAATATAACACGGCAGGGGCTATCTTCATCTCTTGTAAGGGTGGAATTGTCTACGATGTGTAATGTAGCAGTTTCCATGCTGCAGCATGATCTGAAGCCAGACTGGAAGTTGTGCAGGAGATGGTTAGGATGGATGTTGTCTTGGAGTTGAACAGGCTGCTTTTTCAATGATCTTGCCTATAAATAGTAGGTGAGTGATAGGGCGGCAGTTCGTGAGGTCACCAGGGTATAGTGGAGGATCTGGCCTGTCTTGAGAGCTTCTGGAAAGAGGTATTGAGTGAAGGAGGCATTGACAATGTTAAGTAGGATTAACAGAGCATTTTAGAGAGGGCTTTGATGAAAAATGATGGTAAGACATCATCTTTATAAGAAGTGGCTATGAGTGAGTTGAGTATGTCAGTGAAATCTTGGAGACATATGTCTTTGGAGACTGACCGTTGCGTGATCCTACGAGATGGGGTGGGTGTAAGAATTGGTGATGTGCTGTCGGGTCTTCTGTATTTTTTCATAGAAGAAGTGGTTGATTGCATTTCTCTGTGGAGGGAGGATTAGGTGGGCCCAGCAGGGCGTTGATGCAGTGCTTGATTGTCTTGAACAGCCTTATGGGTCAGTTGGTGGCTTCATTGATGGTATTGCTATTGTACTTTGCTTTGGCTGATGTGATGAGCTGTCTGTGTGTTGAGCGGAAGGACTTCATTATCAAGAGGTTCTCTGGAGTTCTGTTATTCTTCCATTTTCTTTCAGGTCTGCAGATGGATTGCTTATTGACAGTAAGGTCTTTAGAATACCACGGTGCTGAAGGCTTTAGCTTGCACTTGCTGTTGTGATCTGTAGTTGGATTTTCGCATAGCTTTCCAAAAACTTTGTTGAAGTTGTTTAGAAGAGTGTTGGTCTCGGACGTGAAGTTGATAGGGTGAGAGATGAGTTCAAGGATTAGGTTGTCTATAGAAAAGTCTTTGAAGGATTTCAAGGTTTGGTCTTCTCTTTTGTGTTGACCTTGGTTTCTGGTATTACGTCAAAGTGCTCAGTCCATTCCAGGGGTATGAATGGTATGCATTGGATTGTTGGTGATGTTTAGAAGAAAAGGTCGAGGATGTGTCCTGTGGAGTCTGTTGGATGTGTGGCATGCTGTACCAAGGTTGAGTGTATTGATGAGGTTGAAGAGGGTGTCTTTTGTGTGTTTGTTTAGCTTGTGTTCTCTGGGAGGATGAAGTCATCCAAGAGGGTGGTGTATGCATGTTGGATAACTGAGGTGGTGAGGAAATCTGAGTATTCATCAAAGAAGTGATTGTTCAATACGGGAGGCCTATAGATGAGATGGATGTTGGAGGTCTGAATTGCAAAGAGTGAGAAATGACATGTCAGACGCTCCATGGAGTTGAGTGTTATTTGCTTGCCTTGGGTGGCGGACCAGGGGGAGTTATGAATGACAGAGAGGGCTCCTACCTTATGTGCACAGTCCACACAATGGATGCTGTAGCTTGCGGGAAGAAGGATGTTTAGGATGTGCGAAGATGTAGTGTGAACTATGTTTCTGTGATGAAGAGGGTTGTCAAGCTTGTGATAGGTTATGAGATCTGTTATGTCTGGTGCTCTGAGTAATAGTACTGCATAAGCGAGCGTTGATGAGCATGAGTGGGAATGTGTGTTCTGTAGTTTGAGGGTATGTGGGAGTTAGTGGGATGTGTACAAGGTTAGGCTTATTTTTTGTATGAATGAATTGCAAGTGTCTGGGTCGTCTACATCTGGGTGCGATTGTGAGAAGTGGCAGTATGGGGTACTGGGTGAAGCACATGATTTTATCCTACCTTGTAAGTTTTTGTGGAACAGGCTAAACCATTGACTGTGTCTGCCCTTTGCTCGGAATGCCTGGGCGATAGGACGCCCTGGAGAGTTCACTAAAATTGGGAGAAGGAAGGAAGTGATGTCACTTCCTGTGTAGAGGGATGATGGGAACTCCAGTGTTGTATTTTGTGTGCAGATGGATGATTGGAAATGCAGTGGTGTCACTTCCTGTGCAGATGGGTGATGGAAAATTAAGCCTTCTTGCTTGGACTCTTCTTTTAAAGGTGGTTTTCGTCGGGAAACCAGTGATGTCAGTTCCTGTGCAGATGGATGATGGGATATACAGTGGTGTGATTTTATGTGCAGATAGATGATTGGAAAATAAGTTCTCTCTGCTTAGCTTCTTCTTTTAAAGATGGTTGTGGTGGGAATCCATTGATGTCACTTTCTGTGCAGATGGATGATGGGAAATACACTGGTGTCCCTTCCTGTATAGATGTGATGGGGAATATTGATATCCCATTTCCAGTTTGGCATGCTAGTTCATAGAGGAGTCTGGTTTTGACAAAACATAACTACATATGCAAAAAGGTATGAAGAACGTTTTTTTATGAAGAACATGTCTAATAAGCAGAAGGAGGTACTGGAGAGTGTAGGGAGGAGATACTCAGTGTAGTACAGGCCAGAGACAATGAGAAGTCACAGGGAAGCAAAGACCTACTAGTTGAATTATCAGGGCATCTTGAAGAGATTCTGCTGGTAAACATGCCTGTGGTTGGTCCTTGAGGAGGTATTTGCCAATGAACTACTTCTGGAATCTACATGGGAGGCAAAAATCTCCACCGGATTCCAAATACTTGCAAACAAACCGATACACATAGATACAGAAGTGGCCCATGTGAATCAGTATGGACTCGGGTCAGAGTGGACCGGATATTTGCAGGAGTAAATTGTCCAAAAATATTTTAGAAAAAGATGGGAATGGATAAAGGAACTACTGCTATAAAAAAGTTAAAAACCAAAAAACAGAAAAAGTGCTCCGCACAACATAATTTGAATTAAAAACATCATGCACACATTTGTGCATGAATACTTAAAAAAAAAAAAAAAGAGTGGGCTCCTGCACTTTTTTAAGAAATACCACCGCCGGGATGGGCCAGGGGCCAGGGCCCAGGGGGGCGGCGCACATGTTCTTTTGGAGGAGGGTGGCTCACCTCCCCAAGCCTATAAGAGGTCCCAGGGACCCCATCACATGGTATCTTCATAAAGGGAAGGGGGGCACATGGTCCCTTTCCTTGAGCCTAAAAAGGCCTTGGGGGTCCCATCCCATGGGCCGTCTTTTTAATAAAGGTGAAGGGGCCCACTACCCCGAGCCTGAAGAGATCCCGGGGACCCCAGCTTCTGTGGCTGTAAATCACTACATGGGGCCACCCTCCCAGAGTCATACAATGACCCCGGGTCCCCCATCGCCAGCTCAGGTACAGTGTCCCGCGGTTCCGAACTCCCAGTACTCCGTCTGTTTCCCTGCCCGAGAGCGCAGGAGCAAAGTAAAAACCCCATCCCCCATTCCAAATGCAATAAAAAAGGGGAGGGGGCCCCCCTTCCCTGTGCCTTCTTGGGCTAGGGGACCACATCCCCTGCCGCCAAAGGTGGGTGTTCCGGTGGTCACCTGGACAACCCACAAACCACTAGTTGGGGGCCACTGGGGGAGCCCCATGACCCCGGGGCGTTTTAAGGCTCACGGAAGGGGGGGCCACACGACCCCTTCCCTTTTTTTGCACCAGTTGGCCCCAGGGGATCGGGCCCCCATGGTCTTCTAAGGCTTGCGAGAGTCCCTCAAATCCAAATATACAAATATGTTTGGACCTTAATATCTCCAAAACAACTGAACAGATTTATATCAAATCACAAAAATCATGATTTCTGGACCAAGATCTAGCTTCCTGATAAATTTAGTATAATTCCGTTTAGCAGTTTTTCTGGTAGCGTGCCTAAAAAATCTATGGAAAATGCAAGGGGATTTTGTATTTTTGAACCCCCCTGGGGCAGAGAAAAAGGTGGGTCCCTAAACATGTTTTCCTTGTTCATTTTTGCACAGCAAATATAGACACAGCTACAACCCAAACTGCTGAAAGGATTTACACCAAATTTGGCAGAATGCTTGGTCTTGGTCCAGAAAGAGTGCTTTCTGTGTTTTGATGTAAATCAGTTCAGTAGTTTTGCAAAAATCAAGGTTAAAACAAATTGTATATATCGCCGCAGAGGATCAGCGGAGCCGACAGATCTCATCCTGAGATCTGATTTGCTGCCACCACCTTAACCAGGAAGTGGTGTTAGCAATCTTCAGACTCAGGACTTTGTCCCGAGTCCTTAGAAACAAAGTTAAAAAAGACATAAGGAGACATCCCCTGGGGCCGAATCAGTGACGGTGTCCCAGTGTCCCCAGCTGCGGCACGGGCTGGGAAAATGCAAAGTTCTCCCACTGGGCGGGAGCAGCTCTGCCTGTCTGCGCTCTTGGGCAGGGAAATGATGTGAATTGCTCCCACTCCACGGGAGCAAAAGAAAACTGCTCCCGCAGGGTTGGATTGATGCCGGCTCCCGCTGCACCCGTGATGGGTGCATGCAGGAGAGCCGGCAGGGCTGTGGGAGCCTGGGCCTCCCCTCCACAACCCCCAACGAGGGACTAGCTATGGAGTGCCCAGAGTGGGCACCAGGCTACCCCACTCAGAAAAAACCCCAAACATTCCAGAACTAGTTGTGCCCACTTTTTATTAAAAAGAAAACAAAAAACAATGCCAGGGGGGCCAAGGGGCTCCCACCACGGCCCCCAAACATAATTATGCTCTGAGGTGCCCTGGATGAGCACCAGGGCTTCCCTTAAACTAAAAAAAAACACTGGCTCCTGCATCGCTTGCAGGGAGCCGGTGGGGCCACAGGGCCCAGGAGCTCCCCCGACAGCCCCCTGTACAAAAATAATAGTGAATGTCCCAGGTGGGACTGGGACACCAAGGGGGAAAAAAAATGAATAATAAATGAACGGCCACAGCTGCTCATTGAATTTGACTGCTCCTTCAAGGAGCGCCCCATAATGCCCTGAGAGGGCTATTTGCTTATATTTGGTTTTTGGTGATGTCCCTAAAAGAGGCAGGGACGTCACCAAAACTTTTTTTAATGTTGTGGGGTGGCTGCAGGGAGTTATGCAGGCCCCCAGCAACACTAGCAAAAAAAACGTAAGTCTCCTGGGTCACTGAAACCATGGCCCCAGGAGAACTTACCATATTCTTTAAAAGAATTTCCCAGGCTGGAGCTTTTGTTCTACAGCTGCGATTGCAGTGCCACTTAGGGGCCAGTAGCATTTTATATGGCTTGAAGAAGTATCACATAAAATACAAATCTTTAATGCAGTTGTTTTAATGATTGTGTTTTTGGGGGTGTAAAATGTTTAAATGTTGGCTAAGAGAAATGTTTGTTTAATTTTTTTTTCTTACAGAAAAAATTATATGTGGCTATTTATTTCAACATTTTTCACCGCCAAAATGTAATAATAAAAACTATGTAAAAAGAAGCAGTAACAGACATGTAATTTAAGTATTGTTAAAGTTAGGACCAAAGTTTCCATGGGAAAAGCGTTTTTTGTTTTGCCAATAACTTTGGCGCCACTTGATGAATCTTCACACAATTTTCAAAAAACATCCCCTTTTTAGGTCTCGCCTGCGCAGCGCGCATGCGCTTCATAGGAGGGCCTTTAGCCGTCGCTCTTCACTTTTTCAAGCACTGCACTCGTGCTTGTGGCGGCATCCACCTTGCGGGAGCGAGCAGGGGCGCGCCACAAGCACAAGTGCAGTGCTTGAAAAGTGAAGACTCTCCGAAGCGCGCGCGCACCACTCGTGGGCTCACCTCCTGCTCCCCCTCTCTCTCACAACAATTAACTTTCGCGGCCACGGGGCCGCACTTGTGTTTTAGCGCTTGTCTGGGGCATCTTGTTACTGGCTATCCGGGCACGCTGAGTAGAATCAGAAGGCTGGCCGATTGGATGAAGATCAGCCGACTAAAACTGAACACGGACAAGACAGAGGTCCTCATCCTCGGCTCCAACCCCTCAGCCTGGGACGACTCCTGGTGGCCAACGACACTAGGAGCAGCCCCGACACCCACCGACCACGCACGCAACCTGGGAGTCATCCTCGACTCAACGCTCTCCATGGCCAAGCAAGTCAACGCAGTCTCCGCCTCCTGCTTCAACACCCTCCGCATGCTTCGCAAGATCTACAGGTGGATCCCGACAGATACAAGAAGACCAGTCACCCAGGCCCTCGTCAGTAGCAGACTTGACTATGGGAACGCCCTCTACGCGGGAGCCCCGGCCAAGCTCATCAAGCGACTGCAACGCATACAAAACGCCTCCGCAAGCCTGATCCTCGATGTACCACGCCACAGCCACATCACCCCCCACCTGAGGAACCTGCACTGGCTCCCCGTCGACAGGAGAATCTCCTTCAAACTCCTCATCCACGCACACAAGGCACTCCACAAGACTGGCCCAGCCTACCTCAACAGACGACTCCTCTTCTACGTCCCCAACCGCCAGCTCCGCTCCGCCGACCTCTCCCTCGCCACCGTCCCTCGCATTCGAAGAACTACCACCGGCGGCAGATCCTTCTCCCACCTCGCCGCCAAGACCTGGAACACCCTTCCACTAAGCCTACGACAGACCCAAGACCTGCTGACCTTCAGGAGGCTACTCAAGACCTGGTTGTTCGACCAGGTAGCAGCACCCCCCTTTTTTCTCCCCAGCGCCTTGAGACCCTCGCGGGTAAGTAGTGCGCTCTACAAATTCTGTGATTGATTGATTGATTGATTGGCTCAGACTATGGCTTTGGCATCACTGGCCTCGTGATAAGTGTGTTATTTCACAGTACACACTTGGAGAGCTGCTTAAAGGGTGAGTGACAGAATGCATGGGTGATCTGAGCAATAGGAACGCGTCACTTCTGGTTTCCGTTATGACATCAATCAGCTAATAGCACATGATTTCATCTGGCAAGGTTTTATCGCAAAATCCTGGCTGGACCGCATTTATAAACACGTGTATTTTTAGTGGCGTGTGTTTATCGGAGCCATGACATGGGCAGAATGTGCGCTGCACAGATGTAACAACATCACAACTGTGAAAGCATTGTTGTGCCAAGGAGGCAAGATGGATGATATTGTGATTGCAAATTATCGCGGGTGCTCCTGGGAAGGTGGGCTCAGAGGAGGAGTTTCTCAACCTTTCGAAATGTCTGGAAGCTTTGCAACTCCATGGAGGGTGCACTCATTTTCTCTTTGCCATTTGTGTGAAACCTGATACTTTCGAGGCATCTTTTGTCGCTGACGTCCTCATTTCACCCTTGCAAAATGCTTCTCAGAAATTACACTCTGTAGGAAACAGTTTGTCTTCTTTTCCTGTCAGTGACATTCTCCATAAAAAGCACAGCATTGGGTAGATCTACAGGCCAAATTTCTGTATACATGTTCCAGCCTGACTGGGTTTGATTAAATTGAAACAATTTAAAATGATTTCGATATTCAGAGGAAAATGTCAGGCTTGTGAAGGCAAACTGGAAAAGATGGCAAAGTTTTTAAAGAGGTGAAAGTGGGAAACATCACAAAAGTTGGTGGGTAAAAAACCTTTCTGGTCCTTAATTAAAGTGAGAGATGAAATTCCACCGCTGGTCCCACGCTAATGGTCATAGTATAAGTCCCTAAAATCCAAAATATGTCTGTCATCTCAGACTTCTGCTGTGACCTCTCGCTGTCTCCTCTCTCAATTACCTCTCTTTTTGTAGGTCTTTCAAGTTGTCCAATCTCTGCTCTACATTGTATTCAAAATTCTTGTTTTTTTTAAAACTCATAAAGATTTTTTTTTTAAAAACTCTCGACACATTTTTCCATACCCTTCGATGGCAATTACTTTTGCCATCAGTCCGTTACCGCTATCATTCTCTGCGTTTAGTCTGCAAATGCATCTCTACCCCCACATCCCCTGCTGGCAGTGCTTAATTTGTAAAGAAATAAGTGTCAGGGCCCTGGTCACGAGGCCACTGCAGCTTCAACCACCCATTGCCTCTGCCAGTGCTACCAATGACACCACAAACACAACTACTAACAATTACACTCCTACAAGTGTGACAAGTCAGACTATTCCAGGTTATAACAGTGGCTTGGGCGGAAGGAGTTAGTCATGATTAATGTGTATTGAAGGGATAAACAACTGTTATTGTCTTCGCCTCTAAATTAGATAGACAACACCACCATGTGGCAGTCTGTCATAAGTGCGGTGTTGACAATTAAGTGCTGGTACCGAGCACCTGAAACCACCGGCTCAAAATAAGCACATGCTGGCTTTTTCTTACCCCCTGCCTTCCACCTGAAGCTCCGTGCTCCGCTCCTTCAGATCTTTTAGCAAAACTCCATGCAAAACCTCAAGCACCACGTGCAAGCATTCAGGCCCCAAACTTCTGAACGAGTCCTTTACGCGTTTGTTCCTCAGCATCTCTAAACTCGATCTCTCAAAGTCTGGGGACTTTTTTAGATACCGCTTCCAGCTTTGGACTGTATTTATTGTTCATGAATTCACTGAAGGCGATTTGTTTATTTATTTAAAGGTTTTATATAGCGCTAGCTGGACCCTGAGGTATCAGAGCGCTTTACAGAATCAAGAGCAAGGCAATAATCAGTCACTGGGCATAAGACGTGCAATAATCATAAGTTCATAAAATATAAAACAAGGGAAGTATAGTTCTACAGAGCGTGAGGAGCACACAAGAATATATACACAGAAAAAGAAGAATTGTTGAGTTTTTTATTACTGTGTCATATTATTCAAAGCTTCCCTATGGTAAAAGCCCTGTGATAAAGTTTAAGAAAAGAAAAATGAATCCATGCTCTCAGGTGAAGTCGGTCAAGGATAAACTATCATGGCTGCATTCCAAAGAGGAGCCTGTGGCTAGATTCTGCCTCCCAACACCAAGAAAGAGGCTTCAACTGTGAGTTTAGTAAAGAAAACAATTGTCGCAGTCATCAGCGGCATAGCGCTTGAGCCTTGCACCAACTCACCAACGTCTCAAAGAACTGAAAAGGAGTTTTAGACTTCCAGCATCAAGTGTGACATCCTCCCCAGAAGGATGACAGTCTGAGACGGTCACGCCAGGACTGGGACCTGTAACCAGCAGATTGCCCACTCAGTTGTCTTCTACAGACCTTTATGAGTTATTCCACTTGCCCCACCTCAGACCTGATCGACTGGTGGTGCCAGCGGCTCAGACCAGTGGTCCTGCCCGCCCCCATCCCTCCCACCCACACCCTCAAACATCTTCTGCCTCTTACAGTCAGACTCTAAATAAATCAGGCGCAGTTATCCCAGAAATGCCGCCAGACAGAGAGTAATTTGTGACCCCGACACGAAGCTGGCATCAAGCAAGAACCAGTGGTAGGGGTAGTGCTGTGTGCCTGCACGTCCACCACGCACTTGCCTCTTTCTCAGCATTTATTTCAAGTTTGTTTTCTTTACTCTCCCACTGAAAGCCATAAAGCATTAACTTGTCTTTCTTTGGCTGAAAGTGACGTCTGATGTTCCCAGAGTTCTCAGAGTGTTGTCTGGGTTTAGAGGGCACTGGTGATGGTTTGACGACTCGTCCAATCACCTCCTGGCACCTTTGGGATGTGAACCCATTTACCTATCATTGCATGTGGGTCGAGAAGACTGAATTTCGAATCACAGTTTCGATATGTCAGCACATGGTGTGATCCTGGGCAGATTGATTAATATTCAATGGCAGAGACTCTGTTACATTCTTCTCGTTTGCCAACGTTGGAGTGCATGGGAATGGATTAATACACGCTGTTTTATAAATCACATTCACCTATGCAAACGTATTCCTCATGGTGTGATGAGACAACTCGCGACAGTTTACCCATACAATTTCAGACCTCTTTCTAAAAGGATCACCTTCCTGTGCAAACTGTCTTTTCGCACTACTCCAATAATGTGTTGTAATGATTTATGGGTTTACACATTTTGCTGTTGCTGTTGTAGTATAGTTTTTCTCTGTCCCCAATCTCTTTTTCTCTCTCTCTCTGTACCTCTCTTTCATGCTCACTCGCAACCTGCTGCTTTTTATGTATCTTCTCTCATTCTCTGCCCTCCTCTTTCGACAATTCTCTTGGCTTTTCCGATTTCCCTTCGTATATTTCTCCTTCTCTGTTTTTATTTCTTGTCTGTCCTTCCTTCTTCGTGTCTTTCTCTTTCACTCTCCTTCAGTCTCTCTTTCCTTCTGTGTCTCTCAGACTCCATCTCTCCTTCTGCCTGTCCCTCTCTCCCTCTCTCCCTCAGTGTATTCGATTTATTACAGTAAGGTTTTATAGGGATGACTTATTGATTTACAACCAATGCTTCATTTGAGCCAGTGGTTTCCCGTGCTCAGCACCAGCACTTTATTGTCAGCACTGGCTCTTATGACAGTCTTCCACATGGTGACACTTTTTGTCTCATTTAGAGATAAGCGCGGTAACAGTTAATTATTAATTCCATATATATAACAAGCATTGGCATAGCCAATAGGTCTCGCCTTTGGGACCATATAAGTGTTTAGTTATCCAGCACAAAATCCTTGGTGCAACAACATCAAGTGTTGCATGGCTAAACACTTATAAGGTCCCAAAGGCGAGACCTATTGGCTATGCCAATGCTTGTTGGTTCAGCTGCTATGTTGAAAGTTTCGAGGTGATCCGTCAAGCGGGGGCCGAGAAAAAAGGGGGTCCCAAAACGCATTTACCCCATGTTAAGTCTATGGGGATTTGTTATATTTTTAACACGATTACAGCCGGAACTGCTTAATGGAATTACACCAAATTTGGCAGAAAGCTAGATGTTGGTCCAGAAAGCATGCTTTTTGTGATTTGGTGTAAATCCGTTCAGTAGTTTTAGAGACATTTAAGTTAAAAAAATATAGATATCTGGTAGCACAAAAACCTACTGAAATGCTACTGAAATTTGATTGGCTGCCAACACTTCAACCAGGAATATGTCATTTGTTGAGGGTACCATACTAATTTTAAGAATAGTGGTGTGTTCTAAGATGATTTTACATTTTGAAGAAGCCTTCTGCTGGGATTTCATGAATCATGTTTGAGAGAAGCTATTTTCTCATGATTTTCCCATAGAAGTTATGGAAGGTGCTCCAGAAGCTAAAGTGCAGAGCATAATTTCTGTAAATTCACACTATCTTTCTCCGCCATATGAAAATGAAGTCTGACACATATATATATATATATATATATATATCTATATATCTATCTATATATATATCTAAAAATGTGATTGCCACTTGCTTGGAGACGCACTCAAAGATTAAAGCAGGACCCCATTATTTGCAATAAGGTCCTTTATTTCATTGCAAACCGGCATTCATTTCAAAAGTTCAATGTAAAAGGTCCTACGCGTTTCAAAGCTTCTGCTTCTTGTTCACGGACCGGAATTGTGATTGATGGCAGAGATTACATTGTCTTTGCAAGTCCCTCATTTAAATGGCAATTACCTGCCCCCAGGTGGGCTGGCTCCGGTGCTCAGTTCTTCAAGCATCCTGGGACTTGCAGGTTTTATTTCGCCAGTACTTTTCCCAAAGATTTCTGCCATACAACCATTTTCTTAGTGCAAATATTAACCCTCCAGTGGGTATTACAAAAGGAATCCGGTTCAAAATTAAAACAAACTTTATCTTTCCGCATTTTCGAGATTCCAGTATCTCGCTGCAGCCCATATATTTTCCATGGTGGTGCGAACTCCACGACCTAGGCTGGCCGTATTACATCTAAAAATGTGATTGCCACTTGCCATTTAAATGAGGGACTTGCAAAGAGGATGTAATCTCTGCCATCAATCATAATGCCGGTCCGTGAACAAGAAGCAGAAGCTTTGAAACGCGTAGGACCTTTTACATTGAACTTTTGAAATGAATGCCGGTTTGCAATGAAATAAAGGACCTTATTGCAAATAATGGGGTCCTGCTTTAATCTTTGAGTGCGTCTCCAAGCAAGTGGCAATCACATTTTCAGATATATATATATATATATATTCCAAGTTCCTCGTCTCACACACGCGTCCCTTGACTCGGGGAAAAAGACAATGCGGACCCAATTTGCGCCTTCAATTGCCAAAGCCTCTGAAGAGAAGTGGGGACACTTCGAAACGCGTCCGGCATCCATGGCAAATGGAACTGCTTAAAGTTATCGTTGTGCCGGCGGATTGTATACCATAAAGGCTCTTCATGAGCATGTTGCCGTTCGAGTGCTCCTTGTACGTTGGGTACTTTGGAGCTTGGATAAACACGCAGCACACCCTGCCGCGAAGGAGCACCACCCCAGGATGTGGGGGCCACGCGGTCTGTTATCGAGCAGGCCGACTTCGTGGGGCAGCAACGGATTTAACATTTCCACCGGCACACCGAGGCCTATCTGGGGGCTATGAATGTTACAGCAGCAACATTGCGCGCTCCATCGGGAGACAAAGGACACTACAAGGCCCGTAATGCTCTGCTAGTCGCAGCAGAGCGTCCCATCCAGGGCATGCATTGGAGCATTTAAATGATGAGGGCGGTGTCCTATGCGCCTTCAATTGCCAAAGCCTCTGAAGAGAAGTGGGGACACTTCCAAAAGGCGTCAGGCATCCATGGCAAATTGAACTGCTTAAAGTTATCGTTGTGCCGGCGGATTGTATACCATAAAGGCTGTTCATGAGCATGTTGCCGTTCGAGTGCTCCTTGTACGTTGGGTACTTTGGAGCTTGGATATATATATATATATCAAAACGTATCCCAAATCGATCCAAATCCATATGGACAAAGGGTATGGACTCCAATTCTTGTGCAAAACAAACTCCGTTTATTATAATGTTAACCGCTCCAGCTCGCCATTACGCGTTTCGGTCACTAACGTGACCTTGATATATATATATATATATTACCTACTGGCACTTGCCAGTAGGTAGTTATAGTTAGGACCATGTTTTCGTAAGAAAAGCATTTCTGACTTGCCTATATCTTTGGCGCCATTTGACGAATCTCCATGAAATTTTCAAATAAGTGTGCCGGTAATTCTCGTTGCACACGGAAAGTTTCGGGGGGATCCGTCAAGCAGGGGCCGAGATAAAGGGGGGTCAGAAAAAGTGCGTTTCCCATGTTACTTCCCATAGAATCTTTAGACATGACTGTAGCCCAAACAATGGACGAAATTACACCAAATTTGGAAGAAAGCTAGCTTTTGGTCCGTGGATTGTGCTTTTTGTTATTTGTTGTAAATCCGTTTAGTAGTTTTCTACATATTAAAGGAGATCCAAATTTGTATATCTAAGATTGCGACTACTTCATAAATAATGAAGAGCTTGTGCAGAGATTTGCAGAGCTCTGATTGGCTGCCAACACTTCAACCAGAAAGAGTTGGCAGTCATCTTGGGACTTGGCTTCAGCCGAGTCCCACAAAAAAACGCAAAAAAAAAGAAAAGGGGGCAGGGTAGGAATACCCCGACTCCCTAACTTGGTCTTGGGTTCCTATAGAAAAATTACAGACAAATCAGAGATTTGTGAATTTGCTGCAAAAATTTAAAAAAAGCAAAACAAACGGGGGCACATGGAGCCCTCCTCCTGAGGCACCAGGAGCCCCAGGGACTGCCACTTCCCCGGGGCTTTATTTTAGATAATGGAGGGGGGGGCATGTGAACCCTGCTCCATGTGCTCAAATGAGCCCTGGGAAGCACCACCTCCTCAGGGCTTTAATTAATCAATGAAGGGGGATCGCACGTTTCAAGCCTGGGGACCACGACCTCCCCAGGGCTAATACAATAAAAGTACGGGGGCCACACAAACCCCAGCGCCTGCGAACCAGCACTTCCCCGTGACTAACATCAATAAAGAATATAGGGAGGGCTGTGCAGTTCCCCCTGTGCCCCGGGGACAACCAACTCCCCTGGGCTAATCTAACGATATTGCAGGGGGCCACATGGCCCCCCCTGCGTCCCAGACACCACCACCTCCCCTGGGCCAAAAACATATTTTGAAGTGGGAGAGGGTCCGCGTGCCCCCTCTCCTGGGCCATATATGGCCCTAGGGACCACCACCTCCCTGGGGCCGGCCCGTGAAAAAAAAGGAGGGGGGCTGCGCGACCCCCCTCCTGGAGCTATATATGGCCCTGGGGACCGCCACCCCCACAGGGCTGGCTCCTCTTACGTCCCGGGGTGCCCACTCCTGGGACATAGCTGTTTGCTTTTGCTTGGCAGGAGCTGACAGCTCCCATCAAGCAAAAACATACACTCTGGTTCCAGCAGGTGGGAGCTGTTAAAGAGGTTTCATCTCATTCCCTGCCCACTCACTCACACATACAGCTACTCACGGAGCCACTCACTTACCCATACAGCCACTTAAACAGTGAGTCATACAGCCACTCACACATGCAGAGACTCATCCATACAGGCACTCACACACACACACACACACACACACACACACACACATACACACACACACATACACACACACACACACACACACACACACACTCACTCACTCATACAGCCACTGATTTACGCACTCACTCATCCATACAGGAACTCAGGCACCCACTCACCTACACAGATACTCACACACCCAGTATCACACCAATTAAACCACTCACACACCCACTTACAAACCAATACAACTACTCACACATCCATACAACCACTCACACACCCACAAACACCCATACACCCTGTCACACATCCATACGACCACTCACACACCCAGTCACACACCCATAAAGCCAATCACACATCCACTTACAAACCTGTACAACCACTCACACACCCACACAACCACTCACACACCCATACAACCAATCACACACCCACTTACAAACCCATACAACCAATCACACACCCACTCACACATCCATACAACCAGTCACACACGGACACACACAGTGATTCAGCCACTCACATAATATATCTTAAAAGTAGTATCACTGATTAGTAGCACACCTAGTATACTAATTTAACTTTTGTTGTAGTTTAGTGTTTGTCGGTTTTTTCCCCGTGAGCAAGGTCTCGGCTGAGACCGAAACGCGTTGGGGGTGTACACATTGGCAGCTTTTGATATTAAACACCCTTGAACTACCATGGACGATTTGTGATCAACTATCCTTTAAAAATACGGAGCAGCGAGTGCGGTGAGAAAATCCCTGGCAAGGGAAAGTGTGGCGATTAGTTTAATATATATGTATAAATTCTTAGAAAAGACTTACTCATTGAATGATGTCATCAGTGATGTCATTTGAGATGTCATCAGTGATGTCACTGACCATGTCATGAATGATGTAATATGTGAGTTCATAAGAAGTGCATTGTGGGGGCGTAAGTTCTCTAGCTGTTGAATTTGAATTTCACTGGCTTTGTACTAGTGAAATCTGAGCCTAACTATAACATCCCTGTAATCTTTTTTTTCAGTGAATTTCTAAGGTTTTTTTTTAATTCTATTTCCTAACTATAACATCACTGTAACCTTTTGTTTTTTCAGTGAATATGTATGTATGTGTGTGTGTGTATATATATATATTCAGTGAAAAAACCATAGGTTTCAGACACGTTATAGTTACAAATTAGCATTTAAAAAACCTTTGAAATTCACTGAAAAAACCATAGGTTTTAGGGACAGTTTTAGTTACTTGGACATTGCACTCGTACAAAACCCGTGAAATTCCCCGTTATAGTTAGTTCAGCTAACTATAACTCGCGCCCCGCAATGCACTGCTGATGACGTCACATATTACATCACTCATGACATGGTCAGTGACATCACTGATGACATCACTGATGACATCTCAAATGACATCACTGATGACATCATCCAGTGACTGTGTGTTTCTGTAAAGTTTAAATATTTTTAATATATATAGGAAAAGACGTATTGAAGAATGAGTGGGTGTGTAAGTGTCTGTATGGATGATTTAGTAGGTGCGTGACTGACTCTATAAGTGAGTGATTTAACGTATCTTACTGAATGCATGGGTTAGTGACTAAACTGGGTGAATGTCTGTATCCGTCTGTCTGTTGCTGTGTAAGTGGCTGCATGTGTTTGTGAATAGCTAAATGAGTGTCTATATGAGTTATTGAATGCTTGTCTGAGTATCTGTATGGGTGCCTGAGTGTTTGTGTGGGAGGGGTGTGTGCAACTCTGTGCATAGATGTGTGAGTGGGTGATTCACTGGGTGGATGGTTTCAAGAGTGCATCTGTGATAGACTGTATGGGTGGGTAAGTGTGTGTAAGAGTGTGTTAGTGAGTGAATGTATGTCCCAGTGGTACATGTGTGAGTAACTACATATGTGAAAGGCAGTATATATGTGTGTTGGAGTATATAAATAGCTATAAGCAAGAGTGAGTGATTGTGATAGTGGCTGTATGGATGAGTGTGTGCTTGTATCTGTGATTGTATAAGAGCGTAACAATGTGCTACTATTTGTATGAGTAAGTGAGCTGGTGTGTGTATAACTGTATAGGTGAGTAAATGGCAGTGTGTTTAATTATTTGCATGACTGACTAGGTGTGTGAGTATCTCTATGGATGAGTGGCGTTGTTTGAGTGTCTATATAGGAGTAAGAGTGCATATGATAGTCCTGTACTGAGTGACCGTAAGTATGAGTGACTGTACGGGTGAGTGAGTGGATGTGTGTGTGTAGACCTAAGAATCAGTGAGTGGGTATGTAGTTATTGGTGTTGGAGTGTCTATGGTTTTGCGAATGGCAGTCTGTAATTTAGAGTGGGTGTATCAAAGGTTATATTAGGGTGTGAGGAGGTGCATCAGATTATCACGTGGATGATGTCATCAGTGATGTCATTTGAGATGTCATCAGTGATGTCATCAGTGATGTCACTGACCATGTCATGAGTGATGTAATATGTGACGTCATCAGCAGTGCATTGCTGGGCGCGAGTTATAGTTAGCTGAACTAACTATAACGGGGGAATTTCACGGGTTTTGTACGAGTGCAATGTCCAAGTAACTAAAACTGTCCCTAAAACCTATGGTTTTTTCAGTGAATTTCAAAGGTTTTTTAAATGCTAATTTGTAACTATAACGTGTCTGAAACCTATGGTTTTTTCAGTGAATTTCAAAGGTTTTTTAAATGCTAATTTCTAACTATAACGTGCCTGAAACCTACGGTTTTTTCAGTGAATTTCAAAGGTTTTGTAAATGACAATTTTTAAATGTATTAATTGTTATATTAATTTTTTTCATACTGATTTACTACATTTTTAGAAACAATTTTTTTTTACATATTTTATTTTTTAAATTACATTGTAATTACATTATACATTACATTACAAAAAATACTTTCTCAGAATGAATTACTTTAGTTTAAATACTTTGCAGATAGGCAATAGACTTTTAAGTACAGTAGTTACAGTTGTTGCAATGGGCAACACATTTTCAAACACAATGCAACATTCAGCTCAATGTGAATTTCTAGTTAAATGCAATTAGTTACTTTATGGATTACTTTTGTAACCACAGGACTGGATCCTAGATTCAGTCCTGGTACATCTCCTGTAAACAGTTGAGTAAAAGCGTTTTGGTTACAGTCGTGATTTTTAAGGAATATTATTGTATTTTAAAAGTTGACACTTAGAAACTTTTTCTCATAGAATCACCAATGTTATCCTATGGAAGGAAATTCACTTAGCAGGTAAAAACTGTTATCGTTACTTTTTCTTACTCAGTGTTGGATCCTGGATCCAGCACTGGTGCATCTCCTGTAAACAGTTGAAAAAATGCGTTTAAGTCATACAGGCGATTTTTAAGGAATATTTGTAGTTTGTGAAAATCAACACTTTGAAACTTTTTGCTGAAAACCAGTCAATCTTAGCCTATGAAGGAAATTCAAGTTACCGGTAAGTACGGTTAAAATTAGTTTTGAGGATCAGTACTGGGCTGAAAGATGCAGCACTGAGGTCTCTCCTGATAACAGGTGAGTAAATCGGAATTCGTATTTCGGCTGATTTTAGAGGAATATTTTAAAGTTCCAAAACTCCACACTTAGAAGAATTTCCAAGTGAAACCAGTCAATGTTAGCCTATGGAAGGAAATTCAAGTTACTGGTAAGTACGGTTAAAATTACTTTTCAGGACCAGTACTGGGCTGAAAGATGCAGCACTGAGGTCTCTCCTGATAACAGGTGAGTAAATCAGAATTTGGATTTCGGCTGATTTTAGAGGAATATTTGTATGTTTCAAAAATCAACACTTAGAAACTTTTTCAGCAAAAAGCAGGCAATGATATCCTATGGAAGGAAATTCAAGTTACTGGTAAGTACGGTTAAAATTACTTTTGAGGATCAGTACTGGGCTGAAAGATGCAGCACTGAGGTCTCTCCTGATAACAGGTGAGTAAATCGGAATTCGTATTTCGGCTGATTTTAGAGGAATATTTTAAAGTTCCAAAACTCCACACTTAGAAGAATTTCCAAGTGAAACCAGTCAATGTTAGCCTATGAAGGAAATTCAAGTTACCGGTAAGTACGGTTAAAATTACTTTTCAGGATCAGTACTGGGCTGAAAGATGCAGCACTGAGGTCTCTCCTGATAACAGGTGAGTAAATCGGAATTCGTATTTCGGCTGATTTTAGAGGAATATTTTAAAGTTCCAAAACTCCACACTTAGAAGAATTTCCAAGTGAAACCAGTCAATGTTAGCCTATGAAGGAAATTCAAGTTACCGGTAAGTACGGTTAAAATTACTTTTCAGGACCAGTACTGGGCTGAAAGATGCAGCACTGAGGTCTCTCCTGATAACAGGTGAGTAAATCGGAATTCGTATTTCGGCTGATTTTAGAGGAATATTTTAAAGTTCCAAAACTCCACACTTAGAAGAATTTCCAAGTGAAACCAGTCAATGTTAGCCTATGAAGGAAATTCAAGTTACCGGTAAGTACGGTTAAAATTACTTTTCAGGACCAGTACTGGGCTGAAAGATGCAGCACTGAGGTCTCTCCTGATAACAGGTGAGTAAATCGGAATTCGTATTTCGGCTGATTTTAGAGGAATATTTTAAAGTTCCAAAACTCCACACTTAGAAGAATTTCCAAGTGAAACCAGTCAATGTTAGCCTATGGAAGGAAATTCAAGTTACTGGTAAGTACGGTTAAAATTACTTTTCAGGACCAGTACTGGGCTGAAAGATACAGCACTGAGGTCTCTCCTTATAACAGGTGAGTAAATCGGAATTCGTATTTCGGCTGATTTTAGAGGAATATTTGCACAATGGTGAAGGGAGGGGCGGGGCCTGAGGTTACATCTGTGCAAACGCGCCCCGTGGCGCGTTTTAAGTTGGGGATTAAGTCCCTTGAATCCTGAGGGTCCCTAGGGGCCAACTAGCCCACCAGGAACCTCCAATATGCGCCAGGGGCTGCGTTGCAGAGACGTGTAGAGAGGCCACACCCTTTTACACCTCTCTGCAACGCAGCTCTGTGGCGCTTTCTGGATGTACCTGTTGGGCTAGTTGGCCTCAGGGACCCTCAGGATTGAAGGGGATTTAATTCCCCATCTTAGCCACGGGGCCTGTTTGCACACATGTCACCTGAAGCCCCGCCCCTCCCTTCACCACTGTGCAAACGCGCCCGTGGCGCGTTTTAAGTTGGGGGATTAAGTCCCCTTGAATCCTGAGGGTCCCCGGAGTCCAACTAGCCCACCATATACCTCCAAAGCGCCACAGAGCTGCGTTGCAGAGAGGTGTAAAAGGGGCGTGGCCTCTGTACACCTCTCTGCAAGGCAGCCCCTGGCGCATACTGGAGGTTCCTGGTGGGCTAGTTGGCCCCCAGGGACCCCCAGTATTCAAGGGGAATTCGTTCCCCTCTGCAAACGCGCCAGGGGCGCGTTTGCATAGTGGTGAAGGAAGGGGCGGGGCCTGCGGGCCCGATCGTTTTTTTTTTTTTGTCCTCTGAAGAGGGGCTGTGTGGCCCCCTTCCTTTTTTTCTGTTTTTGGGCCCTGGGGACCCCATCCCCCAGGGCCTTACTCCTCTTTTAAATTTCAAAATAAAAAAACGGGAAGGGGGCCGCGTGGCCCCCTTCCCCGGGCCTGTATTGGCCCCGGGACCCCATCTCCCGGGGCATGGCCTCTATTTTTATTTTTAATATTTTGAGGGGGCTGCGTGGCCCCCCTCCTCTGGCCATTTTAAGGCCCGGGACCCCATCCCCGGGCCGGCCATACCCTTTTTTTTTTTTTTAATTATTTTTCAAAACTTTGGGGAGGGGGCCGCGTGGCCCCCTCCCGGGCCACTACTTGCCCCGGGGACCCCATCCCCGGGGCCTGGCCTCTCGTTGGGGACTGTGGGGGTCCCCAAACCCCCACAGTCCCGCCGGCTCCCCACGTCCCTTGGGAGCCGGCATTGCTGTTCCACATGGGGAGCAGCTGACATGCTGCTCCCCATGTGGAAAAGCAATTGGCTTTGGATATTGGAAGAGAGAGCAGGTTTCCTGCTCTCTCTTCCAATATCCAAAGCAAGTTTGCAATGACAGGACGGGAGCCGCGAGGCTCCCGTCCTGTCATTGCAAACAGCAGTGTCCCGGGTGTAGGCACCCCGGGACACTGCAGGAGCCGGCCCTGGGGGTGGCGGTCCCCAGGGCCATCAAGGGCTCCAGGAGGGGGCCGCGCGGCCCCCTCCCATCGTGTGCACAGCCCCGGGGAGGTGGTGGTCCCCGGGGCTCTGGGGGTCCGTAACGGACCCCCATATTTAAATGTTTAGTGCCCCGGGAGGTGGCGGTCCCGGGCGTGTGGGGGCTGGAGCCCCCCACACAGGTTTTTCATTTAAAAAAGAAGCCCCGGGAGGTGGTGGTCCCGGGGCTGCGGGAGGGCTCAGAGCCCTCCCGCAACCATTATGCATAAAGCCCCCGGGGGTGGTGGTCCCGGGGCTTGGGGGCCCTTAGAGGCCCCCACACATAAAATTAACCCCCCCAGCATGCCCCCGGGACTTGGCCCACCCGAGGGCCATTGACTATCGAAGCGCGTGAGACCGCGCTTCGATTTTTTTTTCGGCAGGATTCGCGCACCCTGAGCGCATCCTGCCGATTTTTTTTTTTAAAAAAATGCTTTTTTTGCCCAGGGGGTCCTTGTGGGACCCCTGAGCAGGCCTAGGGGTTAGGGTGTTTCTACCCTGCCCCCTTTGTGCGTTTTGCGCACTTGTTTCTTTTTTTCTCGGCGGGATACGCGCACCCTAAGCGCATCCCGCTGATTAAAAAAATATATATCTTTTTCTGCCCAGGGGTCCTTGTGGGACCCCTGAGCAGACCTAGGGGTCAGGGTGTTTCTACCCTGCCCCCTTTTTGCGCTTTGCGCACTTGTTTCTGTCCCTCGGTTCTACCGAGGGATAAAATGGCTGCCAACACTTCTTGATTTGGAGTGTTGACAGCCAATTAGCATGCAGCTCGTGATCGGGAGGGTACGCGGATCCGACGCGCCCATAGATATATATGTGATTTTAATTGTGAATTTCTCAGGAACTACTGAACGGATTTACACCATTTTAGCAAAAGGCACCAGTCTGAACCAAGGGCTACCTCTTTGCCAAATTTGGGGTAATTCCGTTCAGCAGTTCGGGCTGTAGCTGCGACTAAAGGTTCCTATGGAAAAATGAATGGGGAAAACGCGTTTTGGGACCCCCTTTTTCTCGGCCCCCGCTTGACGTATCACCCCGAGACTTTCAGGGTAGGAGCGGACCGGAGCGCCCCAACAAGTTGGAAGCTTTGCGAAGATTCGTCAACCGACGCCAACGTTATTGCAAATAGAATGTCGCGGATTTCCTATGGATAATAGGTTGTAACTATAACTATCTACTGGCGACCGCCAGTAGATAATATATATATATATATAATGGCAGTGGAAATAGACGTAACACATGAATTAGAGCAAGTGTACTAATAAAAGCACATTCACACATTTATTGCTGCAGTTTAGAAGTCAAGTTTGACTTTTTGTCTCACAGATTGCCTGAAATAGCTCCCTTAATAATCACAAGGCCTCTTCAATGTGAGTTTACCACACTGCACAGATGTTAGCCTTCCTGTTCTGGTTTTGGTTAAATATCTTTTATTAAAACAAGCACATGTGAAAAAATACCATGGCATAAACCATATGTGCGGAGTACAATATGCTATTTATTACAAATGTTGAGGGAGTGGCATTATGACTCACGAGAGGCCCTTTTCACACTGAACAATGGTAGTAATTTTGAGTGAAATGTGTTTTGTTCAAACAAATGCCCATGAAAAACCATGGTATAAACTTTGTAGGCAAATGCACAGAAATATGCTATTTAGTACCATTGTCGAGGGATTAGCAGCTAATGAGATCTCTACAGACTGAGCTCAATTACCCTCAATGTATTACTTATTATCTAAGTGCAGAGCTGCTGAAATCTGGATTTTGAAAAATTATTTAACAGGCGAATAGGATTGCTTAAAACACCATGCCACACTCCAAGCCAAACACACTTCTGTTATCTCCTTTTCTGTGTTCCTTGTTTGTTTACTGTCTAGTACGTAAACATCAGCAAACTCAAGATTGAACATTTACATAAGGCATCTTTAACAAAAGAAAACACAAGGAGATGATGGACGGAGTGCTGAAACTTTTCAAACACTCACCCCCAGTCACAGATCTGGGTTGAATCCATCATCATTCTTTAGCTCACTTTGCCACCCCAGTTCAGACCCAGCTATATGCAAATCAGTCTTGACCCTGTGCCTCATGGGAACAGTCCAGACCGAACTGCCAAGCCATGTCTTCCCTGGACCAGAATCAAGCATCCTGGGACCGGTTTCGGGCTAACAGCCCTCATCAGCCAGGCTAGCTTGAATCCAGTGGCAAAGTGAGCAAGGGACCCACGTCTGGGCATACCCTGCCAACTTAGGGTGAACAAAGCAAACACAAGGAGATGATGGACGGAGTGCTAAAACTTTTCAAACTCACCACCAGTCACAGATCTGGGTTGAATCCATCATCATTCTTTAGCTCACTTTACCACCCCAGTTCAGACACAGCTATATGCAAATCAGTCTTGACCCTGTGCCTCATGGGAACAGTCCAGACCGAACTGCCAAGCCATGTCTTCCCTGGACCGGAATCAAGCATCCTGGGACTGGTTTCGGGCTAACAGCCCTCATCAGCCAGGCTAGCTTGAATCCAGTGGCAAAGTGAGCAAGGGACCCACGTCTGGGCATACCCTGCCAACTTAGGGCGAACAAAGCAAACACAAGGAGATGATGGACGGAGTGCTGAAACTTTTCAAACACTCCCCCAGTCACAGATCTGGGTTGAATCCATCATCATTCTTTAGCTCACTTTGCCACCCCAGTTCAGACACAGCTATATGCAGATGATGGATTCAACCCAGATCTGTGACTGGGGGTGAGTGTCTGAACAGTTTCAGCGCTCAGTCCATCATCTCCTTGTGTTTATCTTTAACAAAAGGCCATTTTACCATGGCTATTAAATTTAGCTTATTCAAATTAAAACCCTAAATACAATTATAAGTACAAATATTTTCATACTAAAATAAGTACACAACTGTACATTATTATAATTATTTAAACATCCTTGCTTATTCAGTAGAAGCACAAATGTTGCATTGTTACTACTAACATTGTGAAATTGATAACTACCAAGTAATTGGCTCATCTGGCCAAGTCATCTGGCCCAACCTTTTTTTGCCCATATTCGGCGTTCATCTTCCTAATATTGAGGGGCCGATTCCGATCTCGGCCGGTAGTGCTCCGAATCGGATTTACCGGATCCGATTCGGAGCCCTGTTTCCCGACCGAATCGGACGCGGGTCCGGCCGAGCGAGTACGATGCAAGCACCCGCGAAATCGCCGACCGACTCGAACGCGGCTTCAACACGCTCCGACCGACTCGCATGGACACGACTCGCACCGCGCTATGGAGACGTTTCCCGGCCGGGTAAGTACGATGCGCGCCGCGAGCAGATCCGAACGACTCGCGCCGTCCGGCTCGAAAAAGCTGTCGGAGCCGGACTTTGGGGGTCCGCGTCGGACCCCCTGTACGCGTAGGCGCGCGAGTCGCACACAGTGGGGACCCATGGGTCCCCCTACCTGTGCATGTACGCCGCGATGCGCATGGACGCGTACACGCTGTAGGGGGCGCCCTTGTCCGCCTCGCACCCATTGAGTCAATGGGAGCCCGCGTACGCGTTGTACGACAGGCTCCCATTGACTTCAATGGGAGTCCGACCGAATCGAGTCCGATTGCATGCGAACGCATCGTACTCGTTCGGTCGGACTGCTAGGGTCCGATTCGGTCGGAATTCTATCCGGGTCCGGCTCGGTCGGAGAGAATTCCGGCCCGAATCGGAATCTGCCCCTAAGTGTTGCGAAATCACCAAGGTTTCAAAGATCTTAGAAGAGATTTGATATTGCAACCGCTGATTGTTAAACATTGTGTTAACTGTGGGATGAACAGCTAAGCCACCCTTGCCACAATCTAAAATAGAGAAATGCTTGTTGCACAAAGATCTCTGCAATATATGCATTGACATACTGAGCAGTTTTACCAAATGTGTTGTTTTTCATAAAACCCCTGAGCATAATCCTGAGAATAATAATTTGAAATAAACTGTTGTTTCAAAAGCCATTTTTTCATAAATTGAATGTTAATAAGTCTATTTTCAACCCAACAGGCCATGAAGTTATGAACAGACAAAGGAAAAGTATTGCATCTGGACAGTTTACTAACAAGAACCAACCTTGCAAAGCTTCATCTGGGAAGACAAACATTCAGGCTCTGCAGAACTACCACAAGGGAAGCAACACTAAAAACCACCCATGGTCAGAAAGTTATGTGCAACTAAAACAAGAAAAAACTGCCCAATATAAGGGTGACTTCAGCAAGTCTGAACATTTCAGATTACAGCAGCGAAGGCCTAAAATAGGGATATTGCAGAAATATAATGAATGTGAAAGTAATATGAGAAATACACGTTTTCTTGGTTTCCTTCCAAACGCACAGCAAAATCAGTCACAATACACTTGTCCTGAATGTAATAAAAGCTGCAGGTTGAAAAGAGAGCTTCTTCGACACATGGAAACACATTCACGAGAAAGGATATATGCTTGTCCTGACTGTGATAAAACTTTCTTTCGGAAGACCAATCTTATGACACATTCTAGAACACATACAGGTGAAAAGCCATATGCATGTCATATCTGCAACAAAAGATTCAGTCGCAAAGATAATCTGAATGGACATATAAGAATACATACTGGAGAGAGACCATATAAATGCACTGAATGTGGAAGAAGCTTTACTTGGAAAGGAGACCTTAATCAACATCGAAGAAAACATACTTGAGAGGACAGTTTCACATGAAAAGTACATGATCAATCAAAAAAATAGTATTATAAAGGTTATCACACTACAAGCAGCACTACGAAACATGAATTGTAACTTGAGGAGCTAGAATAACAGCATGTAGGAGATAGCACTAGCAAAGTTAACAATAAGAGTTCAGATCAGCAAAAGAATGTGATTTATTTGTATCACAGATCTTATCTATTTACAGATAGAAGTACCAACTGGTTGACAACAACCTCAATGAAGGGCTTTCCTATGAAAAGCAAGTTCTATTTCAACATTGAAAACATAAGAAGAAAAACTTTGTCAATAATAATGTGACCCTATTATCTACATCTTCAGTAGATGAACTACTAAATATTTCAAATGATGTAGCAGTGCTAAAAAAGAAGAGAGATCCATTACGCAAGCTACTTTACCACCCAACAAATTACCAAGGACAGAAGATATGAGAGAACACTCTGTGGACTCATTGCTTATGTAGATGCATAGGTGTGTATAAAGATTATGAAAATAAGCTCAGTTGACAACCAGAAGGAGAAAAATAGGAAATATGCTGTAGCTAAGGATATCATGCACATAATGCTAACCCCAGAGTCAGAGGATGAAACAGAAAGAAGGCATCCTTCCACCATGAAAAGACAGAATTTCAAATATAGTCAAACCATCCCGAACCAAAGGGGCAATACTGCAAACGTTTCTACAGTGCATAACATCATGCAACGGCCTTAGAACATTGGATATCCTCTTAAAAATGCACGGTGATCAGATTGAATTACCAAAATAAAGGACAATATGTGCGAACATTTTGGAGACCGATCTGTTGAGACTTAACAGAATGTTACAAAGATGAGACTTAACAGAATGTTACAAAGATGTAAACCCGCTTCTGAGGATACCGGGGCAGCAGTCCATATCAGATGGTATAGAAATGGCTGTTGCTAAGGAAATTGGAGGATAATTTCAAAAGATCTCTAGATGGCAGGTTTAATATCCAACTTGTCACAAATTTCTGGTTATAAACGTGAACACGTGTACCAAGTGTCAGAATTCAATTTAACTTGGTTATTAAATGGAATAACTTCCTCCACCTTGAACTTTACATACTACCTTTAACCCCCTAATAAACACTAAATACACATGGTGGGTTGATCTGCTGCTTTCACATTGAATAAATAAATAAATGCAGTCCAGAGGTACAAAGACATTTCGTTTTGTGCACACAATTTAGGCAAAATGTGCAGAGTGCAAGTCAAAGAGCAATTGTGCATCATATTGTTATGCGTGCATTTAAAAGTAGCACATTTACCACTGCATTAGTACAGCAGGCACTTGTCAGTGACATAGCTGTTTAGAGTTGTGCGTTTTGTGGACTGTGGTTTGTCGCACTGTTCTGAGATTTGTGCTGAAAGGGGTCTGCTTGTGGAAGCATGGCTTTACGTGTTGGTTGAGAAATGGAAGTTGTGTGGTCATTGCGGTATTGCAACAAGTGCATTGTTCATGGTGTGTGTAGGTTTTTTTAAGGAACAAGTGGGAATGTATGTCCAAGGACCTTCGCGTATGTGAAAAAGATATACAGCACTCTTCTCCCCATGAACTACAGTAGAGCACATGGAAACCTCTAAATTAGAACTACCAGAGCGCATTCTGCCACTAAATACAAATTTTGCACTGGAGAAATAGGTCACCCTACAAATGAGACTACAAAGCAGTCTGTGTTGCAAATCATGCAGCAGTGTAGAAACCAGTACATATGCAGGAGCTCATTTGGATACAGGGAATCATTATGACTATATAGGGTATGTGTTACCTACACAGAAGGCCTTTTCCCACTAAAAAACGTTGGACCTTACTTTGGCGGTCCATGGAAATGCATTTTTCATGTATATCTATTATTTCCTAAGGAAATTGCCACTTGTAATCATACATAGGAAGATAGTAAGTGTGCACGCATGTGTATAGTATGTGTACATGCACCCCAAGTGTTAAGCAGCCATGTTGTCATGACGAACAGACCTTTAGATGTTCAAGCGTTCGTCAGCTTGCCAACAAATTTCACACTGATAGTCAAACCGTTATTAGCTGGCATATCAACATATTTTATGTTCCATGTATATGGGGTTTTGCGCAGTACGAGTAATGTCTGTATATCCTGGCCCTTGTGCTTCTTGATGGATGTGGAAAAAAAGAACAGCATCCACTTTGGCCGGTAGACATTCTGGTATATCGCTTGTGTATATGGTTTATGACATCATGCATGTGCCTGTCCTGGCCTGTTAAATATAACTTTATGATGCCTATGTAGTTATGGCTAGAATGATTAGCTTACAGGAAAAGATATATATATTTTTTTGCAAATTAAATTGATGACATTTAACAGCAAGCATTGGCAAAGGCAATAGGTCTGGCGTTGGCCACCAGCCTTCTGGCAATTCTTGTTTTATTTTGGTTTTTGCAAAACTTTGTTTGGGTATATTCCAGGCCCTTGTCAATCTAAAAAAAAAATCATTTGCTACAGGCAAAAAAAACGTTTGGTAAAAAAACTACACATTACCATACTACTACCTGGCACTGAAGGGAACTACTTTGTGTGGATGTGTTCTTTGTAAAAAGGCAGCATGCCGAACCTCATAGTGAAAACAGCCAATGGCTGAAGTGGGCCGATACATTGCCCCTTAATACATGCTGGAGTGTGTGGAAGAAAAATTCGAATGACACCAACCACAGACTAATGGACGAAGTTTTGCTGAAATCCTAATAAGTAACTATGTTTTGGACATCATTTTAGTAAAGTTAAAATGTCTTGGCTAACACACATCTTAAAAAAGTCAATCAGTCTGGCATTGGCTGCAAGCCTCTTGCCCTTGACAAAGAAAGAAAGAAGGACTGAAGGAAGGCAAGAAAGAAGGAAAGAAAGAAAGAGGGAAAGAAGGAAAGAGTGAACGTAAGAAAGAGAAGAAATGAAAGAATGCAAGAGAAACAATGTAGGAAAGAAAAAGAGAATGAGCGAGGGAAAGAGAAGAGGGAAGAAGGAGCGAGAAGGAAAGGAAAAAGAAAAAAAGGAAAGAAAGAATGAAGCAGAAGGAATGAAAGAAGGCAAGAATGAAAGAAGAGAAAGAAGGCAAGTGATCGAAATAAAGAGAGCAAAAGAATGAGAGAAGGAAATAAAGAAAGAGAAAAGGGAAAGAAAGAAGGAAAGAAAGATGGATTAGTGAAAGAGAAAAAAGGGAGAAGGAATGAAAGAAGGCAAAAAGGAAAGAAAGAAAAAAATGAAAGAAGGCAAGAGTAAAAGAAGGAAGGAAAGAAATTGGGGAAGAAAGAAGGAAAGAAAGGAGAGAAAGAAAAAAAGGAAAAAGAGGATAACTTTATACAGAACAGTTTCAAATGACACAGCCTGATTTGTTATGCTGTGAAATAGTAGTTCTCAGAAAAGCAAAACACTCCAAAGGAATATACAACAGCATTGGCAGGAGATGGGATCTGATAAAGATGGAATGTGCATCAGAAGCGTCCTACTTGGGCATTTTATGTCCTTCCTGTGGAAAAATTAGTTAATTTGTCCCGGGGTGAGGTATGCCCTGCGTAGTATGAAGAAGTTAATTAATCGGAAATGGGCATTCCTCGAGATCCTAGGGGTCCCGGTCAATATAGTTTCCCAGTCTTTGTCTTCCAGAGGGATATTCAAGTCCTCTGCCCATCTATCTCGGAGAGCAGTCAGCGGTTGAAGGGTATCCCTACCCAGTGCTTTGTAGAGACACATGACTGCTTTGATTCTACCCCCGTACCAATGTATCTACAAGTATCATGATGTTGAGGTTCGGACATTCCCGCCCGAGTGTTCGCGGATCGCAGCCACCATCTCTCCGTGCAATAGGAAATTACCGTAAGGGAGATCGAAGCCCTCTCGCAAGTCTTCAAATTGGAGGAGTGCGCTGTCCCTATATAGGTCTCCCAGTTGTGATGCCCCCGCTTGTATCCAGTCTCCTATGCCCTCTCATTGTCCCCCATGTGGTAGTAGTCATAGTATTGTTATTGGGAGGTCAGATGAGTAGGGGATCCGTGTTTGCGTCTTTTGGAGACAGCGTCTCCAACAGCATCGTACCACTCGTACTTCTCCGGCGTCATCTACCGAAGTCCTACCTACCTGCACCAACATCTTCAGTAATATGTTCAAGTCTGGTGTGAACGGTCCCGCTTTGCGTATCTGCGACTGCTGATCTGCCAGCCAGCGGCCAAACCATTGTAGTTGACCAACAAGGTAATATCGTTCGAAGTCAGAGACTGCAAGGCCCCCCTCTGCAGTCGGACGCTGCATTGTTTTCAGGGCTACCCGTCTTCGTCCCGTGCCCAACAAGAAATTCGACACTAAGGAATGTAAGTCGGTATGCCACTTTGGGGGTATCCATATTGGAAGTATAGTGAAAAAGGAGAGTAATCGTGGTAGCGCCACTATTTTTAAAAGCGTCACCCTCCCCACTAATGAAAGTGGGAGGCCTTTCCAAAACTCCATGCTGGTCTTCAAAGATCGTACGGCTACCCCCATATTACCCTCCAGTATATCGGGGTGAGAGTGGTATATTTTCACCCCTAGATATTCCAGGCATCTGGGTTTCCATTGGAGCTTTCCCAGTTCAGTGGGGAGGTCTCTGTCTCTTGTCAACGGGAAAAGTCAAGACTTTTGCCAGTTAATTTGTAAACCCGACATTTCCCCAAATGCCGTAATCAATTCCCTAGCACCAGGCAAGTCTTCTCCTGTGTTCCCCAAGAACATCAGCAGGTCATCAGTGTATAGCTCTATATAGTGTACACTCTTCCCCAGGTATATCCCAGGGTACTTTGTGCCTGTCCGGGCAAGACGGGCCAGCTGTTCCATAGCCAGGGCAAACAACAGCAGAGAGTGGGGGCATTCCTGTCTCGTACCTCGCTCCACTCCACATTGTTCTGAGATGGTGCGGCCCGTTCTGATCCAACCCAAAGGGCTCGTGTAGAGCAGCTTGACCCATTTCAAGAAGCCTTGTCCCAGCCGCATTCTTCTCATGAACCCATACAGAAAGTCCCACTCAAGGCTATCAAAGGCCTTTTCAATATCGACAGCATAGACCACTCCCTCCTCCCCTATCTTGCCATATGCTTCCATAAGCGCCAGGAGGTGCCGTATATTGAGCGCAGTATATCGGCCTGGGATTAATCCCGCATGATCCGGGTGTATGAGGTCAGTCATTAACAGCTGGATCCTAGTTGCTAGTATCCTGCTGAGAATCTTAAAGTCTAGGTTAAGCATGGATAGGGGTCTGTAAGCGCAGCACTCCAGGGGGGATTTACCAGGTTTGAGGAGAGAAACGATCAGCACCTCCCGGGTGGTATTGGGGAGGTGACCTTCATCCATTACCGCTCCAAAGAAGTCTACCAGTCTGGGGGCCAGTTCCTCTGCATAAGCAGCGTAAAACTCTTCACGGAACACGTCTGTGCCAGGTGTTTTGGCTCTAGTGAGTTCCTTAATAGCTGCTCGTACCTCCTGTATGTCTATAGGGGCTCCTAACGCTTCTGCCTCCTCTGCCCCTATTGTTGGAAGTGGGATAGCCGCTAAATATTCCCTGATAGTTCCCTCGCCCTGCCTCAGCCGGCTACTGTAGAGGTTGGCGTAGAACTCCAAGAATCTCTGGTTTATCTCTTGCCGGTATTGTGGGTTCGTATTTGATTCTTGTTTGCCTATTAGTACTTAGATAACTAATGTGTGCTCCTCATGGTTTTATCTACATTCACATTTTGGGAAAGTTTATCCCCCCTCTTAGCCATATCTTCAAGGCAAGCGGTGGTTCAGGCTATTGTATTTTCATGTCTGAACAGCTGTATTTGTTTGCCTTTATTCTTTCTGGCTAGACTGCACACCGTGCACAATGAGGCAATTTTGTGATCCGTAGTTTGCCATTTAGAGCTTGCATATCAGTACCAATGGCTGCCTTACACTGGCTCCCAGTTGGGTAAAGGCTAATTTTCAAAAGCATCTGCTTGGGTTACTGTATCTCTCATTGTAGGGAACCTTAACTTATTCAATCAAAATGTCTTCCATATATTCCTTCCAGAAAGAGGATTATCATGTTGACATCAGCATGACTTTTTCTGTTCCCCTAATCCATAAGGCACCCAGTGGTAGCTGCACCCTTTTCCATGTTTCTGCTGAACAATGATTCCCATTAAAATAAGTCTTGTAGGTGATCACCTCCATTTCAAGAAAAACTTGGAAGCATGGCTTTTCTTTCTTACAGGAAAGATGAAGTTCTACATATTTTGGCTACTCACTTTTGCTTCTCAGTTCCAGGACACAATTCTGGGTACTCATGTGCAATACAAAACTGATTATTGTCATAAATCTTTAATGAAAAAAAATATGTTTGCGAAGTTTGATATTGGACAGTTCCACAGGTTAGTTATGAGGCCATACCAAGTGGGACCTGGGATTAGGGGTCTGGGCAGAGGGATTTGCCAAAGATTACTTCTGTTCCCAATGCCCAGCCATTGCCTGCATCGTACCGCCATTGAGAGTATGAATATTAGGTGCAGGGCATTGCCAAAGGCTATGTCCTGTACCTAAACCCCACAAGTTATGGGCAGTGGCCATGTCAAGTGGGTAGCCTGCACTGAGGACAAGGTAAAAGGCTACACCCAGCATCCAGTACCAGCTAGGCTCAGGGAAATAATCTGCCAGTGTTTACTGGGATTAAGATAATGGCCATAGGCCACACCCTGTGCTGGGTATTTGCTGAGTCATTAGCTCCTTCAGAGGGCCCATTGTGTTGCGATTGCCTATTCCTGTTACCTGCTCCTGGGAACAGCTGTGCTCTCTGTTTCCTTGTACAGCACTTCATGCCGATTTCTGGAGGTGCCTTGCTCCATACTACTTTGGATGCCATATTGGAGGGGTCATCCCTTAATGGGGTCATCACTTTATGTATTTTGAGTTTATGCTTTTAAATTTTGCACTTTTCGCTATCTTGTGCTCAGTGTAATTTCTCTAGCCCCTTCTTTCCTAAGATGATTTTAAGTTGCTCCAACATTTCACGTGTTCCGCCTCTTTAGATGTATCCTCTGTGGTTGATACTAAGTTAGTGGAAACCAATCTGTTAGTCTTCCTGATCAATGCCAGATGTGAATTAAGAAATGCATTTGAATTTCAGGCATGTGTTCTATCCCACAGTCTGGGTATTTTGTAACTGAAACTTGGTCCAGATACAGCCATAGCGATTCCTAAAAGCCATACCATATCAAGACTTGACCAAACTAATAAAGTAGAGGGCTGACTTGTCATGGTCTTTCATGACACATTTTGCTGCACTGTTGAGGCCCTTACTTGAGGGTGCTTTGAGGCCCTTTTTAAAAAAAATTGTTATCTATGCAAATTTTACTTGGTCAAGGTTTGGTTTATCGCCCTCCTGGGAGGCGAGCAGACTTTGCATTTAATGTAGGACATCTTTTAGAACATTACTGGACAAATCATATTTTACTGATTTGGATGATTTTAATTTCAGTTTTGAACTTTTTAACAGTAAAGATACAGCTACAGTCATGGATACCATGTCAGGTTTTGGTTTTACAATTGGTAAATGCCTCGACTCATTCAGCAGAGCACCAACTTGATGCCATTTTTTACAAATTTCTCAAACCTTTGCCCTAAAGAATTTGTTCCTCTGACTTGGTCAAATCGTATGACTATTGCTTTTAATCTATCTCAAAACTCTGAGATTAGCTAATGTTCTCACGGCCACCACATCTGGCAACCATATGCGTGCATGGAATCAATTCAATAATTTTATTGTTAGTACAGCGTTGATCAATGTTCCTATTTACTGCCCTTTGGATGTAGAGGAAGCGGGGCTTGTAAGTGTTGACTCACTGAGGCACTAAATTCTATCTCACAAGTTAGAGAGATTAGAACTAGGTGAGCTGTTCTTTCGGCACCCTGGCTTTCTGACATGCTCAGACGCTTGAAACCGAAATATCATAGACAAGAAAAAATTTGGAGGAAAGATTACAGTTTGGCAGAAAGAGAGAAATATACGGCAATGATTCGAGAATATAAACGTACCATCATAGAAGAAAAGACAAAATACTTCACGATAAAAATAGGTAATGCAAAAAATCCTGCTAAGGAGCTCTATTCAGTGGTCAGGCTTCTTTGGAGACAGGCTAATTTCCCTTACTAAGGATTCACTCAGGTTTTCTGTGATGAACTAGCAAGCTTCCTCCAAACTAAGGGGCTGATTACGATGGTGGAAGGATCGTCACCGCCAGCCCGACGGTGGCGATCCTTCCGTCAATTGACAGCAATTTTCCCACCGCCGAGTTACGATTGCGGTGAGAATCGCTTTCGGACCGCAGCGGTCGCAAAGACCGTCCGCCACGGAATCACCACAGGCAATCGTTACGATTGCCTGGCGGAGCGGTCAGCATGCTTAAAATGGTGGCGGAGCCTAGCAGGCTCCGTCCACCGAATTAAGATGCTGGCGGAAGCCAGCCTTTCCGTGGCGGGTAAACCGCCATTGAAAGGCTGGCGGGGATAGGTTTCGGAGGCCCATTGGGGGGAGGTGTTTGTGCACTGGGGGGTACCCATGGTACCCCCCTACATTTCAGTGCACTAAGTGGCAGGCACCGTGTGGTGCCTGCCACGTAGTGCAGTGAAATGCACATCATGCATTTTCAACATTGCGGCGGGTGCTGCTGTCAGCAGCAACCACCGCAATGTTAAAATGCAAGATGCGTCCGCCACGGTGGCGGTCGCATCATAATTTGGTGTGCGGAACCGCCGCATGTATTGCGGACGGTCCCGGTTACCACCACGATGGCGGATGAACTCCAGTCCGTCCGCCATCGTAATCAACCACTAAGATCAGCACAATCTATGAAGATTTCACTCGGGTAGGTCAGGTAAAAGATGCTCATGATCTCAATGCAGGGAATCCACCAGATAGCAATTTATTGCTAGAAAAATGTTCTCTCTTTATGGAACAACAAATGATTCAGTTTAGCCTGATGACTAAATCGTGTTCGTCTTCTGACCCTTGTCTGCTGCGTATTCTACAGCTGATTTCTGAGATTATTTCTTAGAAATTTACACTGATATTTAATGGATTTTTGAGTCTGTCTTATTTCCTAGTATTTGGAAGGAGTCTAGGATAATTCCTCTTATTAAGAAACCATCTGCTAATTCCAATGAGCTAAAACATTATTGCCCTATTTCTTTACTGCCTTTACTGGCAAAACGTTTAGAGAGGGCATTGAATATGGAAATGTCAACTGCGATAGCAAGTGTGGTTTATTGGCTCTGTCGCAATCTCGGTTCAGAAGTGGTCACAGCATGAGTCAGCTCTTGTAGCAGTAACTGATGATAACAGAAGCACAGTGGATAAGGGCAGCTCAGCTGTGCTTATATTATTAGATCTCTCTGCGGCATTTGACACCTTGAGCCACTCCGTGTTAGTGATCCGTATTGCCCAGTTAGAGATCAAAAGCAAAGCCCTGCAGCTGTTACAATCTTTTTTATCGGGTAGGTAACAAACGGTGATTGCTCCAAACCCTTCTCTTTGCCTTGCGGGGTGCCACTGTTTAATTTATACGCCTCCCCTCTAGCAGCCTTGATTAGATCTTTTGGTTTATCTGTCTTCTCTTATGCAGATGATACTCAGATAGTTGTCACAATAACTGATGACATCTAGTGGGCCGCTATTAACTTTCAAAACTATGCGGGAAGTCAGTGTTTGGATGGCTGACAATTGTCTGCAGCTGAATGCTGAGAAGACAGAGGTAAAGCTAAAATCTGGTACGCTTCTTGGTGTCCTCGTGTTTTAGGTATTCTTTCTGCTCCAGTTAAATCGACTAGAAACCTGGGTGTAGTCTTTGACTACTCTCTTACTTTCACAAAACAAGTAAATTCTGTTATCTCACCTTGTTCACATATCCTGAAAATGCCCAGGAAAATATTTCCTTACATATGTTTGGCTTCTCAGAAAACTGTTGTATCAGCACTAATTTTATCTCGACTGGACTAGTGTAATGCCCTTTGTCTGGCCATTAATTTAACTTCTTTTAAAAGAGTTCTGGAGGTCAATCAATAATAACTTTATTTGTTACTCTTCAGTAACATAAAAGTGTATACAAATGCAAGCATCATAAAACTTTCACATTAAAATTCACAAACAATAAAACTCATAATTATGCAAATATACATTTCAGGTGGTAAGAATCCGCATACACTATCAAATTCCATATCAGTAAAAAAAAAACATAACTATGCAAGTGTGCATACCAATTAAGGAGAAAAAGTCCACCCCGATTTCCCTTATTATTGGAATCTTCCTTGAATGGGAATATAAAACGTACCAAACCGATACACTATTTAATTACTGCAAGGCTAGCATAAATACATACTCGTTATAAAATTTCATGTTATAAATATATAAACAATAGGACATATAGTTGTGCAAAGGTGCAATTTGGTTGAAGAACTTCCACCCGCAGATTTGTCCTAATTTTTAATATCTGCTATAGATATGAGCTCATTGCACAGCAGGTAGTCCAAAATGCATCGTTTCGCCTCATTCTAGACATAACTGTTGTAATTTCCTTTTCTTTATATATACATATATATATATATATATATATATATATATATATATATATATTTATTATCTCCATTCTTAGTCATTGACTTTATTTTATGTAGTTGGTATCTCCCCCAGCTGCCCCCCTCCTTTGTATCATAGTCCCTTGTCCCATAGAACTCTAAGAACCCCTGGGAGTGCCTGTTAGAATGTTCATGAGGAGTCAGCTGCGACACTTGGAAGACTGTTGGTTTTTGTTGGGAACACCTTTGATGTACAATAAATCTTCTTACCTTCTACGATTCCTGTATTTCTTTGAAGAGATACCACTTCAATTTAGCAACGAGTTCCAGTGCTGAGCAGGGGACAGCTGGTGTTTCCACCCCTGTAATCTACGATTTCCAGCTTTCACGGTCAGTTATTTCGAACTTGTGGATTCGCCTCAGCTGTTTTGAATTTTAGTTGAGTACTTCTACAGCGGATGTTGCTTCCTGTTTTATTGCCGCTGACCTCTTGTGCTGCAGAGTTCAAGCCCACTAGATTTATTGGGTTCACTGACACAACATTGATGTAAAAAAATATCGATGTAAAAAATATCGAGTAAAAAATATAGACAACAAAAATATCGACTCCTATACTTAAACAGGTAAGTACAAAAATAGCGACTAAAAAATATTGATGTAAAAAATATAGATGTATAAAATATCGACTTTTATATAAATATAAAATAAAATAATATATATTAAATATAATTTTAACTAAATAAAATAGATGTAATATACATTTTAATAAAATATAACAAATGAACTCAATAAAAAAATAAACACACAAACATAATTTATACATATATATTTACTTTAAAACAATTAATAAACTATTCTTTTTAATTTATGTTAAGTTTAAAATAATATACAAAGTAACAATATATATATAAATGATTTAAAATATAAAAAAACAAAAATCTATAATAAATTAAAACATTAAACTTAAAAAATATTTAAACTTAAATTTCACAATAAAATCAGTGCAACAGTAGGGAAAGTGTTGGATAGCAAAGAGGTAAAAATAACTATTCCCACTCCACTGAGTGCAAAAGTAGGGTAAGTGTTGGATAGCGGAGGAATTACATTTACTATTCCAACTCATTTGAGTGCAACAGTAGGGAAAGTGTTGGATAGCGGAGGGGTAAAAATAACTTTTCCCACTCCAGTGAGAGCAACAGTAGGGAAAGTGTTGGATAGCGGAGGGGAAAATTACTATTCCCACTCCAAAAAGTGCAACAGCAGGGAAAGTGTTGTATAACGGAGGGGTAAAAATTACTATACCCACTCCAGTGAGTGCAACAGTAGGAAAAGTGCTGGATAGCGGAGGGGTGAAAATTACTATTCCAACTGCAGTGAGTGCAACAATAGGGAAAGTGTTGGATAGGAAAGGGGTAAAATTTACTATTCCCACTCCAGTGAGAGCAACAGTAGAGAAAGTGTTGGATAGCAGTGGGCTAAAAATTACCATTCCCACTTCAAAGAATGCAACAGTAGAGAAAGTGTTGGATAGCGAAGGGGTAAAAATTACTATTCCCACTCCACTGAATGCAACAGTAGGATAAGTGTTGGATAGCGGAGGGGTAAAAATTTGTATTCCCACTCCGGTGGGTACAACAGCAGTAGGGAAAGTATTGGATAGCGGAGGGGTAAAAATTACTATTCCCATTCCAGTTAGTGCAACAGTAAGGAAAGTGTTGGATAGCGGAGGGGTAAAAATTACTATTCCCACGCCAGTGAGTGCAACAGTAGAGAAAGTTTGGATAGCGGAGGGTTAAAATTACTATTCCAACTCCAGTGAGTGCAACAGTAGGGAAAGTGTTAGATAGTGGATGGGTA